>OX123193.2:13921413-14532861 GCA_944739405.2 Euclidia mi | reverse complement strand
TACTTTATGGACTGTAATAGTAACGAGAGTGAGCGTACAGGCCGACTTGCATTCTTCCAAGCAAGTGCGTTTGAGTGAAATGTGCTAGTTATTGTTTTAGTGCAGTTGTAATATTGATTTTAGAACCAACAGCCAGCTTTGGTTGGTTTTCTGCTAAATCTAGAACAATAACTCCGGTCTAGACTGTCCTTTGCAGGGCAGAGGTGCTAAAGTTGGTAAACTAATCGAAACGTACATACTAAGTTCATCGTGTAAGACTGTGCGGAGCTATTGATTCTGACTGTGCTGATTGTGTGTAGAACAGCTTGTAGCTTTTATTTCTTAAATAGACGTGTGAACTGCATTGCTGTCTAGACGAGTGCGGTTGGTTGGTTAGTGTAACCAGACCATAGTCAAAAGATATTACTAGCGCCATTATTTCATCGACTCGTGGTATTGATAATACGTAACGGTTTTCGTTTAAACGTGATGAGAGCCTAAGTAAAAAGTGACACTGTTATACTCGTTGTAATTCTGAGTTGTACAGACAATCTCGGTGTTGCAATTACACCTGCTTCTTTGTGTGCATAAATTTTTAAATGGCACATTAAAATGTTTCTTACTCTAATTATTAGATGGCACCACTAGTAAAATTAAATTCAATTTTAAGATTTTACTCGTGAAATTTACCTACTGTGTGTGTTTTTTAAATTCATGTGATACGCTTTGATGATTGTCCGTGTGGTGACGGATTAAGAATACGAATTGTCACCACCCATATCATCCCATGGGTGTCGTGAGAGCCGACAGAGGGAGCATATTATGCAGAGAACAACACTGTAAGAGAAGGAAAACTTGATACAAACCCTATACCAACCCGCTTGGCCAGCGTGGTATAGTAGGCCAATTCCTCCTTTCAAAGGAGAGGCCTAGTCCAGCAGTGGACTATTAAAGGCTGATGATGATGATACGCTGGGAGTTTTTATCAAGTGCCCCGAGTTCTCTAGCCAATTTCAAGTTATGCTTAGGACGTTTAGGAGTGATAGTGTTTCTAGTAGAAGCTGTTAAACTGGATTATCAGACGTAGAAGAAAATGATTGAGTTAGCATCGTAGTGCGTTCTATAATCAGTTACAGAGATTTAAATTTTCATTGTAGGTAGAACTAGGTTAGTGATCGTTAGTGATTGACGATTGTGTGCTTAACCTTATTCTCATTAAATGGGTGCTTTGTTAGTCGTTGTTATGATGATTTTGTGCTACCCACGTTACCGTCAGTGATTTGCCTAAACTTTATTACTTATTAATCATAGTATCACAAACGTTGTCCATCGTCTTGAACGCGAAATCCGTTGCTGTATCGCTAATGATTAGGTTAGGATAAGCTTCGTATTTAGACTACCCATGACAAAATTATAACGCTATAAAGACTGGTTGGATACTTAGTAGTAAACTTAACATCTAGACTATCAGCCTAGTAAGATTTTTTTTAGTCTGCTATGTGATAAGGAAAACCAAAGCAACATGTTGAACAAACCTAGTTTACGATAACTTGTTAGACGCTCGAAATGATTATCCGGGTGGTGTTGTGTATACGGATAGAGGTTTCATAGCGTGATGTTGAATACCCGATGGATGTCAGAGTATGAGCAATGCAATATTTTAATGAGTTTCCTATTATTTGAGCGAGTACGTGTGTTGCTCAAAATGTCAGCTTCGAGAGAAAGAGTTAGTTCTGATTTTCATTAAAACCTGTAATGATTTTGATCAGATTAGCTTTATTCCCCACCGTCTTGGGTCAGGAATAGCCGAACGACTAGAATGAGTGTTGTGCGATAATTTTCTTTTATTCCTAGAGCCAAGTACCTTAAAGTGTGGTCGTTCGCATCGCAATCACGGATACCCTGCTACTCAAGTAGCTTTCATTTGATTTTTGATCGCTAAAATTATCTACCACTGGTTTCTGGGTCGTATGACAAGAGCGTGAATCTGAAAGTACTCAGACTGCCGATTGGTTATCTTAGAACTGTAGTCGTTGCCTCTATGTAGCCAAAGGAAATCAGTTTGTTCGAAAGTAGCTTATCAGTTCTCGCCATGTTTGCATTTGGTTTTAGTTTTTGTCAGCGGTCAAATCCAGTTTTGACATAGCTCATTGAGGTTATGGACGGGCGTTACGTTCTGTGCAGTTGTGAAGTTGTAAACAAATTTGATAATCGCTTAAAATTTACGAAGTGCGGACGTTGAATTAGTCTGAAAGAACAGATACTCTATTTAGTGGCTATACAATGAGACGAATTTTTGAAATACTAATGGTAGATTTATTTCCTTTTTGGGTAATCCTGGTGGCGCCCACCAGGATTACCCAAAAAGGAAATAAATCTACCATTAGTATTTCAAAAATTCGTCTCATTGTATAGCCACTAAATAGAGTATCTGTTCTTTCAGACTAATTCAACGTCCGCACTTCGTAAATTTTAAGCGATTATCAAATTTGTTTACAACTTCACAACTGCACAGAACGTAACGCCCGTCCATAACCTCAATGAGCTATGTCAAAACTGGATTTGACCGCTGACAAAAACTAAAACCAAATGCAAACATGGCGAGAACTGATAAGCTACTTTCGAACAAACTGATTTCCTTTGGCTACATAGAGGCAACGACTACAGTTCTAAGATAACCAATCGGCAGTCTGAGTACTTTCAGATTCACGCTCTTGTCATACGACCCAGAAACCAGTGGTAGATAATTTTAGCGATCAAAAATCAAATGAAAGCTACTTGAGTAGCAGGGTATCCGTGATTGCGATGCGAACGACCACACTTTAAGGTACTTGGCTCTAGGAATAAAAGAAAATTATCGCACAACACTCATTCTAGTCGTTCGGCTATTCCTGACCCAAGACGGTGGGGAATAAAGCTAATCTGATCAAAATCATTACAGGTTTTAATGAAAATCAGAACTAACTCTTTCTCTCGAAGCTGACATTTTGAGCAACACACGTACTCGCTCAAATAATAGGAAACTCATTAAAATATTGCATTGCTCATACTCTGACATCCATCGGGTATTCAACATCACGCTATGAAACCTCTATCCGTATACACAACACCACCCGGATAATCATTTCGAGCGTCTAACAAGTTATCGTAAACTAGGTTTGTTCAACATGTTGCTTTGGTTTTCCTTATCACATAGCAGACTAAAAAAAATCTTACTAGGCTGATAGTCTAGATGTTAAGTTTACTACTAAGTATCCAACCAGTCTTTATAGCGTTATAATTTTGTCATGGGTAGTCTAAATACGAAGCTTATCCTAACCTAATCATTAGCGATACAGCAACGGATTTCGCGTTCAAGACGATGGACAACGTTTGTGATACTATGATTAATAAGTAATAAAGTTTAGGCAAATCACTGACGGTAACGTGGGTAGCACAAAATCATCATAACAACGACTAACAAAGCACCCATTTAATGAGAATAAGGTTAAGCACACAATCGTCAATCACTAACGATCACTAACCTAGTTCTACCTACAATGAAAATTTAAATCTCTGTAACTGATTATAGAACGCACTACGATGCTAACTCAATCATTTTCTTCTACGTCTGATAATCCAGTTTAACAGCTTCTACTAGAAACACTATCACTCCTAAACGTCCTAAGCATAACTTGAAATTGGCTAGAGAACTCGGGGCACTTGATAAAAACTCCCAGCGTATCATCATCATCAGCCTTTAATAGTCCACTGCTGGACTAGGCCTCTCCTTTGAAAGGAGGAATTGGCCTACTATACCACGCTGGCCAAGCGGGTTGGTATAGGGTTTGTATCAAGTTTTCCTTCTCTTACAGTGTTGTTCTCTGCATAATATGCTCCCTCTGTCGGCTCTCACGACACCCATGGGATGATATGGGTGGTGACAATTCGTATTCTTAATCCGTCACCACACGGACAATCATCAAAGCGTATCACATGAATTTAAAAAACACACACAGTAGGTAAATTTCACGAGTAAAATCTTAAAATTGAATTTAATTTTACTAGTGGTGCCATCTAATAATTAGAGTAAGAAACATTTTAATGTGCCATTTAAAAATTTATGCACACAAAGAAGCAGGTGTAATTGCAACACCGAGATTGTCTGTACAACTCAGAATTACAACGAGTATAACAGTGTCACTTTTTACTTAGGCTCTCATCACGTTTAAACGAAAACCGTTACGTATTATCAATACCACGAGTCGATGAAATAATGGCGCTAGTAATATCTTTTGACTATGGTCTGGTTACACTAACCAACCAACCGCACTCGTCTAGACAGCAATGCAGTTCACACGTCTATTTAAGAAATAAAAGCTACAAGCTGTTCTACACACAATCAGCACAGTCAGAATCAATAGCTCCGCACAGTCTTACACGATGAACTTAGTATGTACGTTTCGATTAGTTTACCAACTTTAGCACCTCTGCCCTGCAAAGGACAGTCTAGACCGGAGTTATTGTTCTAGATTTAGCAGAAAACCAACCAAAGCTGGCTGTTGGTTCTAAAATCAATATTACAACTGCACTAAAACAATAACTAGCACATTTCACTCAAACGCACTTGCTTGGAAGAATGCAAGTCGGCCTGTACGCTCACTCTCGTTACTATTACAGTCCATAAAGTAAGACGAGACAAGGTAATCTATGTACAAGCAAGCATACTCGTAATATGATCACAAGGATCGCGAGTGCGAGCCACCCTCGCATGAAGAAAATAATAATTATCGCTTTCTTTTAAACTGACGTATCAAATTCAAAATCTCCGTTCGCTATCTACCCACATATTTTTTGTCTTTCTTCTTTAAGCTATTAAAAAGAATATTATTCATGAGATCATGAATAATATTCCACGGACGGAACCACGACACCGTAAAAGTCAAACGGTTCCACAACTCAGAGTCTCGTGTAGGAATCGGATCTACAACACTCGGTACAATGTGATGGCGATATCACCACAACGATTATGACATTTCCAAGATTAAACGCGTAATGTTTTACTACTACTGCCACTAAACAAAATTGGCAGTACCAATAAAAAAAATCAGACAAAATACGCTCACCACGGTGGCAGTTGCAAGCTTAGCTGATTCACCAACATAGCAGCGTTAGCAGTCGCCTTTGCTCGCGCCTTGTGGTCGCGCTGGTCCATGATGCCACTTCTGATGACGGCGGATTGCTTGATTCTTGGCCGGTATCAACACTTCACATCACAGTCCGTTATAAGTTCACACCAAATCAAATCTACCAAAACTGACTATTACTATTTTGCATTACTGAACACGAAACGAGTGACAGTTTCTAGATACTTGTTGCCCGTTGAACGTCAACCGTCATCCCCCCTCTTCGACTGTAGCGAACGTGACGCGTAGACTCTGTCAAAGCGCGCAATCTTCGCACTTCCGTTTCGTAGTCAATTGACGTCCTATACTGATGACCATTCCGATATATACTACGCAAAGCAATTCCTCTACAACCTTTTGCAGTCCACAGCTGGACTCAAGTCCCTCCTGAATTGCTTTACAGTAGGACTGTAAGTCAGTAGGAGGATTTGGCGTACTATATCACGCTGTTTTGTTTTTTTGTGCCAATTTTATATAATACTAGCTTTTGCCCGCGTCTTCGCTCGCGTAAATGCGGGGTTTTCTAGTTATGGTACTGTTACAGGGCAGGTCCGAAATAGCTTTTTAAAAAAAACTCGAAGGTCAAAAACAGACTAATTTAATGAAAGAAAATGACTTAAAATAGAATTGACAAAAAACCTAGTGCCCACAACGAAGTTTGTAATAAGAATGTCTTTACCGGAATCGAATAATAATGCATGGATCAGTTTCAATGACGTATACCGCTCATGCCTACTGCTGATCTAAGCATTATTATTTTATATGTACTTCATACATTAAATATTATAACATCCCCCCCGTTAAGATTGATCATACCGGGTAAAGGGATGATCAATTGAAAGTAAACGAATTGCTAACTGTAAAGACTTCGTTGAGAGTTACAAACATTTTATTATTTAAACTAAGATTAAGCAACTATACCTAACTGTAACTTATGTAAACTAGCAAATCCCGAAATATTATTATGAGATAATAGCATGTAAAGATATAAAGAATTCTTGATATAGTTTTAAGATATTAGCTTTTTTAACTCACAGATTTAGAAATTACAATTAATTACTTTATAGGTTTGATTGAATTAAAATGTAAAATGTTACTTACAATACTTAGAATATAAGAGATACCAGTACATTTAAATAATAATAATATAAATAGAACGTTTTAACTACGGCATTACATTTCTCTTCAAATTTGGCAACGACCTTGTGGAAATATTTGTATGATCGTCAAGGTCATCAGCTGACGAGTCCGTTGATGCATTAACAATGGTTGACACGTTATGTCGAATAGAAGGAACAGGGGGTTGACTTACATAGTTCTTGTTATAGATTCTTACACAGCATCCCCGTCTCGGACAAATAACTCTCCTGGTCTTGAACAATAAATATAGTAACATTAAAATGGCTGTTATATAAGTGAGGGAAAGATAGCTGGTAGAATATTTCTCAAAGTGTGACGGTTCAGAGATTTTATTTAACTGTTTATCGAACTCGTTCGTCTGCACACTGGCTTTTACTAAAGACTCTAAATTATTAAATTCGTTTAACTTGACTAATGGGATGTGACTTTTATTGAAATATTGAGTATCGCAACATTCGTCGATAATATTAAAGTTAGATAAGATAGTAGTGACGTTGGAGGTGTACGTGTCACTTGGGATAAACGTTAATGCCTTATAGTAGGCTTTGCAAGATTTTGGTAAATGTAATATTCCGGAACCGAATAGAACCTCATTTGTATTACTAAAATGTTCACTACAAATAACATGACATTTACCAGGTTCTGATTGAACAAAAGAGCCAAGTACCTTAAAGTGTGGTCGTTCGCATCGCAATCACGGATACCCTGCTACTCAAGTAGCTTTCATTTGATTTTTGATCGCTAAAATTATCTACCACTGGTTTCTGGGTCGTATGACAAGAGCGTGAATCTGAAAGTACTCAGACTGCCGATTGGTTATCTTAGAACTGTAGTCGTTGCCTCTATGTAGCCAAAGGAAATCAGTTTGTTCGAAAGTAGCTTATCAGTTCTCGCCATGTTTGCATTTGGTTTTAGTTTTTGTCAGCGGTCAAATCCAGTTTTGACATAGCTCATTGAGGTTATGGACGGGCGTTACGTTCTGTGCAGTTGTGAAGTTGTAAACAAATTTGATAATCGCTTAAAATTTACGAAGTGCGGACGTTGAATTAGTCTGAAAGAACAGATACTCTATTTAGTGGCTATACAATGAGACGAATTTTTGAAATACTAATGGTAGATTTATTTCCTTTTTGGGTAATCCTGGTGGGCGCCACCAGGATTACCCAAAAAGGAAATACCACACAAATGCCACACACGGGCCGCGCGGCCCGTGTGTGGCGCGCGGCCCGTGTGTGGCGCGCGGCCCGTGTGTGGCACGGGGCCTGTGTGAAGCCTGTATGTGGCTTTGAGGAGCTTGGTAACTGGTATAGCTAAAGCCTATCTGGCCGAAACTGGCAATGAAAGTGAAGGTAGTTTATTAAATGAATTTGGTTAGAAGATGTAAAGTCCAAAGACCTTAGCTTTAATGTTTTGGTTAACTTGGTTTGAAATATCTTAAAGTATAAAGGCCCATTTGAGGTCACAGAAGTTCTTTACGATGATCGTTATAATCGCACTGCCCATAATTCTAAGCGTAATTGTAAGTATGCACTCGACAGGTTGCGACAAATGCCTGAAGGTCAAAGTACAACTGACGAAATTGAGGTAGAACAAAGTAGTTCTGATATTAAAGAAAGTGTTTAAGGTTATATGATGATCGGATCGGACCGTACCAGAGGCTGACGTGTAGCCGTAGCTCGGTAGAAATCGGCGTCTGCTAACTTAGTAGTCGGTGAGTAGGCGGTATTGCAGTCAGCTCTGGTGGAGGTCGGGTTTCAGTGGCGTTCCCATGTGGGGTTCGCAGAAAGTAGAGTAACTGGAGGTTACTGGGCTATGCATAGCCATGATCACATGTAGAGCTTACATGTTATGGTTTACTTGGTTTGAAATGATATCTTGAGAGATACAGCGATAGTAAAATGTCAGTTTTACTTTGAGTTTCCTGATTATTGATTTTGATACTGAAACTTTGTGTCAGAGGATCAGAGCATAACTGACGATCTTAAAGAGAAAAAAATTGTGAACCTTAATACTGACGAGACGGTAGAAAACTGGGCTTACATGTTGATTGGTTGTGTGATTTAATGTCCGATGTCGGTTTGTAGCCGTAATAGCCGTAAATCAGTACAAATCGGATTCAATACAACTGTGAAGGCAGTTGTCCGTGAGTACACGGTAGGTACGCAGACGATTCTGATGTTTGATTGGCGCAGATAAATGGGTGGCAACCGAGTGACTGGTGTAAGGCCTGGTTTAGTAACTGGAGGTTACTGAATGGGGGCAACCGAGTGGCTGGTTGAGTGCCTGGTTTAGTAACTGGAGGTTACTGAACGGTTATGAATCACATGTAGAGCTTTAGTTATTTGATTTGATTATAACGTGAGTCTATGCCCTATGGTAATTGACTGTATTGTCAGTGATGCTCTGAATCCAGCTCCTATAATAGAATGTAATGTAGGAGGTAATTTTGTAGAAAATTTGATTGGAATCCTAACACTGTTTTGATTCAACCCTTACCTGGGTTAAGTCAGGAGTGACCGAGCAATGTGATACTGTGCGTGTAAAATTTTGTTACAGATTAACACACAGGGACGTGTGTCTTGTAGGATGGCCGTATCGGAATGGTCATCAGTATAGGACGTCAATTGACTACGAAACGGAAGTGTGAAGATTGCGCGCTTCGACAGAGTCTACGCGTCACGTTCGCTACAGTCGAAGAGGGGGGATGACGGTTGACGTTCAACGGAGCAACTACAATTATCACTTCTCTTGGAGACTCCGGGCGGGTAACGAGTATCTAGAAACTGTCACTCGTTTCGTGTTCAGTAATACAAAATAGTTATAGTCAGTTTTGTTAGATTTGATTTGGTGTGAACTTATAACGGACTGTGATGTGAAGTGTTGATACCGGCCAAGAATCAAGCAATCCGCCGTCATATATATTATTTTGTTCAGCACCAGACTGTTCAACAGAATTTACTCAACGGAAGCTTTGAAAGAAGGCGATAATCGTTAAGTTGAATAAAAAATGAATCACTACAATATTTCGTGTATAACATATAACAGTCGTTTTTATTTAGTTTTTATTTGCTGAATTACAACAAAAAAAACTAAAACAATGCTGTAAGGCTTTGATTTAAATCTCTAGCCACTGGCGAAATAAATTCCTTCAACTTCTCTTATTACTTTCAAAATATTTGCTGTTTTTATTGTTTTTACTATGTTTGCTGGCACAAAAAGGTTTTACCTATTCATACTTTTTTATGCTTACCTAGGACATTATACAGATCCTAGACTTAAGTCAATACTTTAAGTAAATGACTTAAAATCTCTCGGGCAAGTATCAAACTAGGCATGCAAGTTACGATAAAGTTCCTTTTCTAGCTTCGTCTATCAATCGTCGTTTTAAATTTTATATGTATATCCTTCTAAGTTAAAAACTTGTATTTTATCATAAGTTTAGCGATGAAATAGGACAATTTCATGATTGATTGTAAGGAAGTCTTCGACTGCTTCCGAATTATTTATACTACAAAAACATAAATTTTCAGTAAATATTTTAACTGTTCAGATTGTTTATTTATCGCTTGCTTAACAGCGAATAAAAACATTTTACGAGAGTGCCAAAAAATGTGTCAGAGTGTATTAATACTGACTCATGACGCCGACGGGTTGGGTCACAAGTATTTTGCTTAGCGACGACAAATATTTATAATTAAGCCTCGGGCATACTCGCATCGTCACCACTGTTTTACCGAAATTTCGATCAAGGGTTTTATATAAAAAATGCGGGGTTTTTTATAAGATAGGATTTTTTACCTTACTTAGAACAGAGTAACTAGCTGTTGCTCTCCGCTGTTTACATATAAATGTTACAAAATATAAAATTGCACCATTTTGCAGCGTACCTTAAAGGATATCAGCGGGATCTCAGCTTATATAAATTTAAACTCAGATATCGAGTGGTGACGCAAATAAAAAATGCACGCATTTTGAGGAATATTTGCCTATCGGTCACCTAAATTACGGCAATGATTTCTGGTGTGTATTCTATTCAAGACCTGCTAATATTGTGAACGACACGTTTTGACATCAGTAATTCATGTACTGTATTCACTTAACTCATAGTACTTGGTTGAGTGCACTGATGATGAATGATGCCATATTTTGGTAATAGAGAAATTAACATGTAGGTCGTTAACTGAAAATTATTAGCCTTTTTATCCGGTAACTGTACAATTTAGGAGTTAATTATTCAGGTAACTTCGACTATTGCTAGTACTAATAAATTACGTTTAGGTTCAATATATTGTAGGTACTGGAGGCAGTTCAGTCTATAGTTCTTACTTTTTTTTTTTTTTGGCTGGCAACACTGTAAACGTCAGACGTAAAATTACGTAGCTCTGTAATTTTAAAAGTTTTATTTTATTTTAAATGAATATTAAATGCTTAAATATCATTTATGTTATCATACTGTGCATAAAATTGTGACATTGAGTTTGGTGTTTGAAACCTCGATACGAACAGTTTTTGGCGGACAGATCTACTACCAGGTGTCAACGGACGGATTTGAAATCATCTTTAAACCCGGGGAGTATCTTACTTATTAACTTACACTCCTCATCACACTTTTACTCGGCTCACACCAACGTGAGCTTCGTCCATCACACACTGGCACAGTTTCTGTCTCCTTTTGCTTGACAAGACGTGGAAGCAAAATCGAAGACTGAACAAACGCCCCATACAAACACCTACTGCACTTACACTTCACATTTATTTAAGTGTTTATATCTTTAACAAGGCCCCTATATATAATATCTTTATAAGTAATATAATATAAAAAAAAAAATTGATACAAATTAGTAAATTTGCCAAGATTATATTTTTCATTTACTACCTACATGTTTTGCCTAATTAATTAAAAATTGAATAACACCTTTACTTTCAATAATATTTTTCCTTTTCTGTTATTTGTCTACTGTCCTTCTAGCTATAAATATTTATTTAAATAAATATATTTATTTATTTATCTATAAACTCCTACTCATTACTGACTTATCTCTTTTCTGACATCTTGTTTATCTTTCTGTCCATAGGTGTTTGGCTATGAGCCATTCCACAATGAGCACTATGATGACCCGGAAGGCCACAGCGAAGGATCTAGAGAACAAGCTGAGAATAACTTTGATAGAATTAAAGAAGTGCCAGGAGGAGAATATACACCTACTGAAGGAGCGTGCAGACTGTGAAGAGGACATCAGGATTGTCAACGATAGGGTTTCTTACCTGAAGGCTCAGCTCGCAGAACTCCATATTGAGTATATGGACACACTGGCCCAGCGAGATAGGTTACAGGAGGAAATACATTTATTGACCACTAGCAATGATGGCCATTCATGGTGCTCTACAAGGGTTTTCTAGTTATGGTACTGTTACAGGGCAGGTCCGAAATAGCTTTTTAAAAAAAACTCGAAGGTCAAAAACAGACTAATTTAATGAAAGAAAATGACTTAAAATAGAATTGACAAAAAACCTAGTGCCCACAACGAAGTTTGTAATAAGAATGTCTTTACCGGAATCGAATAATAATGCATGGATCAGTTTCAATGACGTATACCGCTCATGCCTACTGCTGATCTAAGCATTATTATTTTATATGTACTTCATACATTAAATATTATAACATCCCCCCCGTTAAGATTGATCATACCGGGTAAAGGGATGATCAATTGAAAGTAAACGAATTGCTAACTGTAAAGACTTCGTTGAGAGTTACAAACATTTTATTATTTAAACTAAGATTAAGCAACTATACCTAACTGTAACTTATGTAAACTAGCAAATCCCGAAATATTATTATGAGATAATAGCATGTAAAGATATAAAGAATTCTTGATATAGTTTTAAGATATTAGCTTTTTTAACTCACAGATTTAGAAATTACAATTAATTACTTTATAGGTTTGATTGAATTAAAATGTAAAATGTTACTTACAATACTTAGAATATAAGAGATACCAGTACATTTAAATAATAATAATATAAATAGAACGTTTTAACTACGGCATTACATTTCTCTTCAAATTTGGCAACGACCTTGTGGAAATATTTGTATGATCGTCAAGGTCATCAGCTGACGAGTCCGTTGATGCATTAACAATGGTTGACACGTTATGTCGAATAGAAGGAACAGGGGGTTGACTTACATAGTTCTTGTTATAGATTCTTACACAGCATCCCCGTCTCGGACAAATAACTCTCCTGGTCTTGAACAATAAATATAGTAACATTAAAATGGCTGTTATATAAGTGAGGGAAAGATAGCTGGTAGAATATTTCTCAAAGTGTGACGGTTCAGAGATTTTATTTAACTGTTTATCGAACTCGTTCGTCTGCACACTGGCTTTTACTAAAGACTCTAAATTATTAAATTCGTTTAACTTGACTAATGGGATGTGACTTTTATTGAAATATTGAGTATCGCAACATTCGTCGATAATATTAAAGTTAGATAAGATAGTAGTGACGTTGGAGGTGTACGTGTCACTTGGGATAAACGTTAATGCCTTATAGTAGGCTTTGCAAGATTTTGGTAAATGTAATATTCCGGAACCGAATAGAACCTCATTTGTATTACTAAAATGTTCACTACAAATAACATGACATTTACCAGGTTCTGATTGAACAAAAATCCAACGATTACGACTGATCTTTTGGAAGACGTCTATCGAGCCACGCAAGACTCTAGTTTGGTAACTTTTTGGTAGCTTAGCAGATGCTTCTGTTAGTAACGTGGTTTCACATGTCGGGTTTGCCATTGTCGAGTACACGTTACCTAGAGGACACACATAGCACTGACCTTTCACTTGTTTGCACGCACTGACACTCGCGAGCTGTGAGTAGAATAGTCTGTCCAGGGTTATTGCCAGATATGGTTTACTCGGTGCAACTAAAGCATAAGTATCGGGAGTATTTAAATCTAATGGGACTGGAAATGGGATGATATGGTACAGGTTATAGAGCTGTGAAGAACGAGCGGAATCTGTAAAATAAATACTAACTTATTGTCTTGGTAATAACATACGATATCACTAACAGTAATTATTTCATTAACGTTTACTAGCGATAAGGGTATAGGTAGCTCAGAGTGTTTAGGCATGTAGTTGATATGTAACTCGAGCTCCTTATACAGCTGCATGGGACTTAGTACAGTCGGGTGCAAAACGTTCATTTTACTAAATAATATTGCGTTATTAATATCATCTATATCGAAGGATAGAGTCATTATGATACTTTCTACCGAAGTTAATATGAGAGACAACTGTGACTTTAATTCTAATTTATCAGTAGTCTGACTTAACTTTTCGAATGCATTTTCTATAGTTATTAGTTTTTTTTTCAGACGATGTTCGTTATCTTTTACCTTAGACATAGTACCATTAAATGTAGATATAGTGGACTTAATTACATGTATGTTATCGCGCATTAATAACGTTAGTTCTTTTTCGTCTGACTGTACTTTATTAATAGCATTAGTGAACTTGATAGCGTCGTTAACATCTAAGGTGCCGAAGAATGTTTTTAATATAGAGCCACCGGCGTCGATTAGGCCCCGTTTAGCACGTCTAGATTCTTTAATCTGAGTAAGATATGAAAGTGATGAGAACTTCTGAATATTACTGTTATGTAGAGCTTTCAATGAACTTAATGAGTTATGACATTCGGTTTTAAGTTGGGAAGACAGAGTTGTGTTGCAATGCTTTGAAACGCGTTCGAGTAAGAACTCTATACTGTTTAAATGTGGTTGGATGTGACTTAAATCTACTGAGGTGACAACGTTCCAGTTATCGTTAGAAAATTTGATGTCCAATAATTGGTCATAGTACAGTCCGGGACTTCCGAACAGCTTTGATATAAACTGGCTACCGGAAACGGTTGTGAGGAACTTGGGGACAATAGAGATAGCTATGCTTTAAAAGGCGGGCTTGATTTCGTCATTGTGGTCACGAACATGTTTCCTATCGACTTGCACTGTGACTGTGTGGTTACCGTTTATCTTTATGATTTTCTAAAGGCCTTTCCATACGGGTAATAAAGCCTTATTTTGCTTATGATGGCATCGAATATATACTGAATCACCAATATTATACGTTATGGGGCGAGAATGTGAATCGTAATATTGTTTCGAACGTTCTTTAGAACGTTGAACGTTTTGCAATGCTTTTTGGCGACTATAATATAATCTATGATTGAGCGCTCGTACGTAATCAGTGTAAGTATTGTTATCTAGGCTATCGATGGACTTGGGAATATACGGTTTATGACCAAACATGAGTTCAAATGGGGGAAAATCCGTGGTTGTATGTATGTTTGAGTTATAAGCTAACATTGCTGTGTTCAAGTATAAATCCCATGTATGTGTATTGTCTTCTATATAGGAACGTAAATATTCTTTTAGGGTGGAATGACTTCTTTCTAAGGCACCACATGTTTGCGGATGGTATGGCGATTCGTAAATGTGTTTAATACCGAATAGTCTCTCTAATTGTTTGAAAACATCAGAACAAAAGTTGGTGCCTTGGTCAGTGACTATATTACGCGGTATACCTAAGTGTGAGATATAGTGTACAAGACGTTGAGCGGTTTCTTGAGCGGAACAGGTTTGCATGGGATAGGCCTGGGAGTATTTCGTTAGATCGTCTTGTAGGGTCAAAATTTGTAACTGTTAATTCTAGTTTCAGGTAAAGGACCTACTATATCGAGATAAAGTTTTTCGTTCGGTCTAGTGGCAGTTGAAGTAATAATCATTGGTGCTTTATTGGAATGACGTAAAGGTTTGTTGACTTGGCAAGATTTGCAACTCTTGACATAATTTTCTATATCTTGGCGCATATTTTTCCACCAATACTGAGATTTTAATCTATCGTACATGCGTGAAATACCGGGGTGTCCCGCAGAAGGTGAGTCATGGTTTTCCTTTAATATATGAGGAACTTCAACGGGCGTTGGGAATAAAATGTTATTATGGTATACATGGATTTTAACACCTGTTTTATGAAATATAAACCCTAAGATATTATATATTTTGGTAAATGATATCTTCGTGAAAGGATCTTGAAAATCAGAAATGGCAAATTCCTTTTCTTCTGAATACCAGGTAGTTACCATATCTCTATAATCTCTTAACATATTAAAAATATCTTTGTAGGTCATTTCATCGTAATGATGAACTCGTAAGAATAAATGGGTAAATACATGTTTATCGTTGGACGTACTTTGAAATGTATACAGCTCCCGTTCTACAGTTCTTATGTCAGGTAAGTCTTCGTTAAATTTAGACATTTGTTAAATTTCAGAACAGTATGGAATCGAATCGTCTAAGTCAATGGCAGAGGGGTAAGTTATCATTTTACATTTAGTTTTAAGTAATGAGTCGTTATGTTCTATAATAACAGTGTCATAGGAAATATTTTGTTGTTGACTAATTTGTAAATATTTTTCATATGTTTCAGATGTGGAGGGAGACTCGGGATCGACGGCGAGAACGGGGTTGCGAGATAAGGAGTCAGCGTTGCAATTGATTTTGCCCTTTTTGTAGACAATTTCATAATCAAACTCTTCGAGTTTGAGACGCCATCTTACTAATTTCGAACTGGGGTCGCTTATATTGAAAAGTCGTTCTAAAGGCTTATGGTCTGTTACGATTTTGAATTGTCGCCCATATAAATACGGACGGAAAGTTTTAGTGCCGAATATAATAGCTAAACACTCTTTTTCTGTAGTTGAATAGTTTCCCTCTGATTTATTTAACGTACGGGACGCGTATGCAATTGGGAGATCGTTATTTATTTCTCCTTGGGATAAGATAGCGGATATGGCATAGTTGGAGGCATCAGGGGTTAGGATAAAAGGCTTAGTAAAGTCGGGGTATTGTAAGATAGGAGCTGTCGTGATTTTATCTTTTAAGGTATCGAACTCCGATTTTTGCGGAGAGAGCCAACTGAACTTAACGTCCTTTTTTAATAGACTTGTTAATGGTTTGGTGATATGCGAAAAGTTCTCTATAAACCGTCTATAGTAACCGACGAGGCCGAGAAAGGATTTGATGTCGCGGGGATTTTTGGGTACAGGAAACTTTTGGACACATTCTACTTTCTTAGGATCGGGCTTCACGCCTTTATCTGTTATAATATGTCCTAAGTATTGGACTTCCTTACGTGAAAAATCACTGTTATTAGGTTGTAACTTTAGGTTATGTTCGCGCAGTTTGTCGAACACTTTGCGAAGGTTGCTAATACTATCAGAAAGTTGACTGATAAAAATAACAATATCATCCATATATGTAAAACAATGGAGACCTTGGAGACCAGATAAAACGACGTTCATCAGCCTTTGGAATGTAGAAGGGGAATTTTTAAGTCCGAAAGGCATTCTATTGAACTGATAGTGACCTGTTAAGCCGGAAACACCCGGAACGCTGAATGCTGTCTTCTCAGCGTCGGATTCCTTCATACAAACTTGGTGAAAAGAAGATGCTAAATCTAAAGTCGAAAAATATTTACTGTGTCCAAGCTGGTCAAGGATGTCCGTGATATTGGGGATAGGATAGGCATCACCGATAGTTATTTCGTTCAGCTTTCGGTAATCGATAACGATGCGCCACTTGGGTTTACCAGAAGCGTCCGCCTTTTTCGGTACCACCCATATCGGTGCTGACCAAGGGGATGTAGAAGGGCTGATAATGCCTTGATCTAACATACCTTTAACCTGCTTACTGACTTCCTCTTTATGGCATTCGGGAAAACGATAGGTTTTAACATGGATGGGAGTTTCGGAGGTTGTACGAATTTCATGTTGTACGGTCTTAGTCGCTGTCAGTATGTCTCCGTCTAGATAAAATATGTCATTATATTCTGAGCATAATTCACGCAACGCAGATTCCTCTTCCTGAGTCACATGTTCGCATCTCAAGGCTTTTTGGATCTTATAGTCGCGCTCCAATTCGGATGTAGTAGTTTGGAAACAGGGGAATGTTTGGTTTACGGGACTAGAAGTGGAGGGGATAGTAGGACTAGGCTCTAGCACATAAGACACAGGCTCTAACGTCAACTTGATCGGGTTAAGAATAACTTCGCTTTCAGAGGTATTTAATACAGAGAGAGTGATTTTATTATTAGATTTTACTCGAGTTAGACATTTAGAAAATATAAGGTTTGGATATTGATCGACTTTACTACACATAACTAGTCCTTCTTTTAACTCGGGATTCGTTACGGAACATTCTATTAACATTTCAGAACATGCCGGAATTTTGTACGTTACACTCGAGGTTTTTAAATCAAAACATACAGATGTTTCACCCAGTATCTTTAATTTCGATTCAGGATATATGATTGACGCATTATGCGTAGACAAGAAGTTCGTACCTATGATACCATCATAATCAAGATTAACATTAGACACGACATGGAAAGGAAATGAAAATGAAAATTGGTTTGACACATCGGGCTTAATAGATTAAATAAAAGTGCCTTTGGTTTGGGCATACGACCCGACATCGTTGATACCTTTAAATTTCACTATATTTTGATCTAGTTCTGGGGCTTTTGAGAGACTAGTGTCCTTTAAGAGGCAAATAGAACTCCCAGTATCAACTAAGAGACGCAACGGCATTTCGGAATGAGATGTATACACTTCAACAAACGGTAACGAAGTTTTCTTATTTTGCGCTATATCATATACCATAGGACACTCTATCGGTTCATCTACAAATTTATTTAATAACTCTTGAACTGATTTAGACTCGAAATTGGAACATTTTTCATTTTTGGTCATAAACGAACTTGATAGAGGCGAATCTTTCGAGGAACTAGGAATATTGTTATCGATGGACCTTACGGTCGAACTAGTACGTAAGAACTGTTTATCACCGTTATCAACGCGGTTCAAACCCGAAATAGTACGCAGCGACGATTTAGACTCAGTGGAATTAGAACTAGAATTTATGAAATTATTTTCGTTAGAAATAGGACCCGTTTTACTAGAAACAGTGGATTTAGTAGTAGAATTATTATTTTTAGAAATAGCACTATACGGTTTAGAAACAGTGGATTGGGAAATAGTAGATTTAGTATTTGAAACAGTGGATTTAGTAGTAGAATTATTATTTTTAGATATAGCACTATACGGTTTAGAAACAGTGGATTGGGAAATAGTAGATTTAGTATTTGAAACAGTGGATTTGGAAATAGTAGATTTATTATTTGAAACAGTGGATTATTTGAGCTAGAATTTACAGTACCTAGACTGTGGGACTTGCAACGGTACTGGTTTGCAAACCCAACATCTAGTTTAAAGAGTTAGTACTGTTTTCTATTTTAAGAATCTGTGGAGGCGATGATGTTTCGGATGCCGACTCTATGAAGTTTTGTTGAAAATTCCTAGAGTTATTAGGCAAGTTATTAGTGTGCGAATTGTCATTAAATGTTCTAAAATTATTATATTGGCGTTTACGACATTGCGAAATATCATGGCCTATATTCTTACAATACCTACAAATGACCGGTGTTGTATTATTCCGAGAACTGTGGAAGGAATTATTTTGCATACGCGGCTGATATTGCAAGCGCGGTACAGTGTCGCGTTTTAACTTATTATAACACTCCGACCTGATTTGTTACAAAATTTACATAACTTTGATTTTAAAATAGAACTTTTGCCCAAATTTAGAATTTTCTCTTCTTCGAATGCAATGTTTACTGCTTCATTTAGAGTCCGAGGGTTTCTGCATCGTACAATATTACCAAGAGCCGAATGTAATCCCAAAGTAAATGTGTATAATGCTAGATCTTCTGTCATAGCAATACGACCCGCTAATTCTTTCTTTAAGGAATCTGAGTTATGGATTTCGGACTGCAGAGAAGTGAGGCATGTATCAATTCTTAAGGCGTATTGTGCAACTGTCTCATTGAGTAGTTGTTTGCATGACTGAAGTTCTAATAATAGATGATTGTAATGTTTTCTCTCACCAAAATGTTGTTTGAGAAAATCTTTTAACTCCTCAAAGGTCTCAAATATTTTATTTGAACATGCAACCTGTGCTTTACCGGTTAATTTTGACAGTATAAACTTTAGTAAAATACCTTTCTGAGATTCCGACGCGAGATCTAAAGCGTTTCTACAGTTAGTTAAAAACCCGGGGAGAGTTTCTCTTTCTCCGCTATACGGGTGAACAAAATCACATAAAACTTTAAGTGGAACTTGTTCCGAAAGTGATACTTGAGACCTTTCAGTTTTCGACATATTAGGTATTTAGGATTAACGTGAATAGGAAAATTACTCAAATTGGTAAGTGGCAATAACAATGAACAAAATATATTACTCACAGGCAAATCACGCACTGGACGAACATAATCGGCGGTGGCGAGCAGTTGAAGAAACCTCTTGAACTGTGACGATGGAGTCGGCCTTGACTGGCCGATGCTGTCAGCGGTAACGATCTTCTTACGGCAGGCGAGCGGTCACGGCGAGATGTGGGCAGCACACCGTCCACGAGACGATGCGTCGGCTGGCGAGGTGCTGCGAGCACGGCGAGCGGAACAGGACCCAATACGGCAATATGGGCCCTCGACACGGCGAGATACGGCAAGATACGGCGAGATCCGGCGAGATGCGAGGAGATATAGTGAGATTCGCCGAGATACAGCGAGATTCGGCGAGTTTCGGCGAGATACGGTGAGATGCGGCGAAATACGGCAAGATACGGCGAGATACGGCGAAATATGGCGAGCTACAGCGAGACTCAGCGAGATACAGCGAGATCCAGACAGTTGTACTTCGTCTGGATAGAACCGAAACGCGGCAAGTTGTGGGCACTGGTTGACCTTACTACGTGGAATATCGGGCTTATCGAATTGGTATAAACTTACCCGAATATCCCATTTCTGACACCACTGTTACAGGGCAGGTCCGAAATAGCTTTTTAAAAAAAAACTCAAAGGTCAAAAACAGACTAATTTAATGAAAGAAAATGACTTAAAATAGAATTGACAAAAAACCTAGTGCCCACAACGAAGTCTGTAATAAGAATGTCTTTACCGGAATCGAATAATAATGCATGGATCAGTTTCAATGACGTATACCGCTCATATGCAGCAGTAGCTGATCTAAGCATTATTATTTTATATGTACTTCATACATTAAATATTATAACAGTACCATCATCTGTGTTCGGGGTAACAAAAATCTCCTTTATTGGGCGCATACTTCCATAATTGTCGTTTTAACTGTTTTACAAATATAACTGCAAAAAGTATTTACATTTACAAACTACTTAGTAATAAGACTTAGTAGTACTCAAAATGTTATCCGGTATCTGTGACGTTTCGCTAGAATGACCAATATGGCGACTGTGATTTGTCTGTCAGAACCATTAGACTTTAACAAAATACTCGACAATCCGAATTTCGCGAATATATGTTGTCGACAAGAAATCTTTATTTATTTTATTTATTTAATACTTTATTGTACACTATAAAGAACATTAAATTTACAGGAATTTTATAATAAATAAAGTACAAAGGGCGGCCTCATCGCTAACAGCGATTTCTACCAGGCAACCTTTGGATGGAGATATTATTGGTAGGAAAGGGGTAAAATATTTATTTAAATGATTAACAATATAAATAAATTAAGTCTTAAAATAATAAAAAACAAACGAATTAATATATACATGGGAAAATTCAAAAAATTAAAAATTCAAATTTAGAAGGCGTCATGAAACTCATCCGCATCGCAGTCAATTGGAAGCGTGCCCAGAAGACTGGCAGCATTGCCTCGTTGGATGGCTATACTTATTTTTTGAGCCAAATACGTGCCAGCGCTCTGGTCACGCGAGGCGTCTATAAGTCTCTTTGCGAGATCTCTAAAAAGTGATCGCGCACTTGGACCCCATGGCCCCAATGTTTCGACCCCAAACGGCTCAAATACATAATCTCCTATTAGATTTACATATTTGCGCCGTTTGAGTGTCTCCGCTGTAGCAGCAGCAGCGCCCGCACAACCTGCTGTGCTGGGAAGATGAGATGGCGCAAGGGTATCGACACATTTTGCGTCCCATACCAAAGGCCTACCCAGCTTCCACGGCAGTAACGACATCCCGTCTGGTCTTTTGCCATCGTCGCGTGCCAAGCCTTGAGGTTCAAGTTGGGCTGGAACGCCAGCGATGGCAAGAGCACGGCGCAGTATGTCATTGAGGTTGGCGTGTCGAGAAATACGACCCGCGCTCCTGCTGCATGACAGGCCATGGTGACCAAGGCTATCGACAGCCTTTCCACAGTGACAACGATGCGGAGAGACACATGACGCACCTAAACGGAGGCAAGTAGCGTAGGAATGGTATGGTAGTTGTAAGTGTACCAGTAATAGGATGATAAATACTTTAAATATATACATTTATGTAATATTATAACAATATACTACACATATATAAATAATTATACATACATACATACATACATA
The DNA here is from genome assembly GCA_944739405.2 of Euclidia mi. NCBI lineage: Eukaryota > Metazoa > Arthropoda > Insecta > Lepidoptera > Erebidae > Euclidia > Euclidia mi. Next base: position 14,511,079 of record OX123193.2, on the reverse strand, counting down.
CATACACACATACATACACACATACATAAATAATACTTAAAATTATATTAGAACAGGAAATATCATAGTGGTAGCGCCATCTACCTTCCTATCTATAACTAATCGCATCAACATCAATCGTTCCACGTACAAGTGTGAGCGATACCATATTTCCGTCTCCCTCTATCCCACTCCCTGGAAGAGGCACTGCCTTTCGCCTGATTGATCGCCGCGATCGTCGACGCGAGTGACAGTCCAGAACATTCCGCTCGCTGAGAACGTGTCCGCTATATCGTATCGCGCCGCACCGCTGTATGTGATTATTACCGCTTCCACCAAGGAAAACCCGCTCGCGAGTGAAGTGAAAACAAGCAGCTGCATCACGAAACCACCAGGAGGCTGCCCTTCGGAAACGAAGAAGATTACCGTATAAGGTGAGTGCCCTCCATCCTTGAAATATCCTATACCCACTCACAATCACCTCTTCCTACATCCTCTTCCTTTAAATACAGTCCATTTTTTCCAAATCGCCTAGAACCTACCTACGGTTTCGGTGTATCGCCGAACCAATAGTGATAGGTAGTGATCCTTGACTAAGGATTTGAACCTTGTTACCGTCTCAGCCTGTCTTATATGTAATGGGAGTGCATTCCATAGGCGAACAGCAGTGACACTAAACGATTTATCATAAAAATCCGTGCAATGTGCCGGCATCTTCAGCTTTAGGTTTTCTGATGACCTTAAATAACGATTATGCGTATCATGAAGGAATACAAATCGTCCTTTAAGATAGGAGGGAGTAGAAGGGTTAAACAATATATATATAGAAAATAAAAATAGTATAGTATAGAAAGCATGTGGGTATTCCGGCGAAATCGTATTGGTAACCACTTGAGTTGTTTGCGAAATTCTGACACATGATCGTATTTGCGTAATCCAAATATGAATCGTATACAGAGATTTTGAAGGCGCTCAAGTTTGTCAAGCTGGTTTTCGGCGAGATCTGGATAGCTGACATCTGCATAATCAATAATGGGTAATAGAAGACAGTTTGCAAGTGCAATTTTGGTGGCAGTAGGAAGTAAATTCCTAAGTCTTCGCAATGAACCTGCTGAAGCAAATATCTTACGACTCACTTCTTGGACCTGCGAGCGCCAGAAAAGGGTAGAATCGATGGTTAGGCCCAGATTTTTAACTTTATCCTGTATAGGAATTACAGTGCCATTAAATATAACGTCAAGAAGTTGAGACCAGTCGATCTTCGATAACATTCTCGAACTACCGACAACAATGACCTGTGTTTTCGAGGGGTTCACCATAAGTCCATAGGATTTACTCCAGCTACTAATCTTTTCAAGATCACTGTTGATGGTATCTATAGAGTATGACATCTAAGCCAGTGGCGACTGCGAATATATTTGGAGATCATCTGCATAAAGGTGGTAGGAAGAGCGAAGATTGTTTGATATAGAATTTATAAAAATTGCGAAGAGTAAAGGAGACAGCACGCCACCCTGGGGGACGCCAACAGTCATGTTACACCATGAAGAAAGTGAATTTTCAATGCGTATACGCTGTCGGCGGCCACACAGGTAACTTCGAAACCAATCAATCACCGTAGGAGATATGTTAAGAGAGCAAAGTCGGCCAAGTAGAATGTCAAAATCCACTGTATTGAAGGCGTTGCTAAAATCTAGCAGAGCAAGGACTGTGAGCTGTCCGCCTTCCATACCAGCCCTGATGTTATCCGTAATATTGATAAGGGTTGTAGCGGTGCTATGGCCTGGACGGAAACCGGACTGGAATGGATTAAGGAGATTATTTTTAGAGAGGAATGAGTTGACCTGGTTGTAAACGAGACGTTCGAGGACTTTGGAGAGGAATGGTAGGATAGAAATAGGTCGGTAATCAGAGAAGGAAGAAGGATGAGACTTTTTCGGGGTGGGAGTTATTAGGGCATCCTTCCACATCGATGGGAATTCACCACTGGACAAGGAGTAGTTAAGGATGTGAGTAATGATGGGTAGGATTAGATCAAGGATGGGAAGGAGCATATTACGGCTGACACAGTCACTACCAGCTGCGTTGGATGTGATTGACATTATGCTCTTCTTAACATCACCATCGGTGAAATGATTAAAGACAAATGATGAATAACTAGGGGTTGGCAGGGATGAAAGATAATTAAGAGTGCTTTTTTTAGTAGTCCTATCAATATTGGACGATGCAGCGAAATGAGAATTGAGCGAGTCAATATTGAAGTTATCAGGAGTAGTGTGTTGACGTGGTTTACCGACCCCAAGGGTTTTAAGAAATTTCCAGACCTTTGCTGGATCTCCGTTTTTCACAGAATTATGCATATGTTGGCGTTGTGCGTCCCTACACACCCTATTGCAGTGATTCCTAATCGCAACATATTTTTGCAGGTTGCTATCATCGGGCCTAGTTTTATACCTGAATTTTGCTGCAGCTTTCTTGTGTATAAGCTTTTTAATGCTTTCAGTGAGCCATGGTGAGGGAGGGTGTTTAATCTTCACGGTTCGAATGGGTGCATGCTTATCGAATAATTCAGTTATTTGAGTTTTAAAGACGCCAACCTTATCGTCAACGGATTCGGCACTGAAAAGTGGTATCCAGTCAATATCACTGGCATCCTCACGAAGTGCGTCGGTGTTCATGCCACCAAAATTGCGCTGCATTAGTACGTTCCGCTTCATCTTGGGAGGACGAATTTTGTACGAGATATAGAGCAAGTCGTGGTAGGAAAACATGTCTGCTGGATATTTTTTTTATTCTTTAATGTTTTATTATTCAGGTAAGGTTTTGATGTACTCCTTGACAAAATTATTAATATAAGATTTGTCACTGCGATAGCAGCGCAGTACGTCGGTTCCAATGTGAAACATGCCAAAATCTACAACTACTTACAAATTAAAAATTAAACGAAAAAATATTTTGCAGTGGACTAAATTGTGAATCTAAACCATTCTCAAGTCCCCTTGAACACAAACAAAAAAATTCATCAAGATCGGTCCAAACGTTTAGGAGGAGTTCAGTGACATACACACGCACACAAGAAATATACTCGTATATATTAAGATACGCAATCTAGAGATAAGACGCTATCAGAGAATTTTAATATAACAACAGTTAGCTAATTAACGATTTAAGTACTTTATTAAACTTTATTAAACATATTATTTATAACTTTTTAAGAAACACAACCATTTGTGTATATAACATTCTTGCGTTACTGACTGACTGACAGACAAAGCACGACCAAAAAGTTCTGAGAGCAAGAAGCTGAAATTTGGCATATTTTATTATGTTCCTTGTGGACCCCGTAAGGGTGCAGAAAACCGGATTTCCCAAAATTACCTCGGGATCGGGAAGAAACAGGTAGTAGCTACGAGCATCGTCTAGTTAGGCAATAGTCTTTTTATTTTTATCTTACTGAACTCTAAAACTAACCTCAAAGCTTTTGAATTCGGCAGTTTTCATAACCCAGCTACGTAGTAAGTAAACACCGGTGAAGTATTCAGTTGATTTTCGTTGTAGTTGGTTCTCGGTCTGAACCTCACTTAATCGTTCCACTTTTGTTCATCCTAACACTTAAATATTTTGGTTGCTTCGGTCTTTTTGAGCATTATAGTGGCATTTCTTACGTAAACGTGACCGAGATAGATGAAGGTATGCATGATGACGTTTAACCAATTTTTTACTGTCTTAATTGTAATATTTCAGTACATACATACATAGACTCACGCCTGTTTCCCCGAAGGGGTAGGCAGAGGTATATTAAGGCGCTGTTATACCTCAGAAGCCGTGAAACACCAAATTTTTCGTCGCGCATCTAGCCATAACGGTACATAATTATTACAAACTAGCAAAAAATAGAGCTTAAAGTCAAAAGTCTGAACAAAAGACTTTTGAAAGAATTTTTCATGAATGTAAAATAGAATCACGGTAAAAAAATCACAAAATCGAGGTAGAAAATAACCTTTCGTCTCACTGTTTGCAAAATTTTGATCGTAAGCTGTCATATTTGATTTGATAATATTGTAGGAAATCTAATAAACTAAAGAATTACCCTATTTATTTTAATATTATACGTGTATATTTTGTAAAATTAAATAAAATCTGCCAAACGTCTATGATTTTGACGCTCGGTAGATCCCATCAATATCAAACGCTTCGGCAATTTAAACCTTATTAGCATAAGCGGTGTACTGAGTGTCAGTTGCTAGTTTACGCCCCGCCCAGACCTCATTATTCGGCTATGAGCCCTGTGAGAGATAGGTCATGTCGCTTGCGTCTCCGCTGCACAAAATTTTACGTAAACCTGTTTGTTATTATAATACGCCGATTTGAGTTCGTAATTTCATGATTTATGTTATAGACTGAATACTTTGAATCAAATAGGCTTTTCATGTGACTATGGGCACATATAATTAGGATCTAAGTTTATACTCTTGTTGCGTTTAATGTGTTATTGTTTCTGTGCTTATAAATATATAATTAGAAGAATTAAATATGGACAATTAAAGAAATGAAGTTCTACGGAGGATTTGTACAAGAAAGCGTCGTAATAAAATAAAAATTCATCCATGGCCAAGTGATTATGAAATATGTAACATTTTTACACAAATTAATTTCATAAGAGTCTTTTATGACTAACTATGTTATAGATTATCGATTATGCATAATGAAGCAATTGAGCGAACGGATGGACAAAAGTTGGAATCTTGTAAATAAGGAAAGTGTGAGTAAGGTATGGTCGATATTTAAAGCCAACATTGTGAAATGTGCTGAAGAAGTATGCGGTTTGAGTAAAAGAAGAAGTAAGAAATGCGAGAAAGCTGACTGGTGGGATGATGAAACTAGAAGAATGGTTGAGGAAAAGAAAAAAGCATGGCTGGATATCCTAGCAATAGAGGCGACGAATAGAGCTAGTGGTGGTATGAATGAAGATAGTGTTAAAGAAATGAAGGACAAGTATAGATGTGTGAAAACTAGAGTCAAAGAATGTATAGAGAGGAAGAAGAATGAGAAAAAGGAGAAGTATGAGGAACAATTCGGCGCAAGTTTCCGAGAGAATATAAAACTCTTTTGGAAACTCGTGAAAGAAGCGCGAGGTAAAAATATGAGTACATCGATGAAAGTGATTAGGAATGAAGGAGGTGAAGCCATGAATGAAGAAAGAAAGATACTAGAGCGCTGGAAGAATTATTTTGAGAGTTTATTTGAGAAAGATGTGTGTGAAATAGAGAAAGAAGAAACTATAGATATGTTTGTGAGCCCGACTGATGAAATTGGCATGGATGAAATTATAAAAGCGTTAAAAGGTATGAGGTCAGGAAAGTCTGCTGGATGTGATAGAGTGACGACTGAGATGTTGAAGGCTGGCAACGGACTCATAGTTAACCTGCTGCATCGCCTTTTTAATCTATGCTTGAAACAGGGCCAAGTTCCAGATGACTGGACGAAGGCAGTGCTTGTTCCAATTTATAAAGGCAAAGGTTCGCAGCAGGAATGTCAAAATTATCGCGGGATCAGCCTTCTTAGTGTTGTTGGAAAAAAGTATGCCAGAATTTTGATTGACAGAGTAGTAAATGTGACTAATGACAAGATATGGGATGTGCAAGCGGGATTTCGGAAGGGAATGGGATGTACGGATGAAGTCTTTTCCTTGCGCTGCGTCACCGAAAAATGTCTGGCAAAAAACCAGAAGGTGTATTGCGCGTTCATAGACTTGGAAAAGGCTTATGATAGGGTGAATAGAAAGGAATTATGGAAGGTGTTATCCATGTATGGGGTAGACAACTTTATAATAAGGGCTCTGAAATCCCTGTATAGGGGTTCTAGAGCCTGTGTCCGAATCAATGGTGCCTATTCGGACTGGTTTGACATCTCCCAAGGTGTCAGACAAGGGTGTGCAGCCTCGCCCTGGTTGTTCAACGTATTCATGGATAGCTGCATGAATGATATGAGAGAAACTGAATGCGGGATCGATATGGTAGGAGTGCGTGTTAAGTGCCTCTTATATGCCGATGATCAAGTCATTCTTGCATCATCGGCGAATGAGTTGCAAGACATGATGGACTGCATGAACAAGAGCTTTAAAGCGAAAGGTATGAAAGTTAATGCACGAAAGACGAAAGCGATGGTGTTTGAAAAAGATGAAAGTGTGACTGAGTGTAATATTACGATTGGAGGTGAAATTGTAGAGCAAGTAAAGGAATTTGTATATTTGGGTAGCGTATTTACAAGGGACGGAAGATGTGAAGGAGACATTGAAAGGAGAGTGACTGCGAGAAATCGTGTAAATGGAGCACTGTGGGCGTTTATGAACGGTCAGACGGTGCCAAAAGAGGCACGATTGGCGGTTCACAATGGAGTGCTTGTCCCCACGTTGATGTATGGAAGTGAGAGCTGGGTTTGGCAGAAAAAGCATGAAAGTAGAATTAACGCAGTTGAGATGCGATCACTGCGTAGTATGTGTGGGGTAAAACTGATTGATAGAATTCCGAATGCAACTATACGAAAGAGCAGTGAACTGAAAGAAGATGTGGTGACAAGGATTGAGAAAGGAATGCTTAGGTGGTTTGGACACGTGGAGCGAATGAGTGAAGAAAGAATGACGAATCAGATATATAAGGCAAATGTGTGTGGGTAAGTCGGTCGCGGCAGACCTCGGCGGACATTCTTCGAACAAATTGGAGACATCCTAAGAAACGGAAAGGTCCGAAGTACCCGCAACCGGCGAGCATGTATGAAAAGAGTAATGAGTGTAGAGGAAGCGCGTGAGGTTTGTAAGGATAGGAGCAAGTGGCGTTCTGTTGTCTCTGCCTACCCCGACGGGAAAAAGGCGTGAGTATATGTATGTATGTATGCATAATATAATTATATAAATTATTCTCACAATACATAGCTGCCACAGTTTTCAATTTTTGAAAGAGTAATAACATAAAATCGAATCATTTTATGTACCTATATTGCAAATTCATTAGCTTGTCAGAGCGCCTGGAGCGCTAAGATGCCGCCACGGCGAACAATAAACAGCACTAATATGGTGCTCCGCAATCCGCACACAAGCGGTAACGAATGTTGTATCATTGTCTTGTGAACATAAACCTATTTAGGTACATCGGGTAAAACTTTGATTATTCATAAACTATTAGGTATGTCTCAGTACATCTAATATATTTTTAATTAATAAAATCAATCATTTATAAGTAAGAAGGTGACTTCTATAGTTGCTATAACACAAGATATAGTATTTTTTTAATAATAAAGAACGTTACTAATTATATTTATTGTAATTAGAGTGAAGTTAAAGATAACAGTTCTGCAACGTTTTACACACATTTGACTGCTGTCATTCCTAACACGATCTGTTCAAGAGCTAGCCAAGAAATGCCAAACAATTTTTTTAACAAATTTCTAGACTCAAATTCCGTAGTGATAAGCAAAAATTACAAGAGGAATAGCAGTGACTGGTTCGAATTGCGTAAGAATATGTTGACAGATTGAAATTTTGGTATAGTGGTAAAAAGAAGAGATAACAGCAGTAAAGCCAACTTAGTAAAAAATATTTCGTACAAATAAAATATTTGCAATGTAAATCTAATCGGACAAATCTAAAATGAACAACTGGCTTTGCAACAACTGGCGAAGCAAGAAAATGTAACAATCAAGCCTTGTGGATTATCCGTTTATTGGTGCCACGCCAGATGGATTAATAGGTCCAAACACGATTGGGGAAATTTAATGTTCTATAGTTGCCTATAAGAATGGCCTAAAGAATAGTATAAGAGCAAATAATAATATGGAATAAAAAATACAAATATGGAAACATGATAAAAAAGTGAACTGACTAGTCTTAACAAATATTGTAATTGTTATAACCAAATTCAGGGGCAACGCCACGTTACACGCAAACAAAAGTGTTTATTTGCTGTGTGGAGTGGCGAAAGTATACCACTAAAAATAGAAATTATAGAAAGAGATGATGTTTTCTGGGAGAAGAAAAGCTTGTGGCGTTTTATATGAATTGGCAGTTGCCTGAAATTGTTGATTCTCGTCAAGCTCAAGGGATGGCATTGCGAGATCACGGAGAGGAAAATGTTTCATCAGTGCTTGAAATTTCTATAATAGCAAGCCGTAAAAGGAAAGTTAATGAAACTGTGCCTCGTGAACAACAGCAAATAATAAGTATTGAAGCTTTATCACCTCACACACTGCCTTTAACATTCGATGAGAATAAAGAAAACCTGCCGGGTTGTAGCAGACAGCTAACTTTTGATGAGCTGTAAGCTCTGTATTTCGTTAATAAATGATAAATGAATATAAATAAATATATTTTAATATTTATTTTCTTTGAAAGAACACATATTCTGATGAAAATATTAAAAGTAACACTCTACAGCATCTTTCCTCTTTACCAACCCCAGATTATTCTCCTTTTATCTTCTCTCAATTCACCGCTTGTGATGTTAAGAAGAGCATTCTCGAAATCACGTCTAATGCAATCGGTAATGACTGTGTAAGCCGCAAAATGATCCTTCCCATCCTTGACCAAATCCTTCCAGTCCTATGCAATATCTTAAATCAGTCTATTTCCTGTGGCACCTTTCCCTCAGCGTGGAAAGAAGCACTGATTATTCCCCTGCCTAAAAAACCTAAACCTTGTACTTTAACAGATTACCGTCCTATATCAATATTACCATTCCTATCAAAAGTCCTAGAACGTCTCATCCATAAACAACTTAGTTCCTTCCTTTCTGAAAATTCCCTCCTTAATCCTTACCAATCAGGTTTCCGACCTGGACACAGTACCACCACGGCTTTAGTTTGTGTTACAGATGACATTAGGCAAGGGATGGACAGTGGCAATCTAACAGTGCTCTCGTTACTTGACTTCAGTAATGCGTTCAACACTGTGGATTTCCACATCATGCTTGGCATCCTCGGCTCTCTTAACATATCTCCATCGGTAATTGACTGGTTTCAAAGTTACCTGTTTGGTCGCCGGCAACGTGTCCGCGTTGAAGATACTTATTCCACTTGGTCTAACACGAATGCAGGTGTACCACAGGGTGGCGTGCTATCCCCCTTACTCTTCGCAATATTTATTAATGCTATTTCAAACCAATTAGTTTCATCCTACCACCTTTACGCAGATGATTTACAAATTTACACGCAAGCTCCCTTTGACAAGCTAGCAGAAGCCTGTAAGACTATTAACTCGGACCTCGAGCGGATCTGCGAATGGACTCAGAAGTATGGACTCGTAGTGAACCCTGAAAAAACCCAACTGATTGTTATTGGCAGCCCAAGAATGTTGGCTAAAATTGTCTGGTGTGATCTACCACGAATCAGTTTTAATGGCAAAGACCTAGCATTTAGGAAAACCGTTAAAAATTTGGGTGTCCATATAGATGAAACAATGTCTTGGCGACTTCAGATACAAGAAACAAGTCGAAAACTGTTTGCTTCAGCCGCATCAATACGAAAATTACGCAATTTCCTTCCAACTGCAACTAAAATTGCACTTGCACAATCTTTGCTTCTGCCGATCCTTGACTACGCTGATGTCAGCTATCTTGACCCCACAGAGGAGCAACTGAACAAACTTGAGCGTCTCCAAAATTTCTGCATACGTTTTATATTTGGTTTACGCAAATATGATCATATTTCAGAATTCCGCAACAGGCTCAAGTGGCTTCCGATTCGCCTTCGCAGAAATACTCATATTCTTACATTACTGTATAATATCCTGTTTAATCCCAATAGTCCCTCATATCTTAAAGAACGTTTTAAGTTCCTTCATGACACACATTCAAGGTCCTTGAGGTCGTCTGTGGACTTGAGGCTGGAGATGCCAATGCATTCCACTAATTATTTTGACAAATCTTTTACTGTACAAGCTGTGCGCCTGTGGAATGCATTGCCTCTAGATATTCGTAGAGCAAAATCACCTAGTATATTTAAAGGTTTGTTGAAATCGCACTATCTTTCATCCATATAACATCTTTCATTATAGTTATAGTATGTATTATATATTATTTTTATATTATATATATATATTTATATGTGTATGTCGTGTATGTATATGTAGGTATATGTATGTGTGTATGTATATATGTTTCTGTATATCTATGAACTACTTGTATACCATTCTGGTTGTCTTTAAACTACACCATTTATCGCACTAAACTTATTTACCATCTGTCCATCCTAAGGTTGCCTGGCAGAGATTGCTTTTAGCGATAAGGCCGCCATTTGTACATTCTGTTTGTGTTTTGTATATATTTTGTTCTATAATGTAACTTTTTGTAAGGTGTACAATAAAGAATAATCAATCAATCAATCAATCAATCATATTTGAAACGAAAGAAAATTTTTATATTTTTCCATACAAACATGTATGAGGAGAGCTAACGAAAAAGCTAACTCAAATTCTAATTCTATAATTTTCTAAGCGACATAGCAGTATGTCATGAATAAGGTATATACACATATATTTTTGATGTTTCATCTATTTTGAAAAATAATAATGGGTTGGGTTTCGAAACGAGTCGCCTGAATTTGAGGGTAGTGGTAGTGTAAGGGGCTTAAGGGAGTTTGTTTTAATCCCCTAAAAGTAATTTTGGCTGCCAGAGTTGCGTCTAAATATTTTTAAACAATTTCCAAAATTTCATAAATACTTCGGCAATTATGCAAAACGGAACGTAGTTTTTGTACTTTAGTACAGTTTTACAAATGTCATTTTTAGGTTTTATGTGAAAAACGTGAAATGAAACGCAAAACTGCCATCTTGGAATGATCATATTGACAGCTAATGTCAAATTTGTGCGTCATTGCTTTCGAGTGCCTAGGGTTAGATGCGACTGTAATATGTAACTAAATAGGTTATGTTATGTTCTCTTTTGACCCTTAATCCAAAAATAGGAGCCCGCCAGCGAGCCCCACCGAGCCAGGGCTCCGTCAACCTTAGTTTATTAAACTAGTGTGATGAATGAGGAAGTTGTCAGTGCCATACACACCGATGTTTGGAGATTTTTTTTTTCAGAGGAAACCAAGTATTTCCGGCAAGTGAAAATGGTGAGGAGGGTTTCAAGACCTCCCCTCCTCCCTCCCCAAACACTCACAACCCCTAAAAACGGCGACGTATTTCGAAACCTTTACCATAATAATTATACCTATAATAACAATAAACATCCATAAATAAATAAAAGAAATCAACTTTTACTAAACTTCAATTATCTCGTAACTCGCTTTAGTTGAGATACGGCTTTTGCGCTTAGTAGAGTAGTATTGGGTACCGTAGCCAATAATTGTAAAAACGAAACCCTTATAGATTCGCAATGTTTGTCTGTCTGTCCGCCCGTATGTCACAGCCAATTTATTGCAAAACAGATTTGAAAACTGGCAGGAATGGAATTAGATGTAGGTATTCTATGAATTGCTTCACTATTTTTATACAAAAACAAACATAATAATGGCCTCTCCATACATGGAACTAACTTAATTATTTTTATCAACTTACGGCACGTAGGTATTTACCTACTTTCGTCAACTATTAATACCTATAACGTCTAATGTAAACCAGTTTTGCTCATGGCTGCACTGAGAACAAAAATTGCGCTATGCCTATATTGTACAAACAGATTGATGTATGTAATATAAATTTTAATATCAGTATCTCAATTCAATATGCTAAAACGTTTTGCTTGCGATTTTGAAATATTGGAATACGGATGGCGCCAGAATACGCACGCGACGAGAATGAAGGGTGGCGCCCCGCAGTAGACGTTGCTAAGCTCCCTTCATCTCCCCTGCTTCACCCCCTTATTTACCAAAACAGTCGCTTAGGACAGCGCCTTAAACGCCCACTTTTCGCCAGTGTTTTGATCCCACGTAATAGGTGGCGAACCTATAGCCGCTTATCGGGATATTATGTTTGCCAAAGAGCCTCGTCCGTTGATCGGCAGGTGCACCACTTGCAGGTGAGGTTGGCTTGGGACCCTAAGTTCTTGGTGGGAACTCTTTCCACCACAATATTTCAGTAATGTATAAAATTAATGAAAAGCTATATGTGTGTTTATAAAAAAGAAATCAAAACAATCGGCATAAAATTAGATATATTGATAATAATACAATTTAAGGTGAAACCTTTTTGGTACTTTATCTATGGTTACAACGATATTTTAATGTACCTAAGTATTGAACATGCCAATATATCAAACGCAGATTTTGCACATTCTATTATTAAATACGTAGGCACAAAAAATGTTCCACAAATCACCTATTTCAGTTGGGAAAAAATGAAAATGGTCAGCGTTCTCAGGTGGTAGAGGGAATGGATAAGAATAGAACACGTACTCGTAATGCACTGTTTTAAATCGGTCCGTCTCCATTAGACATTGTACCGACAAAAATTTGGCCCTGTATTTGCCTTTCTAAGGGTTTTCCATTCAGCTGGCAACGAGGTACCTATGTTAACATTCATACACCGTATATTTTAAGTCAGCCGATGCCCAAACAGTTAAAATAAATGTTATAGAAAGCTTCTATATCATGGGTTTTTTCGGGCAAGCACTGACTTAAAATAAACAGTGTATAAAGGCGCTGATACACTTGAGCATTCATCTGTAATGAGTATTCTCGCGAATGTTACAAAACAAATGAGTGTGTTTTAGCGAGCATTCTCACGAACATTCGAGCGAGCCTTAGAATAAACGTTTTACATAAAATTCGCGCTACAATGGCAGTTAAACCCAATATATTTACTTCACTTTGACTTATGATTTTAATATAGGGGAGAATCTTCGTAGTTTGTCACTAATTTTAACTTAACTAGTGATGGGCTTAGGTACTCGGAATAAATATAGATAAAATATCGATAATGTTTACAATAGATCCTTAGATTTGGTTTACTCAGAATTAATTTCAATAGAATGTGGATACACTCTCGATTTCGATAAATAAATTTAAACGAAGGAACAGACATTTGTGTGATTTATTGAACCTGTTCAAATTAAAATCTGCATTTTATTATTTAGAAACGTCATTTGTTTATGAATCTTACTCTTAGTCTAGAAATAATTCATAGGTGAAACTGAAGTAAATATATTGGGTAAAACTGCTGTCGTAGAGCGATTTCTATATTTTTTCAGTATTCTTCGGACTATTTGAATTTAGAGTGTTCGCTAGAATGATCGTGAAAATGTTTGGTTCGACAAATCAAAACACGGCGAATGCTCGCTGTTCTGTTACAAGTGAATCCTCAGGTGTATCAGCGCCATTAGAATACCTAAATTCGTCAGACACCACAAAAGTGCTAAAAAAAGGTACAAAAACATTTTACAACGTCACCACTTATAAATATATCCAAGTTATCATTCGTTTATATGACATTTTTAATCGTCGTTTGATATTACACATTGAGGTATACTTATTGTAAGTATAACAGTCCGAACTCAATGGAGTGCCATTGGAAAAACCTTTATCTTACAGTGAGAAGCATCAGGTCGATGATGATGATAATAACAGTTCCAGGAAAACATTGATTACAAATTCAAAATGCCAGTTACCTGATCGAATATTTCTTTATGCAAAGATTAATGTTACACCATCAAAGTGAATAAGTAAAGAAGCTGAAGATTTAGTTGATCAATTATTATCATTTGTATTCTAACTTTAATGATTTCGTAAGAAATGTCAAATGACGGCTTTTAATGAAGTAGTCATCATCATCCTTTTAGCGTTATCGCAGTTTCAATCTGGGGTCCGCTTACTAGTCTAACCGGATTTAGCTGAATATTAGCTTTTCCACGGAGCTACTGCCTGTCTGACCTCCGCAACCCGATGCGATAGCGATATTCCATGGTTTGAATTTTACCTAGAGTGTGCTATAAAAATATTTATTATTTCTATAGTATACCATTAAACATAGAATTTTACCTAGAGTCATTCATCCTCTTAGCGTTATCCCAGTTTCAATCTGGGGTCCGCTTACTAGTCTAACCGGATTTGGCTGAATATTAGCTTTTCCACGGAGCGACTGCCTGTCTGACCTCCGCAACCCGAAGGGATAGTGATATTCCATGGTTTAGACTAGGGTCAGTTTATTTTAGAAGATACTGACGCCCTGTAACGATTGTCATCATCATGACAACCGAGACCGACGGCTTAACGTGATCTCCGAGGCACGGGACAAGCGATAATTAACAATTCAATACGCACATAACTACGAAAAGTCATTGGTGCGCGCCGTGGATTCGAACCCGATACCCTCTGCATGGCAGTCTGTTGGTATCTCCACTAGGCTATCGCTGCCTGCTTTCGCTGTCCGTCGTCTTTTAATGAAGTAGTGTATAGTCCGTGCCACGAGAACATAGACTTTTTGTAAACAAAGAATATCTACTAAGTGACTTAGCGATAGTTCTGTCAAAAACAAATAATGTCAAATCCAATGAGCGCAACGGTACATAGATACGTGTCATTTGAAACTAATATGTCAATGGATCGGGTTTGTATCGTATTATGAGCTGTCAACAGGATCTATTAATGTTTTGAGGTACTGACGCCTAGAATGTCAACATTTTGGCGTTATCTTATTGAAATGTTACATTCCTGGGCTTAACATGCATTTATCAGAGGACAAAATAATATACTAATTTTTTGTTGTCAGGAAGGGGTAAATGTAAAGTTAAATACAAGTTTATAGGATCGCACCACTCTGCCCGCTGCGGGCATCTCGAAAAAGCGGGTGCAAACTATTAGTCGCGCAGAAAATTATTTATACCTAAAAAAGAAATCGTGTTTTCAGACTACCGTAACTTTTAATGGATTTTGTTTAAGTTCATTCTGACGATTTCATTCACAGACAATGTAAAAATTGTATGCAATGTACTAGCTTGTTATCTGTAATATTAGTCATTGTTGGTCAATAATTTTATATTTTAGGATAGGTAGGCTACTTTGAGCAAATGATTTATTGGCTATGATTAAAAAAAAATCATGTCCATAATAGACTAACATGTATGTACTCTATCATTAACATAGATGGTACTCTATTTTTCCTTAATTTACAGAATAAATTACGTGTAAAACAACAAAGACAAATAAATCGGCAAATTTATGAACATTCGACCATTCAAACACAAAATCAAATATTTTTATTTCAGTAAAATTTAACAATCTAAATTAAAAAAACATAGTGGCATAATTAGGCGTTGAAAAAAATTTCTGTTCAAAAAGTATAAAATCTAAAACACAACTGTTTGAAAAAAAGGGTTGTGAAGCCCTGAATGTTTGTTTACAAAAAGTCTATCTTCTCGTGGCACCAACTATAGATTCAAATTATTAGATTATCACAGTTGAAACATGTCTGGGGTTCACTCACCATATTTCTTTAAAAACCGGTATGTGATAGAGAATACTGTATTTATTATGCAAGAATAATCTTTCACATGAAAAGATAAACAGACAAACTTGGCTAAAAAGCGTTTTAAATCTTGGCTAAAAATGTGAATACGGTAAGGTTGTAAAATTAACTTAAAATAAACTTAATTTAACTTGGTATTAAACACCTTAAAGACTTAATTTACCGTTCTTTTTATAAAACAAAAGTCTCTGTTAATGAAGTGTCAAATGTAATTTTCTTGTTGCATCACTTGATCTAACTGCTAAGTTATGGTAGAGTCTAAAACCTAGATTACCATACTGTACACTTGTGTACCTACGTAGAATAGGTGCCTGTCACATCTGACTAATAAATATATCATCATATTTTTATTGTCAAATAGTAGTAAAAACGGGCATTAGTCTCAATAATTTAACTTTCCTTTCTTTTTTACACGAACATGAAGTCTTAATACCTACTTAATGCCGATGATTATGATAAACTTAAATGGAGAAAGGTTCTGTCTGCTGATTTATTAATATTAATGAGACCCGGAGACACTTAAGTATGTATCGACGACGGAAGATTTATTGTTCGATTGGTATTAAGAGCCTATCGTAGTCCTTCGCTACAAACATGAAGGAGGTATCAACAGCTAACATACAGTGTCGAATTTTTGTAGCCTTAAATAAATCATGATGTTAGCGCTATTGCATCGAAGTCATATGCCTTAGTTTCGCTTACTAGTCCAGCCATATATGACAGAATATATACAAGGAAAAAGAAAAGTGATATTCCCTGGCATGGATAAAGAAACATATATTTAACTTCGCAAAGTCATTGGTCCTTGCCGTCGATTCAAACCCCAGACCCTCTGCGTAGCAGTCAGTCGATCTCTCCACTCGGCTATGGCTGCTGTACAAAATCTACGTCCGATAATTTTTCAATTATCCTCATCATAGTTTCGTTACATTTTATTGTAACTTGTAAACCTGCTTTACTAAGCAAATGATTACAATAAGCTCACACTGATTTATTTATGAAAATTAAATTATTCACGTACCTAGTTAACAAAAAAAATGAAATAGGCAGGGCTGTGCCCTTCAAAAGCGAAATGACGCGATAAATCTCCAAGTATAATATTTTAGGGTCAGAACCTAATAATATCTAGCCTACAAAATTGAACTGAAGGAAAAAAATTAATTCCTGCTTAAGAATGTTGATTTATGAGAGTTGCTAACTTTTGATGTCGGGACCAGGAAGAATTTTTATGCGAGTATGGTTACCAAAAGTGTCTTTAATTTGTTTCAAACAAATATTATGTTGTTGAATAAAATAAAATATATCACAAATTAATTATTGCTGTTACTATATTTATCACATATTAATCTGTTGTTCAATAGCAAGCACGACCTACTTAAGAAAGAGCTGGAACAAAACAAAAACACGTGCCCCTCGAGACGCACATACGTGCCTGAGTCTGAGTTTCCTTTTGAGTACAATCTCGGTGATTTTAAGTGCCGGGTGTAAAGGTACCTTCAAGGCAAACGTGCTCCATCTTCGGCCGTATCATCGCTTAACATCAAGTGAAATGAAGATGAAATACCACATACATAGACTACGGTCTATGCCGAGACCTGATCGGACAATGTACTGTACATTTGTATGAGACCACCGCTGTTTACATACCTATTAGTTAAGCTTTCTTTATTAAAATATTAAATTGAACCTAGCGTAAATGAGTTTGACATTTAAAAAGTGTAAAACTGGTGTAGGTGGCACATTAACATGCTCAAAGACAATTTAAATAATACATTAATATCCGACAACAGTCAGAGGTTTCTATTTCAGGCCATAAACTTCGGGAATGAGAACAATTTAATCAAATTAATATGATTAAAATTGTTTATTCACTTACCTTATGTTTAATTAATTGGCCATTTTTAAAATACAAATTAAAAGAAACTTTAAAGTAAATAAAAACATCAATAACAATAAAAACATAACGTCCACAATGCGTACACAGTAACAAAATATGTGGGTCAGTCGGACCTTGCCTAACCTATCAAGTTTACGAGCATTGGATTGGGTCCAGACATACAACAGTTGCCAAAGTGTAGCCGTCGTTTTTCATATAATTCTTGACCAACGTGAAAATATTTGCAACATAGTGCCTAAATGTTCGTAAAGCAAGACAAGAATACCTAACTAAATAGTTATTCCGAACTAGCGAAAAAAATTTCGCCTAGGTATTTCTTTGTTGAGTATCAGTGCTTTATATTAATTAACGATCACTCAGCCTGCAATATGAATAATCATGACCTAAATAGAGCGGCAGGATTATCTCTTTACACAAAGTTGGTCGCTAACGATAGAGCATTAGAATCCTATCTCATGTTGCGTGATCTCATGTAATTGCATTCACATGCAGTTATGCATTTACAATCAAATGCCAATTCCCATCGGCATTAAGGAGAATTTCCGATTTTGGTTATTTAGTTAATTAAGATGATGAAGACATTTTATTTATATTGGTTTAGTTATGCAATTTATTGCATGTCTTTATATTATTTAGTATGTTTAGTATCTATGTTAATAAAATGATTTTTTAATTAATAAGCCATAATACATATTGGACATAACCTTCACACAATTTTTTTACAATACGTATCACTAATCTCCGTGTATTCAAAAAATTTTTGTGGACTATCTTTCTATAGTTAGTGCCACGAGAAGATAGAATGTTTTTAAACATCCTATCGGGGCTTCACAACCTTTGTTTCAAACAGTTGTGTTTTAGAATTTATGCTTTAGTGAACTTTCATAATTTTTGAACGGTACGGATTATAGACAACAATGATTCAGACCAAGACGCCATAGCTACTACGCTTGTATCCTTACCGAAATGAAATGTTACAACTTACTGTTTATTGCAGATGTATAAACTAAGATAGTTACCTACATAAATTGTATCAGTCGTTAGCAATAAAACGTAGACAGCGCTGGTGTTTGCTATGAAATCGCTCTGACCTGCCTTTAACTACGAACTTCTTTCTTATTCCGTGTAATAAAGTGAAATTATTGGTAATAAATTAGATTAGCCAGATAAATAAACTAGGAATTGTGTTGTATTTCCGGTATTTAGTTTTAGCTCACTTAGCTTGGTTTATACAGTTTTGAAACTTGACCTTTTTCTGATCTATCTTCGCCCTATTCATGAACGTACCTCTGTCTGAAAAGGTTTTATTTTTACTACAAATAGATAAACTATCACTAAGTATATAAAATTGTATAAAACCTTCACGTTCGTGATAATTTCTCACACATAGACGTGAGTAATCATCCGCCCACAGACATCCCACGCTATTTCCGTGCGTACCCGACCCTTTCTTTCTACAATATGTGTGTATGTGATCCACAAATATTTATACATTTTGTGTGCCTTGTCGAGCGGGTTTCTGTAAAACAATTTTACTTTTTTACAGGGTAAACGGAATCTTAGTAATATTACCTTCGATTTCTATAACCAATTAAAACAATAGCAAAGTTCGATACATTTTTAACTTAGAACCTGTCTTAGGCAAATTGTAAACGCCATATATTCCTCTTTCTGAGGTAGATAACATGATATAAGTTCAAATTTTATTAGGTTCTAATTTCTGCTTACAATTACAAGCCTTTAGATAAAAGTCTATGATTAACATCGATATAAATAAATAAAAAATAAAATGTTGCTGCGACATCCTGAGGTAAAATATGAATATTTTTGTCATATTTTTGTAAATAACCTGTTTGTAACTATTAATCATTGCGTTTAATAATATTTTGCAGAAGAATTAAAACAGATTAATGTAATTCTTGGCCGTTTTAAACAGAAAGATTAGTTTATACATACATAGTCTCACGCCTATAACCCCGAAGAGGTAGGCAGAGGTATATTTCTATACCCACTTTTTGCCAGATATACTTTAGTCCCACGTAATAAGGGGCGAGCCTATTGCCGTACCGGGCACATTTCCAGACTCCGTGTTGCTACTGAGAATTTCGTGACAGAAAAACCCAATAACACTGCCCGACCCAGGAATCGAACCCGGGACCTCCCGATCCCACGTGCACATTTATGCCGCGAGACCAACGATGTAGTCGTATAGGGTTTGATGTCGAGTTATCTCTTTGTCGCCTCTTACAACACCCACGGGCAGATAGGGGGTGGTGAAACTCGTATTCTATGCCATCAACCAACAACATGGCATAAAGATTTTTTTATAAAAGCCTAAATATTTCCACAATTCAGTTTATTACCGTACCTTACATATTCATTATCCGTAAATATCGTTTAATGATATAACCCTTACACCTCAATGTAATGAAAATAAATTACTTCAACACGAGCTTTTAAAGTTTACAGTTAAAGGTTTATTATGTGACGACATTTATAGTCTGTATGAATAAAGTTACAAAGGTAATACAGTGTCTTTTTAAAGTGTTGATATACTACAGTAATTTAAAATGATACATAATTATTGTAAAATTTTGTAATCGTTCTCGGTATAGGGATCTCGTCGCCTACCTACCGGAATTCATTATTGTTAGATATCCCAGGGTGACAGCAGACTGATCTCTATAATATATTTCAACTGATATGAAAAACAGGTAGGGTATTGTCATGATCTATTTTGATATCTTTGATATGAAAAATATTCTATACGTTGTCGGCTGACGTAGTAAATATATAGGTTGCCAACGATATTTCTTGAGTAGAAAATTAAGTAGATACCGGTCCAGAACTTACAAAATTCTGAATATTATTTTAATAAGTGCATATTCAAATAAACATAGACAATACTTATTATCATATCGGCCAGAAGATTGAACTACTGAACATAAGCGTGCTCCAAGGCTCTCCACTTAGACCGATCTTTAGCCACACGCACGCAACTTATAAAATCGTTTAATTTATCGCTAGTGTGGGCGTAGTAAAAAGGAATTGTTCTGGATAATCCCTACAAAACTGGGCCGAGTCAAATTAAACTCTCACTTTTATTTAAATTTTATAAGGAATTACATGGTCTACTTTCTAATAAAAAGGGCAGTGGTTCTAACAAAAGTGGCATGGTGTTTGTGAAAATAAAATCAAAAACTATAAGACTAGCGATATTTATGTTATTTGTGAGTGACCAATAATAAGTAGCTGTAAATATTATTTGTATAGAGCGTAGCCAATTATATAACAAGTAGGTATAATTTCATGTTGTTACTTTGAGTAGAAAGTTAATATATTTAACTATTGGCTTTAAAATTGGCTACTTCAGACTGATTATATTATAAGATAAACAATATGTTTAAAAATCTAATGTTGTATCGAAGACAATATATCACATCATCAGCCTTTAACAGTCCACTGCTGGACTAGGCCTCTCCCTTGAAAGAAGGAATTGGCCTACTATACCATGCTGGCCAAACGGGTTGGTATAGAGTTTGTATCAAGTTTTCCTTCTCCTACAGTGCTCTTCTCTGCATAATATGCTCCCTCTGTCGGCTCTTACGACACCCATGGAATGATATGGGGTGGTGGCATTCCGTATTCTTAATCCGTCACCACGCGGACAGACAATATATAATAATATAATATAGCGAACGAATATAAATCGAGTTATGCTGATCAAAATACATATTCTATTTTAAAATAGTAAAGAGAGTTACTCAGTAAATATAAGTCAGAGTAACAGAATGGTGTGCATTTATTATACTAACAATTTCTCGAGAGTGGCGAATGTGCACCCTGAGATAACATATATGTATGTTCCGCGACATCAATATCATAATAGTATTAATATTTTTCAAGCCCGATATCGAAGTACACCTTTGGGTACACAAATAGGGGATTTCGTGCCAACAGATCGCAAATGATTATTGATTTGGTTTATAACGCTCGATGCACCTCATTAACTTTGAGTATTTAAAGCTCTTATCGCGTAAATTATAAATAAACTCACATCGAAGTATTTCCAGTACATTAATTTTTAAACTGTCGCGATAACATTTTGTTTATGAATTCGTTTATTCGTGTTGCGCAACCATGTTAGTATCCACGAAGTGCTTACCATGTTATACTTTTTAAAAGAGATTTAGTTACTCTGCAGGCAGTATAATTATTAAGATTGTACAAGACATTCATGTGCTAGACCATATTTTGTTCGTAAAACCGTTGCGAAATGGTATGTGCATGTTAGATAGAATACAATTTTTTAATTGTACTCTATCTAACATGCACATGCAAAAATTACGAGTTGCAATGACAACTTGTAATTTTTGCATGAAGCGCTTTAAGAATAAGGCTCAATTTCTTGACATATTATTTTGAATAATTACAGACAGTAAAATTTGTAAAGAAACTTATTGTAAAAGAAGACATGCTATGTGTTTTCTTATATGACGTATTCGTACGTACTAAATTTCACTAAAATTCAAAATTGCGTAAAAAACTACGGTTTTAGGAAAAAATAAGTTGGCAGCGTCCAATGAGGTAGGTGACATAACAACACATCAAAGGCAGAGACGTTCTTTTTGCTAAGGAGTTGCATGAAAATGATAAATAATGTGCATTAGACTAATATGTACTACCAATTTACGAGTAATATTGTTGGATCTTGTGGATAACACCCAGTTTTTAGGCATAACGTTTGATTCTAAATTGCAATGGGGACCACATAATATTAATAAATTGTCGAATAGACTCAGCTCTGCAGCATACGCTGTCAGAAAAATTCGCCAGATAACTAACATTGACACAGCCAGACTTGTATATCATAGCTATTATCATAGTGTAATGTCATGCTGTATTCTCTTGTGGGAAAATGCTGGTGATATTCAGACCATCTTTGTTTTGCAGAATAGAGCTATCCGAGCAATTTATAATATGGATTATGGGGTTTTGTTAAGGAATAAATTAAAAAAAAATATTTTAACAAGCCAGTACATATATTCCAATCTTATATACTAGAGGACGCCAGCAGCTACGCCTGCATTTTTTTTTAATTTTCCCGTTTTGGCCGATCCCGTAGAAATTTCGGGAAATCCCTTCTTAGTGCACCCCTACGTTCCCCAAGGAACATGCATGCCAAATTTCAGCTTCCTGCGCCCAATAGTTTCGGCTGTAGCGTGTCTGTCAGTCAGTCAGTAACGCAAGGATTTTATATATTAAGATGTATTCCAAAACAAGGCCTCATACTCAAAAAAAAATTATATGCACAATGTTTGTACTAGAAATAAGAGTAAAGTAGTAGTGCCATCCACACGGCTAGAAAAATAGAAAAATCTTTCAAAGGCCAATGTGTGCACTTTTACAATAAAGTTAAGTTAGTTTAAGTTACCAAGCAATATTAAAATTTTTGTTTCAACAAATTCAAGAAGCTTATAAAATGAAAACTACTACTCAGTATTAGATTATATTGAAAATAAAAATGCTTGGGATTAACTTGTTCAGTCCCACGGGCTATTTCCTTGCGCGGGCTGTTGTGTCTGTATTGTGCTAGCCTAGTTTTGTACTTTTGTTTTCTAAATAACCTATTAATTAAGGACAACATTGTGGACAATCCAGCTAAAATATGAAAAATACAATTTAGTTTCTTAGTTATTTAATTGTATAAAATTGGACGATGAAAAGAGTGGCCATGAGTTTTTTGCCTGATTCTTCTCAGAGGCTACACTTTCTGAACAGCTATTTTTTTTCGATGCTCAATTATGTAAATATGCATTTATATTTTCTTATTTTCTTATATAATTATCGGTAGTGAGAGGTGGAAAGAGGGTAGGAACGCCTCTGCCCAGCAGTGGGACAGGTTAGGCTATAAATAATAATAATAAATAATAATAATTATGTTTGACTTTCTGACGTGTCCAAAAAATGTTTGACAGTTTAATGGAAATAAATACAGGGTGTAAAAAGACCCTTAACAAAAACTGAAACCCCATATTGTTCCAATTATTACGATCATATTTTACTTCGGCACCATACCTGGGAAATTCCTGGTTCAGGAGATATTGAGGCTCAAAGTGAAAAATCGTGTTTTGAATGATAAATCTAAACTTTCTTCCAAACAAAAATAAACAACTTTTTCAATATTTCCCTATAATAAGCGGCTTTAAAGTTCACTCAACGCAGTGGATGCGTTACTATCAATCAGCTGGAGGGCATTACCCTCGGCCGTGCGACCACATGATCATAAGCTGCCGCCGTTAGAGCGGTTTTAGATTAGAGTTTTATACACACGAATAAGCTCGTTTTTGGCAGCGCATGTAGGCGTGTTTTTTTTGGCACACGCGCAACTCGTACGAGCTTTGATGAGTTTCTAAGCTCGTATAAGCTTGAGCCGTCAGAGTCCATGTTGATACTGACACGATGTCACTACCATTTTGAGCTAACATTCCGAAATATGCATATATGTATACGCGAGTTCGGTTTTATGAAGCACGTAATGTAGCGCGTGTGTAAGCGCGTATGCTGAAACGACCGTGAACGCGCAGAAAAATACGCTAATCTGAAACCGCCCTTAGGTACCAGCCGACATTTACGATGTAGGTACATACGGCCGGTGTAGGCACGATGCATTTCGCGCTTTGTACATTCGCCGCGTATAAAATGTGCCTATTTTTTAACAAAAAAACATTCGTTTCCCAGGTCTTATTTTCACGTAGTATGACTTGGCATGATGTGCAGAACGAGTAGACTTCGGCTTGGTGATGGGTCTTGTGACACCCTGTATATTTGAGTTTGAGTTAATCGATGAACTTAAAGGTACATTTGCTAGCGATAAAATGAATAATGAGTTCGAGTTCTTATTTTATCCGTAGGAAACTAAGTAACGGTTACTACTACATTGTGCGTGGCTCAACATCCACTTCACCGGTCTTTTTCATTTAAGAACAAATAACTCTGACCACTATAGACTTATTCTAACTTCCACCATCTTCCACTACCTTCTTTACCTACTTATATTCGTTCTGTATGCCTAGCAAAAGGTGTTGCCCGCTGAATATTAGTTCTACAAATAAGATCTGACGTAAACAGAGCCACAAATTGTCCACAACAGTAAAGCTACCTTAATCCACGTTGACCCACTTGTGCACTCGCTGTGTCTAAGCGGCTTATAACGGATTAAGAAATACGATAGACGATCATGAGGTTCAGCATCGCTTACAATGACAAAATGGATAATCGAAACTTCGTAAAATGTTTCCATTTTGAATAGTTTAGCTACTACAGTGATATTCATTCCTTTGATTATATTTGTAATAACGCTTTCATTAGTGATAAATATCCAGCGGCGTTCCCCTGTTACAGGTACTAAATTCACCAAAAAAAGTAACTAAAAATGGATCAGTAATTCGCACAACTTAACTAGACATCATTTAATTCGCATTCATATTTTATTTTTAATAATACACTCCAAAATGTTGGTAGCAAAGTAAATCTAAATATTCTTATTTCATAATTCTTTTACAGGTCTTTATTTGTTTGTTATAAGTTCACACCAAATCAAATTAACAAAACTGACTATAAATATTTTGGATTACTGAACACGAAACGAGTGACAGTTTCAGTTTTACTTGTTGTCCGCCCGGAGTTTCCAAGAGAAGTGATAGTTGTGTGGCTCCATTGAACGTCTACCGTCACCCCCCACTTCAACTGTAGCGAACGTCACATTAGACTCTGTCGAAACGTGCCATCTTCACACTTTCGTTTCGTAGTCAGTTGACGTCCCGTACTCATGACCATTCCGATATACTAATTATATTGATTACTATGTCATATCAAACGTTTGTTTACCCACAAAAAAATCGGAACAAAATAAAATACAAAGTATTTATGTCCACAATTTGATCGCTCAATCGAATATTAAAAGGAAATTTTCGATTTAAGCCTTACTTCCAAACGGCTGAAGTGAAATTTTATTACTCGAACGCAAAGCGTTTTTCATTGGTATAATCATCGGAGATTTATCGATACTCTCAGAAATTGTAAAAAATAAAATCCAAAGAGGTTCTTTGTTAACGTCAGACGATTTGATAAATTATTCAGTTTATTCTTTTTGATATAAAGTGACGAAGGTAATGCTATTTGATTGAATGTTAAGTTGTTTGCAATTATTCTTTGTTTTAATGTTTTGATGTTATTGTTTTTTTTCATTTATTTGAATGGTCATGATAGTATATTTTAGGATTACTACAAATTGCCAGTTAAGTATGTACAACTCACCCGCGGACAGGACCGTCTATTGAATAGGTAAACCCTTACAACTTACAACCCATACGAGATTTGCATTTAAACAAGGGACTGAAAAGTTCATAATATCTATCGTAAGGTAATATAAAATTTCACTGAGATAAAGTAGTTCAGTGCATTTTCGATAATATATCTATATGTAAGCATTGAGAAAACACTTTAACCACCAATAGTCAATCGATAACTATACCCGTTGTGATTTTCAACTAGCGTGAATGAAATTGTTAGGTAGCAATTCATCAAACAAAAAAAGCACTATTGACGTTTTCGTATAGACGGGCGGTATTAACAGTTATACAATATTCGTCGGTGGCACAGAGTGCTTAGTACAGATTTAATATTATGCGTAGTAGATATTTTTTTTTTCTTTTTTTTTTACCTGAAACGTCGAACGGACATAATCATTTCAAATAGCTCCCAAGTTAAATAAACTTTTATCGTGTATTTTGTAATATATCAGTGTTAATAACATGTGTTTTGTGATAAATAACTTAAGATACAAATAAACTTTTAATAGTTTAATAGTTACGGCGAAAAACATTAAAACAACAGTGAAATACACCTCAACAAAAAGTGCTCCATCATATTAAAAGGAGCTGTCATCGGCAAGCGTTCGCGGGTGAATTAACAAAGTGCGTTTCACCGTCACACCAGTTGTCAATTGTTGTAGTTCGCTTCATTACGAAAGAACCATGGGCAAAAATGTATGAAACCTGGGCTCACCCACCAACAGAGATCAGATCAATTTGAATATACTTGTAAAGCACTAAATATAAAGATATAAACTCATTTTTGCGAAGAATCTATGGGGTTATTTTGCTATAAATATTTTTCTCCTACCATAAATTAACTAAAATCCTGCAAAGTAATGCTGTTATGGCAATATAGTTTTTGTTGTTTCACATCTTTAACTAGTTTTAATTCCATGTGCAAAGAATATATAAAAAATAAAACAGTTGATTACAGTTAAAAATATTTTTATTAACATTTCAATCAATATCAATATCGTTAACGTGACCTGCCGGTGGATTAAATTGTATGTGCCGAGAGGATACACGAAAACACACAGATAACATACATACATACAAAGACAGACTCACGCCTGTTTCCCGGAGGGGTAGGCAGAGACTACGGAACGCCATTTGCAACGATCCTGACATATCTCTCTTGCTTCATTCACTCCCATCAGATTCCTCATGCATGCTCTTCGGTTCAGGGTACTTCTAACCTGTCCGGTTTAGGACACACAGATAACACCGTGAGAATCACGAGTCGACTGACTGAGAGCAGACGGGCGCCCGGGCAGGCGTCCGAGAGGTGTGAGAGGGAAGGAGAGTGTTTTAAATCACACGGGCGCAAGCGCATCTATTGTTTACCATTATTTTAAACAGTGGCGTAGGAAGGGAGAGGGGACGGCAGGGGCGGTCCGCCCCGGATGTCACCCTTTTGGGGGTGCACCCCAAAACTTTAAGAACAATGTCCAAACATATAAAAAAACATAGGCACTAGCTCAGCACTACGATTCAGGGGCAATTAGCCCGTAATTATTAGGTATCGACTAAAAAAAAAAGGTCGACCGCCAACTTCCGCCCCGGGTGCCACCCAAGCTAGCTACGCCACTGATTTTAAAGTATGAATATAATCTTACTATAACAGTTTTACGACTAACAATTGTATCTTTCTACGAAATTTATTTAAGTGCATATCTTTTTTCTGCAGTGGAATTGAATGTGGTGCCGGTAGTAACAATTTTAGTACGAACAAAACCCTTTACAATGGCATATGCCATAACTCTCTTGGACACTGAGCCCAATATGACTCATGGACCTTTGAATACTTGTCTTTTGAGTCACAAAAATAAATAAAATATCTGCTGCAAAATAGAAATGTGCGGCATGTCAAAGTGTTATAAAAAATAAAAATATGATGAAATGTTGTGCTTGCTTGTTGGCATAGATTAGATTAGATAATACTTTATTGTACACCATACACAGAAATTTTACAGAGACAAGAGAGATAGTTGAGTTTACAATTTAAATGCACAATGGGCGGCCTTATCGCTAAAAGCAATTTCTTACAGGCAACCTTTTCTTACAGGCAAACGTATATCACTTGGATTGTATGCAAGTCACAATTGGCCGCTATAATGCAATGACGAGTACTAGCAAACAAAACTGGAAATGCTTTACTTGCCAAAAGGATGATAGCGAATCAAACAACACTGGCATTCCATTAAAACCGGACTCCACACAGCAACCTGCTTCTTTAAATGTTACCACTCGTGCCAACAATAATAAATTAAAAACATTGAATATTGATTCCACGATAAACACTGGCGAACCGATACCCTTGAACTTATTACGGGAAACGATCAGTAAAGAGATACGATCTTCGTTAAAATCAACGATCAGGGAGCTAGTAACGGAACATCTCCAAAATATAAATGAAAAATTATCTGGATTTGAAAATTCTCTCGAATTCTACAATAGGCAGTATGAGGAAATTGAAAAAAAAATAAATGATAGGGATATAATAATTGAAAAATTGGAAAAGGATAACGTGTAACTGATGGCATCCTTGAGGGATCTAAATCACCGTATCAACTCAGTTTAACAAAATATGCGTGACTGCAACGTTGAAATAAATGGAATACCCGAGCATCAAACGGAAAATCTGCCCAATGTTAATCTGCAACTAAGTAAGAAAATTTGTTGTCCCCTTCAAATTGAAGACATCCTTCATGCTACCAGGGTGGCTAAGTTGAATAAGAAAACAGACTGACCAAGATCAGTGGTCGCTTCGCACCCGTGCGGTTCGTGACTCCATCTTAGCCGCTTCATCAAAATATAACAGAAACCATCAGGACGATAAAGTTTCAACTAATCACTTGGGCATTAGTGGCAAGCGTGGACCCATCTTTGTCTCTGAACACCTGAGTCCTACCAATAAATACCTGCATGCAGCTACGAGGCTGAGGGCTAAGGAAGCTAATTACAAGTTTGTCTAGGTTCGTGACGGCCGCATCTACGTCAGGAAGAACGAAGGAAGCCAAGGCACACATGTTCGTGACCTGGATGGTTTGGCGCTGCTGAAATAAACTGAGGTACAGTACCTGACAGACAACGATTATCACATATTCTAGTCACATTCACTCCTATCAACTTTCATTACCAGAACGTACGCGGACTACGGACAAAGACCAGTGAAGTGTACAATAACATCCTCCAGAACAATTATGATATAATTACACTTAGTGAGACATGGCTCAATTCAAACATATTAGATCGGGAAGTCATTGACGACAGATACATTGTATATCGCATGGATCGTAATTTGTCGAATTCAAAAAAATTGGATGGTGGGGAAGTACTGTTGGCAGTGTCAAGGCATATTCCCTCATACCGTATTATAAAACGGGAAAGCGACTGTGAAGACATTTGGGTGGTATTAGAAATTGTTAAAAATCATAAAATATATAAAATAGCGTTATGTATTGTTTACTTGCCTCCGGCTGTTAAACACGATGTTCTTGTTAAGTTTTTTGATAAAATCAAAAATGTCTCTGAGACAGTAGACGATGTTGTAATAATTGGTGATTTCAATCTGGGTTTTATTGATTAGCTAAATGTAACTAATGTGTCATGTCCCTGTGGATGGAGTTATCGCAAATTAAATTATGCGATAACTCCATCCAGAATACCGTATGAGACCATTATTTGCAACGTTGAGGATTGTCTGGTCAAGAACAATGTGAGTAAGGAAGATTTCGAGGCCATACGTCAGAACGTTTCTGCTGTATTGCGCCAGTCGAAAGTGCCAAGAAGGAATCTACCAAAACCTGAGTATTTCGCACTGAAGAATCTACGAGCTAGACCTGAACTAACAGTACTCCGAGCAGATAAAGTAAATGCAACGGTAGTGATGGACACGTCCGATTATAAACAAAAATTGAAAAATCATTTGTCGAATGAAAGTACATATAAATTGGTTAAGACGGACCCTACCAACACAATACTCAAGCAAACGAGTGACATTGTGAAGAAATACTCCGAACAACTGAATCTGGACGTGAAATACTTAATACAATCGTGTCCAAAACCTCCTCAATTGTATGGTCTACCGAAAATACACAAGGAAAATGCTCCACTGCGCCCTATAGTCAGTCAAATAGGGGCACCAACCTACAGATTGGCTCAACACATTGCAAAGATTCTCTCGCCACTTAGAGGCAAGACGAGAGCGCATGTAAAGGATTCCTACCATTTTGTCAGTGAAATAAAACAGCTACATCTCTCTGACAAGGAAACTATGGTTAGTTTTGATGTAGAGTCATTATTCACATGCTTACCGGCACATGACTGTATTGAAATAACTAGAAGCAAGCTAATAGAGAACAACATGCCTGAGGAATATGCAGAAATATTGAAACACTGCTTAACAACTGGCTATCTGTTATGGGATGAGAAATACTACATACACGTAGACGGTGCGGCAATGGGCTCTCCAGTATCGCCTGTTGTTGCTGACATCTTCATGGAGGACTTCGAGGCGCGAGCCCTGCAGACTGCCACCATAACACCGAGTTTCTACAAGCGGTATGTAGATGACACTTTTACAATTTTACCAACAGATAGTGTTAATGTATTCCTAGACCATCTTAATTCTATTCATAACCACATAAAATTTACAATGGAATTAGAGGCAAACAATTCTTTAGCTTTCTTAGATGTACTTGTTATCAGGAACAAAAACAACTCTTTGAGCCACACTGTGTATAGGAAAAAGTCACATACAAATAGGTACTAAAACGGTGAATCTCACCACCATCCTAAACAGTTAGCTACCGTAGGAATGTCTTTGTTTCAGAGAGCCCGGGGGATTTGTGACAAGAAACACCTAGACGCCGAGCTTCAACATGTCAAGCAAGTTCTGCAAGACAACAAGCTCCGACCCCCGCGCCAACGTCACAGATCCCCGAAGAACAAGCTAGCCACAGAAGAGAGACAACCTGCTGTCCTCCCATACATCAAGGGCGTGACCGACAGGATTGGCTACATCTTGAAGCGAGCTTCAATCAAAACTTTCTACAAGCCGCCAACGAAGATAAGCCAATTATTACAATCTGTCAAGAGTCAGTTACCCTTACAAGAGGCCGGGGTTTACAAGATAGAATGTGAATGTGGGCTCTCATACATTGGGCAAACCAAGAGAAGCGTAGGCATTCGACTAAAGGAACATATAGCTGACATTAAACACAAACGCTCGACGAAGACTGCTGTGTGTGAACATGTAGAACA
This sequence comes from Euclidia mi, assembly GCA_944739405.2. NCBI lineage: Eukaryota > Metazoa > Arthropoda > Insecta > Lepidoptera > Erebidae > Euclidia > Euclidia mi. Next base: position 14,480,106 of record OX123193.2, on the reverse strand, counting down.
AGGAACCAATAATTACCTGCGATTTGATAAACCACAGATACTCGCAAAAGAACACCGCTTTATTCCAGGAATGATACGTGAAGCTATTGAAATTAAAAAACATCCTAATTTCAATAGGGAAGATGGTTGGAATGTTCCTCCAGCTTGGGACCCTATTATCAGGCTAACGAAACACAAGAAGGACACAGTCACCAGAAGACATCAAGACACAGTGAGCACATTCTGCGTAGATAGTAACACCAATAGTTGAAAAATGTTTGGGTAATTTGAGATAACTTTTAAATTCTAGACTAAGACAAATATCACCTCAGTCTGACGTGAAAATGAATCCTGTAAAGAATTCAAAACGTTGGCTAGTAATAAAAATGTAGTTTCTAGATCATTCGGTTTAAATGTAAACACAAGTGAAACCAATATAACCTGTAGTTTAATTTCAATGTGTAACATTCGCGTAAACCCAAGAAAAAAAAATATTTTAGTCGCTCATCTGCCCAATTTTGATTAAGCACACCAAAACTCAGCTAACTTTAGAACAGCACGGCTTCCAAGCTAATAAATCAGTCGAAACTAATTTAATATCTTACATAACCCCTATCATGGAAGGCGTCGATAAAGGCTACCAAATTGAATCAGTATACACTGATTTTGCAAGTGCATTTAATCTGGTGGACCATCATATTCTGATAATTAAACTCCGGTCGTAATATGGAATTTGCGATAACTTGTTAGGTTGGTTTGAATCGTACCTCAGCAACCGGCAATATAATTGGTAGTGAGAGGACACGATTCCAAAAAATATTTTGCGAAGTCGGGAGTGCCTCAGGGTTTCCATCTAGGACCAACTTTGTTCCTTCTCTTTATCAATGATTTAGTCAAACGTATCCGCCACTGTCAATGTTCCCTCTTTGCGGATGACATGAAAATATCTAGACAGATTGATTCGAATGACAACATGATATTGGTGCAAGCTGACCTTGATCGTGTTCACGAATGGTGCATCGATAACAACATGATGCTTAACGCTACCAATTGCCAACATATCCGTTTCACAAAAAAAAAGAAAATACCTACCAACTCAATATAACATCAACGGGGTTTCGATCGCAGTTACACAACAAATGCGTGACCTGGGCATTGTCTTGGGTTCAGAACTCACATTCATTCCTCACTATAACAACATAGTAAATAGAGCAGCCGAAATGCTGGGTTTCATTAAACGCAATACCAAAGCCGTATTCAACGTCTAAAATCCTGCTATTCAATGCTCTAGTCAGAACCATCCTTGAATTTGGCAGCACCATTTGGAATCCCCAATACGCCGTCCACGTGCAACGCATTGAGTCCATTCAACGCTCATTAATCAGGTACCTGGCATTTGTCAGTCCAGGCATTAGCGCAAGATGCTCTTATGATCACAGACTGACTTATTTTAAAATGAACACCTTGCAGGATAGGCGGATGATGTTGTTCTCCTTCTACAAAAAAAAAAATAAAAGGCACATCCCACTATGAAGGTTTACTGGATCGCATAAACATTTCTGTCCCAAAACTAAATGCTAGAAGGAAATGTTCTAACTTCTTTAATGTCCCCATTCATAGAACTAACTTAGGCTCTCGTTCCCCAGTAGTAAGACTGACCACCGTTAAAACCAATTCAGGCGAATATTTGACCTGGATATATTCCATGACAATCCCACATGTTTTCGGGCTGAAATAATTACGTTAAGAATAAGAAATAAATAGTAAGTACCTATCTAGTCCGAACTAAAATAAACATTTATTAATTGTAATAAAATTCAAGTCTAGTCTTAAATAAATACAATATTTTTTTTTTTACGAGGTGGAAAATCCCTTCGGATCTCCGACTCTTGGGGGAAATAAGAGCCGGAGTATGTGGTGTTTCCACTAAAAACCACCTCGACTTCCGCCATGTACCCGTGTGTCGAAGGGTGGGGCATCACCAAAGCACTCGTCGCCACCCTTCAACCCGCCACCGAACCCACCCCGAAAAAAACCCCTTTCGCGACGGATTAAGGTGTTGGACTCCGCCGCCAAAACGCCCAGCGGCCGCAGAGGATAGGGAGGACGGCAACGCAACACCGCATCTCCTCTTCCTCTGCGGCCCCACCGCGACGCATCGAATGGTGCGCCCCATTTGGTCGCGGGAGATAGGGCGCGCGGCAACGCAACACCGACACGCCTCTCCTCCCGCGACCGCACCCGACGGCGAGGGACAGACAGAACTGTCCCCCGCACCCGCACCGTTGGACACATCCTGCGCAGGCCCCTCCAAACCCACGCGGAGCGTCCCCTCCTGGATCCCTCTTAGCTTCACCGCGGGTGACCAATCCACGGTTCAACACCACGACAAGGTGGAGATCCCACGGGGGGGAATATATTTTTACCTACCATTGCAATTATAATAAATATAACTGTTTAATTAGATTTTAATTTAATAAGTACCAACTAGTTCCTATTAAATTTTAAGAATATAATTAACATGTCTTATTTTATATTTTCATTCCATATTAAATATGTATATTCTAACTATGTCCTAATTTTAAGAATGTTGTGCTTGTTTGTAATTGGCATAAGCATGAAACTTGTGTAATTTGTGATTTCTTTTTGTAATTGTTTATGTTTATTCTGTTGACATGTCGTATTAATAAATAAATAAATAAATAGTTAAAGAAATAAATTACGAATCTTTACGATTTATAAAATATATGGTTATAATAGGTTGCTGCAAATATTTACATATATCACAAATGTTAATCCTCTGTTTGATGACAGATTAAGAATACAAAGTGTCACTACTTCATTTCATTCCATGAGTATCTAAAGAGGCAAAAAAAGAAAATACATGAAGCAAAAATAACGCAACCTACATTTTTTTATTTAAAAGAGCAATCAATGTGTTAGCATTTCTATCAGTAACATACAGAAAACATAGAAAAACATGGAATTGATAAACTTAAAACATCATAGCGATGACAATTCGAGGACATCATCTGCCGTGCAGAAAAACACCGCTGACCTAAAATAAAATTTTCGCGAGCGTAGCTGCGGGGATTCTCCAAAGTTAAAGGCGAAAAACTTGGTAAAATATTAAATTTACTCGGTGTTCGTTGCAATGTGATCCAATCTCCAAAAATATGTCGCAAGTCGTTTTGGATCAAAATTGAATGAAGTTTAGTTTTTTGCAGAACTCATAATGTGCGAACGAAGAGCCTCTCTTCGTTGTCAAGTTATGCGCTCTGCCAATACATTTTGCAAAAGCTGATAAACGGAGGGATTGTCATAATTTAAAATTGATAGGCAGGTTTTTTAATAAAATATGCGTTTTTGTTGTTAGCAGCATAAATATTTCATCACCAAACAAAATGAAATGTCAATAAAACATGCCGTAGAGAGCTGTAAATGAGGACGTTATATAAAGGTTTACAAAGAGGTAGCACAGTTACAATAATTAATTACGATCGAATCGATAACGCCCAATCTTGCTCGTTCTTCGGCGGTCGACTTCACTCCATAAAGATTTTAAGATAAAAATGCTTATTATTATAATATCAAACCCAAAAGGAAATAAAAATCGCAATAAGAAGCGTTGCTGAAGGATACGAAATATTAATAAAAACATACAAAAACTAGTTAAGCAATAAAAAATAATAAAGCAAGTGTAAAATATAACTCAAATTGTAACGAAACTGCACAAGATAGACTTAACAGCTTTATGTATAGTCGTTTTTAAAACAAAGAGCTGTTGCATAATACATAGACATAGACTGTGTCCCAGGAGCAAACTAACGACTTTGTAACTGTTAAGAACTTCGTACGTACTGGAAGGCTTATCACTATGTTCACTTTGAATGTCTTCATGCTTAATTAAATTTACTGAGACTTAATATATAACTATTTAGGTCAAATCGAGCGTCATTTTTATAAAACTCTCAGCGGAATATTTTGTAACTAGGTATGGCAAATCGGCAGCAGATTTAGAACAGTATGGATTGCGATCAGTGTTCAGTATACAATTTAAGCTGCTAGTCAAATGGTGGCGTAAAAAGCGGTTAGGCTATTAATTGAACGGCTGATACAGCTAGTTTTCTGCCACATATAATTATGCCGAAATAGACATTCAAAGTGAACATAGTGATAAGCCTTCTTGTGCGCTTTTCTTATAATTTCAATTAAATATTAGAAATGCTTTATTTTTTTTACAGTTAAACTAGCCCATCTATATTGCTATTGCTTATTTTATCTATATTCTTGAATTATTTTTCACTCCCGTCTGGGCTTGTTGAATAATAAGAATTTTCATCCTGAAGTCTTTGACAAGGTGAATTGTACACAATACTGGACAAAACTTAGCAAGATTAGGCGTAATCATCCTGATCTTATTTCAGTGTAACTATGTAAATTCTTTTCAACCTTGATATACATACATACATATCGTCACGCCTTTTATCCCCGAAGGGGTAGGCAGAGGTGTATTTCTACACCTACTTTTCGCCAGATATACTTTAGTCCCACGTAATAAGGGGCGAGCCTATTGCCGTACCGGGCACATTTCCAGACTCCGTGCTGCTACTGAGAATTTCGTGACAGAAAAACCCAATAACACTGCCCGTCCCAGGAATCGAACCCGGGACCTCCCGATCCCACGCGCACATTTATGCCGCGAGACCAACGAGGCAGTCGTATAGGGTTTGATGTCGAGTTTTCCGTCTCTAAGCAAAGATGGTATTTGCATCGTGTTATCCCTTAGTCGCCTCTTACGACACCCACGGGAAGATAGGGGGTGGTGACACTTGTATTCTATGCCGTCAACCACACGGCACCTTGATATACGTAGGTATATGTCAACGTGTCAGTTGTAAAATCTTTTTTGGTTTTAGAGGTTTGGAGAATAGCAATAAGCTGTTCTCCAAATTGAATAAATCTATACCTAGAAATGCAAATATTTATAAAGCTGTTGAGTTTGCTTGTCTGGTTGAATGCGTTAATCTTAGAAACTACTGGGTCGATTTGAATATTTATTGTTGTATTTGATAGCCTATTTAGTAAGGCTATATCAAATCACGCTATATGCCACGGTTGTGGCGCAGTAGACACATTAAAGGTATAATCAAAAAATAATTTACAAGAAGAGTTTGTTTGATTAGTTTAACGCGCTAATCTCCGGAACTATTTTGTTGATTTGATTTATCGATGAAGGGTAAAGCCTATATAACATCACGCTTTGAGTCACGGGTGCGCAGCAGTAGGCTAAATATCGCGGGTGTAATCGCGGGCTTAGCTAGTATTTCATAATAATAATTATATCTATCTCGGTTGTATATCGACACGATAATAAGAAAAATAGAAGCTAGATATAAGAAAGAAATAATTATTTTCCTTCCGCAATATGTTGTTAAGTGGCACATAGATGTCCAAGTTAATTATATAGCTATAAGTAGATCGCTGAGGTATAGTGTCGAGGGTCAGCACCACGTAGCCAAAATAATTGGCGGCACTTCGCCTTAAGGCCTACTTGATGGTATTAAATCTACTTTCACAACTTGTATGATGTGCTGATGACTTTCAATGACCAGTTAAATTCGCTGACTACAAACACTGGAGTGTTGTTTTTTGGTTCGAGTGTCCAAGTCTACTGTTGCATTAAGCTCACCCTAAGCATGCGCGTTCTTTAAGTGTGCTGTTAGGAGGCCGACCCCGTTCGTCTTTTAAAAAAAAACTCACAAATTAATTTAGAGTCCTTTTATTACCTTGACACACACACTACACTATACTGAATGCCTATATTTAGGTTTCTCAACCGTTCACTGTCGCGTCCCAGGCCCAACTAATAAAAAAAAGGAAATAGAATTTAAATCTAATTACGACATAGGAAATAGTAAAATTAATTATAAAGTTCAACATTATCATTCTAGAAAATAGAATTTGAAATTAATTATAATAATTGAACAATTTAATTAGAAAGTATAATTAAAATTAAAACCGACATAGTTTATTTATAAATGTTAGTCAAACATGACTTATAAAATAGGACATAGTAAATAATTGATTCGGAATAGTAAAAGTAGTAAAAGTAAATTCATTTTAATTGTATAAGTTGTAAACAAATGAAATAGTAAATATTTAGCAAATGTAAAAATGTAAATAGTTTGTATACTTATATCATTTAGTAAAAAGACGTTTTCTAATAATCTTAATATTTAAAATCCTTGCGTTACTGACTGACTGACAGACACGCTACAGCCGAAACTATTGGGCGCAGGAAGCTGAAATTTGGCATGTATGTTCCTTGGGGACCGCAAGGGTGCACTAAGAAGGGATTTCCCGAAATTCCCACGGGATCGGCCAAAACGGGTAAATTAAAAAAAAAATGCAGGCGTAGCTGCTGGCGTCCTCTAGTTTTTTATATTTCTTGTAGAAGTAAATTGAACTTTATGCAAAGAACCATAAGGCTTATAATTGGTAGTGACATTCGGTAATGATTTTACAGATTTGTCATCTTCTGATGCTGATAGGTCTGTCATTTCAAAAGAACTAGAAAGTTTTGAATTATGCTGGACAGATTTCTTTGTATTACATTGATTGAAGATTTGTATACAACATCCAGAATTACAATGATTAGCATAACACTTATACATCTTATAAGCTACGTATGAAAATAGAAACACAATAAGAATAATAGTAAATGTAGAATAGTAGTGGCTATATTTAATGAAATGAGATTCATTTTGCAGTTTATTTAATTCGTTTTCTAAATTATTTAATTGATGAGTCTGCTACTTTAACGATTCTTAATTGATTTTAGATAAAGAAAGTGGCGTTAAGTGAGGCAAACTTTCATTCAATATATCCTTCTTGCAACAATCGTCATTTGTTATGTCGAAGTGTATATCAATAGGAGATTTAACAGAAAAGGAATAAACGTTACTAGGCAACAACTGGATGGTTTTCGAATAACCTATACAATCCGTTCTTAATTTTACAATTCCTGTGCCAACAATAGAGTAATCGTTAATATCGTCCTGACATTTAATTGTTAATTTGGTTATATCTGACTGTACAAATATCCACCTATTATTTTTAAGTCTTTGCCAAATATCTATTTGACCATATAGTAATCTAGAGGTACATTCTCTAGGTAAGGTTAAGGTTACTTCAGTCAGTAACTTAGACTCACAGTTTGCATTATTCAAACACGGAAATATAGAAGTTAACTCACAAATAGAATAGTTACTATAAATAGTTTTACAACTGTTAAGGTCATTTAACATGGCATAATGCATTCTATCATCACTCAATGCAATATAATTGTTAGAAGGTTGAATCAAAGCAAATGTTTGAATATGAGAGTTTGACTCGTGAGGAGTCGGTAAGGGAATCACTTTATGAACAGTGAAATTATCTAGCGATATTAGAGGGATTTGTAACACAAAAACAATCTTATTATTATAGTAGTAGCAGCTAAGTTGCGATACATCTATAATTGAAATAATATTATTTATATCTAATGGAGCTGGAAATTCCAATTGCTTACTTATTTGATTGCTATGTTCTGACAATTCTTTGAAAAGATTCAGTGGACTTATAACGCTAGGGTGCAGGACATTTAGCTTAGAAAATAAAATAGCATTTAGAGTAGTATCTAGTAGTTCCTTATTGTCTATTTCTAGACAATAAGGAACTTTTAATAACACTAAAAAGATTATTTATCTTAGAAATATAAAGAAGGATGTTATCAGTTTTGGTAATTTGAGAAAATATTTGATTCATAGTATCAATTTGTTGATTTAATTTTACTTCATTTTGATTAAGTTTAGAAATAGTAGAATTAAAGTTATTTATAGTTGACTTAGGGGCGGAACATACCTGACGAAAGATCCGTCGAACGTATCTTCGGTCGCGTATATACCGTCAAATGAGTCGGTACACATCTGACGGAAAATGCGCCGAGCGTATCTGCACACATTTGCTAAAAGCGTGGCTATTATGCACACATATAAGTTTGTTCGTGCAGGGCCGTACTCAAGGCAGCTCAATATTTTACTGTCATATTCTTTTACCTAATCATTTTTCGTGTTCCCTGATGTTATGTAGTCACTGAAGTCCGGTAGTTATTTATATTGTAATTCGAGTTTGACTATTAAAAATATGTCGGACTTAAGAGATTTTTATAGTAGCTAACAAGCGTTATTTGAATATATTTCCTATATAGGTATGGAGATTCAAAATTAAAAGACGATGATACGATTTGGTTACGGTTTTTAAGAATTTTTTTACAAATGATGTAGAAGGGGATACAGTTGCAGCGCATGACACAAAATGTTTTCTATGTAGGTATTTTAATATATAAAGTTTGGAAATTAAAAGGCGTAGCCGTGAGATTTATTGCCTGTTATTTCTCATGGTTTTAACTTCTACGCCTCTACGTTGCATTAACTGTAAATGTAGAATCTGTGGTAAAAGTGTATTTTGGTTACAAATCGTGTTCTTCATGTTTTATATTAATTTTTTTTTTGTTTAATAAGACAACTCCCGCACTAGGAATAAATCCTGTGTCGCGGGGGACTTTACAAACATACAACTAACGGACACAATGAACACTCAGACTCAGACAAATTCTCAGTGCTGGTTTTTAGGTATTTTTTAGAAAATATTACTAAAATCATAAATAATTCTGCCAGACTCATTACGACGGCAGTAATTCCCGTAGACCTTTAGAACCTCATACCAAAAAATTGGCCCACGATCCAGGCTAGCAAGTATGCGTACACTCATAGCACATACTAACACTACATTATTCTACACATTTCTTTTCTGAAAAAATAAGTAAGGTCTAGCGGCCCTGGAATCTTACTCTACTACGCGTCACTCAAAATCACCGATCTGGGAATGACATGGATATGGCATGTCCAATACCTACGAATTTAGCGTGCATACCTACGAAATTAGCGTGCATACCTACGCAACGTTGGGCAATTTAAAATGGCTACCATTTGGGTTGTACTCCAGAATATAATCGATATCGATATGGAGGCGGTCAGAGGAAAATAATACGTTTTTGTAGTAAGTAACTTTAGTTACTTTAAATCTTTTGCCAGATTAGTTTATTTCATAATGCAAATGTGGATGTACATGGCAAAGCGAAAGACGACCCTTGTATGAAACATGTAACAAAATATTCTCTGAGAGCCAATATCGATACTGTGTCGCTGAGAAAGTACCGGACATGAATGGCACCATACATACGGTAATGAAACACACAGCCTGAAGCACTGATTCATCTGGTTTTTAGACATATTTATGCAGAAAAATTAAATTATTATTTATTTATTTATTTATTTTAAACTTTATTGTACACCAGTATCAACATTGTACAAATCTTATATAATAGTTAAAGTACAAAGGGCGGCCTTATCGCTTAAAGCGATTATTATGTTCGATATACAACGATTTCACAGCAGATGTACCACAAACCTTGGCAAAAAATATGGCGACAATAGCACGAATGACATTTCTAATAAAATATCATCATGATTAACTTATTCAGTAAACTCTCTTTTTTCTGACAGAGATATCCCTAAGACAAAACGAGACAACACAATGTTTGGTGGCTTTATGTCGATTTCGTATATATGTGTATAAAAAAGACATGGTGAAATGTGGGTGTAATATTACACCTCTGCCTACCGCTCCGGGGATACAGGCGTGAGTCTATAAAATAAAAAATACAATAATATATGTGTATAATTTAATTTTTCTATATGGACTATTTGCGCTCTCCATGTATATTCCTTACTCAATGGTCAAAATTCACGTGGTGCGTGGTGCGCGCGACGTCGACGGATAATCCGTCAGTACGCTCGACGTACTAACGGATCTTCGGTCAGGTGTGAAAGGTTGAACGTTTTTCTATACATTTGTATGTATTGGCGTTACGCGACGGATAAAACGCGACGGATCTTCCGTCAGATATGTTCCGCCCCTTAATTATATGTATATTATCTCGAAACAAATGAAATAATTCCTTGTCGTTTTTGCGACAAGATTCAATTGCTGCATCATACTTGCGAGCATCGTCGGCGTCTAATGTGCCGAAAAAGAATTTAAGGATTTCGCCACCGAATTCTAAAGATCTTTTAACTTTATGTTTAGATTGATTACTTATAATATGAGACAGAGATTCGAGTTTGATATAACTAGATTGTATTAAGATTTCGATTGGGCTAGAAAAGTCTTTACATTCGGATAGATATTTGGATTGAGATTTTACGCATAGATTTAAGGTATTTTGCAATAGAGTTTCGATTTTGTTAAGATATGGATCTAGAGTTATTAAATCAATATGTGTAATGACTTTCCAATAGTCATTATAAAAATGTATATTAGTCTGAGGTTCAAAATATAAACCAGGACTGTGAGAAATAGGAATTATATTGGAGTCTGCTTGGCAATGCCTTCCGCAGCATAATATTCTGGAAATGAGAAAATAGAAGAATTAAGAAGATGCTGGTTTAATTTCGTTAACATGATATTTAACTCTTTTGCGACCTACTTGCAAAGTGACATTTCGATTACCATGAACTTGAACGATTTTATATGGGCCTTTCCATATAGGAGACAGAGCCTTTCTTAAACGATGGTGATGTTTTAAATAAACTAAGTCACCAACTTTATAGGATATTTGACGCGAACTGCTGTCATAATATTGTTTTGACCTTTCTTTGTTATTTATTATATTTTGAATCGCTTTTTCGCGACTGAAACGCATACGATATTGTAAAGCCCGAATATATTCATGATATGTTGTATTAGTATGAGTTTCATAAAGTGAAGAAGGGATTACTGGTTTATAACCGTATAACAACTCATAAGGCGTGAAATTTGTACTAGAATGAGGCGTAGTATTGTAAGCTAAAATTGTAGTAAATAGGTAACAGTGCCAGTCGTTTTGATTTTCGTTAACAAAAGATTTGAGATACTCTTTTAAAGTGGCATGAGAGCGTTCCAGAGCTCTATTTGTCTGTGGATGATACGGAGTAGTGAAAAGATTTTTAATTTTTAGTAACTCTAAGTCGTAAGCTGTTTAAGTAAATCCGAAGTGAAACAAGTACCAAGATCAGTTAAAATAGTTGTAAAAAAGAGACATAAAGTGTACAATATTCCGTGCAATTTCTTCACTGGTTGCTGTAACCATGGGATAAGCGCTAGAGAATTTGGTAAGGTCATCTTGTAGGGTTAATATGTATTTAAAATTTTGAAAGCCTGCTTCGGGAAGGGGACCAACAAAGTCCAGCGCAAGCCGTTCAAATGGCCTTGTAGTGGTGGAAGTGATTTCCATTGGAGCTTTATTTGACATTCTTAAAGGTTTATTAATTTGACATAGTTGACATTTCTAATATCTGAGCGCATACCTTTCCAATAATAAGATGATTTTATTCTCTTGTACATTCGGTTAGTACCTGGGTGACCAGCGATTGGAGAATCATGGTTTTCTTTTAATATTTTTGGCACTTCGGCTGGAGTTGGATATATTAACTGATTTTTGTAAATGTGGATTTTAATATTGGTGTTACTAAAGATATAGGAAATCATATTATAGATTTTAGTATAAGGTAGCTTAGAAAAAGGGTCAGAGAAGTCTGATATTGCTAAATCAGTAACATTTGCATTTTCTGTAATGATTTTATCTCTAAGCTTTAGAAGTAGGTTATAAATATCTTTAAATTTAGTCTCTTCATAGTGATGAACTTTAGTATATAAGAAATAAAAGGTTTTGTTCTTTTCGATAAACATTTGAATCGTGAAAGGTTCACGTTCAGAATTTAGCAACGTTTCAGAATTTTCTAACTGTGTTAAAATTTCTTCACAGTGGGGTATAGAATTGTCGAAATCTAAAGAAACAGGGAGAACAATGGTATTTAATTTAGTTAAATGTAAACTTTGGGAATATTCTTGAATAATAGTATTAGAAATTGGAAGGCGATTCGTGAACTGGAGTTTAAAATATTTTTCATAAGTTAGGTTATTTAAGCTATTAATATCTATAACATTAATGGGACATCGGGATAAGGCATCGGCGTTAGAATTGAGACGACCTTGTTTATACACGATTTCATAGTCGTACTCCTCGAGTTTGAGGCGCCAACGTATTAATCTACTGCCTGGGTCTTTTACGTTAAATAGCCATACGAGAAGTCTATGATCAGTAACGATTTTAAATTTATTACCGTATAAGTAAGGGCGAAACGTTTTGAAGGCAAACAAAATAGCTAACAACTCCTTTTCGGTTGTCGAATAGTTTCCTTCAGCACGATTCAGAGTACGAGAGGCAAACGCTATCGGTTTGTCTTTCCCTTTAGGTCCTTGCGAGAGGACAGCTCCGACGGCATAATTACTGGCATCGGTAGTAACAATAAAAGGTTGCGAAAAATCTGGATATTGGAGAATCGGGGCAGTAGTTAGTTTTTCTTTAAGAATTTCGAAGGCAGTTTGTTGTTCAGAGGACCAGTGGAAAGTGACATCTTTCTTTAATAAGGACGTAAGAGGTTTGGTAAGTTTTGAAAAATTGTTAGTGAAACGGCGATAATAACCAATAAGACCTAGAAATGATTTGACCTCCTTAGGGTTTTTAGGAATTGGGAATTGAGACACGGCCTTGACCTTTTCGGGATTCAGAGAAACACCTCTATCGGTGATGATGTGACCAAGGTAACTCACTTCGCGACGTAGGAACTCGCATTTATCAGGTTAGAGTTTTAGGTTGTATTTACGTAGTCTGTCAAAAACTAGTTCTAATTTTTCTATATGATTTTGTAAGGATGAGCTATAGATAATACAATCGTCCATGTAAACATAGCAATGTAGACCTTGTAACCCTGATAATACGGTGTTCATAAGTCGTTGGAAGGTAATAGGGCCATTTTTCAACCCGAAGGGCATCCTAGTGAATTCGTAGTGGCCGGACATAGTAGAATTAGAACTAACAGTGAAACCTGTTTTTGGTGCGTCCTTTTCGGACATTCTCAATTGATGGAAGGAACTTGCAAGGTCAAGCGTAGTAAAATATTTAGGAGGATATCAGTTATGAGAGGCAGCGGATAACTTTCTGAGACAGTGACATCGTTAAGGCGGCGATAATCTATTACAATTTGCCACTTCTTTTTGCCGGATGCATCTAACTTTTTGGGAACTACCCATACTGGAGCACTCCAAGGTGAAATTGAAGGACGTATAATATTTTGATTTAGCATCTTTCGAATTTGAGTATCGACTTCTTCCTTGTGACATTCAGGGAAGCGATACGATTTTACGTGAATAGGGGCTGCGTTACCCGTATCAATTGAATGTTCTACGGCAGAAGTAAAGGATAATGGTTCGCCTTCGAGATAAAATATATCTGTATACTCTGAACAACAATTAAGAAGAGCTTTCCTCTCTTCTTCATTTAAATGTGAACAGCGAATAGAATTTAATACTTGATTTGCCCGATCAGATTTAGAATAAGAAATAGAGTTAATATTATAAGAAGAATTATACTCTAAGTTTTCAACATAATCAATCGGTGACAACTCTACGACATAATCTTTGACCTCAAGGTCTAGGTCAGTAGTATTTAATATAGTAACATTGACCTTTCTATTCGGTTTAATAGATACAATGCAATTTGCGAAATAAACACCTTCCTTTAAGGTATGGTCTAGTACTAAGGCTTCATTGTTTAGATAAAGCTCGGGAGAGTAATTGGATACGGCGCATTCGATAACGGCCTCGGAGCGTGCCGGTATCATATAACGGCCTCGGAGCGTGCCGGTATCATATAAGTAGGTTGATGTAGAAAAATTGGTAATTCATGGCCATTAAAGGTTAACGTTTTGGAATTATAATCTATATTCGCCTCATAAAGATGGAGAAAGTCTGTACCTAATATACCATCATAATTTTTTAAGTTAACATTATCATTTATGACGTGAAATTTATGTTGAAAAGAAGTATTGGATAAAATAAATGTTAAATAAACTCCTCCTAAAGTTTCGCAATAGGAATTAGTATCATTTATACCTCTTATTTTAATAGTGTCAGAGGTAAGCTCAGGCATATTTCCCAAACTAGACTGTTTAACAATGCTGATACTTGCACCGGTATCGATAAGAAAATTAAGATAATTACTAGAGCCTTTCGTAAATAATTTCGTATAAGGTAACGATATTTTATTTGATAATGAGCTCATCTCGAAGATGGGTTCACTCATAGACTAAGAATTAGAATACCTTTTAGTTATGGAACTAGAATGACTCAGTCCCTCTTTGGGCGGCTGAGGTGTTATAGAGCTAGCATGACTCAGTCCCTCTTTGGGCGGCTGAGATGTAAAAGAACTAGAATGACTCAGTCCCTCTTTGGGCGGCTGAGGTGTAAAAGAGTTAGCATGACTCAGTCCCTCATTGGGCGGCTGAGATGTAAAAGAACTAGAATGACTCAGTCCCTCTTTGGGCGGCTGAGGTGTAAAAGAGTTAGCATGACTCAGTCCCTCATTGGGCGGCTGAGATGTAAAAGAACTAGAATGACTCAGTCCCTCTTTGGGCGGCTGAGGTGTAAAAGAGTTAGCATGACTCAGTCCCTCATTGGGCGGCTGAGATGTAAAATAATTAGTGTGACTCAGTTCCCTTTTGGGTGGCTGAGATGTAGAAATAGTAACTGATTTAGTAGAATAATTCACATAAGGTTTAGTATAAGATTTAGCATAAGAATTAGTATACGAATTATTATAAGACTTAAGATTAGAATTGGCATAAGATTTAGGATAAGGATTAGTATAAGTATTATCATTCGATTTAGGATAAGAAATAGTATAAGAGTTTGTGCCGTTATGATTTATCGATTTCGGCAGGCACGCATCCGAAATCTTGGTTAGTTTAAAGGTAATTGACTATTAACTACGTCATCACCTTGTGATAAGGTGTGCACGGGCATATTGTTTGAAATTGGTTTAGAATTAGGCTGATTTTGACGTTGAGCGTTATACTGTCGTTTACGACATTGATCTATAGAGTAACCTATATTTTTACAATAATTACAAGTAATGACATTTGTTTTAGGATTAGAATACTGTTTAAAATTCTTATTTTGTTGAGAATTAAAGTTAGACTTTTTATAAAAAATATTTGAATTCGAATTAGAGTTAGACGAAAATTTATGATTATCAGATTTACTAGAATTATTTTGGAAATCGTATTTGGATTTATGTAGCGTGTTGCACAGCTTCATTGAGGGATGACGGGTTCCGACATCTGACAATATTTAAAATTGAAGGATTCAAACCTAACATAAATGTATTGAGTGCGAGATCTTCCATAGCGGCTAACCTGCCTGGAAGCTCTTTGGCGTCCCTGCAATTGTACTGGACGTCTGCTAAAATTCTAGTGAGAATATATTCTACACGGAGGGAGTACTTAGTGACATCTGCAAATGTACTTTGTTTGCAGTTCTGTAGATCGACTAGCAAATGTGTGGAATTTTTCTTTTCCCCAAAAGTTTTCCTTAAAAATGATTTTAAATCGGACCACTCGTTAAACGTTTTCAAAGTACATGCAACTTGGGCTTTTCCTTCAAGTTGAGAAATTATGAATTTACACAAAATAGACTTTTGGTCCTCACTAGCTAGAGAAATAGCGTTATCACAATTTGTGTGATAAGCTGGTAGTGACTCTTTGTCACCATTGTACGGCTTAATAAATTTGGTAAGAAAAGTTAATGTTATTTTGTCGGACATATCGACTTTTTCCGATTTTACAGACATATAGTTACAAAAGTAATGAAATAGTAGACAAATAGAATTCGAAAATCACATATAACGCTAAAAATAGGTACACGAAATTGGCACACAAAATTGAATAAAATAAGTAGTAATAATTACAGTTTATAACAAAGACTCACAAGGTAAGCGACGAGATGTAAAACGACGCTGTCATTCCTGGAACTCGGCGACTCGGTGAAATGTGAGTTGATGCGCAGTAGCGGCGACGCGCTGGATCAAGGACAGCTTTGATGCTCGGGATCTTTCCCGTGTAACCACGTTGTCGTGTAGAAAACGATGTAGAAATATGGAAATAGCAAAACGGAAATGGTATTAGAAATGAGATAGTAAAGATGTAGATGGGTGAGTGGTACCTGGTGCGGGTTACAGCTACTGAAGCTGTATTTTAACCCAGCTTAATGTGATGACGCCACGGCGGAGGCTTCTTGATCTGGTGGTGGTGTGCTGGAGCGGGCTCGCACTTCGAGGTCGAGGCTTATCGTCGTCCAAGGTTCACGAACTTTTCTTTATGGCGCAGGCTTAGCTTCGAGGCTAAGGCTTATTGTCGACCGGTGACTAGACGGGGCTTCCAAAATACAAAATTTTATGTGACAATGCCGTATGAAGGCTTTCTATTTTAACACATAAAATAGATGTGTCAATGCCGTATGAAGGCTTTCTGTTTGACACATCCCACTTCTGACACCAAATTGTTAGGAGGCCGACCCCGTTCGTCTTTTTAAAAAAAAATCACAAATTAATTTAGAGTCCTTTTATTACCTTGACACACACACTACACTATACTGAATGCCTATATTTAGGTTTCTCAACCGTTCACTGTCGCGTCCCAGGCCCAACTGGCTCATAATAATATAATTGAAGTAAAGAAATGAATAAATGCTGATTAAGAGCTTCTAGAATGTAATGGAAAATACGCGATGCAGTGAAATTGCTGACTAGGCTTTCTCTACGTTATAATATGGGATGTAACAGTGCGCTCGACGTACGCCTATCATTCACTTTGTACTACAGTGTGAGGGTGTCCTATGTTTAGTACTATAGGTTTGAAAGCCTCTGGCAATGACAAATGGCGTCTGTTCTAAGACTTGAAAAGCGACCGACGGCTTTGTGTTGCCTCGATCACTAAGTTGGTCCTCTGGTTTAAATGCCCCATCAAGTTGTCACCCATACAAGGAGTGACTTCTACGCTTTGACAATGGGATATATGCCGACAAAAGGAAAGTGAAGTTACTCTATGAAAAACATTGCAGTTGACCTATAGATAGATCCATTAAACACACGATTATATTAAGCCGGCTTCGCATGGCACGTGGTTTGAGGTCAGACACGCTATACCTCTGTATTTACCCGACTTGTGGGCACTCGCGGCGTAACTATGCCTTGTGAAAAGAGTGCTTTACAATAAGACATAAACTTAGCAGTGCATAAATATAAACGAAGCATCCAATAAAGAAGTTGAATTATAATTTATACCCAAAAATAACGATAGATAATTATGTAAATCTAACGCTTATACGAATTAAGCAAAGTATAAAAACAAGTGAAACAGCACCGACTATGCTTAACCTTGTTCATAGCCTTTGATGTGCCGCGGTTTGCTTATTAACAACAAACTATAAAGCCTTTGAAAGCTTAAGCGTACTACAATATTAGGAACCCAAACATTTTAAACCTCGGCTTCATCTACTCCGGTATAAACACAAGAAACTACCAATGTAACAATAGTTGCCAAAGTAAATATTTTGAATGAATATAAATGAAAAATAAAATCATAAAACAGAGGTGTGGAAGACTTATCTTTTTTTGTGGTAATTATGGGTAAAAAGAATTAGGGCCAGTTAAACCACTGACCCGTAAGAACCGGATAAATGAATTGACAGATAAGTTCATATATATAACTGTTTGTAATATTTATTTGAATAAATTGCACAAGAACATTACAGATTATGAATTTTAACTATATACATTACTATACTTATGTACAATATAAGGCGGTTTTTATATTGGTTTGCAAAATATTTTTGCATGCGCCTGGCAATTTTAAAGCCCCGACTAAATCATCTGGCTTATTTTTTTTATTATTCTTTAAACATTAAACTACTACATTCTTAAACTGCACGTTGCCTCAAATACATAATCTTAATATATAAAATCCTTGCGTTACTGACTGACTGACAGACACGCTACAGCCAAAACTATTGGGCGCAGGAAGCTGAAATTTGACATGTATGTTCCTTGGGGACCGTAGGGGTGCACTAAGAAGGGATTTCCCGAAATTCCCACGAGATGGACCAAAACGGGTAAATTTAAAAAAAATGCAGGCGTAGCTGCTGGCGTTCTCTAGTTAGTAATAAAAAGTAAACAAAATTTTCCCTATCACCGCTACTCGCCAGCCAGGTCTGGAGTTCCATGTTGGGGTATAATAGAAAAGATATTAAGGTAAGTTTTCAGCATTCGTAGTGAGGGGGCTCAGTAACCGTGGTTAGGTCACCCACGGTAAAGCTAAGCGAGATCCCGGGAGTGGACGCTCCGCGTGGGCTTGACGGAGGCCTGCGCAGGATGCGTCCAAAGGTGCGGATGCGAGGGACAGTTCTCCTGCCCCTCGCAGTCGGGCGCGGTTGCGGGAGGAGAGGCGTGTCGGTGTTGCGTTGCCGCGCGCCCGATCTCCCACGACCAAATGGGGGCGCACCATGAGGGGCCGCAGAGGAAGAGGAGAAGCGGTGTTGCGTTGCCGTCCTCCTTATCCTCTGCGGGCGCTGGGTGTTTTGGCGGCGGAGCCCAACACCTTCATCCGCCGCAAAGGGAGTTTTGTTCGGGGTCCGCCTGACCATCTGGCGGGCCAATACCCGTCGGGGGGTAGCGAGGAATGCTTCGGCGATATACCCGACCCTCCGACACATGGGTATATGAGGAACACGGAAAAGAATTACGGAAACCTAATTTAAATACATTATTTTTAACTTTTATTAAATTACTGTTCATTATTTATATAATTAATCATTAATGTATTTTTAACTAAAGATGAAACTATTTGAGACATAGATTTATTATAATTATATTTGAGACTAAACTGAATAACATTTCAGATATAGGTTGAAATACAGCTAGTTTACTTGTTGTGTATGTGTGCATAGGATGTCTAGGTGTGCGTGGCTGCGCCCGCGCGGTTCGGTTCAACAGCCAATAAATCAGTGTGTCAATAGCTATCACTTGTTTCACTTGTCTCCCGTATTAAATACCTAACAGTGGCGACGAGTTACCCACATCTAAAAATAAAATCCAAAGAAATGAATAGTATTGGAATTTTGTCCACGTTCGACCACAATGTGCAAGAATGGAAGTCGTACAAAGGCCGAATTACGCAATGGTTTATTGCAAACGACATCGTCCCGAGGAATGATGCAGCTGGAGCCAAGAGACGGGCGATCCTGCTCAGCGCATTGAGCGACGCTACGTATAAGTTGGCAGCGGATCTAGCCCTGCCAAAGGACATCCAGGAAGTACCGTATGACGACGTAGTGCAACTGTTGGATGAGCATTTTCTTCCAAAGGTTTATGGCGTCAGTGAGCGCTACAAATTTTACGCGGCGGTGATGTAGCCGGGCGAGACGTACACGCAATGGGCGTCAAGGCTACGAGGACTTACAGCACATTGTAAGTTTAGTAACGTCGAGGAAGCGTTACGAGATCGGTTCGTGATGGGAATGGTAGTAGGCCATGAACGAGAGAAGCTGTTCGCACAGGATCTCGACAAGCTGACCCTGGCTAAGGCAGTGGAGCTAGCGGAGAGAGTGCGGTGTGCGCGCGCAGGACCTGCCGCTACTACGGCTGTCCTTGGGCAGCAGACGCCGTTGTTCAAGATCGCCAAACAAGCGAATAGTGTTAAACCCATGAGTGCCGGTAAAATAAAGTGTTCAGTGTGCGGTCGTAATAACCATTAGGCGTCCCAGTGTCGGTTCGCAAGCTACAAATGTAATAAGTGCAACACCAAGGGTCATTTGCGTAAAGTGTGTAACAAGAAGGTTAATTACGTGTTGACGGGTGATGTGAGCGAGGACGACGATGGTAAGTCATTGTTTAACATACGCTCAGTCCGTGGGGAACCTATGACAGCAACAGTTTAAATTGGCGGTAAAAATTTAGAATTTCAAATAGATAGTGGATCAGCAGTGACAGTTATACCCGAAGGTACCTATAAAAACATGTTCAGTAATATTCCGTTACTAGATTCAAAGAAAAAGTTTTTTAGCTACACCGGCAAATAGAGACTCCTCGTCTAATATAATCAATTTTTATTAGACGAGGAGTCTCAACCGGTAACATGTATCAATACGCATCGGGGTCTCTTTAATTATACTCGAGTAGTTTTCGGTCTGCCTAGTGCGCCGTCGATATTCCAACGCGCTATGGAATCAGTGCTTGCGGGACTGGACGGGGTTCTATGCCTGCTTGATGACATATTAATCAGTAGTGACGGGACGCCAGAGGGCCATTTGAAGAAGTTAACCCTAGTTTTTCAAAGACTTCAAGGATGCAGGGTTAACGGTACAAAAAGAAAAATGCGATTTCTTTAAAAACTAAATTAAATATTTAGGTTATATAATTAACAAGGAGGGATTACAGAAAAACCTGGCAAAGGTGAAAGCTATAGCTGATGCGCCTGTTCCTACTGACGTTAATACATTGCAATCATTCTTAGGGCTTGTAAACTACTATAGGAATTTCGTGCCTGGAGCATCCTGTATCCTGAGTCCTTTGTATGACCTATTAAAAAAAGGAGTTAGGTGGGTCTGGTCTACGTCACATCAACAAGCGTTTGATGAAATTAAGAAACGGTTGACGTCCGATCAGGTCTTAGCGCACTTTAATTCTAACGCCAAAATAGTTTTAACTGTCGATGCTTCCCCGTGTGGCTTGGGTGCAATCTTGTCCCAAATAGATTATGACGGGTTAGAGCGTCCGGTAGCCTTTGCGTCCCGCACGTTGAACTCAGCTGAGAAGAATTACTCACAAATACAAAAAGAGGCGACTGCGATAATATTTGGAATACGTCGGTTCCATCAGTATTTATATGGTAGATCAGATCCCTTTATATTACGAACGGATCACAAGCCGTTAATTTCTATTTTCGGCCCACATAAAGGTATACCGGAGGTGTCCGCTAATAGATTACAGAGATATGCGATGTTTTAAAGTGCATACAATTATATAATCGAGTATGTTCGTAGCGCCGATAACAACGCGGATTACCTGTCTCGTGCAAGTTTACAGTGTGAGTCAGGGCGGGCCCGCGTCGCGGCCGAGAGGGAGGGAGACAACGTCGGCGCACACGCCGCCGCTGCCGCTACTCCCATTGATCGCGCATCATATATCAACTTTGTTGTCTAAGGCGACATGCCATTGACCTTGAACGAGTTACGCAAAGCTACTAACGAGGATACTTTATTGCAGTTAGTTGTAAAATATATTCAAAAGGGTTGGCCTAAAAAAATAGTGAAAGATAGTGAACGGGTCACAAGGTTGTACTTCCTGAATCTTTGCGGTCGAAGGTTTTGTCGGAATTACATAGCTCGCATTTAGGCATCGTAAAAACGAAGTCAGAGGCTAGGTCACGGGTTTGGTTCCCAGGCATTGATGCAGCGCTAGAGAAAATGATATACTCGTGTGAAATATGCAAACAGCTGCGGCCTTCGCCGCCCCGGGCGCCGTTAGCCCCTTGGAAGTTTCCCTCTACACCCTTCCATAGATTATACATAGATTTCCTTGGCCCGCTTAATAATAAAATGTTCTTGGTAGTGGTAGCTGCGCATACCAAATGGTTAGAAGTATACGACGTGAGTCCATCTACCACCTCAGCGGCCGTTATTGAAAATCTTTATGATTTTATGTCTAAGTACGGATTACCTCACACAATTGTTAGCGATAACGGTACTGCTTTTACATCCGCGGAGTTTACAAAGTTTTGTTTACTTAATGGTATTACCCATCTTACATCACCACCTTACAATCCTGCCAGTAATGGACATGCAGAGAGCTTTGTTAAAATAGTCAAAAAGGGCATAAAGTCAAGCGTTTTAAGTTCTCGCAATTGGCGTGAGTGTAAGCTAAATATGTTAAAATATCTGTTTGACTATCGCAATTCAGTTCATTCTGTCACGGGTTTCTCACCGGCTGAGTTGGTGTTTGGGCGAAAGCTCAGAACACGGTTAGACTTGCTTAACCCAAAGTCAACGTCGACCCCACTCACATCACTCGCTGACGATGTTAAACAAAAGCAGTGCTCGCAAATTAAGTGCTATGGCGGAAATAATAAACAAGTGTATAAGCCAGGGGATGAGGTTATGTTTAAAAAAATTTTGAACAATTGTAAATTTATGTGGTGCAAAGGTACCATTATAAAAAGACTTGGTGAAGTGTTGTATTTGATTAAAGACCATGTCTCTTCTTGTGATGTGAAAAAACATAAAAATCAAATTGTTTCATATAAAGGTATGACTCAATCGGGGAACTTTGACGATTTTATGTTAGACAGCGACCCAACCCACAGCGAACCCAGGGGGTCCCAGTCGTCGGATGGTGGGGAGGGGGAAAGGAATGAGGCGGAAGTGTCATCCTCATCTTCTCAGAATTCGAGATGTTCCAGTAGACTGTTGCGGGATATACTCAGGGTTGATTACAAGCAGTTCTTTTAAAATTTGTATTTACTAATTTGTGTTCTTTTACATTTATGTTAAATAGGGGAAGGGATTGTTGTGTATGTGTGCATAGGATGTCTATGTGTGCGTGGCTGCGCCCGCGCGGTTCGGTTCAACGGCCAATAAATCAGTGTGTCAAAAGCTATCAGTTGTTTCACTTGTCTCCCGTATTAAATACCTAACATTACTCATTGCAGACACGGCAAAATTAAAATTAATATTTTGACAGTGCAGATTTTTCAAATATGGCACCGTATATAAACACGTTCTTCTCTGTTATATATTACAATTAGACGATTCCTTAGATTATATTTATGAAAGGGATGAAAGAACTGTAAGGTTTCGTATCAGTGAAAATGTCGTTTACTCCGATACAAGTCCTTATAATTCTATATAGGAAGACGAGAGATAAAGGTGGCAAGGAATGCTTCGGTCTCCAAACATTGAGAGTGACAGCTATCAAAACCCGTCTTGCCATTATTCCTCCCCTTCCTTTGTATAAAAGTAAGCAACAGTAGGTGACTGCTAATTAACGACGATTTACAGTAAGTTGGTCGACGTCAGTCGTGCCGGCTTATTAATTACGTAATCAACTTTGTCACTTAAATAAGGGAATCAGAGTTTATAGAGTTCAGGCGATATAGTAAAAGAGAACTGACTTCTTTTTTAAGTAAAGCACTAAGTTTGAGAGAAAAAGAGAGAGTTGTGAGAGAAGGCATCAGTCCTTTTGTGTGTAGAGTCTATTCTACTATATATATATGGGCGGGGCTTTGTGATATAATAAATAAAACTTTTAACCTAATGGAAGGAAAGAGGAACCCACCACGCACCCTCGAATTGACCACCCCAACTATTGCAATAGAAAAAAGTTGACAATATCGAACTCCTCTAAAAGGATAAGGGATATAGGAATGGTATGGGTTCCAGGAAGATACCTGACTTGCAGTATCCCGCTGTATGCGCCGACTATTCTTCGACACGTGTTTCGCCTCTGCACGAGGCATCCTCAGGAACGATGGGCAACGACTGAGCGCTTTCCAACCGGGGGCATGTCTTATAAACGATTGTACTTTCTAATCCCCTCCCTCCGTTGCTCGACTGATGTGAGTCATTATGACGGTGTGCGAATATATTCAGCAATGGGGACCCGTTAAAGTTGGTTTGATCGTTCAGTAATGTATGCTTGTCCCGCTTTAAAATCTCTAATTGTTCCAATACGCACATTCTAATACCCTTTTAACCTCTGGGACGCTGGCGGGACATACGTAAGTCCCAGGAAAATTTGTTCCGTCCAGTACTTGCGGGAAACACGTATGTCCCGCAACGACAGCGCCATATTTTACAACTTTTAAATGACGTTCAAATAATTCCACCAATAAGATTATGCCCCATTATTGCAAAGTATGAATATTCTTTCCAATTCTGCATTGTTATTGGTTGTCATTTTCATAGACAGTTTTTGCAAAAATAACGACTGAAAATTGTTTACTACAAGTTTGACTTCGTGCGCGTTAGAGTGACAACAGCTCTGCTTTGAAAAATGTGTAGCGACGCAATCTCGTAATTTCACTAAACTTATTATATATCATTATACTCGAAAACTAATCTTGTTTTCTATAAAATAAAGTTAAGATATGATCATTGTTTAAATTAGAACGAAAAACTATTTTCAAAATATCATTACCAAAAATGGCGGCAAGTTGGAAATACAACTGTTCGCGTTTCAGTTTTGTAAGATTAGTTCGTTAAAAGTCGGTACTATTACTCATAACCTTTCTTATTTATCACAAATTATTGAGTAAACAATAATAAAATACTAAACTAATGATTTTGATAATTACGAAAGTGTATCTAAATCGGCACAGTTTCGCGCGCGACTATGGCGGCCGTTTCGTACACCGATTATGTGTTGAAACTTTAGTAGATTTATATAAATATTAGTGAAGTTGATATTAACTGTTGATTAAATTCAATAATTAATTAAGTAAGGTATATAAAGTGCTGTGAATAATTGCTGAAATGCTACATATTTGTGAGATTGTGGATGTTGAAATTATTATTGAAGAGGATTTTTTCGTATTTTCGAGTTTTATTTCAACGAACTGCAGAGAAAAGGTATTTATACATTAAATATCTATTATAAGTTTGTAAAACATATTTTAAGGATGCCAAAACCGTCATTATTTTTGTGATACGTTTAAAACTAACTGAGATATAGGTAACACAATGACGCCGGTCAGCTGTTGCTCGGTCAAGACGTAAAGCAGCCTGCACTACCGGACATTTTTTATTTTTCACGCCCTGCGTTGGAGGGGTTAACAAGTGTGTATGACGTCAAATGAATGTCCGCTATTTAAGGTATGACCCGATTCAAGTAAATGTTCGGCAAAATGAGACTTTTCCGGCTGGTTGTTTCTAAACGCCGCTAAATGTTCTTTATATCTCAGCTCAAAACTTCGACCCGTCTGTCCTATGTACTTATTTTGACATTGGTCGCATGTTAAGCAGTAAATACCGGACTTTTTGTTCTTGCATACTTTATCTTTACCATTGCAAAGAAATTTTAACGTTTTGTATGGTTTATAGGCTGATCTGATACCGTTCCTCCTCAGTATACGCGCCATACGGTCAGTTATGCTTCCAAAATAGGTAAGAACAGCGGTATTATTAATAGGTTCTTTTATAGAGGGATATAAAAGTGACTTGGCCATTCTAAGTTGTTTTCCTCTAATCATCTTGTCAATTAGGCGTTTACTATACCCGTTGGATTGAGCTATATGATAAATAATATTTAATTCTCTGTTATATGATTCTATATTCAGTGGTACATTTAATAATCTATGAATCATACTGTGAAATGCTGCCATTTTGTGTTGCGATGGATGACAAGACGATGCTGGTATTGTACTATCTGTATACGTCGGTTTACGATAAATTTCAAATGAGTGTGAGGTACTCTCCCTTTTGATAGTCAAATCTAAGAAGTTTATTGAGCTGTTTTGTTCTATCTCCAATTCGAACTTAATTTTGGGGTGTATACTATTAATTCTTGTAAGAAAACAGTGAAGCTGACGTTCTGTGCCCTTCCAAGCCAGCAAAATATCGTCCACGAATCTATAATAATATAAGATGTTCGGTTCTTTTCGTTCTGCATGAAATCGTTTGGTAGGATCGTAGGGCAGACGCTGGAAATCTTCGGTGTGTATTACATCTTATACTTTGCAACGAACACGAGCATTTGGTAAAAGAACGAAGATGATGTAAGTATTAATGAAAATTAGGAGATGTATATGAATAGCTAAACTATATACCCATTAAAACTAACTGAAATCACGATCGTGTTGTAGCGTGGATAGTACAGTGAGCAAAATAGTAGATGCTCCGGGTGGAACTGGAAATACTTCTCTCATTAAGATGATTTTGGCGAAGGAACGAAGCTAAAGTAAGATTACGACAGCTGTCGCTTTATCGGGTACTAGAGGGTGACATCAGCTACACCCGCACATTTTTATAAACATAAATTCATAACTTCACGCCTTTAACACCGAAGTGGTAGACAGGATGTGTATTACACACCCTCACTTCGCCAGTTATGTTTCAGTCCCAATGTAATACCGGGCTGATTATTAAGCGAGCGATGATTAACATTTTAAATACCCACATAACTTCAAAAAGGCAGAGGTTTGTGCCCGGGGTACTTAGGGATCGAACCCGAGACCATCGTCTCAGCAGTCCGTTACGTACACTGGGCCCAGGCCGCTTATAAATTTCACAATTTCTGCCCGATCCCGTTGATTCGAGAAATCCCTTTATAGCGCACTTTTACGGCCCCGAGCAGTATACATGCAAAATTCAGCTTCTTGCTACCAATCGTTTTGGCTGTGCGATATCTGTCAGTCAGTCACTAACGCAAGAACTTTATTTGTGTGGACCGATAGCAGCCAAATCGTTATCCGGAGGAAAAAGTGCCTACAATGTTTATAACTCTGATCGACTTAGGGCCATTTTCAATATTCAAACTATAGATAGATCTGTAGATTTTAGATTCGTGTTTGACATATTTTGTATGGAGCTTATGTCAAAAACTGTCAAAAACGAATCTTAAATCTACAGATCTATCTATATTTTATTTAATTCCGTAGTTAGACCACACTGAGAGCTCTGTTTGTAATATTTCTAGAAACAGCTACAAAGCTAACATTTTCCTTACCTTTCCCACCATATGGGATGAATGCACGATGACAAACCCTAAAGCGGTCGAAGCATATAGATCGTACATTAAACGATATCAAGCAAGATTACCAACCCATGGACGGTATTTTTAGTCGCGATTTTCGTCAGACTTTGCCTGTTATACCACGTGGGACAAAATCTGATGAAGTTAATCTGTCTAAAGAGTTCTACACTGTATGATTCTATTATCGCTATGCATATGATATGAAATATGCGAGCGCAAGCGACTTTTGGAAAAGGGCTATTTAGATACCCAGAAACGGACACGGGATAGTGAAAATTGTAGAGTACACCTATTTCTATCAACATAACGAGTTATGAAAGACAAAGAATCAACGAAATATTGAAATTCCAGTGGAATTTTTGGAATCCATCAATGCTCCTGGATTGCCATTTCAAAAGACAAAACATAACATAACTTCACACCGTTATCTCCGAAGGAGTAGGCAGAGGTGTACTACACACGCCGAGCCTATTACCATACCATCTACCGGGCACATTATTAAGCGAGTGATATTTAAGATTTTTTATGCAGACATAACTTCATAACTTTGAAAAGTCAGAGGTGTGTGCGGGGGGCGATGGCCGGGGATACTTAGGGATCAAACCCGATACCATAGTCTTGGCAATGGTACGTACACCACTGGGCTATCTCAAAAGATAAATTTAAAAAGTAGCTAAAGCTTTATGATTGCACCAGAAAAGTGACTAATTTACAACAAAACGTGATCGAAGCAGAGATTTTAATAGGGTGCGGTGCAGGTGATAATATATATATATATATATATATATATATATATATATATATATATATATATATATATATATATATATATATACCCCGGATGTATTTCTCTAATTCCAAACAATTTTTCGTTTACTTTCAAACGAGTCCAGCTTAGCTTAAGGCCAAACGCTGCAAGTTGTGGGTGTGGATATAAGTAACAGCTGTTTTCGCACGGTCAGCTTAATGTAGCTCTGTCACGTGTTAGCGAGCTTAGGCACCTTTATGTTTGTATCCCCGAAGGCTATCCTTATTTAATGTACAAAGAATCCTTTAAATGTAGATTATTAGATAATAAATGAAGTAACAAAGTCCACACGAACGGAGTCGCGGGCACAGCTAGTCGGATAATATGAATAATCAGAAATCACACTGTACATACCATGGTGTAAATAATATTCGGCTTAATCAGAGTCAGAACTATGCTATGTATTGTTTGGCTATGTATTAATATAGCTAAAATATAGTAACACTTACATGCAAAACAACTCATAAGTAATAATTTAAGATATTTGCCGCATAATATGTGACTGCAACAAAGAACAGAAACGCTTCAAAACAACTCACTCTGCGGAAGTTTATTTTAGTAAAATATGTCTACGATAGAGCATGGCATTATTACAATGATAAACTGGATCAGAATATAAGCAAGTATAAAAGGAAAGTCAAAAAACAAAAAATACATAAATTACTAGAAAGATGTTTTGCAATATACACCGCTATTTTTTAATTAGTACAAAAACTTTAAGGACAGATTAGCGAAGATATTATTATCATATATGTGACGTAAGAATTTCATAATATCAATAAAGAGCAAAGTTATTATCATTTGTTAATTGTAGAAAATCTCACTTAAATCATAGTCATATTTTACAATCCATTCACTAATTCATTGATAATATTCCATCCTGCTCATTCGCATTCTCTCTGTCGCACTTATGATGTAGGTAGCCATAGAAAATAAAATGAAGAAAAATAATAAATGTAGGTAGTTATTTTTTAATTTTGTTAATTATACCCTCTCCTTCATACTTCATTCGGGCTTAGGACCGGTAAAATTTATCGTTTAACAAGTAATTAAATACGGAGGTATGTAATTAGAAAGCAAACAAATATCAAAATAAAAGAAGGTGTTACAAATATTATTTTATCATCATCATGTCAGCCTAGAGACGTCCACTGCTGGCCTTCCTCAAGGTGTGTGGAGAACACAGACCGATTTTGAGCCGCCCGCATCAAATCATTATTTACTTAAATACGTATTATTTACTAAACTTACAAGTATTTCCATTGTCCTTCGAAATGTCCACCACCGTTGTCAAAAGCATCCAATATGCACTGTTTTAATTGTTTGACACTGACCGGATCACTTTTGTACACTCACAATAAGATGTCCATGGGTACACAGCTGCACTCGCGATTTTTTCATTCAAAAAGTACGCACGAAGCATAGCTACATACTCCCGTGATATGAACTGATATGATAGGCCATCGCGTCGGGCAAACGTAGACAAACAATTAACTTTTGCAACGAAATTAGATACGCTCACTTTAGCTAACAATTTAGTACTGTCTGTCGCATCGTCGGGGCGTGGCGCAGGCGCAGAGGGGCGGGGGAGGAGGGGAATTTATCAATGGTTCATTTTACTATGATACTCGTAGTACTCGGGTCGGTCATAGTATTAGTATTGCATTTACCAATTATCACGTATTTTTGTGGACAGTTTTGAGACAGTTTTGGGACTTAGTGTTTTTATTTTTTAACTACATAAATATGATCAGTTAAAGATACTTAGTGCTGTGTTAAATTTTTTGTACTAATTAAAAAATAGCGGTGTATTTAATTTACCAGAGCTAAGCTATCTAAGAAAATCTTAAAAAGGTCATCTTGAAACGAAATTCTTAACCACAGTGTACGTTTTTCGACTTGATATGATAATATTCTGATGTGAATAAAATAAGACAAGTAATAAATTCGAAATGTAATCGCATGTGTCTTTTTACCGTTCCTAAACGCGACGACTATTATAAAGAGTCGTTAAATTTTAAGGGTCGAAGTTGATTTTGAATAAAACACAAATTATTTAGGAAATTATTGTCATTGCTTTTTATTATGATAATATTAGTTATAGTTCAATAATGTATGAAACAAAATATCGGACAAATGGACGCCGCGACCTCGGCGGCACAACTCCATCCGTTGGTCTAAATTTTCGATGACGTTGAGGCATAATTGAGGTTCTATGACGTTAAAGTGCAGAATTATCTCATTTCATCACATAAGAAAAAAAACTCATTCTTTAGCTCTTGAATTGTTGCTGGCTTATTGACGTACACCTTTTTTTCAAATAACCCCTTGAGTGTCCTACGGTCTAAATAGGCCGGTAGTGTTCTACGGGCACGGTGTGCTCATAAGGATTTGAGTGAACTTCACTCCGGTGTTGTGTGATTGGTTACAATAATAAAAACGTACATCGACTAGTTACAGATTTACCAATATAATACCATCAATTTTTTCCATATTTCCAAGCTTGCAACCGAAAAAAAAGAAATTGCTGATGTCGGTGCTCAGTTTTTAAATGTATTATCAACGCAAACGCTGAGTGATTGTATTACCTGTGTCAGTATTAGTGCAGTGAGCAAGGGTTCATGAATAATTTATGTGTATTTGGAATAATATTTCACATGGTGTAAGAAAAACAAAGTGACCTGCACTTATCAATTTATTTCGACATGAAAAAGTTAAAGGTAAGCTATTTTAATATAATTCTCATATAGAGTAACTTCTGAACTGTATACGGTTTAAAATTTACGTCATATAATTATACCAAACGCGAGAAAATTAAAGTTTTATAACCTAGGATCTAAAAAACGTTACATCCTCAAAATGGCTGGACACTACCGGAGAAAATGCATTTTAGAGCTGAGCATGCGAGGGGATAACCCCAAAGAAAGAAGTCTAATGGTGTCAAATCACATGATCTTGGCGGCCAATTGACAACGCCACCACGCGAGAAAACACGGGTATTGAATTTGTCACGCAAAAGAGCCATTGTTTCGTTAGCAGTGTGGCAAGTGGCACCATCCTGTTGAAGCCACATATCTTCCACATCTATATCTTCCTATTCGGGCCATAAAAAGTTCGTTATCATCTCACGATAGCGAACACCATTCACAGTAACTGCCTGACCGGCCTCATTTTGGCAAAAAACGGCCCGATGATGCCGCCAGCCCATAAACCGCACCAAGCAGTCACTCTTTGTGGTGCATTGGTTTTTCGAAAGTCACTCCTGGATTATCATTCGCCCAAATGCGGCAATTTTGCTTATTGTCCAATCCACTGAGGTGAAAATGTGCCTCATCACTGAAGATGATTTTCTTCGAATATTGATCATCCACTGTTGCCATTTCTTGCCACCATTCTGACCATTGACGACGCTTGGAAGGGCAAGAGGCTTTAGTTTTTGATTCAATTGCACCTTGTAAGTTCATCAACGACGAGCGTGAGAGGTGCAATTGTTGGGCACGACGACGAGTTGGGGGGGGGGGGGATGGTTCTTCAGCCACACTATGCCGAACAGCAGCAATATTTTCTGCAGTACGAGCTGTACGAGCATGCACTGGTGTGTTCACATCTCCTACAGACCCTATTTGCTCAAATTTTTGCACAATTTTTCCGATTGTACGCACATCTGGACGATTAGATTGACCGAAAAACACCCATTTTAATAATAAGCCTGAATAACTTTAACGCGTTGCTCGATTGTGTATCTTTCCATGGTTCAAATGGAGTTAGTCTGGAATTCAGGAATATCAAATGAAATGCAGAAAAAAAGTTGACGTTTAGGTGTGGTTCACATTCAAAATCGGCCCTTAAAATTTAACCACCCGATAGTTCTATGCTGCATAATACGTATATAAAGTAATAAAAATAATTGATTCAAAAATTAATTAATCTCACCCAGCAAAAATAAAATTAACGAAAGAGAAATCTAATATTTGCATACAAATGTATTTTATTTACTGTAAGAATATATACAATGAACAGAAGCTATTTTCTATTCAAGGCAAAACAAACTGAGTTCAACGAACAAAATCGATTACCAGAATATTTTTCCTCAGACAATAAAATACCAGATGACGTCCTCCAGATTTCACCTTGAGCAACGACAAAACAAGATATGATTATTTATGTTCAATGAATAGTTACAACAAAGAGCGTCTTAGCTTGACTTTCTCAATTTGATTCTTGTTTTTTGGAAGTGACACAATTTTGATAAAATTTTTATAAATAAGGACAATATCATAGATAAATGGTCTCGCTGCGCTCCACTCGATAGCGCCGTATCTTAGGACAATAGATTCCTAATACGGAAACTTATTCAATCAGTGTTCGTCACTGTTCTTTTTCTGCTCTGCTTGCCAATTGGCGTAATATTTGATGCCGCATTTTACAAGCTCACCGGCTCTATCTAGTCGAGCGCAGCGAGACCAATCATTAATCCAAGGACAATATCTTGAAGTTTAATTCAATGACCATGAAGTACCGACATATTATAAAGCCAAAATTGACATTACGACTACAAAGATTTTATGTTCTCCCATTGCAGTCCTAAATTCAGGTGTTATAATATAAAAGTTGCTATATGTCCAGGTAACGTCAGCCTGTAAAATGTTTACAAACCATACAGAAGTTCCGAATGACATTAATACAAACCGCAAGCCACGTCACGTTATACATACAAACATAGACTCACGCCTGTTTCCCGGAGGGGCAGAGACTACGGAACGCCATTTACAACGATCCTGACATACCTCTCTTGCTTCATTCACTTTCATCAAGTTTCTCATGCATGCTCTTCTGTTTAGGATACTTCTGACCTGTCCTTTTTTTTAGGATGTCTCCAATCTGGTCAGAGAACGTCCGCCTAGGTCTTCCCCTTCGTCCTGTCCCATTCACATTTGCCTTATATATCTTCTATGTCAGTCTTTCGTCATCCATCCTCTCCATGTGCCAAACCATCTTAACATGCCTTTCTCGATGCTTGTCACTACATCTTCTTTGACTCCACACCACTCTCCTATCACACTATTCTTTACTCTGTCGGTCAAAGATATACCACACATACTTCTCAGTGCTCTCATTTCTACAGCTTTTATTCTACTTTCAAGTCTCTTCTGCCATACACAACTCTCCCTACCATACATAAGGGTAGGCACTAACACCCCTCTATGCACAGCCAAACGTGCCTTTTTGGACACGTTTAGACTGTTCATAAACGCCATCAGCGCTTCATTCACTCTATTACCTGCATTAACTCTTCTTTCAATATTTTCTTCATTCTTACCATCTCTTGTAAACAAAGTTCCTAAGTATACAAACTCGTTCACTTGTTCCACTCGCTGTCCATCGATCAAAACATCACAAGCCGTAACGCATTTCTCCTTTTCAAAAACCATAACATTCGTTTTACTTACATTCACTTTAATTCCTTTCCTCTCTAACGCACCATGCATGATTGTTACTATCTCCTGCAACTCCTCCGCTGAAGACGCAAGTATTACCTGATCATCAGCATAAAGGAGGCATTTGACGAGTAACCCATTCATCCTTAATCCGCAGTCACTATGTTTTAAATCTTGCAAACAACTGTCCATGAAGAGGTTAAACAGCCACGGCGACGCTACACATCCTTGTCTTACACCTTTCTCGATGGTAAACCAGTCAGTGTATGCCCCGTTTATCCTCACACAAGCTCTAGAATCCTCATAAAGGGATTTCAGAGCTCGAATGAGGCTGCTGTCTACCCGATTCATTGACAGCACCGACCACATTTCATTCCTATATATCGTAAGCCTTTTCCAAATCCACGAATGCGCAGTAGACCTATTGACCTTTGGGCAAAATCTTTTCGGCTATGCTTTGCAAGATAAAAACGTCATCCGTACATCCCATACCCTTTCGGAATCCCGCTTGTACATCCCATATTTTCTTGTCGGTTACTTTCATAACTCTTTTAATCAGTACCTTTGCATACAATTTGCCAACAATGCTGAGAAGGCTAATGCCTCTACAATTTTTGCAGTCATGTTGCGAGCCTTTTTCTTTATAAAGAGGCACAACTCCAGCTGTGGCCCAGTCATTAGGTACTCGGCCGGTGCTCCAGTACAAGTTATATAACCTGTGCAACTGACCAACTATGATGCCCTGTTCAGCCTTCAGCATTTTGACTGTAATCCTATCATATCCCGCAGCTTTACCTTCTTTCATACTTCCCAGTGCCTTTACGATCTCATCCATGCCAATAACGCTTTCATCATTGCTATCACTACCATTCATTTCATCGATGGGTGTCTCTACCGCCGTTATTTCAAATAAACCTTCAAAATACTCTTTCCATCTCTTCAGCACGAACGATTCACCATTCACTATCCTTCCATTCTTGTCTTTGATCGATGTGTACTCTGAGGAATTAGTTTTTCCTCGAACAGCACGAACGGATTTCCAGAAAAACTTAATGTTTCTCCGGAAATCGTCAGATAGTCTGCTATCAAACTCATCTTTCTTTTCCTCTTTTTCCTTTTAACCATTTCTTTCACTATTCTTTTTGACTTAACAAACTCCTTTCTTGCTTCATCTATGTCCTCACTCGTTGCTTTTCCCATTCTTTCATTTGCTCTGGCAGCCAACCAATCTAACCAAGCTGTCTTCTTCTCTGACACTGCTGATTGTACATCCTTGTCCCACCATGTATTCTTAACCTTTCGTATTTTCCTTCTCTTGATCACACCACATACTTCAGACGCCATACATACTACCTCTTCTTAAATTTGCTAGCAACACCGGCTGAAGTAAACATTGTCTCCGTATTTAAAATATTTTTTCATCATAATTTTCGCAAGTAAATATAAGTAATATACCA
Organism: Euclidia mi; assembly: GCA_944739405.2. Taxonomy (NCBI): domain Eukaryota; kingdom Metazoa; phylum Arthropoda; class Insecta; order Lepidoptera; family Erebidae; genus Euclidia; species Euclidia mi. The sequence goes on along the minus strand of OX123193.2, from coordinate 14,445,642 downwards.
CAAGTGAAGTGAAAACAGTTGAATTATCTAATAATATCGTTTGCAAATAACATTTTGATCAGTGACAAAAATAAATAGCAGTGAACTAGGTGCCTATTATAAACTGGAAATACTACGAAGTGGAGTGATATGTGGTAGCAGATGACATCAAAATACAACGGAAGGACTTATTATATCACCCAATATAAACATGGTGCCGACAAACACGTCCTAAATAGGCCAAAAAGTTTTGAGTTTTCACTATACCGTTATCACCATTCAAAACTGGCTATTCATGCAATATCACCCAGAATAATTCACCAATCAAGACCAAAGAGCATTACAGTGCTACCAACTAAAGTGCAATGGCAATGAACGCGTTCCAGTACATACACATTTAATAATATAGCATAATAAATAGCAAAAAAGGCCAAAGTAACCAGTCTTCACAAACGTACGTTGTAAGCTGTGAATCGATAAAAGTTAGTATAACAAATATGGAAGACATCAATTATATTACAATAAGGAAACCTATTACAAAATCAACATCGCTAGAAGATTTGAATATTAGCAGTAATTCAATGAATTCATCATGTTCAGAAGAGCTGCTTACGAAAAGCTTTGACCTTTCCACCCTGGCCTTGACATTATGTAGAGAAGAGTTGACTACAGAAATAAATAACTTTAAATGCAACTTAGAAAGCACACAAAATGAACTTGAAAATGTTATTTTAGAAAATGTAGAATTGAAAAAACAAATAGCTCAAATGATACAAGAAGTAAGCGCGTTGAAACAAATATGTATGAGTCCTATAACAACATTTAGAAAAAATCTTTCCACAACGAAAAAAAACAGTGTGAGACGACGACTTACGGACACTTTCAACGATAGTTCAGTCACCAAATCAAGAAAACCATCACCAATATGCCAACCACAAATAGAGCATAAAATAACACGCGAAGAAGAAGGTCTTCACACAGCACCGAGAACAAACCCCTCACCAGTAGTGGAATTACTGATAAGCGCTCACCCGCCTATACAGATGTGGGAATGCAAGGTAACGTGTATCCGGAGAACCAACCCGTGAAAGACTTGTATAGACGTGGAACGGAGAACCAACCCGTGAACGACTCGACTAGACGTATATTTATATTTGGCGGTTCTCAATGCATGAATATGTCGAAACACATGACTAAACTAAGATTAAGTTCAAACATCATTCGTTATAATATTAGATCGATTATCAAACCGAATGCTTCGACCGAACAAATTTTGACATGTGCTAAATTGTTTGACATCCATCAGGACGATCGCATTATATTATCTGTGGGGCAACATGATAGTAACCCTCTAAAAATTATGACTGAGCTGTCATTTTTCTTAAAAATTTGAAGTGCAAAGATTTTGTTTTGAAAACGGTAATTAATAGATATTTGAATGAATATAAATTGAATGACATGTTAAAAATGGTAAGCAGGCAATATTATAATTGTATTTTCATTGACTTTATGTGTAGTTAGAATAATTATTACAATATGTTTAACATGAGTAAACAAACAAATAGTTTTATAGACCAATTAGATTATGACGAAAAGTATTTGACGTATAAAAAACTACAAGTAAATGCTGAGCAAATCAATACCAAGTTTTGCCCAAAGACTCGAAAAATTTGTAGGTCTGAATCACAAACCTGGGTACATGCGGATACTCAAACGGAAAATTGTAATACAGGCATCTCCAATACATCACCTGAGTTGTTTTTTCGGGAATAAATGTCTTAGAATTCTCCACCAAAACATTGCTGGCTTTTTGAGCAAACAAAATTTGATTGAAATACATTTAGCAGAATTACGTAGTCAAACCGAAGAACTGGACATAATATGTTCGTCAGAATTTTTTATTGAAAAAGGCCATGAATACTTATTAAAACTTTCTGGCTACAAACAAGCAGCATCATACTGCAGAGCGAAAAAACAAAAACGTGGTGGTACCTGTATTTTCGTAAAGAAAGAGTAACGGTCAGTAAAATAGGGTTGTTAAAAGACTACAGTATAGACAATGATTTTGAATGCTGTGGAATAGAGGTGTTAGCACACAACCTTTTGGTTATTGTCATTTATAGGACACCTACTTCTAACTTTGGGATATTTGCTACTAATCGGTGTAAGATACTGTATTATTTCCGTCAAAAATAAAGTAAAAGGCTCATTTTGGCAGGTGATTATTATGTGAATACCTTACAAAATAGTAACATTACTACTCAATTCAAGGATATTATTAGAAACTTCAACATGATATTTCACATTAATGAAGCAACGCAACAGAGTTCTTGTATAGATCACCTGATTAGTAGTTTCGGAACAGCGAAAGGCAAACTACTCCACCTAGACCTCTCTGACCACAATACAGCACAAATGTTACACATTCCTGTAAGAAAGAAAGAAACCCCCCTAGAGTATTTCATATATAGAAGAGAGTATTGTAATCAAAATGTTCTCAAGTTTAAACAATGCATGTCTAGTCTCTCTTTCTCAGAGGTGTACAGTGAAACAAATGTTGATCAAGCATATAAGCACTTCCATGAATTGACTACTCTCTTTTATGATTTATGCTTTCCTACGGTTAAAATAAAAATTGCAAAAAAAACAAGTAGACTAAAATGGGTGACCAAAGGTTTGAGAACTAGTTGCAGGTTAGGTTTTTGGTTAGGTCACTAGGTAGGTAGGTAGTAGTAACTCTTTATTGTACACCAGAAAAAACAAGAATACATGGATCAAAAGAAGAACTTAAGTCTAGTGGTACAAGGGCGGTCTTATCGCAAAATGCGATTTCTTCCAGACAACCAAGAATGGCATACAATGATTTAGTGACTGAGAGACTAGTTGTTTGGTTAGGTTTTTAAGTTATAAATTTCACAAATTGAAATCAATTGCTAATAAGAAAAAATATAAGATTTATACTAGGTTACTAAAAGACTGTATTAACCAGTCTAGGAAAAATTGTTCAACAAAAATATTACAACACTCTAAAAATGTCTGTAAATCCTCATGGGAGCTTATAAAAGAGGAATATGCATCTACCAATAAATTACACCTGATCAACAAAATTATACAGAAAAATGTTGACGTAACTAACAACACCAAACATATTGCTGAGGAGTTAAATAGGTATTGGTTAGAGCTTACAAATAAACGAAATATTGAATTAAGAAATACTTACATGAACATAGCAAGTGATAGCATCTTCTTAAGATAATATAGTCATAATGAAATCACACAAATTATAATGTCTCTTAAGAACACAAATGCAGTAGGTAGTGATAATATAGCCACTAAAATACTAAAAGCAAGCTCAAATGAATTGACCCCTGTGCTGACACATTTAGTTAATCTGTCATTTGCAGAAGGTTGTTTCTCAAAATTATTAAAAAATGTCATCTTTAAACCATTGTACAAAAAAGATGACCATATAGAAATAGGTAATTACAGGCCTATTGCTTCAATACCTGTAATATCGAAAATCTTTGAAAAGGCAATGCAGAAACGACTTATTACTTTTATTGATAAAAATAAAATAATTAAAAATGAACAATACGGTTTTCAGAAAGGCAAATCCACAGTTTTGGCTTGCTTTAATTTAGTAACTAAAGTATTAAATCACATTGAAAACAACAAATTAATGACAGCTATTTTTTTCGATATGTCAAAAGCATTTGACTTTGTCTCTCACAAATTGGTACTAAATAAAATTGAAAATTATGGCATAAGAGGACCTGCATTAGACTGGATAAAGTCATACTTGGATGACCGTAGTCAGTGTGTTGAGATTCCTTATATAAACCAAAATAAAGAGTTAGTGATGCATAGGTCTAGTTATAGACAGAATTCATGTGGCGTCCCTCAGGGGAGCGTTCTAGGGCCGTTGCTTTTCTTTTGTACATAAACGACCTCCCAGACATCACTCAAAATGCCTGTACTTTATTTGCTGATGACCTATCTATAATATTTTCTGCTGATAAAAATGACATTTCTTATTACACCACTGACATAAACAATAAAATTAATTCTATAACTACATGGCTTGACAAAAACAATTTACATATAAATGCAAGCAAAACAAAATACATAAAATTTAGTACTCATTGTCAAAATCTTTTAAATCTGGACATCAATTTAAATGGCAATAGATTGCATCAGGTTGGTGAAACCAAGTTTCTAGGAATTACATTAGATAGATATTGCAATTGGAAATCGCATGTGAATCAAGTTTGTGACAATCTAAATAGGTTTGTATATGTACTGTACAAACTTCGCAAAACAGCAAATTTACATACAATACTACTTGCATATCGTGGCTATATTGAGTCAATTCTGAGGTATGGTCTAATACTTTGGGGAAATTCTACAGATATCCATAGAGTGTTTATCGCACAAAAGAAGTGTGTAAGGGCAATTGTTGGTATTCCACCATGGGAATCCTGTCGGCCTATATTCGTAAAGTTAGAGTTATTGACTTTGCCCAGCATCTACATATTTGAAGCTAGCAAATTTGTTAAAGAGCAGAAGGAACTATTTTACTCTAGCTAAAGAAACATATCTGATAAATACTCGGGATCCAAATAGAGTCGTTTTACCTAAAATCCCTAGAACAACTTTATTTGAAAAGAATTGTTATGTTATGTGTGGGAAGATTTATAATAAAATCCCTAATGATATAAGAGATCTACCATTAAAAAAGTTCAGTATAGAACTTAAGAAATGGCTGATTGTGATATCTTTTTACACAATAAATGATTTTCTGGAATTAAACGAGTGATATTTTGGAATCTAATTAAAATTAACAGTATGAATTCTTATTATCGTCATACATTTTATATTGACTTTATATTATTATTAATTCCAGATTGACATTTATATTATTTTTATACTGACATGTTTTATGTTGACATTGGTTTTTAATTTTAATTTTTTTTTATATTATTTTACACTGACATTGTTTATGTTGACATTGAGTTTTTTGGTATTTTAGCTGACTCAATTAAATTGACATAGATTATCTTTATTTTAATGACATTGAATTTATTTAAACATTCATTTCAATTGATTTTTATATTGTTGCCAATCTCAAAAATATTGTATAATTTAATTTAGATTTTGAAATTAATATTATTATTGTCAATTCTACTAGTAACAATTAAATTATAATTTATTTTTTTACATTTGCATGTCACAACCTGACTGAAGTTGTCCTGAACTTAACTTTTCAGATCTCAATGTACCAACTTTTAAGCAAATAAATGATTATTATTATTATTATTATTCTTTAAAGGACTGTCATAATTCATCCAAATCGTTTATGCCATCGCGCCTCTCAAATCTTGCTGTCAATCTTCGTTTATATTCGTCTTTCACATCTTTCTCTTGCAGATTTTCTACTTTTATTCTTTCCAAGACTCTATTTTCATTATGCTCCCGGTGTCGCCATCCTTTAAAGAGCCCACTTATTCGGCTCAACACCAAGAAGTGGTCTGTGTGGATGCCGATCCCTCGATACACTCTTGTATCCATCACATTCTTTCTCAGTCGTTCATCTACTATTACAAAATCAATCATCATTCTTCTAACATTTTTCGCCTCACGCGTATACATATGTATTCTTTTGTGATCAAACATGGTGTTTGTCACACAAAGGCTCCACTCCAAACAAACCTCAAGCAGTGCTTTTCCGTTTTCGTTCACACTCTCATCACCGAATGCACCTAAAACCCTTTTAAATTTATCTCGCTTTACTCCTACCCATCCATTGAAATCCCCTAAAAAAATCAATCTTTCGTTATCCTCACAGTTTCTCAAAATATCTCTTAAACTGTCCCAAAACTCCTGCCTTTGATCTTGCTCTTGCTGTGACATACCCGTATCAATATGGACCGGGGCGTACACCCCTATAATAAAGACACGAGTAAGTCCTACTTTCATTCTCATCCATAGTAGCCTAGCATTTACACATTCAAACTCTTTTACATACTCATTCATTCGCGCAGATAGTATTACACCAACTCCCTTGCAGGCTCTGGTGGTACTATCTACCCCAGACCAATACGCCGTATATGTGCCATGCTTGGTGGTGTCACACCCTTTCCTTTTTGTTTCATTCACACAAAGAACATCAATCTTTCTTTCATCCATCATCTGACATACTTCATCCAATTTGCCATCCATCCCTCCTCCAACATTCAACGTTGCAAACCGACTTTCCGTAGGCCGTTTTTCGCCCTCGCTGGGAACGAGACGTGACGAGTTGCGAACCGCGTCGCCGCCGTATGGAGAAGAAGAAGTTTTTGTTCCTATAGCATTCCCACGAGATTTAGGCATCTAGACGGTCCATCCCCGCAGAGCTCTTTATGTGGGTAAGGCGGAATATCAGCTGTGCCCTGTGACCACCAATACAGGCACCCTCCGTTTACGACCAGCTTGCCCTCTGGCCACGAATCCCTCGGCACGGGTCGGTTCACACCTTAGATCGGGGTTTTGTGTCGGGTATGCTCCCTGTAAGTTGGTTTAATTTCAGAGTTTTCCTTCTCCTAGACAGGTTGCCAACCAAAGCTAACGAGGCCCATCTCCCTGACGTCACGTTATAATCTTAGTAAATTGAAAGGTAGCAATTTTTAAATAATGAAATCTTTATTATAATACCCTAGCTGAACTAGCATTTACACCCTCGATATTTAAGGCTACCGCACCCATGATGTTATATAGCCTTCCCCGATAAATTGATATAGCCTATTTATAGCTTTCCCCGACAAGTGGCTTATCTAACACAAAAATTATTATTTGAAATCGGACCAGTAGTTCCTAAGATTTATGAGTATGTTCTAACAAACAAACATAACCTTCAGATTTATAATATAAGCATGGACCAATCCTTGGAGAGCAACAGGACGTAATCATTAAACACAGTAAGCTGCCTGAAAGCATTTCTTAAGAATTCAAGCCAAATGGCATCCAGTTACTAATAACTGTCCTATTTGAAATATACGAAGCTTGTTTCTTTATTTAAAAAGAAAAAAATATTTGTAACTGGATATAAACCAACCCTTTTTTAGTAAACGGGTGAGAAATCCTCCGAGTCTGTATGGTTTCTATGACTTTGTGTCAACATTTAGATAAAGAAATATCATTTCTACAGAAGCCCATAGCGCTACTAAAAGTATGTGCTCTTTTTAAGGTGCTTTTTCACTGTACAGCAGTTCAAGTCGAGAAATGGTTTTAAAAGTACATATTTTAAAGATGAAAATTTTAATTCTCGGTATGGTGAAGCTTTAGAAGTCTGGTTATATCAAACTTTGTTATGCTATTTACTGTTCATTTACCAATGACTTATATTAAATCACTAACGAAAACATTTTAATGAAACGCTATAAAGCTTGGAATCTCTCAAATTATATCACAATTATGCTTTAAATTGCTTTATATCAAAGCCGTTTATGTCTGAACTCGAATTCAACTTAAGACTGGACAAGCACCATTCTTTCGCTGCGGCGCTCTACGAACTCCGTATTCCCTATTCGAGTGTACAGTATAAAGTGTTTAGAAACTACATTTAGCTGTATTGTTTCTCAGCTCTGTTAAAACGAGAAATGTATAAAAGTTCCACTGAACGAAGTTAATGTTCTTTCATTCACTAAAACTTTAGCGGGAAATTAAGTTTACAATGGAATAGCTTAACTTAATATATTTTACGTCATTATATTAAAAAGTTAAAAATACTATAGCAAGAATTGTGAACGCTTAATTTTAACTTTATTTTAGCTTGAATTAGTTGGCATACTTTTTAAATTATTTGGATGGCATATAAGTTGGTAGAGTATGTATTTGGTCTGAATTTTGGTAATTATATTTTAATCATATTCTTGTTAGTTCATATATAATTCGAAAGAGATAATAATATGTAAACATATTATTATCTCTTTCAAAGTATATAGTGCTATGTTGGAAACGTACAGTTCACATTAGATGGATTAAAACGGGATTGAGTCTACAGCATCATCCATCCACTCATTGAACGAAATGTAACAGTATAGATACTGTTAATTTAAGTTGATATTCTTTGAGATGATAGTACTTTTCCATTCTTGCTGAAATTAGCAAGCTTTTATAACCAAGAAAAGATCCAGAGCTATATACAAAATTATATATCTATTATCTCTTTAAGACTTCATCACTCTCATATCTCATAGCCAAGCTCGTTGCTGTTGAGCTTTTATTTTCTTGGGTTGACAAGCATACAGTTTATCAGAAAATAAGTGGTAGCTCTACGTCAACTCGTTGTTTGTTTGTAAATGAATGCGTACGTAATTAATTTTTATGCTAGTGGTTCGTCTATGCACCGAACCGTAAGTATTAGGCGATTTGGAAAAATATTAATATTGAGGACTGTATGAGGATGGCTGATAATCGGGATAGGACAAAGGTGAGGAGAAGTTGAAAAATTACAGATAGTGGGGTTTACAGCACACCTACCTCCTTTCTCTCGGATTGACAAGATAGCGGCTGCCGGCTTCTTCCAGAATCGGGCCACAAAGCTGATCACTCCATCTGGATCCTACCCAGAGCTACACAGGTCACTCCACTTCACCCGCGGGCGGTTTTGTTCTCGTTTATATTATTAACTGGCGAGATATAGCGGTATTACACGGGTTCGGCGCGTCGCGGTTCTGCCTCGCGAACGCGGCCGGTCAGCGAGATAGATGATTCTTGACATTCGCGCGTCGTTGAACTAGACCGAATTAGACCTAGGCGTACCTTTGGGAAAGGGAAGGAATAAAAAGGATCACTCGTATTGGACGAGCAAGCGAGGAGCGATCGACGTTGATGTAATTAATTATCAAAAGAAAGATAGATGGCGCTACCATATCCCCCCGGCCCTAAAGGGTTGCCTTTAAAAAACATAAAAATGAACTTAGCTATGTTGGATGCACTACCGCTTAACCCATCAATAGGCTGAGACAGCGATATGATATTAAAATTAATCCAAATTAACTTTAGCGAAACAATTATAACGAAAGCTACAAACTTAATACTTAAACTAAGAAGTAGATCCATTTTCAGGCTAGATCTCACTGAGTTGGAAGCGGACAGAGACGTACAACAGGGCGCACGTAGCTCTCCTTCGCGGTTTTCACGGTAAAAACGCGGGTTGTACCGTCATTGGAAGTATGCAGTTTCTCGACGATGGCTAACGGCCATGATAGCGGCGGAGCATTATCTTGTACTATGACGACCAACGTACCCTCCTGCATAGGGGATGCAGGACTATTCCATTTGGATCTAGCCTGAATTTAGTGGAGATATTCCGCACGCCAGCGCCGCCAGAACGACTACACGAGTTTATCTAGCAGAGTATGTCTCTGGAGCAAGCTTGAAGAGTCTGCTTCAGGAGCCGGAAATGACGACAATGGCACTGTGTTCAGAAAATGTGCAGGGCTTAACGCGGATGGTTCTGCAGGGTCATTACTCAATGCTGTGAGCGGACGCGAGTTGATCAGCGCCTCTACTTGTGCAAGGACAGTTAAAAGCTCTTCGTAAGAGAGGATCTGTTCCGTTGACCTATAACATTAAAGAGATGCGTTTTAATTACTTTGACCATGCTTTCCCAACATCCACCAAAATGTGGTGATGCTGGCGGAATAAACTTCCAGTCAATATGATTAATGGAAAGTTCCTCCTGAAGACAAGTACGATATTCTTCCCTGAGAAACTTATAAAGGTCGCGTAAATAAGAGCTTGCGCCCACGAAACAAGTGCCGTTATCCGTGTACAAACACTGTATAGGGCCGCGCCGTGAAAGAAATCGTTTCAGGAATGACACCGTGCTTAAATCCATCGCAACCTCAATGTGCGTAGCGCGCGTCGTTAAGCATGTAAAAATACATAACCAAGCTTTACGGCTCTTAACACCTCGACCACGCACTGGCGTATACTGCAGTGGTCCTGCGTAATCACAGCCGGTATGTGTAAACGCTTTATCAACCTGATTGACGCGCTGGCTAGGAAGATCTGCCATGGGAGGGAAAGTCGGACGCGGACGAAATTTGAAACAGACGTTACATTTATGTATTCTGTGACGAATTATTCGTCGAGCGGCTAAAACCCAATATTTATGCCTAAGTAAGGACATAAGCAACTCTGGACCAGCATGGAGATGCTTCTTGTGATAAAAATCAACAAGAAGGTCGACAACATGATCATGACGCGGTAGTATGCAAGGATGCTTGTAGTTATAAGGTTCGTCCGAATTTAACAGACGACCACCAATGCGTATGACGCCGTGCTCATCGAGAAACGGCTTGAGCCTTAGAATAGCGGGAGAATAAGGTACATTGTTTTTCAAATTTTGAATGTCGTTACTAAAATGAACAGCCTGTACAGCTCGTAGTAAGTTACAATCTTCAAACTCAATATCAGTACTTGAAACAAAAGTCCCATTAGGTAGGTGCCTAAGAAACCTACAGACATAAACGATGGCGCGGAGTTACTTAGACCACGATGACATGCGTAGTACGAGTGTAAAGATCGGAGATTCAGCAACCTCAGCAATCACGGGATGAGAAACAGACTTCCGTTCGGGTACATCCTCGTCCTCTGCACTGTGGTCGAAGGGTTGCATGGGCCACTCTGGCGGATCATGGGAAATCCAAGAAGGTCCATGATGCCACAATGGATGATGCAGAAGATTAAGTGGAGTAATACCACGAGACAGGCAATCAGCGGGGTTCTCAATACCCGCGACGTGATTGAAACAAGTAGCAGGAACAAGTTCAATCAATTCACTAACGCGGTTGGCGACAAAAGTCTGCCAGCGGTGAGGAGAAGAATAAATCCAAGCGAGCACTACTTGGAGTCAGAAAACGCGTATATTTTATTGATAGGGAAGTGGGGCAAAACTGTGTCTTGAACCTTGCGGAGCAACTGAGACAGCAGAAGGGCCGCGCACAACTCCAGTCTCGCAACCGAGATGGTTTTAATAGGCGAGACCTTGGACTTGGCACAAACTAACTGCACCGAGTAGTTAGAACCAATGCGGACTTGCAGATATACGACTCCGCCGTAAGCACGCTCGCTGGCGTCAGCGAAACCTATTAAGTTGATGGTACATCCATCTACCAACCCATTATGTCCCATAGTCGAGCCACTGTGGACAGCATAGTGCGTTTGGTGCACTTATCATCTGGCGGTGAGACGTCAAACCGAAAACTATCACAGGATTTGTCCCAGCGTAAACTGAGAACTTTATGCGGTACAGACTTCTCAAACTCAATGTCCGGAGAAGCTTTATGAGAATCAGGTATGCGTGCGAGAAGCTCCTAAGAGTTGCTTGTCCATTTGACAAGATCAAACTGGCCTCGCTTGAAAAGCTGAATAAGCTCTTCACAAAGCGAAATTGCTAGCGGAACGGATATGACACTACAGGCAATGTCATCCATATACAAAGTGGAAGTAGCAACAGCTGCTGCGGCGGGAAAATGATCGCCTTCATCAGTGATCAACTGGCGAACAACTCGTAACGCGTGATATGGGCTAGACTTGAGTCCAAAACAAACACGATTGAATTGATACACGGATAAAGGTTCCTTATTGTTAAAACGATAAAAAATCCGTTGAAATCTACGGTCAGATTCGCAAACGCCGATATTGAGGAACATTTGGCGGCAATCAGCTGACAGAGCGATTTGGAAAAGACGAAACTTTATTATGATGTTAAACAAAACAATCTGTAGATTAGGGCCGGCATGCAAAATGTCATTAATCGACTGACCCGATGTAGTCTTACAACTAGCATCTAAAACCACACGAAGTTTAGTAGAGGTTTTATCTTCGCGAACTACGCCGTGATGCGCGATATAATATGAGGGAAGAGATTTGCCCTCGTTGTTTACAACTGTACACTAAAAAAAAACTTTATTTAGGTAGTCACGAATGACGTCATTATAGGCACTGCGTAACTTCAGTGATGCATCAAGCTTACGTTCCAAATAATGGAAACGTCTAAGCGCAGCAGCGTACGAGTCGCCTAACGAATAAGGGTCACCATAGAATGGCAACGCCACTACGTATCTGCCACTGTCGTCACGAACAGTGGTAGCGCGGAAATGTTGTTCACACTCGAGATCCTTACGGCTCATCGATGGCGGTGCGGTAATCTCTTTGAGCTCCCAAAATTACTTCAGAAGAGAATCAATATTATTTTCTTGAAGAACAGAACAACAACAAGACGTAATAATATAATGAGAAGTATGTAACGTAGGTACGGTACCCATAATCACATACCCAAATACCGTCTCAATAGCGGGTGGTAAATTATATTGCTCACTACGTACTACTTTAGGTAGTAACAAGTGCGGAAATATTGAAACTCCGATCAAAACATCAATGTCTGCCGGATTCGCAAATCCCGCGTTTGCTAACGGCAGTGTTTCGAGATGCGTGAGTAGCGATACGTCCACATTAGCGTTCTGCAATGTGTCCGTAATACGCTACACGATAAGCGAAGAAATGTTAAAGTTAATATTCCTATCAAAACGCGAATGTATTTTAATATCTACGGAACCCTTGCAATGTTTTGCCGAACCCCCGATGCCCTTGACTACCAAGTTAGTATTTCTGAAGTTATCCCACAGTCCGAGGCGTTTGAAACAATCAGAAGTAATAGAATTACTCTGTGACGCACTATCGAGCAGACAACGTACCATGTGCGGCGCTCCATTAATATCATAAACGATAACTTGCGCTGTCGCTAACAGAACCGTCTTGGACGCCGTACACTGCGGCTTAGCACCACGCTGAGCACTACAAGCGCGCGAGGGCCGTCCGCGCGTGCACGCCGCCTGCGCAATGGACGTCGTACACAACGATAATTCGCCTTGAGACGTGGAGGGGGAAGCCACCGTGGCGGCCTGCATCTGCGACGTCGGCGCGCTAGAAATCGGGTCAAGGTTACCGGATTGGCTCGACAACGGATAACTTTTATCAAAGTGTAATAATGAGTGATGTCGTTTATTACATGAACGATACTTGGTCTTACTAGAACAATCACTCGTTTTATGTTTTATACTGAGACAATTAATGCAAGCTTTGTTTTCTTTTACACATTTTAAACGAGCAGTCGGATTTAAATTAATAAAAGCGGGACATTTATAAAAATGGTCGTGTACTATATTACTGCACAGACACTTCTGTGAATTATTATTATTAGATTCCGAGCATGCGACGTAAGATTGCGGATTAGGGACCGAGTGATTATTGCTATTTCGCGCTTTATTCAACTTTTGTTTGCTATTATTATTATTAGACGAGCTAGATGAACTAGACTGCGTATTATGAAATATTTGACACTGATCTTTGATGAAAGAAATAAAACTATCTAGTGTAGGTAATTTATGATTGCGTTCCGTCATCTCGAATGCGCGAATTGTTTCAGTGTCAAACTTTTTTAAAGCGAGTGGAAGAAACATAAAGTCGGAAAGATCTTCTAATTTTAAGTTTTTAAGGGAATTAATTGCGGTAACAAAGTTGTCTTTAAACAGCTGGAAATTCGAAACAGACGCGGCACCGGACAATTTAAGATTTAAAGCTTGATCAAAGTAAGTAGACGCTAGAACACGAGTATCTTCATACCTATCAAGTAGTGAATGGAATATGACCTGATAGTTCTCAGCACTGGGTGTGACACCTGCAAATACGGACTGGGCCTTCGGTGACAGCTTACCTATTAAATAGTACAACCTGTCAGCATCTGTTAGAGAACCATTATCGTGCACTGTAGACTTAAAACTCGCGTAGAATAACGGCCAATTTCGTATATCTCCGTCAAAAGACATAAGCTCGTTTGGCGGTAATCTCGGCGCTCGAACCGCAGAAACAATTGTGATTGTATGCGCTCGATGATACAATAAAGATCTTCGAATGAGGTGTACGCCTGATAATTCGGCTGTTCATCAGGATTAATAGAAAGCAATCTTGCGTTATAATCGTCTAACAACTTATGAAAATCTGTTCGAATACTATCTACTGTCATACAATAACTAAGAAATGATTCCCTATTAATATTGGAAGTAGCGGCAGTTTTTGAGCGCTCGTAAATGTTTTGAATACGCTCAAATAAAATATTACGTTTTGCTTCTAAGATTGTCCGCTCTTTTTCTTCCGACATGCGTGGCTTCTTATGTTGTGCCATGTTTACGTATGTATAAGCTAATGAGACCTATCAAAATAAGAATACTTAAAATACATATTATTTTACCTAAGTAGGTGATTATGCGGTAGTTATTCGTAAGTAGGCAACACTTTAAGGCGGTGGAATTAAAAGGTGCTTGAAATATGTAATATACAAGACAACTATGATAGTTCCAGTAATAATAATTGGGTTAGTAGGTAGCTACATAAAAGTATATTACCTACGAAAGCGTGCAGAAATAACCACGTAATGGGTATGTAAATGGACTAGGAGTATAGCTAGGTGCTATAACTACCTAGGTAGGTACTTCTAGAAGATACCTACGCGAGATATAAACGAGAGGTTACGTATAAACGCAAATGAATCCGACTCGTACGGATAAAAAAATGGTTCGTCTATGCACCGAACCGTATGTATTAGGCGATTTAGAAAAATATTAATATTGTGGACTGTATGAGGATGGCTGATAATCGCCTAGGATAGTACAAAGGTGAGGAGGAGTTGGAAAATTAGAGATACTGGGGTTTACAGCACACCTACCTCCGTTCTCTCGGCTTGACAAGATCTTGCTTGATATCCTTTAATGTACGATCTACATGCTTCGAACGCTTTACGGTTTGTCTTCGTGCATTCATCCCATATGGTGGGAAAGGTAAGGAAAATGTTAGCTTTGTAGCTGTTTCTAAATATATTACAAACAGAGCTCTCAGTGTGGTCTAACTACGGAATTCAATAAAATATTGATAGATCTGTAGATTTAAGATTCGTTTTTGACAGTTTTTGACATAAGCTCCATACAAAACATGTCAAACACAAATCTAAAATCTACAGATCTGTCTATAGTTCGAATATTGAAAATGGCCCTAAGTCGATCCGAGTTTTAAACATTTTAGGCACTTTTTCCTCCGGATAAGGATTTGGCTGCTATCGGTCTATACAAATAAAGTTCTTGCGTTAGTGACTGACTGACAGACATCGTACAGCCAAAACGATTGGTAGCTAGAAGCTGAATTTTGCATGTATGCCGCTCGGGGCCGTAAAAGTGCGCTATAAAGGGATTTCTCGAATCTACGGGATCGGGCAGAAATTGTGAAATTTATAAGCGGCCTGGGCCCAGTGTACGTAACGGACTGCTGAGACGATGGTCTCGGGTTCGATCCCTAGGTACCCCGGGTACAAACCCCTGCCTTTTTCAAGTTATGTGAGTATTTAAAATGTTAATCATCGCTCGCTTAATAATCAGCCCGGTATTACATTGGGACTGAAACATAACTGGTGAAGTGAGGGTGTGTAATACACATCCTGTCTACCACTTCGGTGTTAAAGGCGTGAAGTTATGAATTTATGTTTTTAAAAATGTGCAGGTGTAGCTGATGTCACCCTCTAGTACCGGATAAAGCGACAGCTGTCGTAATCTTACTTTAGCTTCGTTCCTTCGCCAAAATCATCTTAATGAGAGAAGTATTTCCAGTTCTACCCGGAGCATCTACTATTTTTTACTCAAAGTACTATCCACGCTACAACACGATCGTGATTTCGGTTAGTTTTAATGGGTATATAGTTTACCTATTCATATACATCTCCTAATTTTCATTAATACTTACATCATCAAATGGTGCTTCGGGCAGGCCATATTGAGTTATTTGATAGATATAGCTATGTCTTGAATAGCAAGCAAACAACGATTCTTTACTTTTTCAGGCACGCACAACCAACTAATGTTGGTTGTGCGTGCCTGAAAAAGTCCTCAGCCAATTCGTTTTGAAATCTATGCCTATATTGAAATCTATGCCTATAACTGTGCAGTAGGTATCAGAAAATTTGCAGAACTCCAACATAATTGCAAACAAATGGCGTAATCGATGAGGACTTTCACTTATACTTGCTTCAGACAAAGCGTTATCCCAGTGTTGATACCCTCCAGTAAATGACTTGCTACTCAGCGCACTTAATACACGCGCGATAATACCCAGCCTAAGCTGAACCATATAATATACCCTATAATATCATAAATTATACAGAATAGAGGTCATTTTAAATTGGATTATGTTAATTTTCGAAACTGACCATTTATAATCTTTCAACCGTTGTAATTTTACATTTTACAGATCATACTATATTAAGTTTCAACCAATTCAACAAAAGAGTTACATATTTACAATGCTATAGGACAAATTTCAACCAAAAAAATACATCGTTATGTTTAAATTGACATAACTTTTTTGTTAATGAACCGATTCGAATAAAACAAACAATAAATGTTAAGTGAGGCTTCCCACAATATATCAGTGAAAACCGCATTCAAATCCGATAAGCCGTTTCTGAAATTAGCGTGCACAAACGCACAGACAAACAGATACACAGACAAACACATAAACAGACAAACAGACAAACATTGTAATAATGATATTTTTGGGTTCTCTTATGTAATAAAGACTCCTTAAAATAGTTTTCTCTTAAATATCTTCCATGTACAGACATCGATCACTTACAGATTTATTATATGTATAGATTACTACAGGCGGTGCTACGTTGTGAATTATTTAGCTCGTTTTTGTAATTATTTAGCTATTGCATTGACAATATTATATGACATAATTTTATCCGGCATTACATAGACAACATGGTTGAAGTTTAAATGCTGTGTTAAAATAGTACAGTATTGAGCTTGACTTGAATTTAATAGGAGTATGTAATAACAGAGTTGTCTCTTATTACATTATCAAAAACATCAAAGTACACACATAAAATTGTCAGGTAGCTACTAAATTTCAGCCCACAACACACTGTCACGGTCTTTAATAAAAACGTGATGAGGTCTCAACCATTTACCTCCCATCGAATAATAACAAATATATTTACATCAAAATTCACAAAGAATTGAAAAGATACGCCAAGAATTCCTGAAAAAATATTACTAAATTAGATTGTGTCATTACGAGTCAAAACTTCATCGATTTATCTGTTGAGTGAGGACGATGGCATTCATTAGCGTCATTTTAATGAGAGAAATTCATCATAGAATTCAGATAAAGTCTGCTTTGTATGGATATTAGAATTTTAAGATAAATTTAGTTATCCCTTAAAAATAAAGCCTAAGGGCCGGCGCACATATAATTATAGCACAGGGCCGCACAACGTACCTATTTTTTGCGAGTGGTAAGCAGTTTACATTGGATATTAGAATATTCTCCAAATTATTTGTTTAAAATACAAGGCACAAACGCTACTAACTCTCTCTCTCTCTATTTCAAACCATAACTCATCAGCTGAGCCCGCGGTTCCATTTGCGTCATTTAGGTCTACTGCGCCGAATCTTCAACTCTTTAGCCTTTTTCGATAAATGGGCTATACAACACAAAAACAATTGTTCACATCGAACCAGTAGTGCCTTAGATCGCGCGTTCAACCGAAAAAAAGGTCCATAGTTTTATAAAATGGGTTTCTTGAATTTCACTTCATGTCGTTGTGGTATTTTATGTGATTATTAGTCATATGACTAGATTGTATTATTTTTACACCATGGTATTAAACTTACCGGTAAACAATTGGTAATAATTTTGTTCTTCTATCAATTGATTTAGTAAGTTTAAGAAGTTTAAAATCTTCATCTTCCGTTGTAAAAAAAAATTCCAAAGTAGTCAAGTACATAGATTGATAACGTTATAAGAATTCTCCCTAAATAATTTATACAAAAAAGCACCCATGTACAATCCCGAAGAGTACAAGGGGCTCTCTTGGTGTGGTCAATCTGTCATCGGCCATAAATCAGACCCCAAATTTACGAGTACCCACAACTGGTAAACAATTAGCTGAGGCGGTAATTAAACGCACGCTTGACCACTGTGGTGGGGAGGCGCGGGGTATGAACAAGGGACTATATAAAACATGGTGTGGTACTAAAATTTGCTACATCAGATTTTATTACCTACTGTGTATTTATTTGAGTTAAATATTCCTTAAGCTATCCTAAAAAAATTTCAGCTAAGCCGAGATTGTTGAAATTCTTCGTCCTCCTAGCATTTATCCCAGTTAGAAACCGGGGTCCGCTTTCTAGTCTAACTGGATTTGACTGAATATTAGCTTTTCCACAGAGCTTTTCCGCAACCTAAAGGGCTAGCTAGCTATATTCCATGGTTTAGACTAGTGTCAGTTTGTTTATAGATACTGACTCCCTCTAACAACTGTCAAAGATCTTCATACAACCGGGACCGACGGCTTAACGTGCTCTCCGAGGCACGGGGCAAGCGATAATTTACAATTTAAGACGCACATAACTCCGAAAAGTCATTGGTGCGCGCCGTGGATTCGAACCCGATACCCTCTGCATGACAGACCGTCGGTGTCTCCACAAGGTTATCGATGCCTTTTTAGTTGTTTAAATTATTACGTAAAAAAATGCAAGGATCGGAGTCTTAAGCCTAAAAATATCTAAATTATGTGATATAAAAATGAAACAATATATAAGGAAATGGTAATATTCAAACACAATATTTATTTTTCTTACATGAAGTAAAGCGGTCAGCAAATGTTTTCATTTACGATGTAGACGATCTCAGGACGTCAGCTGTCTACATTGCGGCTTTATGCGAATTATATGCGCATTCTTATATTTTCATGTTGCCGTGATGAAATATTATTTCTTTTCTGGGTTACGTTTGCGAAATATTTACAAACGGATTCTCAGTTTATAGAGACTTTTAGAGGACCATTTTGTTCTTAAAAACACTACTTTTGAGCAAGTTCCTAATCCGAAAATTGAGAAGATATCAACAGTTATAAAAAGGAAGCCTTTATCTTCACCTCTAATACAATAAATAAACAAAACTGGCGGTTTTTGTTGGAACCTAGCATTCTGTGCAAAATTCACAATTTGCTTAAGGTTTGATTAAGGTTGCCGTGTCGTGAAATACGATCTGCGCTCCTGCTGCTTGACAGGTCATGGTGACCAAGGCTGTCGACAGCCCCTCCACCGTGACCTGTCATGCAGCAGGAGCGCAGATCATATATATCGTCCAGCATGGTACCTATGTTGGACGATGGCAGTGCTTAAAGCCAGGGCCTGACTCCCACTTTCGCACATCCAGTAGACGAGCACGCTCTGCAGCATTAGACGATGTGCTAAGAAGGTTTTCTCGTATTCTGCTGCAAAGTTGTCCATCCCACTGCCTCTGAGAGGATAGGTCTAGGGGTAACTCAGTGCTTGGACAAGCTTTTCTCTAAGCAATCATGGCATCGGTCTTACACGGCACCTCAGAATCTACCAGTGTTGGTGCTAAGATTTTCCTGTTCAATTCTGCAGTGCTGTGGACCGAGGACAGGAATGCTTGTAGGCTAACATCGGAAATTTTGCGAACGCCAATGCCGCCAAAACGTACAGGCAAGGACGCCTGTAGCCACAATCGGTCATTCAGTGCTATATTCAAAATTTGACTGAGAGTATTTTGTATAATTTTGTCCATTTCAATGAGTAGGCTCGAATTTTCCAAAAAGGCGAAGCTTAAATAGCGTGGGTAAATTTAGGCACGAAAAGACAATACCGAATTAAAGTGAAAGCCGAATGAATGTTAATTTTGAAAATTGACAGAAATTTCACATTTTATGAATAAAAAATGAATCGAAACCTTCGTCTAAAATCGGGGACCCAAGGAGGCGAAGAGAACTTTTTCTCAATATGGGTTATATTGGGAGTCAGAAATTGAAATTTGGAAAGTATAGATGATTTGTTTAAATTGTCGTTTATGAAAATTTCGCACTTTGTTGGATTTAGGTCTAAGCCTATGGATGAAAATTTAAATTCCAAGAAAGCCAGATCTTGATAAACAGACTCTACATCGCATCCCAGGGTGCCATCGTCAAGGTACCAGATATTAACCCCTTGAGTGTCCTACGGGCATGGCGTGCCCGTAAGAGAAATAGGCCGGTAGTGTCCTACGGGCACGGTGTGCCCATAAGGATTTGTGTGAAATCCACTCCGGTGTTGTGTGATTGGTTACAATAATAAAAACGTACATCGACTAGTTACAGAGTAAACAACATAATACCATAAATTTTCACCATATTTCCACGCTTGCAACCTAGAAAAATAATAAAATTGCTGATTTCTGTGCTCAGTTTTCTCCGTGCCGCCATATTGCGCTGTGGCGATCAACTAAGTTGAATTTGTGATTTTTTTTTAATTTGTTCTCAACGCAAACGTTAAGTGATTGTATAAGTATTGAATTTTAAATTATTGACAACTTCGTGAAGTATATGTTTTAAAAACTCCATATTTTAAATGATTATATGTAAGTATTTAATAATCACTTTACTAAATATAGATAAGTTTCTCACAAAGTTGTCTTAAGGTGGATACAGACTTTGCGAGGCATGCGCTACGAACGGCGCACAACGAATGCCTCTGTTTGAGGCGTGCGTGTTGAAAAACTATACCAACATATGCTCGGGTCAAGCCATCGCGTACGAAGCAAACGCCTCGTTTGTCTGTCTTCATGTTTGCTGCGAGGCATGTGCTACGCACAGACGCGCGCGTGCGATCCGCGCGTGTGCGCCGGCTCATTGCGAGCAGTGCGTTGCGTTTGGACGGTTGTGTCCGCATCGCTGTGATGTTTGCACGCATTATGAACGAAAAATTTTAATTATACAAAAATAACCGATTATCCAAAACATCATTATTATTATAATAAAAACAAAAGAGAAGACATATGGCATTTAATTGCGAATGAAAAAATGTAACCGTCGCTGAGCTGAAAAAAAATTATCTTCTAGGATCTTATAGAAGGAAAAATCTCGAGAAAATAAAATATATTATAAAAGCAGCAGCGGATACGCGCACGCGATGCAAAGGTGCCATCTTGACTGCTGCTGTGTGGGTTGGATCGGCCCGAGCATGCGCTGCGCGCTGTTTGGCCCGAACAAACGCAGTTTCATTTTCGCAGTCGAGGCGTACGTGGATATTGTACGCGGCGCACACCTCGAACGTGCATGCGCGGCACCGTCCACAACTAATGTATTGCTCGCACTGAGGCACTTTGATCTTGTAGCATTTGCCGACATTCGTTGGCTCGCCCTCGCACGTGCGTAGCACATGCCTCGCCACGAATATAAAGGTACACACCTTGCGAGGCATGCGCTGTGCGCCGTGCGCAGCGCATGCCTCGCAAAGTCTGTATACGGCTTTAGAATCCATTGTTAATAAGACATTTCGTTTTGTTCTTTGCTATAAATAGGTATAAATATGTTTTGTGAGTGAGAAAATTTTTCCGTCGGATCGTCAAAATGGCGCAAATTTTTCGCTGCTATAAATAAATTGTTATTGTGAAGTAATATCGGTGAACTCTGCTAAATTAATGTATATAACCATCGCGTCGTCTACCTGTGTCTATATTAGTGCAGTGAGAAAGGGAATTTCGTGAGTAATTTATGTGTATTTCGGAAAAAATGATTCACATGGTGTTAGAAAAAACAAAGTGACCAGCATTTATCAATTTTTTTCGACATGAAAAGGTTAGAGGTAAGCTATTTTAATATAATTCTCATATAGAGTAACTTCTGAACTGTATACGGTTTAAAATTTACGTCATATACTCGTAATTATACCAAACGCGAGAAAATTAAAGTTTTATAACCTAGGATCTTATAATAATAATATATAATTATAATATAACTTTATTGTTTCTCTCTCACATAGTTACAAAATACATAATTGCACAATATAAGCTTATTCTATATATGCCACTATGTGAGAGACTGGTATCTGTACTAGGAGACCTGTATGACAGATTACCAGCCCCTCCAAGCACTGGATACGTGCAGCACTAGTCATGCATTACTTATGAATGAGAGTGTGTGCGTGTGCGTGTGTGTGTGTCTGTGTGTTGGTGTGTGTTTGTGTACATGCGTGCGTGCGTGTGTGTGTGTTTGTGTACGTGCGTGCGTGCGGGTGTGTGTGTGTGTGTGTTGGTGTGTGTTTGTGTACGTGTGTGCGTGCGTGTGTGTGTGTGTGTATGTGTGTGTGTATGCGCGCATGGTGTGGGTGCAGTCGGTTTAGGAAATAATGTGTATAAGGTTTTCTGTCTCGTCGTAACTAAGAGATTTCAACCAGGCTGTGACCACCTTTTTGCATTTGTAACGAGTAAGTGAGTAAATGCTGAGCTCTTTGTTAATTTTATTATATAAGTAACCTCCTAAGAATCCAAAAAATCTCGATGAGAACGCTGTGTTCCACCGGACATTCAGGGTGTCACAAGTGTGATAATTTCTGCGTTTACCTTTCAGCTTAGTTTGATCAAAAGTAAGTTTGGCATGCTGTTTGAGAACAATCCCTAAAACAAACAATTGCCTCACAGTCAGGACGTCAGTTAACTGATACAGGTCCTTGGTAGAAAAGAGGATTATAAACGTTACATCCTCAAAATGGCTGGACACTACCGGGAAAAATACATATTAGAGCGTGGCATGCGAGGGGTTAAATTTTGAATTTAACTGGCTGATGATTGGGTGAATAGCTAAGCTAAAAATGAGTGGTCCAAGAGGGTCACCTTGTTGATAGCACGGTGGATTCCAGAAGATTTTCTTTGAAGATCAATTTTGGAGGGTTTCTGTAACACTGCCAAAGAAAGTTTGGGTGTTTCAATTTTAACGTGTGTCAACAAGGTATCCCGGTACACTGAGTTAAAGGCGTTTTTTAAATTAACCTTCAGGATAACCTCACCCCCATTACAGCCAAGTTGCCATTTTATTAAATTGTTTTTTTTAACGAGAGAAGTACACTTCGTCAAAAGCATCCAATATGCGCTGTTTAAATTGTTCGACACTAACCGGCTCACGTTTATACACCCACAAAAACAAGTCCATGGGCAGCGATAGCCTAGTGGGTATCGGGTTCCAATCCTAGGCGCGCACCACTGACTTTTCGAAGTTATGTGCGAATTGAATTTTTAATTATCGCTTGCCCCGTGCCTCAAAGAGCACGTTAAGTCGTCGGTCCCGGTTGTCATGAAGATCTTTGACAGTCGTTATAGGGAGTCAGTACCTATCTCTGAATAAACTGACACTAGTCTAAACCATGGAATATCGCCATTCGCTATCCAAAGGGATAGCTGGTTGCTGAGGTCAGACAGGCGGTCGCTCCGTGGAAAAGCTAATATTCAGTCAAATCTGGTTAGACTAGTAAGCGGACCCCGGGTTAAAACTGAGATAACGCTAGGAGAAAGAAGAAAAAGAAGTCCATGGGCGTGAGGTCAGGTGAGCATGGAGGCCAAGCTACAGGCCCGCCTCGACCGATCCACTGGCTTCCAAATTCTTCCCTGTACAAACGCACACTTGCGTTTTCTCCACTTAAAAGTACGCTTGAAGCATAAATATCTTTTTTTTTGGTGGCGGGTTGGAAATTCCTCATGTCAGTCCCTCCAGAAAGTATAGGTTGTTTATTGTGTCCGTTAATTGTATGTATATAAAGTCCCCAACGAGACAGGATGTTACACATGGCCAACCTTAGTAACACGCCGCATCAGCATCGAACCATATTCATTGCACAACAGCCCAACATACACGAGGCGCAAGCGCAGCAGAACGGAATTGCACACGGCCCCAACTTACACGAGGTGCAAGCGCAGCAGAACCCGAGCCACCAATTTGACGTCAACCGACGTTTTCTGTCTTCGTTGGAGCATTTCCCCATCAGAATTATTTAGATCTTACATCGATCAACTACTTTAATTTAGTTATAATTAATTGTAATTGATAATTAATAAATTAGTTTTTATAAATTAAATTTGCATTTTTTTGAGTCCTCTGGCTGCACCCATCGTAATTGGCGCAGTCGGTAGGATAGTCGAGTAGAGTCAGTGAATCGATCACAGGCGACGGCTATCACGAACCTACAGGAGTGCGGCTAGCAGGAGTATCCAGAAATCGAAACGCAGAGAAATGCAGATTTGGTAAGTACCTTGATCTTACTAGAGTTGCTCGCCTTCCTATATTTTAATTTTTCCTTTGTGTAACATTCCTTAGTGTATTTTCCTAGTGTTAATTTCCTCAAGTGGTTCTATTAAATTTCCAAAATTTTTCACCCACGAAAATCGCGGACCTCTGGGTCATCAAATTCTAATAGAATCTCGCAAATCGACGCGAATAGGAACTTAGATTGTATTTTAGAAAATAGTGTTAGTGTAGAATCTAGCAGATTATTATCTAATAGTAATTTAATTTCAAATATGAGTGTTGATTTAGTTGATCAAGTTTACAAGGCCTTATGCCTGTTACCCGAATTTGACGGCAACCCGAACGTGCTCACGCGGTTTGTACATTTATGCGACCAACTTGTTGCGCAATTTGTTAGAGCAGAGCCAGGTTTTGAGCTAAGTAACTTAGCCTTATTAAACGGTATCCTTAATAAAGTCACCGGACATGCCGCACGCACAATTAATTCAAACGGCATCCCTGAAAACTGGCAAGGCATTCGGAATACTTTAATTAATAATTTCTCCGACCAACGAGATGAGACCGCTTTATACAACGATCTAGCTTTGTTAACTCAGAAAAACTTAACGCCACAAGAGTTCTATGAGAAGTGTCAAAGTTTATTTAGCACACTTATGACCTATGTAACTTTACACGAATCCATACCTACCACTATAGAAGCAAAACGTGTTTTATATAAGAAGTTAACCTTACAAGCTTACGTTCGCGGTCTTAAAGAACCATTAGGCTCACGTATTAGGTGTATGCGACCCGAGACAATTGAAAAAGCTCTCGAGTTTGTGCATGAGGAAGTTAACACCTTATATCTACAGCAGCGTAACGACCACCTACCGGAACGCAGAGCTATGCAGTCCACGTCTTTATTTGATTATACTAACGGTAAGCCATTTAGATTGCCTGTTCCGCGACCATTTACCTTTTCACCCCCTTTTGATCAGCCCGGCCCCTCGAAGCCTTTTTATCAGCCGCAACCACCAAGGCAAATGCAAGCTTGGAGACCCCAAGTGCCTTTAAACCGCGGTCCTTCGCGAACCCAACAAATTTTCAGTGCGCCCCCGCCTAACTATAGACCCCAGAGTAACGTGTTCCGAGTACCTCAACAAGGGCACGGTTATATGCCTAATAACGGCCTTAAGCCTATGAGTGGCGTAAGCCACTTCGTTCCCAAAATTACGCCTAGACCTCCGACGGGGCATGACTGGACAAAACAAGGAAATCCACCCCCGTCTAACTACTTCAAAACTCACGAGATGAATATGAATGAAGTAGATTTCTATGACTATCATGAATACCCCGACTTTGCCTATGATAGCTATGGCTGTCAGTCCTACCCCGAACCTTACACTTACGAACCCGTGTATGAGCCTTCAGCTTATAGTGATTATATTCCCGCGTACGTAGAAGAACCCGAAAGCATTCCCGAAAGAGTTCCCGAAGGAACCTCTGCCGAAAATCAGGATTTTCATATAATTCCGAAATCAGAAAAGCCAAAATAGAAATCAATCTACAAACTCAGAGACAACTTCCATATATACAGATTTCTAATCCCCCGCTTGAATTATTAATAGATACCGGCGCGAATCAATCCTTTATTAGCCCGGACATTGTAGAAAGATTTTATTCTCATATTCAGTGTAATTACGAGCCCTTCGAGGTTACCAATATTCATGCTACCACTCGTAACAACTTTTCCATTACTTTACCTTGTTTCACAGAATTTAACGAAACTTGTAATATTACCCTTTTCATTTATAAATTTCACAATTATTTTGATGGATTGATTGGCTTAGATTTGCTAGAGAGGTTAGAATCAAATATAGATTTAAAAAATAAAGTCCTTATTACACGAAACTCATCTAATCCTTTGTGCATGTACGATTCACGGAATTGTAATCTTTATGAAGACATAATTCCCGCTAATTCATCCAAATTAGTTAGAGTCCCCATTAATTTTCATGACGGTGACGTAATAATTCCAGAACAGACTATATCCCATTGCTCTATTCGCGACTGTGTTACCACCGTTAAAGATAATCGCGGTATTATAGAGATCACTAACCCCACAAAACATGATGTCGTGTTCTCAATGGATAGACCAGTTAGTGCGGAACTTTTCAATGAACAGTACGCTACCATCCATCAGCCTAGTAATCGCGTGTCCGAGGTACTATCACGACTACGCACGGAACATCTGAATCCTGAAGAACGAGCCAACTTAGAATCACTTTGTGCCCAATATGCTGATGTTTTCTACATTGATGGCGAACTTCTAACTTTCACCAATCAGATAAAGCATAGTATACGTACTACAGACGAATTACCTGTCTATACCAAGACCTATACATACCCTTTCGTTCACAGACAGGAAGTTCGGGATCAGCTCAATAAAATGTTAGATCAAGGGATAATCCGCCCTTCACAATCAGCCTGGAGCTCGCCCATCTGGGTTGTCCCCAAAAAAGCCGACGCGTCTGGAAAGATCAAATGGCGCATTGTAATTGACTTTCGTAAAGTCAATGAAAAGACGATCGATGATAAGTACCCGATCCCCAACATTAATGACATTCTAGACAAGCTTGGTAACTGCCATTATTTTACGACTTTAGACCTCGCGAGCGGCTTTTACCAAGTTGAAATGGACCCAGCCGATATTCACAAAACGGCTTTTAATGTAGAACATGGGCACTTTGAATTTTTACGCATGCCCATGGGTCTTAAGAATTCTCCATCCACGTTCCAACGTGTGATGGATAATGTCCTTAGGGACCTCCAAAACGTTATATGTCTCGTCTATCTTGATGACATAATAGTATTTAGTGTATCCCTGCAGGAACACATGGTAAATTTAGAAAAAGTATTTAAAAGACTAAGGGAATCGAACTTCAAGATTCAAATGGATAAGTTGGAGTTCTTAAAGATAGAAACCTCATACTTAGGTCACGTAATAAGTAAATACGGTATCAAACCTAACCCCGACAAGATCATTGCCATCCAGAGATTCCCTATTCCCAAGACAGCCACTGAGATAAAACGTTTCCTCGGATTGTTGGGATATTATAGGAAGTTTATTCCAGACTTTGCGCGCATTACAAAACCTATGACGCAATGTCTCAAGAAAGGCTCTATGATCACCTTTACCGATCCAAGGTACGTTGACTGTTTCGAGAAATGTAAATCACTGTTAACTAACGACCCTATCTTGCAGTACCCAGACTTCTCTAAGGACTTTGTCCTTACGACTGACGCATCCAACTTCGCAATAGGTGCTGTTCTCTCCCAAGGACCCATAGGACATGATAAGCCCATAGCCTACGCCTCTAGGACTCTAAACTCTAGTGAAATTAACTATAGTGTAATTGAGAAGGAGTTATTAGCTATGGTTTGGGCCACCAAATACTTTCGTCCATACCTGTTTGGGAGAAAGTTTAAGATAATAACAGACCATAAACCGTTACAATGGGTAATGAGTCTTAAAGAGCCCGGCTCCAGACTCACTCGCTGGAGACTTAAGTTGAGTGAGTACAATTTTACTACAGCTAATGCATCTGAAAATCCACACTCAATAGTAGATTCTGAAACTCTGACAGCCCCTACTAACAACCACGATATACCCGACAACTCCGATACAGCGACTGTCCATACTAGTAACGAAAACCCGATTCTAGAGGTCCCAGTAACAGACGAGCCCCTAAATAAGTTCAGTAGACAAATCTGTTTTGTTCTTGTTGGTGACATTAAGAAACGATCGACAGTAACTAAGCCTTTTGAAACACATACCCGAACGACCATACAGCTCTCTGAATCTAACTTAACTAATGACGTCATTAACGCAGTTAAAGAATATGTGAACCCTAAAGTCAAAACCGGTTTAATTATTCACCCCCAGCTCGCTATGTATAAGATTATCCCCATAATTCAGGATCATCCTCCTAGCGTTATCCCAGTCGCAATCTGGGGTCCGCTTTCTAGTCTAACCGGATTTGGCGGAATATTAGCTTTTCCACGGAGCGACTGCCTGTCTGACCTCCGCAACCCGAAGGGATAGCGATATTCCATGGTTTAGACTAGTGTAAGTTTATTAGAAGGTTCTGACGCCCTGTGACGATTGTCAAAGATCTTCATGACAACCGGGACCGACGGCTTAACGTGCTCTTCCGAGGCACGGGACAAGCGATAATTAACAATTCAATACGCACATAACTCCGAAAAGTCATTGGTGCGCGCCGTGGATTCGAACCCGATACCCTCTGCATGGCAGTCTGTTGGTATCTCCACTAGGCTATCCCCATAATTCAGGATAATTTCAAAAATTCATCAATGAACATAGTCTTAACCAAAGTAGAATTAGAGAATGTTAAGGATTATTTGCGTCAACAGGATATAATCAAAAAATATCATGAGGGTAAAACCAACCACCGTGGTATTACCGAATGTTATTTGGCCTTATCATCTAAATACTATTGGCCCAAGATGAAAGAACACATCTCTAAGTACATAAATGAATGTGTTATTTGTGGCCAGGCTAAATACGACCGTCACCCTATTAAGCAAAGATTTAACATTGTACCACCTCCTAGTAAACCCTTTGAAATAGTCCACCTAGATTTATTTACAGCCCAAACTGAGAAATTCTTAACCATTGCAGACGCTTTTTCCAAATACGCGCAAGCTTACCATCTCAGAGATAGCACCGCTTTAAGTGTAGTACAAGGTTTACTCGTATTTTGTACCCATCATGGGGTCCCATTAACCATCGTCACAGACGGAGGCCCGGAGTTCACTAATCAAATTTTCTTAGAATTTTGCCGCGTTCATAAGATAATTCACCATAAAATATTAGCGCATTCCCCCAATGACAATGGTATTGTAGAAAGATTCCATTCAACAATCCTAGAACATCTCAGGATATTAAAGCTGGAGAAGCGAAGTGAACCACTCATTAATCTCATGCCCTATGTCATCTTAGCATATAATAGTTCTATCCATATTTTCACTAGATGCAGACCCTTAGACCTGATAACTGGACATTTTGACCCTAGAGACCCGGTGGATATTGATTTAACCGAACACTTACTCCAGCAGTACTCGCAGGATCATAGGAAACGAATGACTCAGGTATACGACTTGATTAACCAGACATCTTTACATGACCGAACACAATTGACTGAGAACCGAAATAAGGATAGAGAACCTGAGAAAGACTATACCCCAGACCAACAAGTGTTTGTGCGCAACCCTATGGCGTCCCGACAGAAGTTAGCCCCACGTTACACACAGGACACTGTACTTGCAGACCCTCCAATCCACATTTATACGAAAAAGAAACGCGGTCCAGTAGCTAAATCTCGCCTCAAGCGAAGTCCTAAGAATCCCACCTTGTTGCAGGATACTTCTATGGCTGATGACCTCACATCCGGCACACAGACAAGAGATTACAATTGATTCTCTCGACAATGGACCAGGATTACTTCCCTTTAAGTTAGGAATGGCTAAGATCATCTCCCATTACCACTCTTTCTTGAGTCATATAGACCTAGAGAATATCCATCTCCAAATTGAACTAGTAAAATCCCAAATGGCTGAATTAAAACCTTTAGTTAATAATAAAACCCTTTCTTTGTTTGACCCTCACTTAGAACATCTTAACAATAAACTTATTTCGATCAGCAAGAAAATCAGTATGTTCGAAGCATCTCGTAGCAAAAGAGGTCTCATTGACGGTTTAGGCTCTGTCATAAAATCGATATCTGGCAATCTAGATTACACTGACGCACTTAAATATGAAAACGCTATAAATACCTTACGTAATAATGAGCACAAATTAGAATTAGAAATTAATAATCATGTTAGTTTAAATACTAAATTCATCTCACACAGTTCTCAGATAATAAGCAGTATAATCTCGAATCAAGAGAGGATGAGTAAAGCACTAAACTTAATTTTAGATAGTAACGCCAGCAGAGATACAGATTTAATTAAATACGCCCATATGGCACAACATTGATTAATTTTAGGAGCTAATATAGAAGACCTTTACGAAGAGTTAGAAAATTTAGAGAACACTCTAACATTTATTCGTGCATCGAGCACCCCATACTCTTTATTTAGTTTAGATGAAATCAAGGATATGTTAAGTAAATTAAAGGTACTATATTCTAACCATGAAATCCTTGACGTAGAAACTAAGCACTTTTATGAGATAGTTAAATTAGGTTATTTTTATTTAGACAAGAAAATATTATTAGTTATTAAGGTCCGATGGTCATGATTTTTACAAGTTATCCCTTGTTCTTAATAGAAACCACGAAACCCTTATACCACCCTCACCTTTTGTAGCACTCTCTAGATCAGATTCTAGGTACATAGAGACAGAATGTCCGAAGGTCAACTCCCTATATCTCTGTGAGTCGATACCCAGCCTTCAGATTCAGAGTCAACCACGTTGCATCCAGCATCTAATAGAACATCAGGCACTTCAGCCCAACTGTAAGATGACATCCGTAGTTCTTACTACTGAAGCCCTAGAAGCCCTGGATGACAAGCACTACACTTTGAGCTTTCCCATACCAAGCAAAGTGAAGATATCTTGCGGTCAAGAGCAATATCGGACCCTACAAGGAAGCTACTTAGCCGTAATCCCGCTCAACTGTAACTTGAGAACCCCGACTTTCACTATCTCCAACTCCAATGACCACATCAAAGGACATGTCATAAAGATCGTTGAGATGCCCCTATACAACGAGTCGAGACATAATAATTACCCGAAGCTCATCTTAAATTCGCCGAGTCTGCAAAAACTTCACACACTGAACAACGAGATAGCGACGCAATTGCCTTTACACCTAGAGGACGTCACAGATCCAGTTATATACCACACCACTATACCTATGTACCTCACACTCACCGGTACATGTGCATTCTTCGCCATTTTGCTCTACCGCCGGCTACGCACAAGAAAAGTATCCAGGAATACCACTGAAAACTGCAGCAACAACCCTGAGGTCGTCTATGCTATCCCGGCGCCACGCATTATTAACCCAAGCCAAATAAGGATCGATCCCATACACCTACCAGCGACTATCTCGAACAAGTCCATCGATACTCGCTGTTCTTCGGGGGGAGGTGTTACACATGGCCAACCTTAGTTACACGCCGCATCAGCATCGAACCATATTCATTCAGCCCAACATACACGAGGCGCAAGCGCAGCAGAACGGAATTGCACACGGCCCGAACTTACACGAGGTGCAAGCGCAGCAGAACCCGAGCCACCAAATTGACGTCAACCGACGTTTCCTGTCTTCGGCGGAGCATTTCGCCATCAGAATTATTTAGATCTTACATCGATCAACTACTTTAATTTAGTTATAATTAATTGTAATTGATAATTAATAAATTAGTTTTTATAAATTAAATTTGCATTTTTTTGAGTCCTCTGGCTGCACCCATCGTAATTAGGATTTAGTCCTAATTGTGTTTTGAAAATAAAAAAAATATAGTTTTAATTATATTTAGTTAGTGTGGATTAAAAGAATGTTTTCGTATCGATAATATCTTAATTATTTATTTATATTAGAGCTATATTTGTAAACGCAACGTCATCGTCGTCAACTGCTTATGTGGATGCTGACTGTAGTGGAAATGAACTTGATCGTAAGTCATTCACTGGTTTTATTTTTAAGCTTGGTAATTCATTAACTTCTTGGGAAAGTCGCAAACAAAAGACTGTTGCTCGCTCCAGCACAGAGGCTGAATATATGGCACTTTCGGATTGTTGTAAGGAATCTCTTTTTATAAGAACTTTTCTTAATGAATTGTTAAACTGTAATTGTAAAGTAACATTGTATAATGATAACCAGTCTGCTCAAAAATTAACTGCTAATTGTATGTATCATAATAGAACTAAGCACATTGATGTGAGGCATCATTTCATTAGAGAAAACATTAAGAAAAACATTGTTGATGTTAAGTATTTGTCCACAGATTTAATGATTGCTGATGTGTTGACAAAACCTTTGACAAAAGAAAAACATGATCAATTTGTAAAAGGATTATGTTTACATAATTTGTAATAAAGTTTAGGTTTTGGTTTCTTTATCATTTTGTGATATTTTGTTAAAATTTCATAAGATACTAATTTGCAAATATATTGTAATTCTGTTTAGTAACTACTTCTAAGTTTGTACTTATGACATTGGTTTAAGGGGTAGTATTAGAGCTATATTTGTAAACGCAACGTCATAGAGTAAATAATGGTATTATTAAGTGAAATGGGTCTCGCATTATGACCACAGTAACTTACCTTGTAAACAGGTTATATGTAATTGGGTCTTAAATAATAACTCATGTGTATATGTCTGCTTGTCGACATCTTTTCTTTTTTGTCTTGTATTATGCTCGCTTACGCTAAGATTAAAAATCTATTGTAATCATAAAAAGTGTTTGCATTTCCGCCCATAATCCATCAATTTATACTTATCAAGACTTATTATCGTCCTGTTTTACTGTATGAACGCGATAAATTATACCCACGTTTCACCGCCGCGGGTTAAGTCTAGTATTTTATGGTGGTACAAGTAAACTTATTAACATTTTTTTTGGTGTCGGGTTGGAAAATCCTCATGGAGTCCCTCCGACCTGGGGGAAGGGCGAACGGGACTATCAGACTCTAACTAAAAACCCACCCGTGTTTTTCATGTACCCGTGTGTCGGCGGGTCGGTTATCGCCGAACCATTCCTCGCTACCCCCCGACGGGTATTGGTCCGCCAGATGGTCAGGCGAGCCCCGAGCAAAACCCCCTTGGTGGCGGATGAAGGTGTTGGTCTCCGCCACCAAAACACCCAGCGGCCGCAGAGGATAGGGAGGACGGTAACGCAACACCGCATCTCCTCTTCCTGTGCGGCCCCACCGCGACGCAACAATGGTCAGAGGACGGATGTCCATAACTAGATAGTTATGGAAATCCTTCCTCCTTTATCGACACGCCTGCTGAAAGTTCCGCGCCATACCTTCAGCAACTGAACTATCGGTCGTAGTGTTCCGTCGGTATGATACACCAAACACGTCGAACAGTCAGTATTATGTGACGGTGGCGACTAACATTCGGTCGCGCAACGTTTGGTGGAAGCTTTTTTGCTGATGAAATAAGTATCAAAAATTTTGTATTATTATTATCTACTCTAAAATTATTTAAATATTATTTTTTCCTGTTTCGTTTCAAGTCTTTTGTGATTAAATTGCAATCATCATCATATAGCCTTCTGCTGTTTACTGCTCTACACCGGTCTCACCTAATATTCATAACAATTTGCATTCAGCATTGTTAGGTAATATGATGAAATAGGAGCGCTGTGTAGAAACACTGAATAATGTATTTGTAGTTATAGATCCGATCCTATAACAACAGGAGAACATCTGTGCCCGTTCGGAAACTAATAAATAATTTAAATAAATACTAAATTGTGTCTGCAGCTCAAAAATACACCTAAACACGTGTATAATTATGGTGCACAAAAAAGCATTATCTATCTAAACCTTCCTCAGGAACTATAGTATCTATTGGTGAAATACGTACAAAAATCTGATAAGTAGATTCTGAATAGTTAATACTTTTGCTGATCGCGTCCC
The DNA here is from genome assembly GCA_944739405.2 of Euclidia mi. NCBI lineage: Eukaryota > Metazoa > Arthropoda > Insecta > Lepidoptera > Erebidae > Euclidia > Euclidia mi. Next base: position 14,411,818 of record OX123193.2, on the reverse strand, counting down.
GGGTTCGATTCCCAGGTCAAGTAAAAGTGTACAGTAGCAGTTCGGAGTCGTGCAAAGTGGGGTCCCACTTTCATAAGATAAAATTCGATTTCGAAGATGGCAAAATGTGGGTGTAATATAATATATCTGCCTACCCCTTCGGGAATATAACAAAAATAATTACTTATGAAGGAGGCTCGATAGTCGCAAACCATGTATTAACTTCCACTACCGCACTCATGAACGAAGCACTCGGTTATATCTGCCGTGTATAAAATAAACAAAAGAGGTCCCAATAGCGATCCCTGAGGGATTCCTCTGGTCACAGGAAGAAGAAAGCGTGGAACCGTCTTTTTTAGTTAGTTGGACCAATTGGGTTCTGCCCATCAAGTAGGTCTCGAACCACTTGACAGTTGCCCACTCAAATCCGTAAAACGAGAGCTTCGACAATAGTAGAGATATATTTATTGAGTCAAAAGCACGCGAATAATCGAGTAGTGTGAGAATTGATCCTTCCTCGCGATCCCGAGTCTCAAGGATATTCCCAATGACGTCCGCCAGCGCTGTATTTGTACCGCGCCCCTTCCTAAAGCCTGATTGAAGGTGCGGCAGTATACCACAAGACTCTAAATAGTCCACAACCTGCACGTACACCACCCGTTCCAATACCTTAGACAGGCAGGGCAGTATGCTGATGAGACAAAGATCACTGTAATTTTGGGGGCTGCTCTTTTTGGGTAAAGGTCTCACAATGGCTCTACGCCAAGAACTCAGAAATGTATACGTCTCAATTGATCTATTTATAATTTCAGTCAAGGTTTGCAGTGACTGAGGTAGTGTAAGAGATAACATTTCTTTTGTTATACCGTCAATCCCCTGGGCATTACTAGACATATTTGTTATAATTTTAAAAATTGTGTCTGGGTCAGTTTACTTTAAAGAAAATGTTGCACTACAGTAACGGTTGAATTCGTAAAATGTTAATTGTGATATATTTATGTCTGTTTTTCCTGGAACGTCAAGAAATGCGGCATTTATTCCTTCAGGATCATTAAAGGTCCGGAAGCACATTATCGTCACTACTATTAGATTAAACCATAGTGATTTAGAATTTTCTATTTGGTCATTGACATATTTTGTAAAAAAGGCTTGCTTATCATTATGTAAAGCAGTTGACGCTACATGCTTCAAATCTATGTAGTATTTTTTTACAGAGTCTAACTTGGTTTGACGATAGCGCTCCTGGCCTCTTTTACGTAACTTAAATAAAGTTCTAACGGTATCTGTAATCCACGGAGTTGGTGGGCCTTTGAATACTTTACTTTGAGTAGGCGCGTGAACATCAAAAATATTCTGAATGTGTGTGCTAAGAAAAAATACCATTTCGTTTACGTCTCGTAGATCACAAATAGATTTCCATGGAATGCATTTTAGGTCCATCTCAAACAACTCCGGCAAGATATCTTTAATAGGACGAAATGTGACAAGTTTCCTAGTTGGATTTTGCTTTTGCTTTGCTATCTATTAAAGTGGCGCTACCCCCTACAAAATGGGTAGCCGTTCTAACTAATTGGTTCAAGTTATTGTGGCTCCAGAAAACTGCAATTTGTTTCGCTTTAGTACCATTCAAATCCAGCAAATTGACGTTAAAGTCTCCCAACAATAAGATATTATCATACGGAGCCAGACTGTACATACTGTCAATAACAGCATCTAAGAAAATGTCTAAGTCTAACCATGGAGGCCGATACGCTGCTCCAATGAACAGTTTTTTATTCTCAAAGTTGATAGTCATCCAAAGTTGTTCTACTAATGGATGTGGAGGGTGATTCCTAATGCGTGCACTTATACCATAGACGGACATTCGGACATAGAATGCAACACCTCCTTCGCGACCTCCCCGAACGGTTAATGGGCGCGGGATGTGACGCAGATGGTAACCGGGAACCATAGGTGCTTGACCCTCTTCCCCACCACGCAGCCAGGTCTCATTGATGGCCATGACGTCAACCAAGTGATGGTCCATAGCTATTAAAAACTCATCATGATTGGTTGCCAAGGAGCCAGCATTCAGTAGCCCAAATTTTATAAACTTATTATTCAGCATTACAAAAGGATAACAAAACGTTTATGTATTGACACTCTACTCGCCCCATGCAAGCATAATTATTAGTAGAAACAGAAGCGTAGAGGTAAAATGCATTAGTAACAAACAATACTGTGTCAAGTACAGATATGATAAACATTATAAAAACGACTGTGATATACTTATTACGCCAATAACGATAGATTCGAACTAGAATGCTAATAAAGATTACCAATCTAACTATTATTACTGCACAATGTTTCTCTAATTGATAGGTTAAAATAAAAATAATATAAGTCCTAATCCTAATACAAAATCTTAATCTAGCCAATATTACTACACAATGTTTTTCCTTTTTTACAGGAAACCACAAGGATAAGAAGTGCAGAGGGTACGTTACTTCTGAGGGAGAAGGCCGAAGACACGAAGGAGATCGTTTTCGGAGCGGATAGAGCAAACCGAGTTACCATCCTTCTTCCTGGCGAGAACGCGGCCACGCCTCGTCCATATAAATTGCCATCCGAGACGATTAGCAGCCTCTCGCGCTTGACGAAATAACATACGGTTCATCTTCGTCAACCGTTCATTGATGTAAAAACGCGTGGGCGGTCCCGATACTCCAAGCTCAGCTGTGGTCGCGCCCCGACGCACTCTCGCCGCACGCAGCAGTTCATCGCATAAATGACGTCGTGCCAGACGCGCTATCACCGGGCGCGGGCGAACCTCCCTAGCACCCTCCGGACTTGTTGCATTAATGTGTCTAGCGCCGATGCAATCCACGCTTATAATATCCCTTTCATCTAGGCTGACACCCAGCTTAATACCTATGCCTGAGAGTATATGAGCGAGATTTTCCCTTTTAAACTCGGAAATATTGGTTAGTTCAAGGTCAGTAGCCAGTAACTCATGGTCTCGATCATTTAGCTCCAACTTCAATTGAGATACTACCATATCTATATCTGTTTGACACGCTGTTTTCGCTGAGATCGTGTTTTGTTCTAGAGCGCTTAATCTACTGTCGAGTCCATCAATCCATTCATTGCAGTTCTTAATATCATTCCTAAGTTGCTCACATTCTTCACGTAGTGCCATAAAATCGCTACGCATTGACCGCATCTCCGACCGCAGCTCCTCCTTAAATAGCCGGAGTTCATCGGCTATACTTAAAGCGCACTCTTTGTTTTCAACATCAACATTGACGTACGGATGTCAAACTAACGGTACATGTTCGGTTTTGCTCCTCGTAAATAAATTCATGTTCGAGTGAAATTACAATCATTTTAATGAATACAAGTCAAAATCGGGGGTTTTAACACAGTAATAGTATTAAACTAGTGAAAAGTGATCTCAAATTAACTTTAATAAACAAGAAATACTTCAAACTACTACTAGGCGGCGATAGCCCAATGGTGTACGTAACGGACTGCCGAGACGATGGTCTCGGGTTCGATTCCCAGTTAACCCGGGCACACACCTATGACTTTTCGAAATTATGTGTGTATTAAAAATATAAATTTTCTCTCGCTTAACAATGTGCCCGGTAGATGGCAATAGGCTCGCCCCCTATTACATTGGGACCGAAACATATCTGGCGAAGTGTGGGTGTGTAATACACCTCTGCCTACCCCTTCGGGAATAAAAGGCGTGAAGATATGTTATGTTATGTTACTTCAAACTATACAATCCAACTGTTCACCTACCCTATATAATTTACAAATAAAAATAAAGTTCATTAAAACATATTGTGTACAATCAAAGTGTATGCGCACGTTTTGTGTAAGTTTCAGTTACTGTTGTAGTGCATAAAACCATCCTCACTACGCCTTATAAACTCCCATAAAATACTTTCATGAACAGCGCCATCTAGTGTCAACCCACCGTAGCTCTAACTTTTTAATTATAATATTACAAGGACTCTGTTTATTACCATTATGCCTTCAGTCAAGTGCGGTGGATGTGCTCGCTTTCTATCACCAACAGAGGCAGCCAGATGTAGCAAATGCAACGTGCTTTATCACCGAGCATGTGCATCGCTGCCACTAAAAGGGGGAAAAACTACTGTCTGGCAGTGCCCGGAATGTAGTAAAGGTCCTTCTAGAATCAGTAATATAAATACGCTGTATCCCAGTTAAATATATCCCACACTGACGAGAATAGCTCAGACGAGTTTCTGGATACTAGTCCCTCAAAAAATTTTGATGTTGAAAACAAAGAGTGCGCTTTAAGTATTGTACCAATAGTCCGTAATTTCCTCTCTTTCAAGGCCCATAATGTTTGAAGTAATAGTAAATTGGTCGTTATCAAGCTATTCTTTTGAATAAACTAAGCCGATTTAAGTTTCGACTTTAATGCAAATATAAGTTTGAATGTGTATAGTTTTCGGTGATGAGATACTATAATTGTATTATCAGAAACTGAAAAATATTCTGGTGCTAGTAGAAAATAAATATATATGGACAAATATTTTAAACGCTTGGGCCTAAGTGCGTATTTGTTGCAATAAAATTAGTCCCGCAATAATGTACTGGATAAATCTATTACAACATACCTTTTAGCAAACCTTTTCATCAATTCACACATGTGAAGTTTAAAAAAATAAGACTCTCCTATGTGAATGCTAATGTTATACGATGAAATTGTTTTTCAATTTCCGAAATAAGGAGAAATCATGCAATGTTATGGGATATCTAAGGAACATAAAGAAATAAGGTGAATGAAATCTTTATCTAATATTTCAACCACATTCAGCACAATGCTAATGTTATATGATGAAATTGTTTTTGAATTTCCGAAATAAGGAGAAATCATGCAATGTTATGGGATATCTAAGGGACATAAAGAAATAAGATGAATGAAATCTTTATCTAATATTTCAACCACATTCAGCACAATGCTAATGTTATACGATGAAATTGTTTTTCAATTTCCGAAAAAAGGAGAAATCATGCAATGTTATGTGATATCTAAGGGACATAAAGAAATAAGGTGAATGAAATCTTTATCTAATATTTCAACCACATTCAGCACAATCTTATTTCGCTGCCGTAATGAACGAGGCCTAGGAGCAAATTGGATTTCCGTTTTGGGCAACCGAAATATGGTAGGTAACTTGATTTTTCACTGCAGACGTCAGAAAAATTGTGTTACCTTTTTAATTTAGGTCAATCACGCCAGTTCATCGCTTGTTTTTACTTTGCATTTAGAACTTTCCAAGTCCAGTAAACTGGCGAATTGGAGTTAACCTATTGAATATTGAGTCAAAAGTTAATGGAATGACTTACTCAACCGTGGTACCTATCGACTTGTGCTTCACTGAAATAATCCCACGTTTACCGCGCAGTGCGCGGCGTCGTTCCACACTGAATTACCGATCCAATTATGTCGCTTTTGTCTTTGACGCTCCATTACCACCAAGCTTTCGAAAATGGAATGGATTCGTTATCCATTCTATTTTGAAATCTCTGTGATAATAGGGTATTTGACTTAAAAAATCGAATTAGTCCGTCAGTTAGATTATCGAAAAATATTGGACACGTATATTTTCTTTAGTCACGTAAACAAAAAATGAAGACGACAAACTTCTCTGAAAACTCGTGTGACGTCACTTGCCAGTACACTTTTTACTGGCAAGTGACGTTACAAGCCCCCTCTCTTAGGCGTTTCTCCATCTTTGATGCGTTTTATCTTCGTAATTTTTTACTGATTCGATAAAACAAAAAATACGTATCCAATATTTTTCGATAATCTAACTGACGGACTAATTCGATTTTTTTAGTCAAATACCCTATTGGTTGCGGTGTGCTCTATTTGTTGTTTGTCTTGTCGTTTGATGGTGCTTTTATGAGATAGAGATACAGCGTGGCAGTAAGAAAGTTTATGTATGTCCAGCACTCATGGCAACTATAGCTTCATCATCAATGTCAATGCTACTTATGTCCTTTGTTATTTTCTTTATTAATTTCCTGTGTTACATTTTGTGGCTACAACATAAAGAAAGCTAGTGTTTATTGTAATAATTGAATGAAACGAACTATTGCTTGAAGACAGTAACGAAGTAGAGTTGGAGTACTACGCATGGGACTGGAAGTGGCGTGGGTGTGTATATGGCTAATGCATGCATAAACCAGACCTATCTGGATCGCAATGTAGACACGAACAAACAATACTTGATGTTCAGACAAATCAAGTGCCAGTCACAATGGCGTACACAGCTTGTGATTTTAGCCACTCCGCATGTACAATCACTTCACCTGATATATACTAATAATTTGACAAATAATTTGTCATTAAAACCGTCTTGATTATAGTTAGATTATTCAACACAGTGACATAATAATCATAGCTGTCCAGATTTTTTTAATCGTACCTTGTCCAACGAAAAAGTTTAATTCAAATATACCTGACCATACAATTTCCCGCAGCTTCGTTTAGCTTAATTCAGTTTTATTTGAAGTGAGGTTTTAGTTGTTGAACTTAACCGTTCCTTTTCATTAATTACCTCGTTGTCTGAAACTCTGATTTATTTAATGTTATGTGTAATGTATTCAAATGAATGCCCATTAACTTCGCGTAATATTATTAGTGGTGTTTAAATAAGATTAATAATTCAGTTTAGGATCTGTACGTTCAATAAAATGCTGGCAAATAAACTATTTATTTTCACAAATGAGTGTATGAATACTGAATTATGGTTGCCATGTTTAAATAATATATATAAGGTTTTTGGTGGAGCGCCATCTACTACATATTAATTTATAGCAGGTACAAAAACATAATGATAGGTTTTTAAATACATAGAGAAAGAGAATGGCTTTTTAAAAACCTCTCCTGCTTCATTGAGTTGATAACGCCCACTGAAACGTACCGCCTACTTGAAATGTCTACTTGCCCATTAGTTACAAAAAGGTTGCAGCTAGTTGGCCACACTAAATTTATAAAACCGGCCAGGTGTACTAACGGCCATTTTTAATATTCGATCCATACATGGATTTTGAGATTCGAGATTCGTGTTTGACATATTTAGTATGGAGCTTGCGTCAAAAACGACTCTAAAATCTACAGATCTATCTATGGACCGAATATTGAATGCCGTAGTTTCACACGCCTTCACAAATATTCAATAAACGAACAAAGGCCTCCCTCACTAGGACGAGCGTGCGCTCGGTGTGCGTTCACCGTGCGTTTGACATGCGCCCGGTTCACTTCTTACTAGAGAGCTTGGAGGACGCGCACGCTCAATTTGAGGGCGGCCTAAAAGTAGGTACACACATTCCAAATTCGAAACAAGAATCTGTTGATCCTACAAGTGTTTGTTAAAAACTAAGTGGCGTGGCTACGCCATTCATGTATTAAGCACGCGAGTAAAAAATAAAATATTACTCCTTTTTATTATAAATACCTAGTACACTAACGCCTAGTGAGTGCATCCTCAGCTGCCTTCATTATTATTCTGCACCAGTATTGCTGACAAGGCTTCTTTGTTTATAGAGATGACAAGTTGTTTTGCGACATGAGCGGAAATAATGTAAGTTTGTTGTACCCTGCCCTGGTAGTCATTTTTAAAACTTTCCCGGATATTTACTTGAAATAAATAATAAACAATTAAGTAGTAATTTTAATGTCTGGATTATATTATTATGTTACTAATGTGTGGTCGTGTCATTGGTTCAATGATTCAGGCAATACTAACCCCGCTAATCATACTTGAGGTGGTGCATTACGAATACAAAATGCCAGTACCTTATTTCATACCGTGGGTGTCGTAAAAGGTAACTAAGGACCACACACGAAGGAAATATCGCTTTGCGTAGAGATTGGAAACTTGACATCAAACCCAATACCCAGCCTTTCTGATCAGCGTGTACATCAGCAGTGGACTGCAAAAGGTTATAGGCCTTTGGTCCATTTTTATGACAAATCGAGCAATTATTCATGCAAATCCCATTTCAAAGTGAAGTATCGGGAGTAACAAATAAAAGGACATCAACTTGTAGCTAGCGTATATTGCGAACTAAACGGTTACAATCATGTAGGCTTATTTATACGTGATCTTATTTACGAATTTTGTTATATGGGTAAACCCAAATATATTACAATCCTTCACCTTAAATAATGCATATCCTAAATTATATAAAACTAAAAAAACTAAAATAAACAAAATATAAACCTTAACATTAGCTATTTTATATATCCTACAACTGTTTACAACGTTCTACAAACATCAATGAAATATGAACTTAGTCTTCAATAGCTACCAGTATAACTTCATTAAAAAATAAGTGAAATAAGTAAGAACTAAATATTGATATCACATGATTAATCAATATATTGGTTAATTATTTTTTTATACATTTATCAATTTATTGGGGCGGTCTTTTTAAGCGACACGCCCGTACAGGACGGGGGCAGACTACCTCTGGAACAGCATCCTCGGGATGGGAAACTATCACCCGTTCCTCAAGACTGGGTACATTACTGAGAGGTACTGACCCAGAAGCAGATGTAGACGGCAACTCAACAGTAGTCGCGGTTCAAACCGGACTAAACTCCCTGACGCTCCGAGGGCTCTGAGTGTCTCCGAGGACTGACGCTGGCTTCGTCACATCGGGATTTTCGGGACGTTCCGCATCAAGAGAACCCCGTTCCGATGTGCTAGTCGGACAAATCAAAGAGCTTCGCGATCGCTGTCTTAACTGTTCAATGTGTCTATGGCTTTCTTTGCCTGAACAGTCCATAACTTTATAAAAGTCAAAGTCAAAAGTCAAAAATCATTTATTCATCTGGGTCACAAAGTGACGCTTATGAACGTAAAATTTTAATGTACATTACTTAATGCTTCTACATTTACATTTACTGCCCATTCGCAAAGCAATAGGTAGAACCACGAGAAAGAACGGGCAATAAAACTCTTTTTAATCGCCAGTGTTATGTTACATATTTTGTTTTTGTAAGGAGCTGCAACTGTTTCACATTGTAATTAATTACTTGTAAATAGTAATTAGGAACATACATAATACTTAAATAATTAATGCAGTTACCAATTTAACTGCTGTAGTAGCCTTCCAGTGTGAATATTGTGTAACAGGAGCATCCACTTACGTCTTATAATGTAGGCAACTCGCGACCATGTTCATAACTATATGGTGGAAATATATGTTACAGAAGTGACTGTATATGAATACACAAAATTACTAAAACATTAGTTTACAGCCCATAATCACGAGTTATCTTCATCTTACAGTGCAGTAAAACTTTAATAAAATTAGTGGAACAACAATGCAAATGTAAATGTAGTACCTAAGTTGAATGACCTAATAATACATGAACAGTAATTTAAAAGAACTAGAAATATTATATAAAGATTAACTGAAATATGCAAAGTATCTATATAATTCTAATTAGGTATAAAGATCATGAGTTGTCTAGCGTAAGTGACCAGCTATCCTTATCACTGAAATAATCATTAATAGTATAATAACCTTTCTTAATAAGACAGTCTTTTATTTTAGTTTTAAATGTACTAAATGGTAATTCTAAAAGACTAATTGGTATTTTATTGTATATACGAATACCTAACCCTACAAAAGAATTATTAACTTTATGTAAACGATGATAAGGGGCATATAACCTATGCCTGTTTCGAGTATTTATGTTATGTATATCGCTTTTTGTGGTAAATAAACCTATATTTTGCCTAATGTACAAAACATTAGCAAATAAAAATTGCGAGGCTACTGTAAGAATTCCTATAGACTTAAAGCGTTCCCTAAGAGTATTTTTGCACCTTACATGTATATTGCTCTTACCGCTCGTTTTTGTAGAACGAAGATATTCTGAATATCCGCAGCTTTGCCCCATAACAAAATGCCGTAGGACATAACACTGTGAAAATAGCTAAAATAAACTAAACGAGCCGTGTCGATGTCAGTAAGTTGCCTAACTTTTCTGACGGCATACGCAGCAAAGCTTAGCTTTCCTGCAAGACATGCTATATGTGCACCCCATTGTAACTTATTATCTAGTGTAATACCTAGGAACACTGCAGAGTCTACTGTGTCAAGTTCCTCCCTATCTAGCATAATATTAGGTCCCAGTTGTCTTACATTAGGTAAAGCAAATTTAACGCATTTAGTTTTCCTAGAATTGAGCACTAGGTTGTTTGCTGTAAACCATTGTGTAACTTGTAATAGTGCATTATTTACATCATCAAATTGATTTCTATTCCTATCTACTTTAAAAATAAGTGACGTATCATCTGCAAAAAGTACAACATCACAGATGTTTTTTAAATAAAAAGGTAAGTCATTAATATATACAAGAAATAGAAAAGGACCTAAAATTTAGCCTTGTGGAACGCCTAGCTGTATAGGTAATTTAGAGGATGTAGTCCCATTTACATCGACACACTGAAATCTCTGCCGCAGGTACGAATCGACAACACTAAGTGCGGTTTTCTCTACGCCATAGTGGCGGAGCTTACGCAGTAGCGTGTCGTGCTGAACGCAGTCAAATGCTTTAGATAGGTCACAGAACACTCCAATAGCATTCTTTGATGACTCCCAAGCACTATAAACGTGTTTTATGAGAGCAATACCCGCTTCAGTAGTGGATCTACCTTTAGTCAATCCGTATTGATCCTTGTGAAGCAGACTATTTAAATTAAAGTGGTTTAGTAGCTGCTTTAAAAGAATCTTTTCAAATATTTTACTAAATGCCGGCAAGATAGATATGGGCCTAAAATTATTAATTTCATTTTTACTGCCAGATTTGAATAAGGGTATAATTTTACTTAATTTCATCAAATCCGGAAATACGCCTAGGTCAAAGCATTGATTAAAAATTATAGATAGGTAAGGCGCAACAGTCTCAACTATAGTACCTAAAATTTTAATTGAAATGCCCCAAAAGTCACCGGTATTTTTAATATTAATTGAATTATATGCGATCAATATATCTCGCGGGGTAACGTGCTCGAATCTAAACACGCTCTTGCATTTAGGTACTCTGCTAAGCAAAAAATTTCCAGCGTCTAAAGATGATGATTGTAAACAGCTAGTAGTTGTTAAAGGTATGCTCGCAAAGAAACTATTGAACATATGTGCTACTTGAGTTTTATTGGTGACTAATAAATTGTTTTCTTTAAGTTCAAATTGGTTTTCCCGTGGTCGTGCTCTTCCTGTTTCATTATTTATAATTTTTCAAGTTTCTTTAATTATATTTGTTGAATGCTTAATTTTACTACTAATAAATTTAGATTTTGCCATAATACAAACTTGTTTAAAAATTTTTGAGTACTTTTTTACATAATCTCGAAAAGGTGTGTCAAATCTATATTGTTTCATACCATATAATTCAAACAACTTGGCTCTACTTTTGTATATACCTATAGTGGCCCACTGGTTAAAAGATCCCATAGTACCCTTTAGTGTGACTGTTTTACTCTTGAAGGTATTTTGAAACTCATTATTTACTAGTCCAAAAAGTGAGTTATAAATTGTATTTGGATTTTGTGAGTTCAATATTGAGGTATTGAGTTTAGCAATAATATTGGTTTTGAAACGTATTAGACGATTGGTAGTCTGAGGCCTACATTCTACTGTACGTGATTTATCATATGTTGAACAGGGAAAACTAGCTATCTGTCCACGGTGATCAGAAGGGAGAGAACTAATTACTACTGGGTTTGTGGCAGCACAAGAACTAAATATGTTATCTAAACAAGTAGAAGATGTTGCAGATACTCTAGTAGGTTTACAGAATAGGTTACTTAAATTAAATGACTTGAAAAGATTCAGAAATCTAATACACTGTGAAGAGTTATCTAAAATATTAATATTAAAATCGCCACATACTATAATATTCTTATTACTACATTTAATTTTATTTATAGCATCTTCCATAACAGTCTCAAATAGATTATAGTCACCAGAAGGAGGTCGATATACACAAATTACTATATATAGGTCTAATTCAACTAATACAACTCAATAGTGCGCTCAATAGATAAATTAACAATATCTTTACGTTCCTTACATTTTAATAAATTTGAAGTTATTATGAGAGAACCGCCTCTAATAGCCTGCATTCTTATATACGAACTCTGCGCTGTATAATATTGATTTATAACAATAAGCTCATGGTTCTTTAACCAATGTTCAGTTAAGCACAAAACCTTAACATCATATTTTTCTAGAAATAAACTTAACTCTAATTCTTTGCCAGATAGGCCCTGCATGTTTTGGTGTACTATATTCAAATACTGCAGCCTAACTGTTGTCCAATCTTGGAGTTTAAATCACAAGACGTGTCAATAAAAACGTTGTTAGTACAAGTACTAACCCTATCAAATAAATTGTCAACACAAGGCTCTCTGCCTTGTTGTAAATTGTATGCTAATAGTTTAGCAATCTGTCGCTTAATATAAAATGGCAGATACATTGTATCTCTTGTTAAAGTAAATTTACTAATAAATTAATTAGCGTCAAAAAACAATATTGCGTCTTTATGACGACAAGTTATATTATACAATAACATATTTAATGTGTGTATGTGCATGTTTTGTGTATGTGTTAAGTCATTTGAGTAAGGCAAAGCACATAAAATAAATTTACAACTAAACTTGGAATTAAGGTCTAATAACATTTCAACACATTCTATGATATGCTGTCTTTTTACCGTTAAACTGTTACCAAACAACAATATGGCCGTACTACTCTCATCTAAGGGGTGCAACTTAATCTGATTAACTAAACTACTGTAACTATCCCCTGGCCTAGAGTAATTTAAAACACTCTGGTTTGTATTCTCACTGAGAAGACTACCAAAATTATGACCTAGCCTATCAGAAAAAATGTAGGTTTTGTTAAAGCCGTGTGGTTGACGGCATAGAATACAGGTGTCGTAAGAGGCGACTAAGGGATAACACGATGCAAATACCATCTTTGCGTAGAGACGGAAAACTCGACATCAAACCCTATGCGACTGCCTCGTTGGTCTCGCGGCATAAATGTGCGCGTGGGATCGGGAGGTCCCGGGTTCGATTCCTGGGTCGAGCAGTGTTATTGGGTTTTTCTGTCACGAAATTCTCAGTAGCAGCACGGAGTCTGGAAATGTGCCCAGTACGGCAATAGGCTCGCCCCTTATTACGTGGGACTAAAGTATATCTGGCGAAAAGTGGGTGTAGGAATACACCTCTGCCTACCCCTTCGGGGATAAAAGGCGTGACGATATGTATGTATGTATGTCTTTTAACCGTACGCACTGCATTTTCTGCAGCCCCATTCGATGCTGGGTGGTACGGAGCAGAAAAAACGTGATCTACACCCTGACTAGCCAAAAAGTCTGCCATTTCCTTGCTCGTGAACGGTGGTCCGTTATCTAAGACTATTTGTCTCGGTAGGTAGGCACAGGAAATACTTCTAACCATTTAGTTCTAGCGTCAACCATAATTAAATACATTTTTCCGAAAATAGGCCCAAGAAAATCAAGATGCACCCTCGCCCAGGGTCTAGAAGGCCAGGGCCACGGCGTGACCGCGTGCCGCTGCGGCGCGTCCGCCTCCCCCGCGCACACCGCGCACTCCCTGCACGTCGCCTCAATCGCCTCGTCTATGCCCGGCCACCACACATAACTCCTAGCTGACACCTTCGTCTTAACTATGCCCATATGCGGTTCATGTAATTCCTGTAGTATCCTGGCTCGACTACTTGCAGGAATCACTACCCTGTGCCCCCACATCACGCAGCCTAGCTCCTCGTTCAGTTCTTTACGACGGTTAAAATACGGTTGTAATTCTCGAATATCATTCTCTGTTGGCCATATATCCCGAATATAACTTAAAACCCTACCTAACATTGGATCTACCATAGTTTGTTGTTTAATTGTATTATAATCCAATAACAATGCATTCTGTGCAAAATGTAAATACGTTTGCTCGGGGACCTGCAGTGACTCATAGCTACTGCACGGAACCGGCAGTCTCGACAGCCCGTCCGCACCGTTTTGTTTAGTGTTTACATATTCAATATCGTACGTATAAGCAGATAAAATAATTGCCCAGCGTTGTAATCTACTCGCAGCCATCGCTGGTACACCGTGTTTTGGTCCAAATATACTTACTAACGGTTTGTGGTCGGTTCGCAAGACAAATCGTCGACCATAAACATACTGATGTAATTTTTGTAAACAAAATACGATAGCTAACGCCTCCCGATCTATTTGTGAATAATGTTTCTCGGCGTTATTCAACGAGCGTGACACATACACTACCGGGCGGTCGCGGCCGTCGTCGGTGCCCGGCTGTGTGAGTACACCGCCTATGCCCCGCGCGCTCGCGTCGCATGTCAACACTAACGGCTTGTTTGGATCATAATGAGCTAATACCTCTGCGCCTACTAATATTTTTTTAACTTTTGCAAACGCCCTTTCGCGCTCCGCACTCCATCTCCAATTGACCCCTCTTTTTAGGGTTCCGTACCTAAAAGGTAAAAAACGGAACCCTATTACTAAGCCTCCGCTGTCTGTCTGTCTGTCTGTCACCAGGCTGTATCTCATAAACCATGATAGCTAGAAAGCTGAAATTTTCACAAATTATGTATTTCGGTTGCCGCTATAACAACAAATACTAAAAATAAAAAAATGAAAATATTAAGGGGGGTCCCATACAAAAAACGTGTTTTTTTCGTATTTTTTGTTCAAAATTACTAACTGTAACAGGTAGACGCTTTAAATTTTTACAGAATATGTAGTTGTATGTTACCTTTCAAAATAAATAATTAAATTTTAAAAAAGTAAATAATAAAGGGGGGCTCCCATACAACAAACGTAATTTTTAAGCAATTTGTTACTCGATATTCATAAACAGGTAGACACTTATGAAGTATTTAAGTATACATACAACGAACGTGTTTTTTTTTTTTTTTTTGAAAAATATATGTTGGCCTATTCTCATAGATACCGGATAAGCACAAAAATTGTGCACTGTGACACGAGAATTTTATATATTAGAAGATGGCACGGAACCCTTCGTGCGCGAGTCCGACTCGCACTTGCCCAATTTTTAAAAGTTCATACAGTGGTGACAAAATAGTACTCAAATTCTTAACAAATTTAGCATAAAAATTAACTAAACCTAAAAAGGAACGCAACTCTGGAATATATCTTGGCCTGGGAATTTTTATTATTGCTTTTATTTTAACTGAATCCACTTTAACCCCATCTTTTGATATGACATAACCTAAGTATTTGACTTCATTAACCATAAATAAACATTTACTCCTTTTTAGCTTCATACCGTGACTCTGTTACCGCTGGAACACTTTTTCTAACGTTTCTAAGTGATTATCCCGTGTTCCCGCCGTTCCGATGATGATATCATATAAAAATACTTCTACCCCCGGAATATCACTAAGTAAATTCGACATAATACGCTGGAAGATGCCCGGACAAGAAGACAACCCAAACACAAGTCTATTGTACTTAAAAATACCTCGATGTGTGTTTATTACAGTTAAATCTTTAGTATTATCCAATTCAATCTGGTTATAAGCAAGAGACAAATCAATTTTTGAGAAATGTGTAGCACCGTTTAAGCTCACTAACAAATCATCTATCTTGGGTAACTTATATCTATCGACCAGTAAGACAGGATTTAAAGTTATTTTGTAATCAGCACAGATACGGAGTCCTCCGTCCGCTTTACGTACCGGTACCAAATGCGTCGCCCAGTCCGAGCACTCGACGGGCTCGTAGCACGGAGCGTTGCTTTGCCGCCTGTGTACCGCCCCAATCCCTCGCTGAACAATTCTTTATACCTGTTCAACAAACAATCGACAGTATCAGACATTTTGTGTACACTATGGTTAACCTCTTGTTGAAATGGAGGTATTTTAATACCCAATTCTATTAACCATTGCCTGCCCAGTAAGGAAGTTGTACCCCCGTCTATCACAAAAAGTTTAGATATTTTATTTTATCTTTGTGTTGAACTTTCGGTCTTATAACCCCTAGTGGTCTTATATTGCTACCATCATAAAATTTTAACACCAAATTAAATGGTTTAATTACTCTATAGTTAAAAAGTTTATCATATGTTTTTTTACTGATGCATGAAATTGCCGAGCCTGTGTCTAGCTCCATTTTTAATGTTTTATCATCAATCAGTAATGCTAAACTCACCGGGTTGTAGTCGCTCAAACATAGTTGATGAAGTTCTTCCTCAAGCTCGTCCGAACTGGAGTCTCCCGCTCCTGCCCTCGAATGGTCGCTCGTGGTGGCATCCACGTGGTTCACTCCACGCCTCTTCCCTCTGCCACTGTTAGCCTCCGTCCGCGGACAAACACGCCCCAATGTCCGCTTTGTTTGCATTTGCTACAAACAAAATGTTTATAGCGGCACTCCTCCTTGCTGTGTCCGCGCCAGCCGCACGCCGTGCAGCCCCCCGCGCCCTTCTCGGTGTCCGCGCCAGCCGCACGCCGTGCAGCCCCCCGCGCCCTTCTCGGTGTACGCCCGTGGTATGTTCGTTGGTCCGCTGCATGGTCCGCAAACTGACCGCGCCCACGCTTTGCCCGCAACGTGTTCACGATTGCTGATGCCTCTGCCGTCGCTTTCTGTTCCACGACTGCCGCATCCCGCTCGGCCGCCTCCAGCCCAACCGCCAATTTGACTGCTCCTGAGTACGTCAAATTGTCTTCCGCAAACAACCTTTGCCTGATGACATCACTCTTCACTCCGCATACGAACTGGTCACGCAAATTCTCCTCCAAACTTGCACCAAACTCACAAGTTTTCGAGAGTTTCTTCAACTCGGTCAGATATTGTGTTACACTTTCGTCGTCTTTCTGTCTTCTTTATCGGAACCGATACCGTTCCGCCATGACCGCAGGTTTCGATTGCAGGTGATTTTTCAAAATGGTAACGGCCTCTTCGTACGTTATATCCCCTGGTTTTCTTGGATTGCACAGCGTGCTCAGCAATTCGTACGTCTCATCACCCACGCCCGTGATCAGCATCGGCAGCCACATGTCCTTCTCGACTTTATTTACCTTGAAGAACATCTGCAACCGCTCCTCGTACAAAGTCCAGTTGCCTGACTTCATATCAAAATCGCGAATCTTCCCGACTTTGCCGACCGACATTTTTCTCGAATAATTGCAGACGAACTTCGATGATTATTATAACGCCCAAATAGTGATCCTCGTCGCCACTGAAGTATCGGGAGTAATAAATAAAAGTACGTCAACTTGTAGCTAGCGTATATTGCGAACTAAACTGTTACAATCATGTAGGCTTATTTATACGTGATCTTATTTACTAATTTTGTTATGTGGGTAAACCCAAATATATTACACAAAGAACTAAGGATCTTGACTGTTCCATGCTTATACATCCTAGTACTACTTACTCGTTTATCGAAATAGGTACATGAACATGAAAGCCAAGAAGAAAGACAAATGAGGTAAAGTACAATAAGAAAAGATCTTCTACTCAAATGTGTACCGACTCTCGATGTCGTGAAGCATAGCCCTTATTACAAATCGGTTAAGCTATTTAATAAATTGCCTAAACAAGTAAAAACATTATTATATAAAATGAATTTTCAAAATGAACTTAAACGGTTGTTTTCAAAATGAACTTAAATGACATGTAACTTGCACACCACATTGACCACACCACATGACATTGTGATTAGGACATCAGAATCTATGTATATTAATGGCTTATTATTTTTGACATTATTTTTCCTATTGACTTTATTTTTCTTTTTGACATTATGACCATTAATTATTTTATTCTTCCGCTTATATCCTGTCCTGATTTTAATTTTTGTTTGTTTATAATGATAATGTTAAATTTTTTTTTTAATGTATGTATATTCACACACAATTTCTTAGTTTTTTTTGAATGAATATAAAAAAGAAATATTCACTACTGATTATTACTCCTGTCCTACTAACTGGTAACTTCGGTGATCAACAAAGGCATTGCTAAATGATATTTGCGACGTCAACTAGGTACAATGCTAGGTGCAATGTTTGTGAAATATTCAATTCATAGACGCAGTCTGTTATTTGTGAAACATTCCTTAGATGAAGTAGTGATCTGCCACTAGCAGTTCAGTGATAAAAAGTTCATCTTGTGTGACGTAATAACACGCACGCAGAATAAAATTAAATCTTGGTAAAGACAGATGGAAGTGAAGGGAAATTTTGCGAAAGAAAATTTCGAAGCCAAGAACAAATGAAAGCATTTACCGTTATTCGAGTTCCGGGTTTGAACCTCAGTCGCTCGCTGCGGAAATTAGAGGCAACGACTGGAAATTGGAAACTTACAGCCAACCTCCTGTTTTAATTTTCACTGTACTTGGGTCGTGTTAGATTCTGTTGTTTGGTTTTTATAGACTTATCTTGAGATTTATGATTGTATTTAGCTTATGGACGTTTCGAGTATTAGATGCATGAAAGTCTCAAAAAAAATTGTTAATCCCTACTAATATTACAAATTCGAAAGTGTGTATGTATGTATGTATGTTCCGTTTTCACGGCTAAAACGGCTGAACTGATTTAGTTGAAATTTAATATAGAGATATATTGGACCATGGAGACGGACATAGGCTACCATAATTTGCAAAAAATAAACTGGGAGGGATTGTAGGGAGGGTTGAAATTTGTACGGCACAAAGGAGACCGGCCAAAGTTGGCTTGAACGTGAACAATCGTCTTAAAAAAAGTAAATTACTCAAAGTTTTTGTTTTAATATATTATAAACTAGAGGACGCCAGCAGCTACGCCTGCATTTTTTTAAAATTTACCCGTTTTGGCCGATCCCGTGGGAATTTCGGGAAATCCCTTCTTAGAGCACCCCTACGGTCCCCAAGGAACATACATGCCAAATTTCAGCTTCCTGCGCCCAATAGTTTCGGCTGTAGCGTGTCTGTCAGTCAGTCAGTAACGCAAGGATTTTATATATTAAGATATTGATCGCTATCCAGTAGTATGAAATAATCACATAAAAATAATGGATTTTAAAATATTTTCATTTGATTATAAACGTGTAGGTACTTCAATGGAGTATTTGAATGGTTGGTTTGTGTTGCCTTGTAAATAATCGGTGGAAAATATCGGTAAAAAGTGTTTAACTAAATCACATTTTAAAGCGATTGCCGAAACCTGAATGTACGTATACTTTTTTATATTTTTTTTATTTTATACATTTTTCAGACGACAGTCATAATTAACGCAAAATAATGCTATTATTTTAATAATATCCAAATGGTAAAGTATGTTGGGTATTTATTTCCATACTCCAGCAACACTTGACTTACTTGTCAATTCTGTTACCGTCATTCGCTTTGCGCATTTGCGTTCATTTCGTTTGATTGTATTATAGATTTGAATTTGTGTTAGCTGTTATTTTTCTTCTTGTGCTTTCTAAAATGGACTCCGAATATTCCTCATGACGACCATGGCTTACCTGCGGACCGAGTACCCGCTTCGAACGATGACTTGCGCTTGAACATGGATTACCCAATCACGCTTCATGATCATGAATGAATGCATTGCATCAATTGTGGTACCTACCAATACACAGCAGAGAAGACATATTCTCAATCTCGTGGAAGTACGACAAGTAATACTTCAATGGATTGCACCGCAAGTGGTATGTATTTGGGATTTCAGCAACTTACTCACATAATTAAGTTTAGAGTTTTATTCACATAATTTGTCCAAATATTAAGTTGGTATTATAAATAGGTACATGCATTACAATTGTTTATTTTGGTTTGTCAACAGATCGAGGCTCATAGCCAGTACATATGTCATTCTTGTTGGACTGTGGGATTAAACATATCTTCTTGTGATTCAGGTCGTCACAGGCAAATATGTGTCAGCTGTAGAACTTCGCTGATGAGAATTAGGTCTCACCGCCTCAATAGTGATACAAAACGTGAGCGACATATCAGAAGTGTTATTATACAATGGATTAACCCACATGAAGTAAGTTATCATATGATTAACTAGCTTTTGTGCTCGACTTTGTGCTACTCCGCTCCTATTAGTCATAGCTATTAGCCGATAAGACATAAGGAGTATGGATTGTATGAAAAAATTATGACAACTGAGTGAATAACAACAAAGAGAGCCGCGATAGCCGAGTGGTGAGACTGACAGACTGCTACGCAAAGTGTCTCGAGTTCGAATCCAAGGCACGCACCAATGACTTTTCGAAGTTAAGTGCGTATTAAATTGTTAATTATCGCTTGCTTATCGGTGAAGGAAAAGATCGTGAGGAAACCTGCATGTTTGAGAGTTCTCCAAAATGTTCTCGAAAGACTTGTGAAGTCTGCCAACCTGCACTTGGCCAGCGTGGTGGACTATGGCCTTACCCTTCTCATAATGAGAAGAGCCCCGTGCCCAGCAGTGGGACAGTGTATAGGGCTGATGACAACGAGTGAATAATGAAAATAAATATATATTTATAACAATGTGTTTAATTTATTATTCAACTGACTTGGTACTAAACTTCAAAGAATAATGTTTCCTACTTAGTTTAGGCTATTGAAAATTAATATTGTAATTCCAATTTTAAATTGTTCACCCCAGGCCAAAGTGCCATACATTGTGGTCGGTCTCCTTTACTGCCTTTACCTCTTGAAAGTAAGAACGCATGCGCTAATAATTGAGTGCTGCGCATGTGCCAACGCATATCTGTCAGTACTGTCACGTCATACATAATGTCATATTATGCACGTTGATTAAATTGTTCGCATAAGTATATAAACTAATAACTATATAATAAGCTTAAAGGACTGAAACGATTTTACCTACAAATATTAATCGTGTGAAAATGTCTATAGAGATATATTGAACATGTATTAGAACATGGCATTGACATTTGACTGTAAGCAAGGTGATGTTATTATGTATCTTTTGGTAGATAACGGTAGATAATGTGTCATGAATACTGACCGAGCTACTTTGTACGCTATAGAGTTTCTGAAGTCTTTAGAATGATCAATAGTGTCTTGACACAACTTGAGACAGAAAGTAGATTTGTGGAATTTAACGCGCACGAAGCAGCGGATAAAAGCTAGTACATCATATTTCTGACTAGAAAAAAGGTAGGTAGATAATAGATATTTAACTATTCTACTTTAAAGAATGACAAGTATTTATACTTGATTACTTCTCTTTAATCCTTAGCATTAATGTATTGTTCTTATCAACATTCTGATTGAACATTGTTCACTTTGAAACGTAATTTAAAGCCAATGGCCACGTTAGCAATTTACATTACATATAAAAATACAAAGCTTTTTCCTTTGCTTTATTCTTTTTATTTAAACCTTTCATATCTTCGAGCTTGTAAAATTCGTGTAGTGAAATATAAATGGTTGAATATTTTCTATCCTACACTAATTTTGTAGGCAAACAGCGCTTTGTAGCAAACAAATAGCATTTTATAATAAAGAGAACCCCTCTTATTCTCGTCGTCCTAACTAATGGATTCGTCCTTACTAACCGAGAGGGTACCTACTTTAAAATTTCGTTCTACTTTTTGGTAATATTTCTGTTTTCTTTTTGGTATCCAGGTTTTAGACTAATCCAGAAAATCGTGCCTTATTTAATGAAATATTAGAAAATGTTTCACAAAGAATTTTTGTATTATTATAGCATTCCGGCTAAGAAAGTATTCTTGATTAATTAATAAAATTGTCTTTACTTACACAACCGCACTCTTGAAGTCACTTGAGTCACATTGTGCCTTCAAAGGTGCGGTGTGCGTCCGTTCGCCAAGAATTCAGCTTTAGAAAACAAGTCACATGTCAAAAAAAAAAACGAATAATCAAAAAGAAAAAAAATTCAGCAAGAAATATCATTTTCAAATATTTTGTTTGTTTATTTGCCCTAGTATCGTGATTCCGCAGTAAACAGTGCCATAATATAATATGTACCTGAGATAAATAACTCAGCATTTGTAAATATAACAAAGCTTCTTACGTGCGCCATGCCGATATTTTCACAGTTTCAAACGAACGCTATGCTTACTCAGCGCCAGCAAATAAAGTATAAACGTAACGTTTAGTTGATGCGGGCTTTTGCATTTTTGATACCGACGGGTAACTTGTGTTGTGAGTCGTCATTGCGATATGTATATGTATAGTGAAAAATATTACAGTGATAAAAATTCCAACTTCTGAAATATAAACATCATCGACTACATAGTACCCATACCTAAATAATGGGAACAGAAAAAAAACGAAGCTACGAAATTTTCGAACTAAATTTCACAGCTGAGAAGACACAGTTTTCCGACAGAAAATGTGACGTCACATTGAGATGGCGATGTCCCAGTTTCCTCAAATGTGTTGCAGTGTCGGGTTCTCACTATCAATAGACGTCGCTTCAAAGAGCACTGCTATAAAATGTATGAGAAAGCCCAGTGGAAATAAACTTATAATGGAAGGCCACATCACATCATTTTTGAGTTTGAAGTTTTTGATGACGGTAATCGGTATTTGTGTGAACGCTTTGATTAAGACGTAAATGTTTGGTTAATGTTTTGGATCAGGATAACGCTAGGTGGATTATGTTACAGCTACTTTGATAATTTACATTTTAAGTTATAATATGTAGCACAATAACACAAGCCTGTTACTGAAACTTTATTTGAATGATATATGTGTATCATTGAGAATTATTTCGGGTGAGATAAAGTCCGTTGTTTTAGATCGCTTTATACCTGAGCTACCTACTTTAATTCCTTTCCATAAAATATCAAAGATAAATTTTCATTTATTACTTTCTATTAATATCTTTAGAACTCGTAAACTCAGTGAGATAATTGTAATATAACAATTTTATAGTAATATCACAGTATTTATTCTTCGTTTCGATACAAACTTTGGCAATAATCGTTGTAAAAAAATATAAATAAACTTAACGGATACAATATAGATAGATAAATCTTTATTGTGCAAATACAGTTGGTACAAATTAGGTATAATATCTTAAATGTAGGTATACAAATAGTAAATGCACAAAGGCGGCCTTATCGCAAAGTGCGATCTCTTCCAGGCAACCTAAATATATGTATTTACAATATTTACATTACATAACTAGTCTGGCATAGTGCACCCCTGTTCCCTTTATTTTTACAATTATTTATCTACAATGTGCTAAGTACATACCACATATAGAAAAGCCACCCTTTTCTATTTGTGGTGATGTATTGTTACTCTGCGTTCTGTTTAGTAAGAAATCTAAGTCGTGAGATATTTTGTGTAGTACTTTGTCTGTTTGTGGGTTGTCGTAAGCTTTGCTCCATTTTCTGTTGACATGTTCTATGTCAGACTTATCTGTGTCTTCGGCGATGGTTTCGATGGACGGCATTGAGGTGCTCGATGTGAAGCCTCGAGAGTTCCTCTTTAAGCAACTCTTTATTGGCGGAGATGTGATCTTGGATAGGTCTGGGTTTGATTTTGCGCAGATTGTACAGGTTTTCTAATAACAATAAAATGATTTTTGAATAAAAACTTATCAATTCAACTAGACGAAATCTACCATTATATAATATTTTAATACAGATATTATATGCTTGAATCTTTCGACACCAATGAAGGCTAAAGTAAATAAAATATGTTTGCCAGAAAGTGTTAAATTCAATTTTGGTCGTTCAATCTATAGTAAGGTACTGATGTTATAAATGTACACATTGAAATAAATAAAAAATGTATACTTATGTTGTAACAGAAAGTACTAAAACCAGCCTGGGCTGTATCCACTCGCCCTTTCGTTGCAAAAGGTGGGTCCCCATTAACCGCGACAGGCAGAGGCGGATGCGCAGGCGCGGGTGGAGACTCATGTCTTGTGTTTAGCTCCAAGCACACGGTATCCCCGGCGCGGTACTGTCGTGTTACGCGCAAGGGGATCAAGTCACACACAGGCCCCTGGGCATGCGATCGACCTGATTGGCTAGGACTCTTGTACTCCACGCAGCGAACTATGTCTGCTCGACTGTCCGGATTTGATTGACGCCTGTAAAATTCACGTATTTATCTTGTTTGCAGGTGGTACAATCATAATCTCGTAATCGTATTCAAAGTTAGAACAACATCACGAATGTAGTAGACAGCTAGATTATTTGAAGAAAGTAAAATTAAATGAAGTTTGATATCTATGTGGACTTGAATATTATTTTATTCTCAGGACTAACTTACCTGTGCATTGTCGCGGGGCTGTCAAGTGGATGTGCCCGCCAATATGACACAGCTGGTGACACAGGCGAAGAACACGATTCTATCGTATCAACCACGCCACCGTGACTTTCTGCCTCGCCGGCTTGCTTTATGTACACTATAAACAGTTAAATAACACTGTATTTATTTTATTGGTTTCGTAGTTATCTGTTTGGACGCCGACAGCGTATACGCATTGATGAGTCGTACTCCTCATGGTGTAATACATCTGTCGGTGTACCGCAGGGTGGAGTGCTATCACCATTACTTTTCGTAATTTTCATAAATTCTATCTCCAAAAACTTACTTTCGTCCTACCACCTTTATGCAGATGATTTACAGATATATTCACAGGCACC
Source organism: Euclidia mi (assembly GCA_944739405.2). Lineage (NCBI taxonomy): Eukaryota > Metazoa > Arthropoda > Insecta > Lepidoptera > Erebidae > Euclidia > Euclidia mi. Next base: position 14,387,160 of record OX123193.2, on the reverse strand, counting down.
ACTTGGGGCGATTTCAGAGGCGTTTACTAACATAAACTTGGATCTGGCGCAAATTTGTACGTGGAGCAGAAAGTATGGCCTAAATGTGAACCCGTCAAAAATTCAAGTTATTCTGATCGGCAGTTCCAGGATAATTTCCAAGGTAAACTGGCCGCAGCTGCCTCAGATTGAGTTCGACGGTAAAATCTTAAGAATCTCAGATAGTGTAAAAAACCTAGGAATTTATCTGGATAAAACTTTATCATGGGGAATTCAAATACAGGAAACAAGTCGCAAACTGTTTGCCTCAGCAGGATCGTTGCGTAGGCTGCGGAACTTTCTTCCCACAACCACCAAGATTGCGCTTGCACAATCCTTGCTTCTCCCAATACTCGATTATGCCGATGTCAGCTATCCTGATCTTAATGAGGACCAACTTGATAAACTTGAGCGTCTCCAAAATTTCTGTATAAGATTCATTTTTGGTTTACGCAAATATGATCATGTATCTGAATTTCGATCTAGACTCAAGTGGCTCCCAATTCGTCTTCGCCGGAATACCCATATTCTTATGTTACTGTATAATTTGTTATTTAATCCAATTTCCCCTACATATCTCAAAGAACGTTTTAAGTTACTCCATGACACACATTCAAGGACCTTGAGGTCGTCGGTGGATCTGAGACTGCAGATGCCAACCCATTCCACAAACTTCTACGACAAATCCTTTGCTGTTCAAGCTGTACGTTTGTGGAATGCGCTTCCGGTTGAAGTTAGGCAAGCTAAATCACTCAATATATTTAAAAATGCATTAAATAAGCACTATTTGTCACTTTAATCTGTTATCTATAATTATGTATATAAGTATATTATGTTTTATAATGGAATTGTATATATATATATATGTATTATTTTGTATGTATACCTTATGTTTTTTGTATATGTATTTATATAAATATATATAGGTATCTACATATGTATGTACATTGCATTCAAATTACTATAAGATTCCACATATATTTGATAACTACACCATCAAACCTATCCTTTCCAGTCTGTCCATCCTAAGGTTGCCTGTAAGAAATTGCATTTTACGATAAGGCCGCCCTTGTGCATTTACTATTTTTATTTTTGTAAATTTAAGATATCTGTACATAATTTGTAACAATTGTATTTGCGCAATAAAGTTGTTATCTATCTATCTATCTATCTATCTATTTACTGCACAAGTACATATATGAATAATGCCTTTCGGTGTAGTTGCATACTCACGACTAAGAGAAGTATCGCCAGCACGCGACTCCGCCCATTCTCTGTTTTCAGAAGATGACAAGAGGCAACGCGCCGCTCGAAGACATTCTTCATCACGGATTACGTAATAGACCAACATCGCTACGCCCTGCGTACATGAATAGATATGAAAATTTCATACTTTCTAATAATCTGAAACAAGAGAACTAATACTGTACTATACAGGGTTATTTGTATAACACCGTTAACCTCTCATGACTATGTTACTAACATCATAATCACCAACTTTTGTTCTATGACTTTTAAAATTCATCATATTTTAGTTCATCAGATTTTCATACAAAAATAAATATATTTAAATTGAACGCTCTAAATGTTGCAAAGTCTATGCGATAGAAATATAGCGAGGGATGCGGGTGGCGGTGAGGGCGCGCAGGCGTAGACAGGTACAGCAAAATACACGAATTGTAATGTGTTAGATAGGACCACGAAATCTTGAAGGTTTGTTTTTGGTAAATGAATTATTTTTTGTAAAAAGTCATAGAACAAAAGTTGTTGATTATGATGTTAGTAACATAGTCCTGAGAGGTTTTCTCTGTCTGCAATGAATCTAAGTAAAATAACCCATATACATAGTCTAAGCACTAACATTAGCGAGCGCGGCGACGTACGTGTGCCCCTGTCCGCCCGGCTGTACGTACGCGACACCCGCTATTTGTATCGCTGACGTCGTTATCAGCAGCATCAGAGTGTTGCACACCACGCCGTTTCTGTAATACGTATAAACTAAGTTAGTTCCAGTCCTGCTAAATAAGACAACTAAATATTTGAAGCGCTTACGGCAGACGACCTTTCATAAAAGCAATCAGAATCATTATAATAGAAATCTCTATGATAAACCGAGAATTATACTACTGTAAAAATTGCTAAGAACAACCATAAACCAGTTTGCAAAAAGAATCTATTCATTTCCGAAACTTTGAAAGGAACACCGTGGCATTTAAACGATTTTTACTATTTTATGAACTGAAACTTCGTACCTGTCTTTGATGTAAGCTCTTCGATCTGGTGGCAACTTGTGTGTGACGTGGCGTAATATCCTTCGCGCACAGAGAGCTAGCGCGAGCGCAAGTGTGGTCAGTAGTGCGACGCCACCAAAGTATACAGTACCCGCTGCAGAGTGCGGTTGCAGTGGCGCCCCACCCCAAAGTCGAGCACATAGGCAGGTAAGTACGCACACACCTATGAAAAAACGTCAAAAGGTATCTATAACCTCGACTGTATACAAATTAGTCAATTTTATAATTACTACTAAGATATACTAACCTGCTAGTAATCCTACGGAATGAGTACGCTGTCCTCTTCCCGCCAGTTCTGCATGTAGCACTAATGGCTGCGCACACAGCGCTGCGCAGGACGCACACCAGCACGCCGCACCCCAGCGCTCCCGGGCAGGCAGTATCTTGCGTATCACAGTGCAGCAGCGCAAACATATATACGGCATGTCCAGCGGCAGTACCAGCCCTAAGCAACATAGCGTCTTGGCTCCGTGCCGTCATTGGCGCTATACTCAATAGCTGTAGGGCGCAAACGCACAGACACAGCACCTCCAACACTCACGCTGATGACAACTACACCGCGCAGCTCCTTCTCTGTGTTGATCTGAATAAAGGAAAGAACAATATAAATGCATAGAAGGCAGACTACCAGATGTTCCATTTCTTGAAGAAGTATGATAACCTGCAATCACGGTTGTCTGAGTGGCTCGGGTGAACAGCGCTACAGTGCCGACGCCACGGCAGCGGCAAGTTGTCAGTGACGCACTAGATACACACACGTCACACATCGTCATGCTCCAAGTACCAGGTGTATCCATTGATCGAAGACCACACGCTATTTTTGACACTAAAATCATAATAAACTGTTTTAAGATCAAAGACAAACTAAAGGCCTAGAATACCTACAGACACTACTAATACTTTATCTGATGGTTATAGGATTGATTATGATAATAGGATGCTCTATACGTTCTTAGACCAACAGATGTATATTGACCTTCTATGGTGGATTTTAAACTACCAATACTGATGAGAAACAAAGATAAGGACCAGATGATGGGAAAAGAGGCCAATATTTATCACAAAATAAATTTTTATATCATACATACATACATATCGTCACGCCTTTTATCCCCGAAGGGGTAGGCAGAGGTGTATTTCTACACCCACTTTTCGCCAGATATACTTTAGTCCCACGTAATAAGGGGTGAGCCTATTGCCGTACCGGGCACATTTCCAGACTCTGTGCTGCTACTGAGAATTTTGTGACAGCAAAACCCAATAACACTGCCCGACCCAGGAATCGAACCCGGGACCTCCCGATCCCACGCGCACATTTATGCCGCGAGACCAACGAGGCAGTCGTATAGGGTTTGATGTCGAGTTTTCCGGCTCTACGCAAAGATGGTATTTGCATCGTGTTAATAATATTACCCTTCCACTAAATATTACCCTTCTCATAGTGAGAAGAGGCCCGTGTCCAGCAGTGGGACAGGTATATTAACTGTCCCACTGCTGGGATAGGGCTGATGATGATGATGATTTTTATATAACATAATAGTTTTAAACATCCACCTGCATACCTGGATGCGTGCGGTTAATTGTTAGCCCTTAGACGCTAGTCATATCAACTGATGAAGACAGCCCGTCTTAGCGAACTTCCGAGGTAAGAGTAAAACATCAGTCATACCAGATTAATAATTATTTTACAGAATCACTCACCATCTATATTGTAGTTCCTGAAGTATTTGAAAACCAACGTGACCGTATTTTGCAACGTGTTGTCATATGCTGGACCGTTGACGAACACTTGTATCTGTTGAGAGCATACTGTGTATTGCACCTCTCGGCCCCCCCTGTTACATACAGAGGATTATAAGGCTTGCCGAGATTTAAAAAACCAGAGCAAAAACTTGATTACTTACAGAAATTCAATAGCAGTCCTCAGTGACGTCAGCCTGTCTCCCAAATCATGATACTGCACAATAACTACGGTAGCGTTTAGTCTCTCATTGGTATTCGCGTGTAATTCCACTCCTGCTGACGTCAACAACCATTCATCAGCAAACTCGACAGCGCAGAGTTTCGTATCTCAAAGTGTACAGTGCCAGACAGTATCGTTTCAGTGGTGAGCGTGAAGGAATGCCAACGCTTTGGTAACGTACTCCTCATACTTGCTGTAAGAGCTATGGCATTTTGAAGGTCGTAGATTTTCTGTAAAATAAAAAACCGTCTATCTTCCAAAAGTAATACATCATAAATAAAGATAGTACTTTCTAACCTACCTGCTCATCCAGGAAGGCATCCGATTGTGAAAGCAGGTGGTCGAATATATTGAGCAAATAAGACGCACTGTGCTGTCTGTCTGCGTGTTTCCCAACGCTGGATAATAGGTACTGTAGCATGTGTGTGGTATGATCTAGTGGAGTTACTCCTACCCCGGGGTGTAAAGGGAGATAACGGAGTATCGACAAGTACTGCCGCGATACGTCTGATATATTACCCCAGGAGTAACCATAGGAGATGAGGATGAACTAAAACAAAAATTGTGTTATAATGCATAATAGTGTTTTTCTTTATGACACGCTGATTGAGTGCAATATTACCTGATCATATATATCCTTTAGGGAATTAGCAGCGCAACCAGCAAAATCAGGTACCTTTCATTTGACGCCGTGTTGTACAGTTTTGGGCTCGCAGAATCTATGTCAAAAAATTATTACTGACTTTATTGTGCAATTTTGTAATAGCTTTAATTATGAAGGTTAATACTTATTAGCTAAATGGAGATTCTGAACTAATTCTAAACACAGTGGATTAAAACTTGTAGCTTTCAATGGTTGTTAATGTTAATCATACTATTTTCGTCACTTCTAAAATGGTTAAGGCACTAGTGTGCTAACATTGAAAAAGAAAACTGATTATCACCTAGAAGTTTCACCACTATATCCTGGTGGGCAGGCCGCTGACGTATGTGCTCCAGGGGCAGTCTTGGCCCAGTGTATGCCCCTGGCCACTTCACTCTTACACGCTTCATCGTCAACCCCGAGTGCCCAAACAGTCACACTTGCTGAGTTCGTTCCCGCTATTGACGACACTTGACACCGGTATTCACTCGATTTCTGTAAGTACTTTGTGATTTACTAGAATGCTTGTCGTTTTCTATAGAACACATCAACAAAAATAGTTTTATGTATATTAATTCTTTGTAAATTATTACCTAATAGAGGACGCCAGCAGCTAAGCCTGCATTTTTTTAAATTTACCCGTTTTGGCCGATTCCGTGGGAATTTCCTTCTTAGTGCACCCTTACGGTCCCCAAGGAACATACATGCCAAATTTCAGCTTCCTACGCCATAGTTTCGGCTGTAGCGTGTCTGTCAGTAAGTGAGTAACGCAAGGATTTTATATATTAAGATTAGCCTACGAGCAAACACACAAATGTGATGCGACTGACGTTCATTTGGTGAAATCAGCGGTTATTCGTTGCAGAAGGTAAACTATTTTAGAATATTTAAAGAGCAGGTCTTTGTAACAGTATTCGATTAACAAAAATTCGATTCGATAAATTCGCCACAATTTATTCTTATATCGGTACTAGCTTTTGCCTGCAGTTTCGCTCGCGTAAATTCGGGGCTCTCTAGTAATAGTATACCTACCATCTATGTTCGGGGTAGGTAACACAGAACTCCTTTATTGGGCGATTACTTCTATAATTGTCGTTTTAACTGTATAAGAAATATAACTGCAAAAAGTATTTACACATACAAACTACTTAGTACTAAAACTTAGTTGTACCTCTTTGGTATCTAGTACTCAAAATGCTATCCGGTATCAGTGACGTTTCGCTAGAGTGGCCAATATAGCGACTGCGATTTGTCTGTCAGAACCATTAGAATTTAACAAAATACTCGACAATCCGAATTTTGTGGATAAATGTTGTAGACTCGAAATCTTTATTTTTAATATTTTATTATTCAGGTAAGGTTTCGATCGAGTCTACTGTACCCCTTGACGAAATTATTAATATAGTGTTACGAATTGAAAATAACGCCATCTATCAGTGAATGGGAGAAGTAGATGAGATTAGATGTATCGGTTGTTTAAAGCTGTTTCATCTATCCTCTAATAGATGGCGTTGGTGTAAATAGAACAATTACACAAATCTAGAAACACGTTACACGTTACCAGAAAGAAGAATGGCCATTTTTGACCTAAACATGTATAGAGATAAAACTTATCTTAAAATTAAGGTTATTTTTTTGTGTAATGATTTCACTAACAATTATATTTTATAGAAGTCTAGGTAAAAAGAAAAGTTTTGGGTTAAAAAGATGTTCTCGTGAACGCATCCTTGTCAAAATATTTTTTATTTGCTGCATTGTTATATTATCTGTGCCCGATAATACTTCCTTGTTTAGCTACGTTCCATTTCACTTATACCACATCTTTAGCAACTGGTTTTGTCAAAACCTCGATAAAACTTAATTTTATATATAAATTGAATCAAGTTGTTAAAAGCTGATCATATATGAATGTATTTTTTTATGTTAAAAGATATAAAAAGCTAAATATAAATGTATTTCTGCCGTTGAAAACATTGGATAAGGATGCAATGGAACGTTTTTGACGTAAAGACGCCGCCAGTGACATTGGACATGGGAGAATCTGTCAAATTAATACGAACTAATTTCGGTGTATTATGTAATTCCTAGATCTTTTATAAGAAAAACTGTCTTTACAGTATAATTTCTTGATCATAGAGCTACTTGTTTTTGTACATTTTATCTATATACACAATAATTAATTATCAGGTCATTTAATGTATGAGAAGTGGCCATTGTTCTTTCGTGAGTCGTCTCGAAAAGGCTAGTTATGTGTTCCGGCCGGTATAAATACCGCGCAGACGGGCGAGAAGAGATAGTTACAATTGAATATCGGAGCGATAAACAAGAAGCGAAGTGAAGTAAGTCGGAAATGTTTAGTGGTGTTTCTAGTGGTGTGAATAGTGTGTTTTATTAGTGTTGATAAATAAGTGTGTATAGTGTTTGTGTTAGTAAATAAAGTGCAGTTTTTCTTACGTAGTGTATATAATTTATCACCGAACCCCAGCTCGTAACAATAGATTTGACACTGCGATGGTAGCGCAGTTGGTCGGTTCCAATGTGAAACATTCCAAAATCAAGAACTACTTACAAATTAAAAATTAACTAAAAATACACTTTCCACTGGACTAAATTGTGAATCTAAACCATTCCCAAGTCCCCTTGAACACACACAAAAATTTTCATAAAAATCATTCCAGTCGTTTAGGAGGAGTTCAGTGATATACACACGCACACAAGAAATATGTATATATAAAGATATATATCGGTTCGCCTATGTTATTTGAGGTACTGCGTATTTTCATTAATCGCGTGTTTAAATCATGATGTATTAGCAAATATACCCACGAGTACGTTGTAAAGCTTGAGCACACTGCCGGCTGGGTACAGGTCTTCCCACACATGTCTATCTGGCTGCATGGGTAGGAGGCTCTTCTCTCGCGCCCAACTGAAGCCGAGAACACCGTGCGCACGTCCTGCCCCCGCAAGACATGTTATGCTCACGTTTTCACCCTGAGAGGAAATACCAGATTACATTTTTCCTTATGTCCATCTATACAAAGAAGCAAAGTTTGTAACAAATAAATCCCAGATTTCATTCTTTATCATGTCCGTCTAAACAAAAGGAAAAGGTTTGTATGTTTGTTAAGAATAAACTCAAAAACTAACGGACGGATTTAAAAAAAATCGACATCAGAACTACTTAACCTCTGAGTTTCATAGGCTATAGGTATACAATGTCCACCCAAAAATATATAGATAAAAAATATCACAAAAACATTGAGTGTACCTTGCTGATTGTGAGGGTAGAAGGCACGAGCCTCACAGTAGGCGCAGTCAGAACAGTGATGGTGAGTGCTCGACACCACCTCCTACTTGCGTCATCAGCAGCGCATGACCACGCTCCGCCGTCTATCTGCCTCGCCGCTGACACGCCTAGCACAGACATGCGATGTCCTAGCGCGTCTTATGAATCCAGACGCGTCCAGATTTCTCTCGAGATTTATGAGGTTTGTTAGTCTCGCTCAAAAGCTACCGTTTGTGGGGCAAAAATGAGCTTTGTTAGTATTACTAAAACGTTACAGGTTGCGGTGGTTTAGCCATGTTAAATAAACAACTGACCCTGGTATTTTAAATTTTTATACCAAATGGATCTTAGGCAAGGTATCGATTTAATCTTTGCATACCTTGCCTAAGGTCCATATGAAGCCCATAGCAATTGGAATTATTGTGATGTTGAATAAAATCTGAGGAGAAGACACTGAGGGTTATTTTTTACTTTTAAAATATAATAGACGGTGTCTTAAAACACACCATTTGATAGTTTATAGAACCCTTGCGACATTGCAGGGGTCTTCATTTTGTCATTTGATGCTTTATTCGGATTACACAAATAGAGGCCATTATTTTGAATTATGATTTTGCTTTACCTTGTTGTACCATTAAAGTTGACTTTAACACCGTCCTTGTACCAGGTGAAAACGATGTCAGGTGATCCATACGCCATACACGTCAGAATAAACTCTGAGCCCTCCCATACTTCAGGACGTTGGTTTACCACTAAAGCCTAAAATAAAATATTGCTGTTAAATATCACCCCACATCTGTTCAGCTTGTAAGACAGGGGCGTAAAATATAAGTATATACATGTTTAAGGGAAGACTTTAATTTCAGAACTTTATCACTCGGCTCCAAGACCTTTTATATTTACACACATACTAAATATACCAATAACATTTATACAAATAAACTAAAAGCTGTAAACATGTGCGACAGCGGATTCAATATACCAACGCGATGCGCAATGTACAACATATTTTATTTTCATCAGGGCCTAGCCAGAGCACCATGTGTTTTGGTTTCTATTTCTGACGTATTCAACGTACGTGCAAACTGAGGGCAGGATGCATCTCGAAGTACAACGTTTCAGGTAACAACCGCAGTGTGGTAGAACTAGCCCGTGTGGCCGCTAGCTGCGCTAGCACGGCACGCAACGTTCCCGCAGACCGACGCGCGCTCCAGATGCGCACCCACACTGAACGAGCGCCCGTTTCTTCTAGTGCGCTGTGGAAAAATATCAACGTTTAGCGCCTTCATTTATTTTTTATAGATACACTCCTGTGTCCCTGACGGCGTAGGTAGAGGTGTAAAGGTTTTAGATGTATGTGGGTTTACTTTTAAGTATTGCTCTTTAACCCTTAAACAAACGCGAGCTCCTGTACAAGTTATTAAATAGTTAGGGTGGTTTTAGGGTAAAGAACACTTGCAGATTCTATATTTGGCATCAAAAATATTAAAAATGTAGGGGATTGTGGTGGTAAATAATTTACCATTGTCCGTTTCGATTCTTAATTTTTGTATCTAGACTAGTGACTTCCTCTTGGTTCTACTTGTGTGTACTTGTTTTATCAAAGTAGATAATAAAACATAAAATGCATGTCATAAAAGTAATAATATTATTTTAGACATATTGTATTTCTGAAATAAACAAAATACCAATTGAACGTATAAACATAAAAAATAAGTAGATTCTGATGTCTTGAGTTTAACGTTAACAAACGATTTACGCTTTACATAAGAACAAATTTGCACGTTTCAAAATATTATAATATTATATTTAGCATTTCGAAATTATACAGACAGATAACGTATTTTTGTATATTATAAACTGATTTTTATCAAAGCGAGATCGGACAGTGGTAAATTATTTACCACTTTTTTAAAACATCTAAATTATATGAATAAGTCAATTGCCCATAGGTACTGCTAAAAAGTGAGATTACAGACAAAATGTTATAGTTTTGATATTTGAATCGATAGAGCAAATACCAGTTTTTTTTTTTAACAAAGAGTCAAATTTATTAAACACACTCGCTAAAAACTCGAATTTTTTCACCCGAGAACCGTTTGGTCAACTTTGACATCATCTTATAGTGACAAATGACGTTGATGAGTTGTAGGATGACTTATAATATGTAAAGAAAACAATAAAGATTAAAAATATGTAACATCGATACCTTTCATGTTACCATAAGAAATATTAGGATGCTTTATTTAAAAAAAGTCGAAGTGGTAATATATATACCTTTGTTTGAATAAGGGTTAAGTATTCTTTACATTGGAACGCATATTTGCATTATATATTATTTTTGTTGGGTGGGAGCATAGTCGTGTAAGTCGGCAAAGACCTTAATATTACACCGACATTTCACCATGTTATGAATATGTCGGTCCCCACTAATAGAGCGCGAGCCTATTGCCGTTACCGGATTTTGCCAGACTCTGTGCTTCTACTTAGAATTCGGGCAAACCCAGTAACACTTTTGTTGGACCCGGGGAGCAGCAGACGCATACGCTATCCACTGGAACACTGGAGCGCTTCATATAAAGAGAAATTCTAAGTTCATAAACAAACTATCATATAAGTTCAAATACACACTTAAACTTTCGTATAAAACATACTGCGATTATAATATAAGACTTCCTACATTTGAACAATTTTAAGTCAAATTTAAAAGCAGGTATTTCACAAATATTAAGCTCATTATACCCAAATTGACATGGTTAGTCTCTTTTAATATGAATTGCCAAATAATTTAGGATCTATTAAATGTTTGTGTAACTTACCTTATATTTAAAATTTCTATTTTGTCTTCTAACGTAATATACGAGGCTAATAAGTACCTCGTTAGCTGAAAACAAAAAATACTGGTGAAATCACCAGTCCTCGCATTACAAAATTGAGAAAGATTATTAACTATTTTTTTTTTCATTTTATTGGTGATTGGCAACCTAGATATTAAAAAGGTTGATTTAATGATTATTAACACTTATAACATATGAAGTCTATACACTAAAGCTGCCGATCCGCAAGCTTGAGTCGTCGATTATTATAGGCAGTTTCTGTTTTTCATGTCGCAACAAAGTTTTCTACTTGTAAGAGATGAGAAGTCGCCTACACCTAACCCGTCAATAAAACGTGTAGACGACTCATGTTGGTCGGTGGGCCTGGTGTGTAAACTACATTATGTTATTCGCTAAACTACTACCACGTAAATACAACATACACTTACCAGGCTGTGCAATCTGAGCCTCGCACAGATCACCGGTGTACCCAGGTGCGCAAATACAGCTCACTGCAGCTGGACCCATCTGCCTGTCGATAAAACAATGGATTGTAATTTGTACTGTGTCAATACTGTTTTAAGAGCAATCGCGAGACCCATTTAAGAGCCACAGCAGACTTTCTTACTATCAAACAACTAATTTACAAAGTTTTATAATTCTTATTGTCGTTATTTAACTGTACTTGACAGAAAAGAAATCTTGGTACTAAGACGATGGATGACCAATGATTTAGATATAAGATAAAATAATTATGAAAGATAAGTATTTACTTAGATTTACTGAGTCGAATGATCTCGAAACAACACCAGAGCTTGCAAAGGAGTTGGTTTAATACTGCCTGCGCGAATAAATGAGTGCGTTATGGAATTTGAATGTGTAAATGCTAGACTATTGGATGAGAATGAAAGTAGGACTTACTCGTCTCTTTATTGTAGGGGTCTACGCCCCGATCAATATAGTAGCGGGTATGTCACAGCGAGAACAAGACGAAAGGCAGGAATTTTGGGTGAATTTAAGATAAATTTTAAGGAAATGTAAGGATAACGAAAGATTGATCTTGTTATATGATTTCAATGGATGAGTGGGAGTAAAACGAGATGAATTTGAAAAGGTTTTAGGTGGATTAGGTGATGAGAGTGTGAATGAAAATGGAAAAGTATTGCTTGAGGTTTGTTTAGAGTGGAGCCTTTGTGTGACAAACACCATGTTTGATCACAAAAGGATACACATGTATACGCGTGAGGCTAAAAATGTTAGAAGAAGTATGATTGATATTGTAATTGTAGATGAACGTTTGAGGAAAAATATGTTAGATACAAGGGTGTATCGAGGGATCTGCAACCACACAGACCACTTCTTGGTGATGAGCTGGATAAGTGGGCTCTTTAAGGGATGGCGATACAGAGAAAATAATGAAAGTAGGGTCTTGGAAAGATTAAAAGGAGAAAATCTGCAAAAGAAAGATGTGAAAGATGAGTATAAGCGAAGATTAATAGCAAGATTTGAGAGGTTCGATGGCATAAATTATATGGAAGAATTATCGCAAACTTTTAAAGAAGAGATAGTATGTGTAGCGTCTGAAGTATGTGGTGTGATCAAGAGAAGGAAAATACGAAAGGTTAAGAATACATGGTGGGACAAAAATGTACAATCAGCAGTGCCAGAGAACAAGAAAGCTTGGTTAGATTGGTTGGCTGCCAGAGCAAGTGAAAGAATGGGAAAGGCAACAAGTGATGACATAGATGAAGCAAGAAAGGAGATCGTTAGGTCAAAAAGAATTGTGAAAGAAATTGTTAAAAGAAAAAAAGAGGAAAAGAAAGATGAGTTTGATAGCAGACTATCTGAAGATTTCCGGAGAAACATAAAGTTTTTCTGGAAATCCGTTCGTGCAGTTCGAGGAAGAACTCAATCCTCAAAATACACGTCAATCAGAGACAAGAATGGAAAGATACTGAATGGTGAATTATGCGTGCTGAAGAGATGGAAGGAGTATTTTGAAGGTTTATTTGAAAGAACGGCGATAGAGACATCGATCGCCGAAATGAATGGTAATAATAGCAATGATGAAAGCGATATTGGTGTGGATGAGATTGTGAAGGCGCTGGGAAGTATGAAATTAAGCAAGGCTGCAGGATATGATAGGATTACAGCTGAAATGCTGAAGTCTGGACAGGGCATCATAGTTGGTCAGCTGCAGCGCTTATTTAACTTATGCTGGAGTACCGGCCGAGTACCTGATGATTGGGCCACAGCGGTGGTTTTGCCTCTTTATAAGGGAAAAGGTTCGCAACAAGACTGCAAGAACTATAGAGGCATTAGCCTACTCAGCATTGTTGGCGAATTGTATTCGAAAGTACTGATTGAAAGAGTTATGGAAGTAAACCAAAATATGGGATGTACAAGCAGGATTCCGAAAGGGTATGGGTGCACGAATCAAGTCTTTTCTTTATGGTGCATAGCCGAAAAATAATAGCATACTAGAAATGAGAGCACCGAGAAGTATGTGTGGAGTGTGTGATAAAAGAGTGTTGTGGGGTAAAAGAAGATGTAGTATATAAAGAAGATAGTACTATTGAGAAAGGTATGCTAAGATGGTTTGGACACAAGGAGAGGATGGATGACTAAAAACTGACCAAGGAGTTATATAAGTCAAGTGTGAATGGGACAAGAGGAAGGGGAAGACCTAGAAGGGCGTTCTCTGGCCAGATTGGAGACATACTTAAAAAGGACAGGTTATAAGTACCCTTAACCGAAGAGCATGCATGAGAAATTTGATGGGAGTGAGTGAAGCAAGAGAGATATGTCAGGATCGTTGGAAATGGCGTTCCGTAGTCTCTGCCTACCCCTCCGGGAAACAGGCGTGAGTCTATGTACATATGTAAGTATGTATCTAGAAACAACAATTATTTAGGAACCGTAATCACGAATTACTTTACGGAACGTCGTCAGTCTTCAATGCTTCTTGATACTGCAAGCAAAATAGCATACTTTGGAAACAAAATATGTACATCAACAAAACATTGAGAATCTGACGAGTCCCGAGTGCAGGACGCCTTAATCCAAGTAATTAAAGTGCACAATGTACAAACTAGGCGCTAAATCGAATGAGACCATAGCCACACTTAGGTAAAGAATCAATATTTTGTTAGACATGAAAGGATCTCGAACTACACCTGAGAGGCACGAGCTGTGTACAGTTTTATAAAGAACTAAAGAACAATAAGGTATTCGAGTAACGTTATTAGACGTGATGAAATACGTATATTCTAAACGGACATTTCGATTTCCTTTAAATAATCAACTACCAATATAAATGATTCTTAATAAAATATAAAGTTATAAACGCCATAGCTTTGCCAGTAGTCATTGTAAAGCTTAATTTCTTTCACTTTTATTGCAAGTTTAAAATGTCGTTAAGTTTTAACATTGAACCAGAGCGAGAGTAATACAAACTACGGCTACTTCAAGTTTAATGTCGTATTAACTTTTAAGTGTTGTAAAGTTACCTAGAGCAACATTTAAATAAGAATTCAATAACCATTAAATTAAGTTATAACGTACTACGAGTTTAACTTTCGGCTAACTTACCTTAAAAGTTAAGTTTTCTTGTAATTTGATTTATACCCTATGAAATCTTATTGAAGAACGCTTTGAATACCTACTTAAAACCTTGTATTACTGAATTAATGGCACAAGTTATAATACATAAATTATGCACTAATAACTAGATCTAAGACGTAAACTTGATCAAATCATACAGATTCAGGTGAACCTAACAACGCCATCTGTTGGGCTTATGACGTAAATTTGGTTTCGTTTTTAAAGTACTTGATTTTGTAAACTTTTATAATCGGTAATTGATATATATATATAGGTAGCGTGTTAGAAGATCTTTTTTTTTTAATTCGTGTCCCTATTTTCTTAGTTTGTTCACGACTCAGGCTGAGCTACGAAATTAATTATCTTTTTGCCTGGTCACTGTTAAAGCAGCCGTAAAAGTGTCCTGCGAAGTACTTTTCATAGTTAAAGCAAGAAAAGGGAGGAATATTTTTTGTTTCAGGCTTTAAACACTTGTACATAAATAAAGTAATACAAGATTATAATAATAATAATATAATAATAATCTTTATTACGAACATATAACATCTACATCTTACAGGTGAGACCCTGACCTCCAAACTAGTAAATAACTGTATCTTGACTTTAACAAATAGAGCTTCAGTGCTTTCATAGTCCATGTGATTTAACCACGCCATAATTTTACTTTTGACATCATTATTATTCAATATCAAAAATATTCCGATAAGCGGCAATAGGCTCGGCACCTATTATATGGGATCAAAACACTGGCGAAAAGTGGGCGTTTAATATGCCTCCGCCTACCCCTTCGGGGAAACAGGCGTGAGTCTATGTATTTATGTATGTATTATTCAATGATTTGATGTTTAGTATAGTGTCGATTATTTTATTGTACAGATGCGGTGCCTGAAAATTGTAATTTCGGTTAGCAAATTTTGTGTTGACTCTTGGCACTGGACAACGCACTTTTCTCTTACTTGATTTGGGTAAAGTCGGAACATCCCGTCGTAAAATTTATGTTAATGAAGTTTTACGCAGGTATCACACCTGCGTAAAACTTCATTAACATAAATTTTATGAACGCTCATAACATTTGCCGAGTCATAGAGAAATTTAGTGGGATAGCGATAGGGAAATTTAAATTCAACTTTTAGCAATGATCTGTGTGCGCGTTCAAGTGCAAGCATATGTGATTTACTAGCTCCACCACAGGAACAGATGCAGTAGATGATTATACTTTGACAGAGGGCAAGATATCAATGAGTTGTTTGCTGGCCACTTCTCGCAAGTTTTTAAACACGACTATTAACTTTCTTGTCCTGGCTGCTACTGAATTTAAATGTGGTTCCCAGTTCATGTTATCATCTATTACGGTTCCTAGATACTTAATAGTAGTTACTGTAGGTAATGTGGGGCACGTACAACTTGAGCCGTTAACAAGATAAGGATTTCTGTTACATGGATATGTGTGACTCTTAATTTCGAATGTATCCTTTGGGGCACCAGATTTTGTAATACTGAAGTATAATTATTTTGTTTTCTCAGCATTGAGATTTAAAAGACTGTTTCTTAGCCACCGCATTACACAAAGTAATCCTTTATCAACAGTGGTTCTCATAAAGTCCCATGTTGCATCATGAAATAGAATGACCGTATCATCTGCAAACATAATAAATTGAGCATTATCAATTTTAATGTTCCATAGATCGTTAAGGTAGATCAAAAATAGGCTTGGTCCGAGTGTACTCCCTTGGGGGACGCCGTCTCTAACTAATATATGCACATCTAATATCATGTTCATTTTGGACTGACATTATGTTCAGAAATTTCATGAAAATCGCCATGGAACAAAGAACAATAAAAATTGGATTTATAATTAAGTTCTTTATATTTTCCATAACAGTATTTATCTAGAGGTAAAACACAAGTTATTTTATGGAAATTTCAACATAACATTTTGCTACTTCCACATCATTGAATCTATCTGTATTGCCGTAAGTTAAAATAATTACTATGCAATATTAAGTCATGTAAGGATATTTTTTTTATATTTTAAAGTAACAACACCCACACTAGGAATAAATTATACTCTAAACAACAATTTGTGGATCATACAAAGTTTTGACCCGCTTCGACTCACAACACTCGGTGCAATGTGAAGCGGCAAGGCAACTACTTAAACCACTACGACATCCGTGCAACCAAATTATTGTTCTTAACTGTAATGAACTGCTTCATATTTATTTTTTCTATATCTATGCTTACCTGCAGGTACCACCGTTTTTGCACATATTGGATGTCTTCGGACACAGTGGACCCACTCCGCAGTCTACTCCGGAATATTCCTCGAAACACGAGCAGAAGAACTTCCTGGGAGAGCAAAATATACGGTAAATGCTCGCTTTGTTTCAATGGTTTTTTTTCTAAGACTTATCCTGGGATTATCCTTTAAGCGTCTTAAGTTGCTTAACGAAGACTAAGGAGATTTACGGACGTAAATGTTTCAAGGTGACAATTGTTCTTCAAACGTTTCCAGCTGATAATAATAAGAAACCCTTTGCAATATATTTATTTGAATGCAAATTAACAATACTATTACAAAAAGGTTGTTAAATATTAAAAAAAATATATATAGTTATAAATACAGATACGTTTTAAACTGACCAACCAAATCCTCATTATCTTTGCTCTAATTTATGCGGGACGGGACCCAGACTAATGGGGCATACCTTATTCAATTTTCTTTTGGTACATAGATACTAGAGTTGCTAGAATTCAAGTTAATTGCTAAGCATAATCTGTATGGGTGATTAAAGTGTAATGTATATAATACCTACTGAAATATACTAGTATACGTTGAGATCTATACATAAGCTAACTTCAAATAATTATGTATGATTGTATACAATATACTATCACATACTACTTACTGATAGCCAAGTCTAACGAAGCAGTGCCCCAACAGCCGGCACTCAATCGCGCTGCACGATGAAGGACCAGTAGAGTCCGAAGGTCCTCTCACCGCATAAGTCATATTGAAGCCGAACATCGACAGCAGACCAAGGGCTCGGAGCTGATTGCCTTCTAACCTGTTCAGGTTTAGCTCCACAACCAGTACTGGACTCTGGACCTGCGAAGAAAAGCCTGAATGAAATCTTAATATATAAAATCCTAGCGTTACTGACTGACTGACAGACACGCTACAGCCGAAACTATTGGGTGCAGGAAGCTGAAATTTGGCATGTATGTTCCTTGAAGGCCGTAGGGGTGCACTAAGAAGGGATTTCCCGAAATTCCCACGGGATCGGCCAAAACAGGTAAATTTAAAAAAAATGCAGGCGTAGCTGCTGGCGGCCTCTAGTAAATTTATATAAACAGATAAATAAGGTACCCCCAGACAAAATAAAAATTAAATACTCGTGCTCACCACACAAAGCTTTCTCCTGGCAATCGGACTAACGACCTACGGCTTAGCAGTAAGAGCAAAAAAACTCTGGACCAACAACTCAGACAGCCAATATTCTAAGAAAACATCACGGTCGCTTTGAGCCACTCACGGCAATAGCGATAAGATTCTACTTGTACAAGTGTAAAAGCTATGTACTCCATACAGGAATACTTGCTACACCGGAAGAACTTTGTGCTAAAGTTAGTTTCAAAAGCATTTCATCCACACAGACCTAAATCTTGTAAGGCACTTTGCCCACACTCACACACACACACTTGTAACTGTTTGAAATCACACACAGATGCGACACAATCCACTCGTTATTTCAAATATACGATCATTATGTTGACAACAATAAATTTATGGAGTGTATACAACACACGAATTCTATTCCCACGTCTGCAAGTAAAACTGTTTTACATTTAAATCGCAGAATTTCAGCTGATGTTGATGTTTATTTTCTTCAAGAGTAATAAACGTCGCTTATTGCGGTGGATGAGTTTTATGAACGACTCTGCTGCAATTTTTACGTAACCACTACAATCAGAAAAATTTACAGCCATAAGCGCATGGGATTTTAAAATATAAAATAAATTTGCCAACATTTTGCAACGATTTCACGAGTAAAAACCTTAATTCTGAAAGTAAATGTAAGGGGTTACGAGAGGTTAAGCAGTTAAGGGAATATTACAAAAGTTTTTCAAGTTCCACTATTCAATGAACATTTGAATGCATTTTAATTAGATATCTTTTTCACGTTTCTAAATTTCGCAAAGAATTAAAATGGTTGCCGATTCGTCAGCGACGACATTTGCGTACTCTGACGACTTTATACTCTTTTCTTCACTCTCCTAACGGTCCGTCATATCTAGTACCTTATTTTCAATATCTTTGCTCCAACCATGACAAGAACTTGCGATCTACTAATAACCTTCTTCTTCTCTGTCCATCTCACACTTCTACTTTAGTACATTCTTCTTTCAATATCCAATCTATCCTTCTTTGGAATGCTCTCCCTCCCGAAGTTAGGATGTCCAGTAGCCGTGCCACGTTCAAATTTAGAGTTCGCCAGCTTTTGTATAGCAAATTGTCGGAAGCTTCTCAATAGCACTTTATAACTTACTTGTTAGCAGTCTATCTTTTTAAAAAAATATTTTCATGTGTATATGTATTATATATATGTGTATGTATATATTATATATATGTATATATACCTATATTTATATATTTATTATTTTATATGTATGTATGGATATTTTATGTATTAAAATTTAAATTATATGTATGTATTATGTTGCGTATTCTCTTTAATTTTACTATGTTGTAGTAGACACCTGCCATGATCATCTCTGCATCACCTAAAGGTTGACTGGGAGAAAATGCCTATAGGCATTAAGTCTGCCTTGTGCAATGTATTTTGCAGGAAGTTTTTAAATAAATAAATAAATAAACATCCTGCTCCTGGTTTTTCCTGCCATGACCTAATTTTCCTTACTTACCGCTTAAAACCTCCTAAATCCCCTCCTAAAGTCCGGTACATGCGTTGTTTTGGTCGTATGGATGTAACTAAACTCGGTCAGGATGCTTCAAAGCTGAATTGGGACAACATGTTTTCTGCCTCCACTGTAGATGATAAAGTAAATGTTTTCAACAGCACTATTTGTCGTCTATACGATGTACATGCACCGGTAAGGCGCGTGAAACTAAAGCATCCCCAAGCACCCTGGCTTACAGCGGGTGTTCGTATGGCAATGCGCTGTAGGGATCGGGCGTTTAGGAGATATAAACGGGACCGGTGCGAGAAAAACTGGGTGCTTTTCAAATTTGCAAGGAATCGGTGTAATCAAATGGTGCGAAATGTCAAACGCCGACACATTCTTAACAACATTACTTTTACATCGCCTGCCAATATTTGGAAATTCCTTGGAACTCTTGGTATTGGCAGGCAGCAACGGTGTGACTTCCGTCTGACACTTGGTTTGGATGATATTAACCAATATTTTACCACTTCCACTCCTTTGGATCACCAGACCAAGTGTCTGACAGTTAACTACTTAAATAATTTACCCCAACTTGACATTGAATCTTTCCAATTTTCTCCAGAGTCTTCAGGTGATATCAAAAGGATAATCCTTTCCATAAAATCTAATGCCGTGGGTTATGACAACATCAGCCGCCGTATGGTCATTACCATCTTGCACCAACTCCTGCCGGCGATCACTCACGTCATTAATTTTTCCCTTGAGTCTGGTTCCTTTCCGTCCTTGTGGGGCAAAGCCCACGTTATCCCTCTTGCCAAAATCTCCAATCCTTCTCTTCCCAACCATTTTCGACCCATATCCATTCTTCCTTTCCTCTCTAAAGTGCTAGAAGCCTGTGTCGATAAACAGTTGAGTCGGTTTATACACCGTCATAATCTGTTGAGTCAATATCAATGTGGATTCAGACCCAGGTCTGAATCCACATTGATATTGACTGTATATATTGATATGGACAGTAGTGCTATGGCCAGCCATAGCACTACTTCCACTCTCCTCAAAGTGACTGGCGATATTCGAGAGGGCATTGAAAACACTAAAGTTACGATTTTGGTTTTAATTAATTTCTCCAATGCCTTCAATACCGTCAGTCACGACCTCCTTTTATCCGTCCTCTTCTATCTTAAGGTTTCACCCAGGGCTCTGGATTGGTTCTCAACATATCTTCGGGGTCGTCAGCAGTCGGTAAACCTTGATGAGTCTTACTCAAGATGGGCCGACATTGAAGCTGGTGTCCCTCAAGGCGGTATTCTCTCCCCCTTGTTATTTTCCATTTTTATAAATCTCAAAACTAAAATTCTTCAGTGTTCTCACCATTTGTATGCCAAAGACTTGCAGATATATACCCAGGTAAATGTAGAGTCGCTGTCAATGGCAATCGACATGATTAACAGGGATCTGGCTGAGATACATGATTGGACTACAAGGTTCGGGCTGACTGTAAACCCGAATAAAAGTCAGGCCATTATTTTGGGCAGCCAAGGCTTGTTAAGAAAATTTTACGCAACCCATTCTCCAATCATTACATACAACGGCACGGCCATAGATTGGTACCCTGTTGTTAAAAATCTAGGGCTGCATATGGATGCCACCCTAAATTGGTGAACTCAAGTAACCCAGGTGAGTCAAAAGGTCACCGGCACCCTACGGACTCTTTACCGCCTCAAGAACTTGCTGCCATCCAAGACCAAGACAAAGCTTGTGCAGACTTTGATTTTCCCGTTAATCGACTTTGGTGATGTATGCTACTATAACCTGAATGCAGACCTTCTCAACAAACTCGACCGCCTTCTCAATAACTGCATTCGATTCGTTTTCAATCTTCGCAAGTATGACCATGTCTCTGCTTACCGTTCCCAATTGAAATGGCTTCCTATCCGTCATCGTCGCAGTTTACGTGCTCTCACTACCCTCTTTTCTATTATTATGTCTCTTTCATCCCCAAATTATTTAACCTGTCATTTTCAATTCCTGTGTTCCAACCATAACCGCAATTTGCGATCGTCTAATAATCTTCTTCTTACTGTCCCTTCTCATAACACATCTCTTATTCTCTCTTCCTTTCTCGTTCAGTCCACTCTCCTCTGGAATGCCCTGCCTCTAGAAATCAGGACATGCAAAACGAAGTACAAATTTAAGGCGAAAGTAAAGGAGCTTTTGTTGGCAAGACCAGCGGATGTGTCATAGGATCTGTATCTTAATTTCTATTCACATTACTACATTGCTATTGTAAGTACCTACTGTATTGTATTTGTGTATGGCTTTACGTATTTTTCCTTTAATTCTTATATGTATATATAGTGTATGCATGTATATTTATTTAAGAGTTATATTATTATACCTATATTATAATTATAGTAAGTAAGTATTTAATACACCTACTACGTTTCTCAGCACCGCTCAAAGGTAGACTGGCGGATAATGCCCAAGGCATTAAGTCAACCTGTACACAGTTCAGTGTATAAATAAATAAAGAGAAAATTAGTCTGCTTTACAAAGAATTTCGGATTCAACTTATGGCACGCGCCGATGACCTTACAGGTAGTATAACTTTGCTGGTTTCATAAATATTGTAATTTAAAGCAAATACTGAAAGAATTGACTATCCAGGCCATGTCCATACTATAAATATCAAGATGAAACTTTAAGGCCCCAAGTTTCGGTCTTGGCTTCCATTTGAGGCTTATTTTAAGTTGTTACAAAGAAACACGTAGATATTGTTTCAGTTTGTTGTTCAGCAATCATTTCAGAATATTCAAATCAAATCAAATCAAATTGTATTTGTTAAACATAGGTTTACAATAGTTGGAGGCACATATAATAGTACGCTATGTTTTGTCATTTAGACATAACAAATATTAGGCAGATACCAATTTAATTAACAAGAAAATAATCAATATAAGATGTCAAATTAAATACATATTATGATAATTTTAATTGTGAAATTCGTAAATCAATAGCAACACAATAGTAATCGACATTATTTAACATTTAAGTATAAAAATTTAATTTATCGTTAAAGAACTCGTCAATAATGCGAAATGCCAAATGTATTCAATAGGGAAATAATAAATTGTCAAAATTAGAAAGATTTTACAATTATTATGATTGTGAAACTTAGTAGCAATAGTACAAAAATGTAATTAAACTTAATAATTATAATGTATCATTTAAAAATTCGTCAACAGTATAATAACATTTGTCAATCAACATTTTTTGAAGTACAGGTTTTAGTTTATTTATTGGCATTGTTTTTATTGAATTAGGGATTTTGTTATATATTCGAGGAGCTATGCCAAAGAAGCTCTTGTACAACAGAGAGGTTTTACATTTTTGATGACATAATTGATTGACATATTGAGCACGCATAGTTCTTTTAACAGTCGCTAACATGGTGAACAAATGTAAGTTCTTTATTATAAACAATGCAGTTTCAAGAATGTATAGCGCAGGTAGTGTCAACAAGTTCAGTGACTTAAAATAAGGTACACAACTATCTGTAGTTTTAAGTCCGCACATTGATATTAAAATATTATACCTCTTTAGTCACGTTGCGTAAGTTTATTTTTATGCTTGATAACAATCGTGCAACCACAAATGCTTGATAATTTCAAAACTAATTTTACACTATTTTAATAAAATGTATTAATATGTAGTTTTCTTATGCATACAAATGTTCGTTTTATTCAAATTGAAAAAGTCTGTATTAAGAGCCGTGGGTGGATCTGTTTAATGAGCTTAATCTTAAATATTGGTGAATTTAAGTAATATTGTTTATCTATTAAATTTCCTGTATATAAATTGGAGTAGAGTAGAGTGGAGCAAGTGAATGAGTTTGTATACTTAGGTACGTTGTTTACAAGAGATGGTAAGAATGAAGAAGATACTGAAAGAAAAGTTAATGCAGGTAATAGAGTGAATGGAGCTCTTAAGGCGTTTATGAATAGCCAAAACGTGTCCAAAAAGGCACGTTTGGCTGTGCAGGGCTATTAGTGCCTACCCTTATGTACGATAGTGAAAGTTGGGTATGGCAGAAGAGATTTGAAAGTAGAATAAATGCTGTAGAAATGAGAGCACTGAGAAGTATGTGTGGTATATCTTTGACCGACAGTGTAAAGAATTGTGTGATAAGAAAGTGTTGTGGGGCAGAAGATGTAGTGACAAGCATTGAGAAAGGTACGTTAAGATGGTTTGGGCACATGGAGAGGATGATGACGATAGACTGACAAAAAATATATATAAGGCAAGTGTGAATGGGACAGGACAAAGGGGAAGACCTAGACGGACGTTCTCTGCCCAGATTTGAGACATTCTGAAAAAAGGACAAGTCAGAAGTACCCTTAACATGCATGAGAAACTTGATGGAAGTGAGTGAAGCAAGAAAGGTATATCAGGATCGTTGCAAATGGTGTTCCGTAGTCTCTGCCTACCCCACCGGGAAACAGGCGTGAGTCTATGTATGTATGTATATAAATTTTCCCTAAGACAAGTAAAAAAAATTAAAACATGTAAAATAATTAAGTAAAACAAAAATCAAATTAGAGTGAAGTTAGCATTATACAAGATGTCGTAGCTTACGGCTAAGTCATATTATTTTTTACTAGGCCACCCCCGTGACTCCGCCCGCATGAATTATGCACTTGAGTCTTTCTAAGAAATCGCACTATCTATTAAGTTAAAATCGTATAGATATCCGTCTGCAATTTTTTGAGTTTATCGTGTTCATGGTCAGCTTAGATGGCCGAGCGTCTTTATATTATTATATGCAGCTTATGCTTTTTTTACTATTACTTATAGTATTTATTTATTTGCTAAGCCGCGAAAACAGATATGTTTATGCTGAGAATACGCATCTGGGTAGCACAATAATATTTGCAAAAAACAGCCCTTCTTTTCATACAGAGCTAGTCGGATCAATGAATGACGTATATGTAATATGTTTACATGGTATTCTTATTCTGGTCACGTTTGCGTGAAACCGCTTGTAACCCACCCGCTGAATAGGGAATGTCGGGTATATTAAACTTTAAATAGGATATTGTTTTCATAATATAACTTCTTTGTTATAATTCAGACATTATTGTTTTGATTTGTTGGTAAAAAAACGCATAGACCTACTAAATAATGCAAGCATTAACATACAGACACTTTTCCGTGCACTATCAATTCATCGAGAAAAAGGTAACTTTCAAGACAAAACTTAAGGTGATTTCATTTTATTTGTTTGTTTTTTTGTGCTGCTAATCTTATCGGTTGTCTTATAAAAACGCCGCTTGAAGTAATCAATCTGAGTGTCTTACGAGAATTAATTTTATTGAAGTCTTTTAAAGGCGGAAAGGAGACCGGCCAAAGTTGGCTTGAACGTGAACAATCGTCTTAACAAAAAGTAAATTACTCAATGATTTTGTTTTAATATATTATGAATATTGATCGCTATCCAGTAGTATGAAATAAACACATAATAATAATGGATTTTAAAATACTTTCATTTGATTATACATAAATGTGTTCAATGGACTATTTGAATGGCTGGTTTGTGTTGCCTTGTATATTATCAGTGGAATATCGTTAAAAAGTGTTTAACAAAATCACATTTTAAAGCGATTGCCGAAACCTGAAACTACGTAGATATATTTTTATATATTTTTTATTTTATATCTTTTTAGACGACACATTCATAAATAACGTAAAATAATGATATTATTTTTAATAATATCAAAATGGTAATGTATGTTGGGTATTTATTTGCATACGCCAGCACACTTGACTAACTTGTCAATTCGATTACAGTGATACCGTCATTCGCTTTGCGTTCGTTTCGTTTGATCGTATTGTGGATTAGCTGTTCTTTTTCTTCTTGTGCTCTCTAAAATGGACTCTGAATATTCTCCTCATGACGACCATAGCTTGCCTACGGACCCAGTACCCGCTTCGAACGATAACTTGCGCTTGAAAATGGATTACCCAATCGCGCTTCATGATCATGAATCAATGCATTGCATCAATTGTGGTACCAATATTACACAGCGGAGAAGATATATTCTCAATCTCGTGGAAGTACGACAAGTAATACTTCAACGGATTGCACCGCAATTGGTATGTATTTGGCATTTCCACAACTCACTCACATAATTATATTTATTAATCCAAATATTAAATTGGTATTATAAATACATGCATTACAATTGTTTATTTTGGTTTGTCAACAGATCGAGGCTCATAGCCAATACATATGTCATTCTTGTTTGACTGTGGCATTAAACATATCACGTATGCCACAAATCGCAAACCAATCGCAAACAAGAAGCTGCAAGTTCTGATTCAGGTCGTCACAGGCAAATATGTGTCTGCTGTACGTGTGAACTTCGCTGATGAGAATTAGGTCTCACAGCCTCAATAGTGATACAGAACGTGAGCGACATATCAGAAGTGTTATTATACAATGGATTAACCCACATGAAGTAAGTTATCATATGATTAACTAGCTTTTGTAAGCGACTTTGTGCTACTCCGCTCCTATAAGTTATAGCTATTAGGCGATAAGAAATAAGGAGTATGGATTGTGTGAAAAAAATATGCTAACTGAGTGAATAATGACAATAAATATTTATTTTTAACAATGTGTTTTATTTTATTATTCAACTGACTTGGTACTAAACTTCAAAGAATAATGTTTTCTACTTAGTTTAGGCTATTGAAATTTAATATTGTAATTCCAATTTTAAATTGTTCACGTCCAGGCCAAAGTCCCATACATTGTGGTCGGTCTCCTTTATTATCTCTATCCTTCATTTTAAATACTTCTTTCTGGAAAACAAAGAGAAATGTTATTTCCTTTTCTCACATCATCACATCTGATGTGAGTTTTTATTAAACTGTTCAAATCATACCTATATTTATTTTTGCTGGTAACCCGTCGTTACGTGAACTACACAAAAAACGCTTGCCAGCTGTACGCAAGTAGCAAAAACATTAGGAAAATGTTTGACCCGGCCGTGGACTGAGGCCGTTTCGAAATTAATTCTATCGAGATGTGTGATTGTGTTATGCTTTATCGTGTATAACAACGTAATTAAATTGAGTGCTACATGCACGTTAAAAAGTAATTAATCTCTATACACTGTGCATTTGCAGATTTTAAATGGAATACATTCAAATGTAGCGAATCAGTGGTGCAAGCGTTTAGCTTAGTTCCTATTCGCTGAACATTAAGTGCTTTACTTACGTTTGCATGAAACAGGATTAATTAATGTTTGAATGTTAAGTTCTAAACTATACAGCCATATTAAAATTGGACCAAATTATTGATAGCGGGGCCTTGGCCTGAGTTCTCAGTCCCCGAGCCTTTAATAGGGATAATAAATCAAGTGGTCTTTGAATATTTTTGACAATCTCTAATCGTAGGAGACTACATATGCACATCGAAATAACACACCGATGACGCAAGAACCAAAATCATGTTTGTGTGGGATAGCAAAACGTGTAGTAAACATGTAAAACACTAAAGATTTCACCTTTGAACTTTTATTTCAATAATTTTGATTAGATTATTTAGAAGAGGCGGCGATAGCCGAGTGGATATACCAATAGACTGCAATGCAGAGGGTATCAGGTTCGAATCCACGGCGCGCACCAATGACTTTTCGGAGTTATGTGCGTATTGAATTGTTAATTATCGCTTGTCCCGTGCCTCGGAGAGCACGTTAAGCCGTCGGTCCCGGTTGTCATGAAGATCTTTGACAGTCGTTACAGGGCGTCAGTACCTTCTAAATAAACTGACACTAGTCTAAACCATGGAATATCGCTATCCCTTCGGGTTGCGGAGGTCAGACAGGCAGTCGCTCCGTGGAAAAGCTAATATTCAGCCAAATCCGGTTAGACTAGAAAGCGGACCCCAGACTGAAACTGGGATAACGCTAAGAGAACGAAGAAGAAGAATTTTGATTAGATTTACAGTGAATCAAGATCGTTATGCAAATGGCCCCAAGACTATTGCCGATAAACTATGTTCCCTGAGAGAACATCTATTGAATTCTAAAGCGGCCTCTAGCTTACGGTCCAAATAACTTGAATACCAATAATAATATCACTTTCAGGCGACTTATTCATTAATCGTGTTGCTCGACGAGATTATCTTACAAAATTTGTACAAAGATATCAACTGCTTAAATCTCTTTGAGCGTACCTGCGTATTAGAAACATCAGAGTGACTTACGACTGTCTATAGATGCAAGCGAATTGACAAAGGCAAGATAAAGACAATGATTTAACTATGAAGGTGTTATAAGATTTCACAGCACTACTTAGCTTTTGCCTGCGCCCTCGCCCGCGTGTCGTTTATCACGGAAATAATTTAAAGGTACCCTATGTGTTACTCTCTTGTACAAGACATATTATTATTACTGCTAAAATTTATCAAAAATCATTGAGTTGTTTTGGGTGAAAGAGAAACAAATATCTATCCTCACAAACTTTCGCACTTATAATAGTAGTAAGATATTATTATTATGAAGAGATTATGTTTTTCCTGTCTACTACCGACTTAGAATTTATAGAGGGTTAGGACATAGCCCACGGGCAGGCAATTTCATACGTCTTTGTGGTGTTGAGAGTACACTGTGGCGGACTCACCTCCCTTACCTCATCCTTTGCTTCACCTACACAGTAAAGACGAAGGACAATCAACAACTTTGTAAGGAAAATACTACTTTTGAGAACTCAGAGTTGCATCCAATTGTTTTTTTTATTTAGAGAAGGCTGCTTTTTGAGCAAGAATGTACATATATAATTAGCTATTTAACTGTGACTACCGTACCTGAAGCCATTTGATCCTGGTGATATTCTCCTCCGTGACGGTAAGCGCTCTCCTCTCCTCCAGCTTATAAGACTCATCGTAGTACGTGTACTCAGCGAATATTAGCCCACTAGTGGTGTACTGCTGTGTGAAGTATATCGATATCGTTCCGTTCACTATGTCGTGTTCTGCACTTGATGGGGACAGGGAAGGGGTTGGGGAAGTTTGGGGTCTGAATGATCCCCACGGGGCCTGTGAGCCTCCCGCCGCAGGTTTGGGGCCCTTGGTGTTCTCTATCAATCTCCTGTGCGGACACGTCTACTGCGATGATGACGAGTGTGAGACTTAGTAGGCGACGTACGGTTAACCTGTAACAACGAACGAACTACATTTTATTGATAATTAGAGAATGCACCCAGCTTCACTACACTACACACAAGTGTACTAGAGCCCTGTTTGTATTAAAAAGCACAGATAGCTGTCGACCATACTTTCTTAGGCATAAATTATTAACTCTGCCATGTTTGTATATATCGGAAGTAGCTTTGTTAGTTAAACGCAATCCACATTTGTTTAAGCTGGCTTCAGACCTATATAATAGACGACAACGAGACGTACATAGGCTTGGGGTGCGTAAAACTAACACAGCATTAATGCACAAAAGCATTTTTCACATGGCATCTGTTATATATAATAAATTGCCCAAAACTATTAAAGAAGCACCATTTAATATTTTTAAGAAAAGACTCAATGAACTATTAACAAATATTACGCAGCAGATTACATGAATGATAACTTACAGTAGCTATTTAATCAAATTTAATATTATCTTGACAATTTTCTAGTATAATTTCTAATGACATATATATTTTTTTTATTCGTTGTGACTATTCTTAAAACTATTATTATAATTTTCTTCTGACATCCAATCCAATTATTTATATTGATTTAGAATTGTTATTTTTTTTTGCTCTTGGCTTATTAATTATACTTAATTATTTAATTTATGTAATAAAAATAATATTTGCATGCCGCTATATTGCTGGTCAAAATACTTGAATCATGTATGTATTGCTTTGTAACACCATTTGTAACAGTATTTTTGCAAATAAATTTTCTGATTCTGATTCTGATTCTGATTCTCATTTTTTTATTTATATTCTTTGGCAAAGTCAAAAATAATGTCTTCTTCCTATCACATTATACACATGACCGCTTTGGTATCTGCCTGTTATATATAATCAAACCAACAAAATGATTCCACGGGTTGTCATTCCTTCACAGGGGTAAATTAACCAACAAACAAGCCTCATTGTTCGAGGCAAGCAAAGCGAAAACTGCTAATTTTCGCTTTGCTTGTCTCAGTACTCATGAGAAACTTGTAAATAAGTCCGTACAAAAGCGTATTCACGTCGCGACCGTAGTCAAATCACGGTCCACAGTCCCTCACCAGCCCACACGAAGGCCCCTCGCTATAAGGTCAGCCTCCCGAGACAGACAAATATTTTTATACCCCAATGATCGAGCGCCCGTCTTGTTGGCAAATAAATCACATCACAAACATGAAGAAAATAAATACGATCTTTTGCGATGGAATTTTGTAAAATAGGTTCTGACTCGCTTTGTTTTGCTCATGACATTTGAAGGGATCAAATAACTTAATATTGCTCAGTTCAATATAATTTCAACTAGCATTGGCCAAGCATATTTTCCGGTCCATTACAGTTATTAAGTTTTGTGCCCGAATCCTTAAACCCACCTCACATTCTCTGTTATATAAGCTTTAAACTGGGCATGCACGTTTCTCACATACATTCTTAAGAAATGTTTCTCTCTAGACGTACATTATCTATTCTTCTTCGAGCAGAGGTCAGTCTCCAAGGAGATCTAGCCTAGAATCATATTATACGTACAAGAGCTCTGCGCAGTTTCTGTTTCAGTGGGTTAGCTATTTTCTCAGCACTCCATCGAAAAACATACCTTTTTATAAAGCTATTCTGGCGTTGTATTATAAGAAAAAAACATACCATTCATAAAATTTTATGAATACATATAAATAATTCATAAAATTAATAAGTTATCAGTCCCAGATGTTGGGTATTTTGGTATCTTCGCCAAAAATAAATAATTTTAAGCGTCAGTTACGTAAAATTTGTTGCATCCTGCGAGGCGTTGGTTGGATAAAGGATGCTCTTGAATAATTAATCTTGTGGCCGGAGTGAGGCCTCAGAGCATTGAGCCCCACCGTTGCGGTATCTTGAGCAATATTGCCTGCCGAAGCATTAAGTTGGATGTATTTATAACAAAGTAGCATTAGTCTAGACTTTTTTACTTGTACTGTAGATAGAGTCCACAAAGTAGGCATATAGCTAGTTGTCTTATTAAATGGTGTACTAGTCAAGCAATTAATCAGCTGTTATCCCAATTGACTAACCAAGGAGTTAGGC
The DNA here is from genome assembly GCA_944739405.2 of Euclidia mi. Classification (NCBI taxonomy): domain Eukaryota; kingdom Metazoa; phylum Arthropoda; class Insecta; order Lepidoptera; family Erebidae; genus Euclidia; species Euclidia mi. The sequence continues at coordinate 14,356,334 of OX123193.2, read as the reverse complement.
CAGTTATTGCTTCTTACAATTTTACAATCTCACACACAGAGTGACGATACGGGGTTCTTATTAGCTATAAAGTTACCATTGGAAATAAAGTCTAAATTGTATCTCCTAGCAAAAATGCTTCAACATCAAGAAAACGTAACATGTGCCATTTATAATTAAACTTATAAGTTATAACTACTTTTAAACTACCACGATTTGTACACATACTAATGATTATGTAACGGGTCTGAATCGTGTTACTTAACGAAAAGAAAGATGAAATACCTTTCTATTTGCCCCGACGTTTCGGCATGGGTTACACCAGCCGTGGTCACGGGATGACTGATGTCCGTCGGCGCTGCCTCCGAGAAGTGCGGGTTTCGGAACCTACCCTCACTTGGTCTTCACAATTATTAACATTTATAAGTTCGGAACTTTCGGTACTTCGACACACAACACTAATGGTATCTTCATACTGGCGCGTAATATCAGCTCGTCGGTGTCTACATTTGTTGATGAAAGGATTCCAAGATGTAGATAAACGGTAACCATCCTCCCGGTTGAAATTTGCGTGCTTTTTGACTTTAACCGCTTCCCGTTCTATTCTTGAAAAGGCCGTGAAGGAAATCTTACGAAGAGTTTCCATTAGGCAGACTTGATACTTCACGGACGCTAGCGAAATATAAGTAGCAAGTTAGTACGTCTAATGTCTCCTTTGTCTTTAGAGGACTTCAGTATTGTCAACCTTTTTCTATTGCAATAGTTGCGGCGGGCAATCCGAGGGTGCGTGGTGGGTTCCTCTTTCCTTCCATTAGGTTACAATGGAGTTCCGCCAAGTAACGCCTGATTCAATTAACTATAATGTATAGTTTCTGATGTATTATAATTGTCGTCCATTCACACTTAAACTCAAACAATGAAAATATTTATCTGCGTATTTTTTATCACGTAGCGTTTTTCTAAGAAGCTTATCTTTCGGCACTGTTTCACCATACATTTCGTCATTCACACATATGACATTTACCAGCATACATACATACATACATACATACATAGACTCACGCCTGTTTCCCGGAGGGGTAGGCAGAGACTACGGAACGCCATTTGCAACGATGCTGACATATGTCTCTTGCTTCATTCACTCCCATCAGATTCCTCATGTGTGCTCTTCTGTTCAGGGTACTTCTAACCTGCCCTGTTTTTAGGATGTCTCCAATCTGGTCAGAGAACGTCCGCCTAGGTCTTCCCCTTCGTCCTGTGTGTGGGGTAAAAGAAGATGTAGTGACAAGCATCGAGAAAGGTGTGCTAAGGTGGTTTGGGCACGTGAAGAGGATGGATGACAAAATACTGACCAAGCAGATATATAAGGCAAGTATGGATGGGACAGGACAAAGGGGAAGACCTTTACCAGCAAGTGCAAAAATATCGGAACATCAACATAATTGAACGTGGTATATATTCAAAGAACATTTTATTATAATCAAATAAGGTTTATCACAGGAAAAGAAGACTATTTGCAGAAAATACAATCAAAACAAACGAGTCATACCAATTTCACATCCTTCCTCATTTTTCCTTACTATCTTTTATATCTATCATCTGAATAGTTTCCTCAATTAAGGAAGGTTTCAATAGTTGACCACGTCCGTGCGTCAGTCACGTAGCTTCGCTAATCAAATTGTCGACGCCGAAGAGTAATCAAGGGGACATGAAGATAACTCGGCGCGAAATCAAACCAGATATTAAATCAACGTGAGCCGCACACTCGATGGGTTTTGCAAACTTGGTTTCACACGAAAGTGTTATTAAAGCCGTTGATCAAGTATATTTTGGTGAATTAGTATAATGTAATATTTTGCCTTATAACGTGGATGTTACGTTACGACGCGGTTATTATAAAATGGTTTACGGATTGACATCGGATCGAATCGGATTAAAATTCATTGCTTAAGTTCCTGAATTCTTTCATTGAAATCGAAAGAAGGAATTGCGGTTTTCGGTTTTAGCTAGTAAGTCTTCCAAATATATATAAGTAAATAATACAGATATTATATTCACGGGAAGACTTAAACATTCTGAATTTGCCTCCTAGAACTAGCCAGGGTATATTATTTTCTTTACACTTGTAAAACTAGTTGTTACACGTTTTTTACTAAAAGCTAACCATACGAATGGTGCCTGAGCTAGCAGCTGCAATTCCAGGCTTGCCTGGTCTTAACTAGCAACTAAAGTTCATACACATTACTGCTCTTTTTTTCTCGTTAAGCAAAACAGTAGGTTATGTTCGTGTAATTTAGTTGTTGAATCGAAGTACATATATACAATTACGGCAAATTATGATGTAGGAAAGTGTGCCGTGGTATGCTGCGTTGGTATGGAAGCGTTTGTGTAGATAACATTTATGATGATGATGAATGTTTTGCAATGGTGGAAACAGTTATTAACTTTTGTAGCTTAGCCTGAACATTCTCGATGCATATCCACAGCACATCTGGCCGTCAAACATCCTGACAATAGCATTGAATATAATATTAAAGTTTCATAAAATGTAACATTTCAGAAATTCAACTTGTTTAATCGTATAGAGAATATAACATTGTTTTCCCCACAGTAAACAGCAATCAATTAACTTTTATTACAGTTTGAAGTAGGCCGTAACTATAACTTTGATAACATTAACCAATAGCCTGGCGGCAAGTTAGTACCTCGTTTGTTAACAGGTGTTTGTACGCTGATCACGATAACAGCTACATTATAATATTTTAAAGATGTTCGCAATCTAAGGCTGTAAAATTATTGTCTTTTTAAGGTAAAATTAGTCCTCCCATCGGTTTTACGTAAAGTAGTAAGTAAAAATATCACAAAACTTTGAACAAATAAGGGTCTAATGTATATCAGTGTAGCTAGGGTCTGAAAATCGTATAATGAACACCAATAAAAGTCTCATCATCACAGCCGAAAGACGATGTTGGTCTAGGCCTCCCCTAAAGCTATTTACGCAGTCCGATCTGAAGCAGACCTCATCAAACTGCTTTAATTAAACAGCCTGTGTCTACCTTGTGAAGATACCTCTGCTTCGTGGTCCGCTTCGTTTTTGCCCTAAAATCCTAACCTTTTTACATTACTACAATCACACTATTGATCGTAATAAAATTCGTCAGTATTTTATTCAAAGTTCTCTACGTAGTCTGTCGTTTCTTTGTTCTGTTCGGCATATATTCTTTCTTCAACAATAACTTACGTTGATAGAATCGGCAAGAATATTTTATATCTTTCATGTTCAATACATTTTCCAAATATGTAGATCAAACATTTAAGTTCGAAAGTTACTCGAGTGAAATATAAAGGATGATGAATGTAGTTCAAAGAGAAAGTTCTAAACCCGTGTTCTATTCAACAAGTGAAGTGCAAGTGCAACACCTACGTGTTTGAGTAAGTTCAAGTGTTAGCTGAGCGATAAGTACTGACTCTGTAGTAGTAATTTTATACCAAGTGAAACCTGGTTGTACTTACAATCTTTCGCAGACAGGTGAAGCTGTAAGTGGATTATAGCTTTGTTTGTAGATTAAACTGTTTACGACAGACTAATTTCACTTAGTTGTAATTTATTCAGTGAGAATAGACTCGTTTTCTGGTATTATATTAATTAGTTGTTACTTGTTTTTAGTTCACGATCACCATAAGACAAAACTATGCAATCTATCTATTGATTTTATTGTTTGTTATTTTTGTTGAATGTCTGTTAAGATAAAATTCAACAGTGTAGGAGTATTGTATAATATCTTACCTAGATCGAGGCAGTAATATATGAGAAAATAAAATAGCCACATAAAAATGTTTTAAGTGAGGCCTTGTTCACACTAGTGCATTAATGAAAATTCCGAACGTACAAGTCGTATACATAGCTAACAAATTGTGTCTGAATATTTTCCCACCAATATAATAAAATAAAAGTCAAGTGTCAAAAATACAGATTAAAAATGTTCAATAAAGCCTTTCAGTTTAACACCAAATTCCTTTAACTCTTAGTCCCACACAAGTTCCTTTCTTTACCTATGTAAGTGTATTGACCGTTCAAAATTCCCAATATCCATAAAGCCAGCTCAAAAATGTGCCAGACACATTAAATATTTTAATTCTAGCCGTAATCTGGGCTCAGGTGAGTACCTACAAAGGATTTTATGAAAAAAGGTCGCCTAGGTGTGTATACCCTTGAAAGATATTGAACGCCGAAAATCGAGTACTTACTAGTCCTTTGCCATATGTAGTCAAATGGTGTGGTTTCAGAAATTTCCCTTGACAATTTATTACTTTTTTACAGCATTTCACAGTTGACTGCTAGGTTAAGGCTCTCCTAATTTGCTTTACAGAAGCACTGTGAGTCAATAGGAGGATTGGGTCTAATATGACACTTTGGCCAGACAGGTTAGTATAGGTTTTGAAGCTGAGAAGAGTTATTAGTCACCTCTTACTTCACCCACGAGTTGAAATGAGGAAATGACATTTCAAATAAAAATAAAACTGTACGCTACAATAATAAAGTTGAACTTCGGAATGTCAAATGGTACTGGAACAATAATTACTTGTATTTGTTATTAGATTTTCTGTTTATATTTTCGCTTTATCCAGTAGTAAATTTTCAAAATACAATGGCTTTGATCACCTACAACTTATTTCGATGGCATGTTGAACTCCTTGGCAGGTAAAAATAGCAAACTTAAATAGGATGTTTTATTTGCAGTTGTCATGACTGACGGATCCGTGAAGGCTTAATAAAAATTTTGAGGCACCATAAATCTAATACCGTAATTAACAAATAATTTATAACACATTTGCACGCCTTTCGTAAATCAAAATGTATTTCTATGGATTTTTAAGGTTGACTTAATTTGGCAAAATGCTTTCCCAGCATAAATACAGGAGGAATCAATCATCATCATCATCATCATCAGCCTTTAACAGTCCACTGCCGGACTAGGCCTCTCCTTTGAAAGGAGGAATTGGGCTACTATACCACGCTGGCCAAACGAGGTGGTATAGGGTTTGTATCAATCGGGTTGGTATAGTTTTCCTTCTCTTGCCACTGCAAGAGAAGGAAAACTATACCAAGACGATGTTCTCTGCATAATTTGCTCCCTCTGTCACCTCTCACGACAGCCATGGGATGATATGGGGTAGTGACATTCCAAATTCTTAAGCCGTCACCACACGGAATCAATACCAAAACTAAATTTAGCCATGTGAAGATTTTTATTTATTAATAAGATAGCAAATCAAAGGATTTTCGTAACAATCGAGCTTTATTGAACAAAAATATGAGTTAACATAGAATCTTCTAAGTGAAATATATTCGTTTATCTTTATTTATGGGCTGGTGTGTTTGAAATGCTGTCAAAAATCAATTTAAATATGGAGAATACCTTTAACATTAATGATACAAATCGATTGTTTGATAATATTGTTACTGCCTTGGCTTCGTGGCTTCGCCCACATCAAAATATATACATCGCTCTCTATCCTCTTTTCCTCTTGAAAAAATACATTATTGAATCGGGCTTTTATAGTATTCAACCAGTGGAACCTAGTATAGCATAACATTACTTCACGTCTTTTTATCACTAAAGGGTAAATGGGTGGAAAAAATCACCTAAGTTGACGGAGCCCTGCTTCGCAGGGCTCCTATTTTTGGGTTAAGGGTCAAAAGAAAACCTAACTTAACCTATTTAGTTACTTGAATTACGTACAGTCGCACCTGATAAACCAAAACCATGTTTGAAAATATCTCGACAAAGGCTTATATATTTGAGTGAATATAAATAATACTGTACTAGGTTTTGTACGTGTATTTTCTTTGAAAATATCAAGGCAAAACCTAATCCATTTGAATATTTTTTTTTACTGAGATAGATTAGGTATTGTCGTGTAATATGCATAAACAAAAGCTCTTCTATTAGAGTCTGACTCGTGACTCAAATAGCCTTTATAAACACGCCACCGGGATATCGCCGCTTTGGACAAGATATAGTGGTATATAAAAACATGTAGACCAGCAATTAGTGGATTACACAAAATTTTACTTATCCTACGTGGGCTGAAACTCAAAACGCGCTGTATTAAATAGTACCGCCGTTGCGCTATACTTTAAATTAGATACGTAATTATGTTTATAATATTTTCTTATCTAATTTAGCCATAAATTTAGTTATTTGAGTTTTATTTTTCCTAAACTACTCTCGCTGATTATTTTTTAGATTTTTTGTTCTACTGATTTTTGTTAAATAAACATAAGTAGAACATATTTTAATATACCTGACGTTCGAATGTGACGATTCCACCGCCCACTGGGATCCACCAGTGCAGTCAATCAACCGGAAGATGGCGGTCAAACCATCCAAAGTAAGGCGGAAGAAAATGGAAAGATACTAGATGGGCAGCAGCGCTGCTACTGCGATCGCCAATATGTCTGCCAAGCGTGGCGTTTTCAGCAAAATCCCCCCAAAATGAGCAACAGACTTAAAAACGGCTCCTAGTCGTCGGCGGCCTCGCTAATCCTAGCTCAGGGAGCGGCCATGGTAACGGTGGGGCAGGAGGTGCGAGGAATCTCCGGCACAGATCTGGCTACCATCACCGACGGCAACTGGCCCTGGCAACATTTAACACGCGCACACTGCGGACCATTGAGAAGATTGCCGAGCTGGAAGAAGAAATGAGCAGGTTACGATGGAATATTATCCGCCTACTAGAGAACGCCAGCAGCTACGCCTGCAATTTTTGTAAATTTACCCGTTTTGGCCGATCCCGTGGGATTTCGGGAAATCCCTTCTTAGTGCACCCCTACGGTCCCCAATTAACACACATGCCAAATTTCAGCTTCCTGCGCCCAATAGTTTCGGCTGTAGCGTGTCTATCAGTTAGTAAGTAACGCAAGGATTTTATTTATTAAGATCTGAGGTCCGAAGACAGGGTGAGGACTCGATAGTGCTCAATTTCGGTAACTTTTGCTCTTCTACCGGGAGGGCGACCAACAGTCCCAGGGTCGTGTCTGGTTCATCATCCACAAATCTCTCGTGAACAGCGTGGTAAATATATCAAGTGTGTTGAGCAGGGTAGCGTACCTGATACTCAGAGTATCTAAACGATATTCGTTGAAGGTAATACAAAGCATTAAAAAATCACGAATTCAGCTCCTAACCAACTTCACAGAAGGTATTACAAGCAGGGGCAAAAATGTGTTAATTTAGTAAAATGCACATTTTCTCTTTATGTGCAAATTCGTACATTCTGCAATACCCTCTTTACGTGCAAGTGTATGTATTACGTATTTCACGAATTACATCCCGAATATCCCGAAATGTAAGGATAATAACAACAGTTATCTACAGTATTAAAACGCAGCTCACGTGTGACGCAGAATATTTACGTCAATGCCATTATGATATCCACATTCACCCGAAGCACTTAACATGATCTGAAGAATTACTTTTTTTATCTCGGTTGTAAACGTAAATATTAACTTTAGTATTCTGTTTATAGGGTTTGTTATCCATTGATACTATTAGTGATCAAAATGAGGCAATTGATGAAATGTTATGTATATTTTTATATTTTAGTTAGGGTAGCTTGTAACTGCATGCTGTCCATATGTATGCTGCTGTCTGCTGTCCGTACAACAGGGGCTAAATTTTTGAAGGCCCAGAAGAGCAAGAGAACCAGCAAGATCTCGGGTCCGACCCTCGAGCTGTTAGAGGAAAGGCGCAAGATGGTTCTGCTATCCTCCGATGACATGCCGAAATATCGGCACCTCAACAGACAGATCTCTAAATCTCTGACTCGCGATCTCCGCTAATACAACACAAAATGTGTTCGTGAGGCGATCGAGCAGAATAAGGGATCCAAAGTGTTCCAGAGAAATCTGTCTGTTGGGCAGAGTCAGCTTACAAAGCTGAAGACGGAGGATAGCAGAATCGTATCGTCTAAGCCTGAGCTCTTGGAAGAGATCGCAAGGTTCTATGGACAGCTATACACGACTACGTGACAACCCGTAAGTACTCCACCCTGGAGTTGGATTCACCCGACTCTATACCGAAGATATCCCGGACGTCAGCGTGCACGAGATTAGCTCTCAAACAGTGGCAGAGTGTGGCTCTCAAACAGCTCAAAAACAACAAGGTGCCGGGTGATGACGGAATTACGAGCGAGTTTCTGAAGGTCGGCGGCACACCTACTGTAGAAGCCCTTCTCAAGCTATTTAATTCCGTCATTCTCGAGGGTAAAACGCCACACACGTGGCATAAAGGTGTGGTTGTGCTTTTTTTTTTAAGAAAGGGGATAAAACCCTTTTAAAGAACTATAGACTCATCTCACTTCTGAGACACGTATACAAGCTGTTTTCAAGGGTCATCACGAATCTTCTCGAGAACAAGCTAGACGACTTCCAGCCTCCCGAACAAGCCGGTTTCCGTAAAGGCTATAGTATAATAGACCACATACATACGCTGCGGCAGGTTCAATAGAAGTCTGAGGAGTATAACCTGCCTCTATGCTTGGCTTTTGTGGACTATGAGAAAGCCTTCGATTCGATCGAAACCTGGGCGGTGCTACAGTCTCTCCAACGATGCCGGATTGACTACCGATATATCGAAGTGCTGAAGTGTTTGAATGAAAACGCCACTATGTCAGTCCGCCTCCAGTACCAGAGTTCGAAACCTATTCAACTCCAGCGAGGGGTGAGACAGGGGGATGTCATATATATCTCCGAAACTATTTACCACTGCGCTGGAGGATGTTTTCAAGCTTTTGGACTGGAATGGACTCGGCATCAACATCAACGGCGAGTACGTCACTCACCTTCGATTCGCAGACGATATCGTTGTCATGGCTGAGACCATGGGAGACCTAGGCACAATGCTCGATAGCCTCTGTAGAGTCTCCAACAAGTAGGTCTTAAGATGAACATGGACAAGACGAAAATCATGTCGAACGTCTATGTTGTACCTGCTCCTATTCAGATTGGGCACTCTACGCTCGAAGTTGTCGTCAAGTATATCTACCTGGGACAAGTAGTCCAATTACATAGATCCAACTTCGAGAAGGAGGTCAATCGTCGAATCCAACTCGGTTGGGAAGCGTTCGGGAAGCTACGACATATCTTCTCGTCCAGAAGTAACTGATATCTAACTCAACTCAAATAACTCGAACTGATATCCCGCAGTGTCTCAAGACGAAAGTCTTTGATCAGTGTGTGTTGCCAGTGATGACTTACGGATCAGAGTCGTGGTCGCTCACTATGAGCCTTATCAGAAGGCTCATGATCACTCAGAGGGCGATGGAGAGAGCTATGCTTGGAGTTTCCTTGCGAGATCGAATCAGAAATGAGGAGATTCGCAGTAGAACCAAAGGCGCCGACATAGCTCTCCGGATAGCCAAGTTGAAATGGCAGTGGGCAGGGCACATAGCTCGAAGAACCGATGGCCGTTGGGGCAGAAAGTTTCTGGAATGGCGGCCACGTACCGGACGAAGCAGCAGAGGTAGGCCCCCCGCAAGGTGGACCGACGATCTCGTCAAGATCGCGGGAGGCGGTTGGATGCGGGCGCTTCAAGACCGGTCTGTGGAGAGCCTTGGGGGAGGCCTATGTCCAGCAGTGGACGTCGTTTGGCTGATATAATGATGATGAGCTTGTAACTTATAGAAACCAAAGCCACTAAAATTTGTGTCCGATAGTAAGCTTTAAGTAACCAAGATAACAAAATTGCATATTTTTACACCCCGTAGTGAATAGCTAGATCGTGACTACGACGGACTCAAAGATATACATAGGCATTCCGTATCACTGACAAAAATAAAGAAATTTTAACTAATATATTAAATAATAAACAAATTAATTGTCAGACATTTTTTTTATTGTTTTAGGTTCTAACATATGAATAAAACATACCTGACATAAATTGACAAACGAAAGCCCATATTATGATTCTCGGAAATTTTTAATACGGACTCTTAGTTCAGCAAACTGATAGCTGCAATAGGCAGACTAAATCTGGCGTAGTGCAATCCTTTAATAGCAATATGCGAAAATCCGTATACCGATGGTATTAAGTACCGTAGCCACGTAGCTGTATCGCTACGCCGTAGTGATGATAGCTACGAACTACCAGTGGCCTTTCAATTCTGTTTGCAAACTATGCTACTTTGTCACATATGGTGGTTATTGATAAATATTAAGGGTTTTATGTAATTTGCATTTGCTTAGCCTTAGGGCGAGTCAGACAGCCTGCTACTTAAAGTGCTGTCAGGCACCACGTATGGAGCCATCATAGTGTAAACAAACCCTTGTTTAGCAGCCGGACATATTATGAACAGAGATGATATCAGCGGTATATATGCGTATATAAAAAAGCAATATGGGGGCGTAATAAACAAAGTACATCATTTTCAAGTTCAACTTTCCTCTTAAAGGGGGCTACACATATGATTAGGTATCTTTATACTTCTTGGCATATATTATTACCAAAATATTTGAGCGTCCTATTACGGAAACATCTTGTACTTTATTGTATCTGTAATTTAATGATATTATAAATATACAACGTATTTTCCGTCTACTCTCAAAAAGTCACTGAAGTTTGGCGAAAACGTTAACAAAAATAAGAATATCGTCATTAAAAAATTGGAATACAAATCAAGCGAGCAATATATCAGTTGTGCTTACGTCTGTAGTGAAGTATCAGTGAAACAAATTTTAAAATCAATCTGTACCAAATACGTTTTGTTATCGGAAGAAAATGGAGATGAAATGTTAAACATTATTATTTAGAGTAGCTTATTGTACGAGATTTGAGGTATTGTTAATTTCTATTGTAACATTGTTAAACTTATTTTGAGTCTATATATAAACATAATTTACTATTATAATTGTATGTTGAATTATGATTGTAGCACAAATAGACCGAACAGACGAATGTGAATCGGATTTTCGGATGTATAGAGTTCAATTTGTCTGCGAATTGTTCCACGTCTTGCTTGTTGCCCTTCATGATGCAGAAGATATCGTCGACATACCTTTTCTTTACTTTCACATTTACCAAGTGAGGTTAGGTACCAAAACTCGCATATCCACAAGACGGCACTGAGCTTTCATCAGTCTCTCCGCGACCATGAACGGTGCAAGATGATTGAAACGTCGGAAATAAATAGGTATTCATACCTTAAATAAGATAAGTTTACGCGATTCAGAACTGCTAAATTATTTTGTATGATGTATACAAATCGCGATAGTGTAAGCTTTTTAGGTAGCTAGCTTAGTGAAGCAGCTTATTTTGTGCTTACGTGTCAGAGCAGTTTAGAGAATAAAAGCGAGCTTTGTACTTAGTTAGTATAGTGTGGAAATTTATATAGCACGTAAGTATTTCTATCACGCCTTATGAGGCCTCAGTAACGGGGTATGGTTAACCTGTAACAACGAACGAAACTCATTTTATACATAACTAGAGTACAGCTTCACACACACATTTTTTTTATTTATATTCTTTGGCAAAGTCAAAAATAATCTGAAATCCTATCACATTATACACATGAACGCTTTGGTATAAATATACCAATACTGTGTAATCATATTGTTGGTTTGATGATATATATAAATATATATCATCAAACCAACAATATGATTACACAGTTTGTCATTTCTTCAAAGGGGTAAATGAACCAACAAACAATCTTTATTGATCGCGGTAATCAAAGCGAAAATTATCACGGTCCCAGTGGACATAAGAGACTTGTGAATAAGTCCGCACAAAAACATATTCACGTAGCGACCGTGGACAAATCACGGTCTATAGTCCCTAACCAGCCCACACAGAGACCGCCCCGCTAATAGGTCAGCCTCCCGAGACTGACAAATATTTTTTTACCCCAATGATCGAGCGCCCGTCTTGTTGGCAAAAAAATCACATCACAAACATAAAGAAAATAAATACGATCTTTTGCGATTTAATTTCGCTTCATTTCTTTGTGTAAAATAGGTTCTGAATCGCTTTGTTTTGCTCGTGACATTTGAAGGGTTTGAATAACTTAATATTGCTCAGTTAACCTTTAACATGAATGATGCAAATCAAGAGAATGGTAATATTGTTACTGACTATGCTTCGTGGCTTCAGCAACATCAAAATATACACCTCTCTTTTTCTACCCTTCTCCCTCTATCTTATTCTTGTAAGATAACTAATTTGTATCCGAGTATAAAAATATTCAAGCAACGAACACAAATCACCCGTAGAACCAGGTCAGCTATTTGTGGATCACACAAAATGTTATTCTATACGATTTATGCACTCTGTATCATGATGAATGAGATTAGAGGTCAGGATATATTTGCATTGTCAACATAGAAAAATATAATTAATGTAGCAGGTGTTTGTAGATATTCATTTACTGTATAAGAACATATCTAAATTTTATAAATATTGGTCTTTCTAAAATTACCAATAAAATTATATTCATAAAGTATAGTACGCATGGTAATAAATTAAATGTGAGGTCATCCAGTTCCGTTTAATTAATTACCTTTGAGATACACTTGTTTCAAAAGATTCGCTTTAATTCAATATACGAGTCTTTAAACCGTGTAGATCTTAATTCAAAGAATTTTGCAAAGAAGTGTAATAGAATCCTGGCTTTTGAACTGAATTTAGGTAAACAGAGAAGTAAGAAAGTACACTCAAAGATTTTCTCAACATCTACTTAAATTTCTAGCTATTCCGAGTGGTTCAATTCCCTCATTTATTGCAAGTTTTACTTATTTCCCGTTTCAACTGTTATATAAAATACAGCTCGGCTTCCAAGCACACTCTGGCAAAGTGTAAGAGCCTTACTTAATAAAATGTATATCAAATATAAATATAATTATTTGTATTGGTAGCATTTTATGTTAAAGGATAGTCATACAAAGTCAAAGTTCACGTTTGCTGCATGACCTTTAACGATTCCAAACTTGCAATACATGTGAGGGTGTTGTGCCATTTACTGAATTTGCTGTGCTAATATATTGAATAAATTTCCAAATGTCAAGAGTGCATTTAATTTCTGGTCCCACGAATTACTTGTCAACGATTTTAATCAACGTTTGCTCTTCAGAGAATAAATGTTTGCACTGCGACATTGCTATATTTTTACATACACATCACTTAAATCATGCTGCTCGTTTTCTCTAAAACGTATTCGAAGACGATTGCTAATTCTTGATTACATTGGAAATTCAAACAGTTTTTGAGACTGCCTTAGAAATATTTGGAATTAAGAGATGTAAATATTATTCTTATACGAAAAGCGTTGTCATTTTTACTTTAAATATTTGCAGTTGATTGTTATCCAAATGAATAAAAAAAGCTGAATCGCTTGTTTGTTTGTTCGGTTAAACACGCTAATCTGAGGTAAGGTAAAAGCACTAATGCTTGACACATTAAGGACAAATTAAATTTCATTCTCGAATATAAAATATATGTATTTATCAAAAAATTACAGTTGCAAATATTTTCACAATTAGAGTAAAATTCAGAGATTGACTTTTTCATATAAATTATTTTACAGCTGTTGTATTTTCAACAAAAATCTCAATTTTCTTAGGTTTGTCGTAAACACTAAAAGATGACAGCGTCGAAAATCAATCCACCAATAATTGACATCAATTGGCACTAATAGTAGACATGACTCTACCCAAAATTATGCAAGAGACTTTGTCAATATTGTGACGTGGATAGGCTATGTCATGGGATCTGCACTGATATTCATAGGTACTAATAGTTGACATCTATTATACCCTAATAGTTGACACTAAATACTAATATTTGACATCTAGTATACCCTAATAGTTGACACTGTGTTCTTTTAGTAAGAGTAGATTACAACAAATGAAACTAAGACAGGAACTTTATTAAGACTAAATTTGCATTAAAATAATAAAAAAAAATCAGTTTGATGTAACCCTAGTAGTTAGCACATGTGTCAACTTTTTAGGTTTTGACTCATTTTGGGTACTAATAGCAGACACCACTTAAAAATTACACAAAAACAAGCCAAAATAACAAGGAAATGGTCCTAATAAACCAATCAGTTCATACATTTTTAATATTGTAACTAACATAAGCTGATATGATTATAGAATCATAAATATAAAAAAAAATCATACCTGTTAAAAGTCAGATGCCTTACGAAAAATGCTAAGAATTACGCGCAACATGCCAACCTGCTCACATTGTTTGTTGTAAACTGATGCAATTTTGAAATTGGCTTCTGAATGTGTACACGAGCTTTTGAATATGTATCATAGATAGCACTAGGTATCTTTAACATCAGTAACATGTTATTTAAATGATTAGTTTTCTTATTAGAAACGTTTTTTTTTGTGAAAATGTCATCTATTAGTTCAATGTCAAGCATTAGTGCTTTTACCTTACTACTTTAACGATTGGAATAATTATTTTTCTGTAGGATAGCCTATTTATCGAGGCACGCTACAGGCTCTATAACGTTACCCTATGAGCCACGGATGAGGAACAGTATTTCTAAATAAGGCGGGTGTAACCGCGAGCTCAGCTAGTCATAAATAAATTATATAGCAGCAGAGTATACAGCGTGACTTCACTCGCCGTTTAAAATAGATCGATAAAGAAACGCTTGCGTTTTTCTTGCTTCACTTCTACAGATCATTCACAGTTGCTGCAAGTCTAGTAACACCAGCCTAACATTTGCCTGTCTCACTACAGCGGGGTTTTATAACTGTTTCTATTACCATCCTGCTACCACTTATTGCACTGTATAGTCGATATATTTTATTAAAATGTTCAACAGTGTAACAATCCTTTTAATTTGGCGACCATCCAAATTCATTCGCGTTGTAGAAGTTCTCAGCTGTTACGACATCCTGGGGATGTTTTTTCAAATAAAATTCTGGTTTCTCTTTGTTGTAATTTAGCTTTTTTTGTGGGTTTTAATGACTTATAAGAATACTAGAGGATGCCCGCAACTATTTTCGCAGATTATTTTGTTTTGATTATTTTTTATTTTCAGATATAAACCCGTTAAATAAAAATTAGTAGATAATATTTTAACATACCTGGCGTTTTATTTCATGTAGAAAGTAAACGAACATAAACTGACGGACTCATAAACTGCATCAAAGTTCAGGATTACTTTGAAATGATTTTTTTTAATAAGTATGCAAACTTTTTAGATGAAATTATATAAATATGGAGAGACTGGCTCTTAATCTTAAAAAAAAGCAAAATTTAAAAATTGAACTGCAGAAAAACAAATGAATATAGCCGGGAAAAGAAAATTGACTCGTAATATCGGATTTGCGTGTTATTTATAGCAAAGTTTTAAATTGATTCGCATTGATTTTTTATGCTTTTGTCATTGAGTTATTGTTACCAGCAGAATTGTTGGGTTAGTTTTTTAACTTATCGAGAGTTTTTGAACCATAATATGGATACTTCGTCCGAACAAGCGGCTTAAATTGTAGCACTGGTGCGGGAATGCTTGGATCAACGAACGATTGGTAGAAATTTAAATTTAAACCAGTCTACGGTTTCTAGAATATACAGAAGGTTTGTGGAGACAGGTTCTTACAGAAGGAGACGTGGTACAGGCAGGGCTCGAGCAACCACCGGTCGTGATGACCGATTTATTGTTACAACTTCCCTGCGAAATCGTTTCCTCACGTCAGTTAACATCAAAACAGAGCTTAATGAAGTGCGTGGAGTAACGAACGTAAGTGAGTGCACGGATAACAACAAGAAGGTTCAAGGAAGCGGATATCACCATTAGACCAGCAAATTGTCCAAAGTTGTCTGTAGCTCACAGACAAGCTCGCTTAAGGTTTGCTCGTGATCACCTAAATTGGACAGAAGAGCAATGGGCCTCCGTATTGTTCATAGATAAGTGTAGGACATGTTTATATGGTGCAGATGGTCGCAGCGATATGCTCAAAGTTACATTGAGGAGCGTGTTCCTTTCGGAGGCAGTTCGTGTATGGTCTGGGGTGGCATATCGATGAACGGGCGAACAGAACTTGTGTTCATAGACATGGTCCGTCAAAACGGTAATAGAGGGGGTTTGACTGCATAAAAGAGACCTTAAAAGATCACGTGGTGCCTTACCCGCTTGACCGCTCACCATTTTTAAGTGCTTACTCAGCATCGACAAATTTCAAGTGCGCGTCGCCAGTTAAAGGCAGGCGCGCTCGATTAATTAGTTTTTGTGTGATTGTTAATAACTTGAGAGGAGTGGTGTTTATTTTTATGCAACCTAATGAATGACTCATTCTAATGGTACAAAACAAATTACGTTTGAATTAAATGTTTACTTTAGGCGAGCGGCCGTAACGTAAACAATGTCGTCTTTACCGACTTACTCCACACTTTTGTTTATCATAATAAAAGTATAAGCTGAATCTGGTTTGCTGTTGTATTTTTATCTACCTGGTGATATTATCTATGTAATAAAATAACGTTATAGCAATACTTGCAGAAACTTATTTAGATGTAAGCATTTGAAAAAAATATATATTTCGCTGACTTTGCATTCCGCGCGCGGGGCGTAATTATCGATTAAAAACATCATTGTAAACAAATTTTGTAATTATATATCATATTTTCATGTTTTTATTGTAAATTAACTGATTAATTATGAAGTTACAGCAAAAAAAAAAAATAATGTGTATTACTTTAATTATATACAAAAATATATCGTAAAAACGTCATTTTATGTAAAAAAGTTTAAATACATATGTATGTATATAAGGTTACATTTATGAGTTGTATTATTTTTTTATTATGAGAATGTAAATAAACCTTTGATAAAATGTATAATAGTCATATTATTAAAAGATATTAGTTATCGAAAATTTTGGCGGGGACTTCAGTTTTTTCTGCGGGAAAAAGTAAACAACTGTGCAGGTTCCAAAAAAAAGAATTCTTATCAGATTCTTATCAAAATTGGTTTTTATACTTGGAAATCTAGTTGGAAAGAAAGTTATCTAGGTTTGAATTTGATATATAACATAAAACGGTATTTAAAAAATTAAATATGAAAATTGGCGCCAATTAAAAAAAGATCTTTGTTTTATTTTTTTATGTTTAATATTAAAATGTTTCTTGTCACTGTATTTATCTCTTCTAAAAGTATATTAAAAAACCTTTCTAACTGTGTATAATACTTATATACCACCCATAATAAAAAACGACGAGAAAAAGGAATATGTCAGAAATATAAAATCGCGCTCAAAAATGACAGGAAAAATTTCTAATTTTCACTTTATACTGCCCTTGCGTGGGCTTCAACCATAGTATATGGTTTTAATTTATATCATTGGAAAGCTCATTTAATTACGCGTCTATTAATATGCAACATACCGCAATCGGTTAAGTTATCCGAGTTCCACAAACAAATTAGTGCGCAGCGCCAAAGCGTGGGAAAAATGACAGTTTACGCGCTCATCTGTTTTTGCAAAAAGGGAAAATAGTCACTTGTGCGCGGTCAAGCGGTTACATGGGATTCATAGGCGAAAATTTTATTTTAATGCAGGATAATGCCCGGCCGCACGTTGCTGCACAAGTTCGACAATATTGAGAAGAAGTTGCGATACGTACAATGAATTGGCCAGCACGCAGCCCGGATCTGTGCCCACGACAGTGGCAGCACTAAGAACAGCACTTTCAGAAGAATGGGACAATATTCGGCAAGATCTTTGAATAACCCTAATAAAATCTATGCGGAACCGATTAGAATCCGTAATAAGGGCACGTGGAGGTAATACACCTTATTAAAACATAAATAAACCCTTGCATAAAGTTTGTGTCTATTGTTAAAAACATTTTTTTTATTAAACCAATTTTCCTTAAAGAACAATGGCAAGTTCCCATACAACACTTTATTTGAAATCGATTTGAAGCGTCTATGTATGAAAAAATGTTAAAAACAAAGGGGTTCTATTACTTAAACATAATCGTCAAGAGATTTTATTTTAGGAGGCCGTAAAAAAAAGATGTGAACATTGTTTATATTTTAAGGTTATGTTAATAGAAAACAACTTTGTAACTACACAAATGCATTAAATACATTTAGATAATATAACGGTGATGTGCAAAAAGCATTGATAGGATATACCTAGACTGATTCAAGATCAGTGTCTAGACTTGATAAGTACCTAATATTACAAAATCAAAGTTTCATCACAAAATAGGGATGTAGACTATGTAGGATTTATGTAATACTTTATCTTTCACAATTTTATTGAGTATTAGAGTCCCGCCTCATTATGAGGCCATGGCGACGTCGCCAGCGACCGTACAATTTATATTGAAATGTATGCTACCAAGCTCACTTGGCCACGGTTTGACAGCCATAGGTACATATCAATATAAACTGTTTGGATACGCAGCCGTCTCTTAAGATTAGACGTCATGGCATGATGTTAGATCTCTCTAATAAATAGGTACAAGTCACTTGCTTTTATAAGGAACTAGCTTTTTCCCGCGTGGAAGTCGAAAATTATCCCACAGGAACTCAATACCAGGATAAAAAGTATACCATATCCTATATTCCAGGTTATGGTCTATCTGTGCGCCTAGTTTCATTCTAATGGGTTCAGTAGTTTTTTCGTGCGTAACAAACAGACAAACAAATAAACATCGCATTTATAATATTAGTAAGGCTAAGGATATGAGATCTCTCTTAGTGCGCCACCAACAGGCATGACAAACCTTATCTGAAGGTGACAGCTGCAAATGAAATAAATGAATGTTTTTGTTATCAAATACTTACTCCATAATTGATAAAAAACAGACAATTTGTATTAGATTGAAAAAATAACACCAATTGACTTATTAAACTCTTTAGTAATAAAACACTGCAAAAGGATTTATTATTTAATAAATACTAATTAAAGATGAATGGACCTGACGTGGTTCTCTTTGGATAATATTTATCATGTTCTGTTGTAGTTCGGTCGGGCTATCTTTTAATATTTTGTCACTTTGCCTTCGTACTAATGAACATCCACACAGAAAGCACACATTTCTATGGCCTCGTGGACACGGTCCAGCTTGTTCACCTTCATTAGCATCTTGCTGCAAACTCTGATTTACTCAATCCATAGCGAGTTCCCAACATGCTTCACAAACATGATCATCATCAGTAATCTAAAAATTAAGAAAAGCAATTATTACTACAGGCAAAGAAAACGCATCACACTACATCTAGACAGACTAATGTTACCGAATTTTGTAAGATTTTAAACTGCTTTGAAAATTCACTGAAACTTACTAACGCTAAATTGGTAAGTAAGTATAATAATGTTTAAAAACTTACGATTTGTTGATAAACCCAGTTGCAGAGCAAAGTACAAACTCTTGTGTTCTGATCTAAGATGCGATATCGCCGGAGAGTATTGACGCAAATGTTACAATTCACGCAAAATATGCGTGTAGGCCTGCTACTTCGCATCATAATAAAATCTTAAGGCACAATCGAAGTCCGTGTAGAAAAAGCTATAGGTCCAGATGTTTTGAGCGCAGATAGTCCGTAAGAAAGCACAAGTCGTCGTATGGGGCAGCGAATTAAGTCCAGGGGGTAAACAAGAATAAAAAATAAGGATAATTCAACAAAAAACTGCGAAAACAACGACAACACTACCCCGTATATACCAATGTACTCTGTGACACTACCAAACAAGCTTTTCGGAAAGAAAAGAACGTTGACAATGTCACAGACTATAGTTTGTGCCACGAGAAGATAGACTTTTTGCAAACACACATTCAGAGTTTCACAACCTTTGTTTCTAACAGTTGTTTTTGAGACTTTATGCCTTAGTGAACTTTTATGCTTTTTGAACAGTAGTTTTTTTGTTTCAATGCTCAATTATGCCACTAAGTATTTGAATTTATATTTTATTATCTATGACTTCTTGTCGTGACTAATTTTTTTCGCAATTATACAAAGATAAACATATTATTTTGTGTTTGAATTTCCCGGAAGTATTTTCATGAACTTGCCGATTTTTTTTTAGTTTTTACACGTTAAGTACGTGTAAAAACAAGTAATTCTGTAAATGCAAGACGACAAAAGAGAGCCATGTATGTCAATAATAGAGTATGGTACTCGATCGTATAGTCAATAGCTAAGCTATCGTAAAATATAAAAAATACCACTAATGAATAATATTACAGACCACTAGCTAGTACATTACATTAAAATGTCTAGACATAGAGATTTTACATTGTGTATGAATGAAAACGTCACAATGAACTTAAACAAAATCGTTATATAATAGTTTGCCATCTGCAATTCTGCACCCGCTTTTCCGAGATGCCGACCGTAGGACGAGCATTGCGACACCAAAAATATTCTTAACATCCAAAAAATATGTTTTATCCTCTAATAAATGCCTAAAAATGAAAAATAAATTAATGGGTTAACGCAAAAGGTTGACATTCCAGGCGTCTGATATATTCCAGTACCACAAAACACTGTTGGCAGCGCATATATCGATAAAAACCCGATCAATTGACATATTACTTTGCTATGACACATATTTGTGTACCGTTGCGCTCATTGGATTTGACATTATTTGTTTTTGACAGATCTGTCGCTAAGTTACTTAGTAGAAATTCTTTGTTTCAAAAAGTCTATGTTCTCGTGGCACGGTCTATAGGGATCATAGACAAGGGCAAGGAGTAAGGATACTGACAATGTAGACATTTACACTTTGTGTTGTCATTATCTTTCAATTGCCTACTGATACCTCTAATTAAATGATATCTCAGATCAAGTAAAAAAAATATTTATATCATAAATAAAATCTTCTTTTTATATTATATAATATACATAAAATATTTTTTTAACATTATCGTGAATTGTTTCTAGATGTAGGTAAAAAAGATAGCTTACCTTTTTTCTATTAAACAAATACGATTGTTTTGTAAATGGTATCTCTGAAAATGACATAAAACAAGCACCGGAAATGAATGTATTCAATAAATAGTTTATCAATTTAGATAATTTAAAATACGCTTTTATACTTGAAACTAAAAACGTACAAAATACGAAATAATTATATTAATAAGTTTTTCATAAGTTACGTTTATAGACGCTTCTAACACTTCACAGGTATAATCCTGCCATTGTTCTTTCTGTATTTCATCAAAAAAGTCTTAAGATCCTTTCCAGTACACAAACTTAAACCAATCTAGAGGTTTCAATTTAAATCTGTATAGAAAGTTTGCATACTTGCTTAAAATATTTATTTCAAAGTCGTCTATTACTTTGATGCAGTTTATGAGTTCGTCAGTGTATTATTAGTTAAAAATTAGTAAAAAAATTACAAGTTCAGTTCCTAATCAACGTCACAGAAGAAATTACAAGTTGGGCGAACATTCTGTTCATTTAGTAAATTGCACATTTTCTCTTTAAGTGCAAATTCGTACATTTTGCAAGGCCCTCTTTACGTGCAAATGTATGTATTACGTATTTCCCAAATTACATCCTGAATATCCCAAAATGCGCGGAGAATAACAACATATGTATAACCAAAGCATTAACACACAGCAAACGTGCGACGCAGAATGTTTACGTCATTATGACATCCGCATTCACCCGGACAAACGTAAAATGTTCTGAAGAATTTACTTTCTCTCATCTTGATTGTTAATGTAAAGATAAACTTAAGAGTTGAGTGGATAGGGTTTGCTTTGCTTTGATATTTATATTGATCAGAATAAAGCAATTGATGAAAGTTTTTGTTATTTATAATTTAGTTATAGTTTAACAGCTTGTAAATTATAGAAACCAAGGAACATAATAATAACATTGTGTCTGTTAGTTGTATATTTGTAAAGTCTCCCGCGACACAGGATTTAGTCCTAATGCGGGGAGTTGTCATATTAAAAAATAATAAAAAAAATGTTTTCCTACCTATGAGCCCTATTTTAGGTGGCAAAAGATACGTCCCTACACGTTAAGCTCCGTAATGCAGAGCAAACTTGACTACGACGGACGTTGAGATATGCAAATTCAGTCTCACTGTTAAAAGTAAACGCATTTTTGACTGCAATATATTAAACAACAAACAAAGACATTGACAGATTAGTTTTAATTGTATTAAACTGACAGCTGATGGTTTAAATTAAAAAAAACCTGACATAAATTGAGAAACGGACCTTAATAAAATGCCTTCTAAAATGAATGGCCTAAAATCTTTTAAATGTTGCGGCTGAACACATCATCTTAATGAATCATATCATAGTAAATGAAAATTTCATGGGATAAGTATTTGGTATGGATGCATGCTGCATGCAAAAGCCTGAGTTATAATTCTCAGAAACCGGTAACACGAACTCTTAGTTCGGCAAACTTATAGCTGCAATAGGCAGAGTGAAACTGAGCAGCCTGTAATCCTTTAACAGCAGCAACAGAGCAGTATGCGAAAATCCGTATACCGACGGCGAAGGTATTAAGTACCGTAGCCACGTTCAAATACCGCTACGCCGTAGCTGTGTGCGCTGCGTATTTACAGCGACCTTTCATTTCTGTTTGTATTCCACCTATGGCGTTTATTGATAAATACTTAAGGGGTCAAAGT
Source organism: Euclidia mi (assembly GCA_944739405.2). Classification (NCBI taxonomy): domain Eukaryota; kingdom Metazoa; phylum Arthropoda; class Insecta; order Lepidoptera; family Erebidae; genus Euclidia; species Euclidia mi. Next base: position 14,333,725 of record OX123193.2, on the reverse strand, counting down.
GCTGTCCGGCACCTCATATTGAGCCACCGTAAAATAAACAGGACCTTGATTAGCTGTCGGATATATTATAAACAGAGCACACATCATCATAAACATACATACGAAAAGCAACATTACGGCGTAATAAATGAAGTACATTATTTTCAAGTCCAACTTTCCTCTTAAAGGAGGACACAATACATAATGATTTGGTATCTTTATACTTCTCGGCATATATTATTACTGAAATATTTGAGCATCCTATTACGGAAACATCTCCCGTTTTATGTATCTCTCATTTAATGATATAATAAATATACAACGTAGTTTCCGTCTACTCTCAAACGGTTACTGAAGTTCGGAGAAACGTTAACAAAAATACGAACATCGTATTTTCGACAAAAAAAATTTGAACAAGTCGAGCCTGCAATATATTTTACGAAGTTTGAGCTTACATCGGCGTCGGTAGTGTAGTATCTGTGTAACTAGTTATACAATCAATTGAGAACCAATATGTTTTGTTCTCGAAAGAAAAGGAAGATGAAATGTAAAACATTATTACTTTGACTAGCTTTTTGTGCGGGATTTGAGGTATTATTAATTTCTATGTTAATATTTTTATAGTTATAATATTTTTTATCTATATATGAACATAATTTACTTTTACATTTGTATAATAATAGAGACTTATTGACTGTAGCACGAATAGGCCGATTTGATCGGTTAAGTACTACCCTCATACAGAAACAGTTGCGGTTCTAAACTTGCATTACAAAAAAATCGACATAATGTTTTAGAAAGACATGAGACGTTTGCTTACCCACACTTGACCAGCAAGGTGAACTACAGTCAACACCTTCTCATAATGAGGAGGTTGACCATGTCCAGCATTGTAACAAATTACTGACAGGACTGATTTGAGACTAAATTATCAAGAGACTAACTACGGAATTCAATATTCGAACTATAGATAGATCTGTAGATTTTAGATTCGTTTTTGACATAAGCTCCATACAAAATAAGTCAAACACGAATCTCGAATCTCAAAATCCATGTATGGATCGAATATTGAAAATGGCCGTAAATTGTCAATTGGTTATCAAGACTATATTTCGTGGGTATAATGGAAGAACTGAATAGCTCAAAATTTCAAGTTTCGAGATAATCGCGATTCTTTGTTTTTTTGACACTTTTTTTTACATCACTAAGAAATGGAGAAAAATTTTAGCGTCGGCGATTTTATATGCTTTAAGCATGTTTGCTGTCTATCCTATGCTTGATAAAACTAATCTTTATCATGAACCAAAAAAATTTAAAACATAAAAAACCAAGTTATCCAATTTTGCCACACCAAGATATTGCAAACATACCGTAGTTAGTTAATTTTATATTGTAGTTATTCAGTTTTGCCACACATTAAATGAATGTGAATACATTAATTTAGGTCAACTAAGTACACTTATTGAGTTTTGAACCTAAAGAAATATTTAAACACGAAAGTTAGGCATTCTTAGTGAAAGTTAATTTGTGAAATTTTATCACTGATTATTGATTTCACATGAAAAAAAACCTGGATTGGAAGTAGTAATGTTGTATATAAAAAAAATAAACGTAAAATTACAATATCAAAATTAACAGAATTAGGTATGGCAACAAAATATTATAATTATGTAATAAAATCAAATAAATTACTTATTATAAATCTTCTAAAATCAACTGAAACAAAAATAAGTTTCCTTTGCATTAAAACATATTAGGGTGGTCTGAAAAGTTGCCGACCTCAACCTGAAGGAAACAGCATTCGTCAAAAGTTCTATGGTGCTATATAATACAATTACATAATTGTACTTCTTGTGGCAGTTACCCATATACAAATAGCTGAAATGTTGGTTCAGGTATTTGTATCAGTAGTTGCTATTTGACAGACATACGATTGAGTCGATGTGAGTGTTTTTTGTGAAAATGGGAAATTTTGTATCGAGCTGTCATTAAATTCTTGATTTTAAAAGGCAATACGCTGACGCCATTTAAATTTGATTAAAACTCTGTTTATGGGGACTCTCTGCTCCATCATCATCGCCCTAGCGGTATCCGGGTTGCGTCCAAGACTTACACGTCTAAGAGCCCGAGGTCCGCTTACTTGTATAACCAGATATGACAGAATATCACCTTTTCCACAGAGCGACTGCCGTTTGACCTCCGCAACCCAAAGGGATAAAGCCAACCATAGCGATATTCCATGGTTTAGACCAGTATCAGTTTATTTGAGGGTACTCACTCCCCATAACGACTGTCAAAGATCTTCATGACAGCCAGGACCGATGGTTTAACCTGCTCCGAGGAATGGGGCAAGCGATAATTAACAATTTAATACTCACTTAACTTTGAAAAGTCATTGGTGCGTGCCGTGGATTCTAACCCGATGCCCTCTGCATGGACTGCCATTGGTACCTCCACTAGGCTATCGCTGCCTCTCTACTGCATCATTTACCATAATGAAATTTTGGGCAGCTGAATCTAAACCTGGTGGTAAGAGGTAGGGAAGAGATGGAGTTCCGGGACGTCCAAAAACTGCAACCACTGATGATAACCTCGCTAAATTTCACCAAATGGTGTTAGATGACCGCTGAATTGAGTAAGAGAGATAGCAAAAGCTATGAAAATGACCAATAAATGTATTAGATACATATTAAATCAAGATTTAAGCATGAGCAAGCTCCCAGCGCGATGGCTGCCGCGTTCGCTCACGTTAAGACCACCGCGTTCAGATGAACATTTTTTAATGCTCTCTTTGCGTAGTTTAAGCCTAATTAATCCGAGTTTTGGTCCAATTAATGACTTTAGACGAAACCTAGATATACCATAATACGCTCAAATTAATAATACATTCCAAACAGTACATTGCTAACGAGGAACTGACTGCAAAGAACAAATGCCGCTTTTTCGGCTGAGAAAGTGATGCTGACTGTTTTTTGGGATGTTCATGGAGACAGATCGAAAGGGATAACTATTACTGCAGCATACTATGCTTTATTACTAGACAAATTGAAGGTAAAAATTGTGCAAAAAGGTCCACATTTGCAGAAAAGACTTACACTATATTACTGACATAAATCTTTGTACGTTTTATATTTATTTTGTCGCTGATTGCCTCCGTGGCCCAGTAAATAACCTATGCGTCTGTTGATCGAGAGGTCATGGGTTCGATTCCCGGGTTATACAAGAGTATAGGTAACTGATTTTTCCGAATTCTCAGTAGTAGAACGAAGTCTGGCAATGTGCCCGGCAACGTCAATAGGCCCCCTTTTTACGTAGGACCTAAAAATGCATGACATGGCCAAATGTTGGTGTAATAATTACAACTTTTGTCTTCCTCTTCAGAGTATCGGTTTGCCACGTCACGCCTTGCTCGCGAGATGCGAGGTGTTTTCTCACCTTTAGGCTTTCATAATAGGAAGGGAGCGTATAATGGTCAAACAATTATATTAACTACTTCTTCTCATTTAACTCATTTCATCAGCCTATCACTCCTAGAGGTGGGACTCCTTAGGGTATGCCACAAGACCCATTCTGGCGGACAACAATACGCTTGCTAAGGCGTGGCCTTAATTTAAGAACCTACTTTTTAATCGACAGACCATAAGCATTAAAATTGCTATAACTCTGAACTATGTCAGTTACTTTGGTCGTCTGCCGGATAATCTCGCGCCAGAAATTATCGATCAGCGAAATCCCTAGCATTGTCCTTTTCATCGCTCTCTGAGAAACATGTTGTGTAGGCAGTGCATTGCAGGACAGCCCAGTTTCAATGGAGTTGAAGGCATTTTCGTAACCCACAAAAGCCATCCAAGCTGCCTATGAAAAAGTATGCTCTGTATAGATTTGGCCCACGGTACTAAAGCCTTTAAGAAACCTAGCCTGCACCGGTGGCTGGAAAACATCAAATCTTGCTGTCAGAAAAAAGTAGGGAGGGGTGTCCATAACACCCAGTCTTTAAGAGCTGCTCTCTGAGGCACGAGGCAACCATAATTAACAATTTAAACACAGGCAGTCTGTTGATATCTCCACTAGGCTATCGCTGCCTACCGTAGTAACAATTATGTTACTTCAGATAATAATAGTATAAACAGATATACCATTATTAGAAATAACTAGTTGGCCCCAGCGGCTTCGCACGCACATATTTTCGAATTGCCCGTTTGCCCGATCCCGTGGGAATTTCGGGTAATCCCGTCTTAGTGCGCCCCCCCCCTACGGTGCCCTAGGAACATACAGGCCAAATTTCAGCTTCCTGCGCCCATAGTTTCGGCTGTAGCGTGTCTGTCAGTCAGTCAGTAACGCAAGGATTTTATATATTAAGATTATTAATGTCTCACAATAGTCTATCTGTTTATACTATTACTATCCGATTGTAATAAAACAAAGCATATAGCATGTACTACTACTTTAATTTGCAGTGAGTTTAGAATCTAAATCGATCATTTTCCTGTATTCTGCTACCTAGCGATTTAGTTATATTTAAGTAATTTTATTTTAATTGGAGCAAAATTGTCGTGGAGAATTGCCCTAGAGATGCTTTGTGGAGCCCTGGCGCTCCGCGGAGCACACTTTGAGAATGGTTGATCAATAGGTTTACATTATTTCGCGCTAATTTGTACTACTGAATTGCACGATAACTATGCTTACGTGCGTATACTATAAATAGAAATATTAAATAACTTCACCTATTGACATTTATTTGATTGGTATCTCTTACAAATTTAAATTTTCTCGAAGAAAAAATAAATAAAAATACTTATTTAAAAACGAAAGAACGCTCATTAATGCCCGAATTAAATAACTCTAGTTGTTTAGTTTTCCTTCAACTTGACTAGTTTCATTAAAATATTTTCGTGCGCGGAAGAACTAAATAACTCAATTTAGTTAATTCATTTCATACTCAAGTGATCAGAAGTCACAGTTGTTCATTTATTTGTAGAGTTAGTCATTTTTTCTATTAATATTTAATGTTCATTTTGACATATCTATTTCTACAAATGAAACACAAAAATGGCTTTATATTTGGACTGGGTTAAGATATAAAAATGTTTGTTAGACCAAAAGACGCGGCACATTTTGGGGTTCACGAAAATGGTAAAAGGTCAATTTGGCCAAAATCTGAGTTATTTAGTTCTTCCGTTATACCCACGATTTCTTATTGACAGATTTAAAGGTACTTACTTGTATTACTTTTACACACTTTATGTAGAATTACGCTGATCTAGCAAACATTAAGTCCAGTACTAACGACCATTAACCAATAACTGTAAGCTTTCCAGGTAGTTAGCTTAGTGTAGCAGGTTATTTCGTGCTTAAGTGTCAGAGCAGATAATACATAGCGCCACATTCGGCTTTAGGTAAGAATAACGGCGAGCTTTGTACTTGGACAGTATAATGTGAGAACTTACATAGCTCTTATGTATTCTTACAACAGAAACGACCCGAAGCACTATGAAGAAATATGTAATGATAATACTTTTACACATCGTAACATATCTACGGTGTGCACCGATTATTGTTTCGACAGCTTTTGAGATTTCAATCACTCTTCGACTTCGTCATATATCTTTGCTAAATTTGACACCACAGGCAATAGGTACAACAATTTTTCCGGTATTATTCTAATCAATTTATCTACGTCTAACGTTAGTACATACATACATACATAAATAGACTCACGCCTGTTTCCCAGAGGGGTAGGCAGAGACGACGGAACGCCATTTGCAGCTTAGCTTAGTGCGCCCCCCCCCTACGGTGCCCTAGGAACATACAGGCCAAATTTCAGCTTCCTGCGCCCATAGTTTCGGCTGTAGCGTGTCTGTCAGTCAGTCAGTAACGCAAGGATTTTATATATTAAGATTATTAATGTCTCACAATAGTCTATCTGTTTATACTATTACTATCCGATTGTAATAAAACAAAGCATATAGCATGTACTACTACTTTAATTTGCAGTGAGTTTAGAATCTAAATCGATCATTTTCCTGTATTCTGCTACCTAGCGATTTAGTTATATTTAAGTAATTTTATTTTAATTGGAGCAAAATTGTCGTGGAGAATTGCCCTAGAGATGCTTTGTGGAGCCCTGGCGCTCCGCGGAGCACACTTTGAGAATGGTTGATCAATAGGTTTACATTATTTCGCGCTAATTTGTACTACTGAATTGCACGATAACTATGCTTACGTGCGTATACTATAAATAGAAATATTAAATAACTTCACCTATTGACATTTATTTGATTGGTATCTCTTACAAATTTAAATTTTCTCGAAGAAAAAATAAATAAAAATACTTATTTAAAAACGAAAGAACGCTCATTAATGCCCGAATTAAATAACTCTAGTTGTTTAGTTTTCCTTCAACTTGACTAGTTTCATTAAAATATTTTCGTGCGCGGAAGAACTAAATAACTCAATTTAGTTAATTCATTTCATACTCAAGTGATCAGAAGTCACAGTTGTTCATTTATTTGTAGAGTTAGTCATTTTTTCTATTAATATTTAATGTTCATTTTGACATATCTATTTCTACAAATGAAACACAAAAATGGCTTTATATTTGGACTGGGTTAAGATATAAAAATGTTTGTTAGACCAAAAGACGCGGCACATTTTGGGGTTCACGAAAATGGTAAAAGGTCAATTTGGCCAAAATCTGAGTTATTTAGTTCTTCCGTTATACCCACGATTTCTTATTGACAGATTTAAAGGTACTTACTTGTATTACTTTTACACACTTTATGTAGAATTACGCTGATCTAGCAAACATTAAGTCCAGTACTAACGACCATTAACCAATAACTGTAAGCTTTCCAGGTAGTTAGCTTAGTGTAGCAGGTTATTTCGTGCTTAAGTGTCAGAGCAGATAATACATAGCGCCACATTCGGCTTTAGGTAAGAATAACGGCGAGCTTTGTACTTGGACAGTATAATGTGAGAACTTACATAGCTCTTATGTATTCTTACAACAGAAACGACCCGAAGCACTATGAAGAAATATGTAATGATAATACTTTTACACATCGTAACATATCTACGGTGTGCACCGATTATTGTTTCGACAGCTTTTGAGATTTCAATCACTCTTCGACTTCGTCATATATCTTTGCTAAATTTGACACCACAGGCAATAGGTACAACAATTTTTCCGGTATTATTCTAATCAATTTATCTACGTCTAACGTTAGTACATACATACATACATAAATAGACTCACGCCTGTTTCCCAGAGGGGTAGGCAGAGACGACGGAACGCCATTTGCAGCTTAGCTTAGTGCGCCCCCCCCCTACGGTGCCCTAGGAACATACAGGCCAAATTTCAGCTTCCTGCGCCCATAGTTTCGGCTGTAGCGTGTCTGTCAGTCAGTCAGTAACGCAAGGATTTTATATATTAAGATTATTAATGTCTCACAATAGTCTATCTGTTTATACTATTACTATCCGATTGTAATAAAACAAAGCATATAGCATGTACTACTACTTTAATTTGCAGTGAGTTTAGAATCTAAATCGATCATTTTCCTGTATTCTGCTACCTAGCGATTTAGTTATATTTAAGTAATTTTATTTTAATTGGAGCAAAATTGTCGTGGAGAATTGCCCTAGAGATGCTTTGTGGAGCCCTGGCGCTCCGCGGAGCACACTTTGAGAATGGTTGATCAATAGGTTTACATTATTTCGCGCTAATTTGTACTACTGAATTGCACGATAACTATGCTTACGTGCGTATACTATAAATAGAAATATTAAATAACTTCACCTATTGACATTTATTTGATTGGTATCTCTTACAAATTTAAATTTTCTCGAAGAAAAAATAAATAAAAATACTTATTTAAAAACGAAAGAACGCTCATTAATGCCCGAATTAAATAACTCTAGTTGTTTAGTTTTCCTTCAACTTGACTAGTTTCATTAAAATATTTTCGTGCGCGGAAGAACTAAATAACTCAATTTAGTTAATTCATTTCATACTCAAGTGATCAGAAGTCACAGTTGTTCATTTATTTGTAGAGTTAGTCATTTTTTCTATTAATATTTAATGTTCATTTTGACATATCTATTTCTACAAATGAAACACAAAAATGGCTTTATATTTGGACTGGGTTAAGATATAAAAATGTTTGTTAGACCAAAAGACGCGGCACATTTTGGGGTTCACGAAAATGGTAAAAGGTCAATTTGGCCAAAATCTGAGTTATTTAGTTCTTCCGTTATACCCACGATTTCTTATTGACAGATTTAAAGGTACTTACTTGTATTACTTTTACACACTTTATGTAGAATTACGCTGATCTAGCAAACATTAAGTCCAGTACTAACGACCATTAACCAATAACTGTAAGCTTTCCAGGTAGTTAGCTTAGTGTAGCAGGTTATTTCGTGCTTAAGTGTCAGAGCAGATAATACATAGCGCCACATTCGGCTTTAGGTAAGAATAACGGCGAGCTTTGTACTTGGACAGTATAATGTGAGAACTTACATAGCTCTTATGTATTCTTACAACAGAAACGACCCGAAGCACTATGAAGAAATATGTAATGATAATACTTTTACACATCGTAACATATCTACGGTGTGCACCGATTATTGTTTCGACAGCTTTTGAGATTTCAATCACTCTTCGACTTCGTCATATATCTTTGCTAAATTTGACACCACAGGCAATAGGTACAACAATTTTTCCGGTATTATTCTAATCAATTTATCTACGTCTAACGTTAGTACATACATACATACATAAATAGACTCACGCCTGTTTCCCAGAGGGGTAGGCAGAGACGACGGAACGCCATTTGCAACGATCCTGACATTTTTCTCTCGCTTCATTCACTCCCATCAGATAGTGGGGCACTTAATATGCCTGTTATTTTAATATCCAGCACATAACTTTGCCGCCTATGGTAATCAAAATACTCATTTGGGACTACAACTAATTGATAGAACAGTCATTGCATTTTTTTGGATATACAGCTACGTTTTTAGACATTCTTCTTAATAACACATATACAGGGATCAAACCCTTAGCACTCTGAGATACAACATACAACCTTTTTGCCGTTTAGAGTACTAAACGGCAAAAAGGTTGTATAAATAACTACGCCACCCGAGAGCAGGCAATACTGATCCAGTATATGTCCAATTCATCACTTTCATGAAACCATCTCTGCGGAACCCCTTTTATTCCCTTCGCATATAACCCTTTTTCGTACGTATAGTGATTAACGTTATAAATCTCGCACCATCAGTGGCACTTATGACTCACGATTAATTGCTTTCTTTCTGTTCCCGTCACGTCGACGTCGAGTGTCATAATTAATTTACCGACGCCAAATAAAGATGATCTTTGTTTTGTATTGATATCAACGCCCATCAGTATTGTTATTGGAGGGTTTTATTTGACGTATTGACGGATTCTATTTCTGTTTTGACAAATGGTGTTTGCTGTTTAAATGTTTGCATGTCCTCTCTACGATACGGGATGAATACTTAGTATGCGCACCAGGTCTTAATCCCATATTAAAACAGATATAGAATATACAGTGGCGCCTTCCCTTTGTTCATCATACCACTCCTCCACCTATTTCTATTCCCATCCCAAAAGCTGCCTAGTGTGGTGGGTGTCATGGGTGGCAGTAATTACTTACCATTAGGCAAGCTATTTGGTGATTTACCTATTATTCAAAAATAAAAATAAAAACTGATAGCAAACCACTTTTTATACCCAGTAAAGCTAGGTAAATAAAGTGGCTTGCTTTTTTATACATCTATCCAATGAAAACATATAAAAATCCAGTCAATCTAGACAGATTGACTTGATTTTTACTGAATAACACTGAATGAACGAACCGAAATAAAACAGCAATTTGTGGATGACACAAAAGGAATCGAACCTCCGCCCTCAACGTTGTGCTAAATGACGATCACCACGTCATTCATGCAGTCATCATATAACACTTGCTTTTGCCCGCTGCTTCGCTTGCGTAAATTTTGCTTAGATAAAATGTTTTTGTTTGAACATAATCCCCTACACTCCTCAAGGAACATACACATGCCAAATTTTACCTCCATGCGCTTAGTAGTTTCGGTTGTATCGTGTCAGTGAGTCAGTCAGTAACGCAAGGACTTTATAAACCTATACAGATTGAAGTGATTCCTTTGAAAGAATTATTGGTTTTACACAAACTCTGACTACCGTTTCTACTCTCTTAGGGAAAGAATTTCCAAAATAAATGTTTTTGTCATATTATATGTCTTATTCGCGATATTTAATTAGTTTAAGGTATAAATACCTACGTTTTACCGACGTTTCGGCCGTCTTACAACAGCCTTGGTCGCGGCAGGACTGATGTCATCTCAGCGTCGTCCTTGTGAAGCGCGGGTTTCGGCAGCTACCCTCACTTGTTTTTATTTTTAGTTTTATCCGACCTGTCAGTACGTTGTTGACACACAACACTTACGACGTCTACACACTGATGAGCTGTGTTACTGCGGCGGGGTTTACATTTGTTGATTACCGGATTCCAAGTTGCAGACAGTCTGTATCCATCCTCCCGGTTGAAATTTTTATGCTTTTTGATTTCAACCACTTCACGTATTAGCCTGGAGTAATAGTGACGATCGATAGATAATACCTTTGGTTGATGTAATTCGATCCAGTGGTTTGGTCCCGACTCCAACAAATGCTCAGCTATGGCAGACTTGTTAATTTGCCGGTTTTTTACAGCTGCGATATGTTCCTTGACCCTTTCAGCGATGGTTCTTTTGGTCTGTCCGATATAGGAACTACCACAACTGCAGTCGACCTTGTAGACGCCAGGTGTTTGTAGAGGAATGACATCATTCGGGGTGCGCAGATTGTGTGCTACCTTGGAAAACGGACTGTATACAGTCTTTATGGAGTATTTCTGTAGTACTGTTCCAACTGGGAGTGACGGTAGCTGCCGAAACCCGCGCTTCACAAGGACGACGCTGAGATGACATCAGTCCTGCCGCGACCAAGGCTGTTGTAAGACGGCCGAAACGTCGGTAAAACATAGGTATTTATACCTTAAACTAAATAAATATCGCGAATAAGACCCGTTTTAGTAAAATTGTATGATGTATACAAATCGCGAAAGTTTAAAATCAAATATTTTTGTGTTCACCAAAGTCATTTGAGGAACCAATATACAAAGTTTGAAGTTAATCCATCAAAGGAATATAAAGTTTGAAACACACTCTGACAACCTGTTTTACCTCCTTATGGGAGAAATAAAAAAAAACATCTATTACTGCTTCCCTACACTCCTAAAGGAACATACATGCCAAATTTTACCTACTTGTGCCCAGTAGTTTCGGCTGTAGCATGTCTGTCAATCACTCAGTAACGCAAGGATTTATATAAACAGATTGAAGCAATTTAATTGAAAATTAAAATATTTTACACAAACTATGAATCCCTTTTCTATCCTCTTAGGGGAAGAATTTCCAAAATAAATGTTTTTGTATTAGCTAACGTTATTTGCGGATCCAATGTACAAAGTATGAAGTTAACCACGCGAAGGAATAAAAAATTTCATACAAATTCTGACAACCAGTTTAACCCCCTTAGGGGAAGAATTTCCAAATATCCTCTCATAGTGCGCCCCTACACACCTCAAGGAACATACATGCCAAATTTCACCTACTTGCGCTCAGTAGTTTTGGCTGTAGCGTGTCTGTCAGTCAGTCAGTAACGCAAGGATTTTATATATGACACAATTCACTGGAAGAACAAAAGTATCATCCACACTTTGATCCCCTATTTCACATTCTTCGGGGAGGAATTTCCAAAAAAACAAATTCTTAATTAAGACATAAAGACATATTTATTTCTGCATTTTGGTTGTTTAAAACACTTATACGTCAAAACCCTATTCTAGATGATGCCGGCTTTTCCTAGCTAAATGACTTCTTCAGAAGAAAGGCCGAAACAAACTCAAAGTCATTGTTTTTTTTTGTCGCTTCAATTTCATTAGTCTTTTCTTGATCTTTTAAAGTCCAGACTAAAAAAGGGTTTAGTATGCAAGTACAGTGCAGGATATCGTCTGACGCTTTTGACTGACTCGGCCCACTAATGGTCCGCATTCAACAGCAATCGTATGGCTCAACCTTGATTGAGAGAGCCAGCACAATCTGTATCACTATGCCTCCACGCCATCACGGTGTTCACTATCGTTATTGTTTGAGGAACCAATATACAAAGTTTGAAGTCAATCCACTAAAGTAATAATAAGTTTTATACACACTTTGAAGCCTTACCCTCCCTTACGGGAGGAATTATCAAAAAACAAATTCTTAGTGTTCACTATCATCGTTTGAGGAACCAAAATACAACATTTGAAGTCAATCCACTAAAGGAATAATAAGTTTCATTCACACTTTGACCCCCTATCTTACTTAATAAGATATTATGGAACAGAGATAAATTCAACAACAATTATAGAGCTTTAATACCTCACTGAGCTCAAATAAATGTTTTTATTGCGTAATAGGTACAAAACATATATATATACATTGCAATAATTAAATATTAAAGATAATAGCTAAACCTAAAACTAATCTACAATTAAGATAAAAAAAAGGAAAAAAAAGAACGAAAATGAAAAAGATATTTAATAATATATATGCTATACTGCGTCCAAGAATTCCTCCGCAACGCTGTCTACTGGTAGCGTGCCCAGAAGACTGGCAGCATTGCCATGCTGGATGGCAATGCTTATTCTCTCTGCGAAAAATAGGCCAGCCTTCTGGTCACGGGAAGCATCGATCAGCCTTTTTGCTATTTCTCTGTATAGAGCACGAGCAGTCGGGCCCCATGGTCCCAGCGTTTCGACCCCAAACAGCTCAAAAACGTAATTCCCAACTAGATTTTGATATTTGCGCAAAGATGATGCAGCAGAAGAAAGAAGATGCAGCAGCAGCCCCAACTGAACCAGCTGTGCTTAGAAAATGTGATGGCGCAAGGGTATCGACGCAGGTGGCGTCCCACACCAGAGGCCTACTCATCTTCCAAGGTAATAATGCCATACCGTCTGGTCTCTTCCCATCGTCACGTGTCAGACCATTAGGTTCAAGATGAGCTAGTACACCGGCGGTGGAAAGAGCACGACGGATTATGTCATTAATATGGGCATGTCTGGAAATACGCCCTGCACTTCTGATGCATGATAGGCCATGGTGGCCAAGGCTGTCGACGGCTTCCCCACAGTTGCAACGATGCGGAGAAACACAAACAGCACCCAAGCGAAGGCACGAAGCGATGGGGAATGTAGTATCGTCCAACATAGTTCCTATATTGGACGATGGAAGCGCTTGAAGCCATAGCCCCGATTCCCACTCTCCCACAGCCAACAAACGGGCGCGCTCTGCAACACCAGAAGCAGTAGTTAATATATTATCTCTAATCTTGCTGCAGAGCGGCCCGTCCCATTGTCTCTGAGAGAAAAGATTTCGGGGCAAGTCGGAGCTCGGGCAAGCCATTTTTCAAGCGTTTATGGCATCAGTCCTCGCCTCGGAATCAACCAGTGTGGATTCTAGAATTTTCCTGGTCAATTCCTCAGTGCCATGGACCGAGGCCAAAAACGCTGGCAAACTAACATCAGTAATTTTGCGAACGCCGAGGCTGCCCAAACGTACTGGTAAAGTTGCTTGAAGCCACACTCAGTCGTTCATGTTAAGATTTAGAATTTTGCTCAAAGTGTTTCGAATCACATTATCTATGGTTTCTAAAAGAGATGAATGTTTCCAAAAGGGAGATGACCACAGAAAATGTGTGAATTTTGGAGTGAAGAGGCAATGCCGAATAATTGTGTTAGCCGAATGTAAATTGATTTTGCATAACCGTTCTGAAGATTTACAGAAATTTTGAATCTTCTCATTTACAAAAGTTTCAAAAGCTTCTTCAAAAATGGGGGACCCGAGAAGGCGAAATGTAGATTTATTGATTACTTTTATATTTGGCGTCAAAGAATTAAATTTTGAAAGTACTGAAAACTGTTTTAATGTATCATTTATGAAAATTTCACATTTATTGGAATTTAGTTCTAAACCGATATTGCCAAACTGATATTTTTAAAATTCTAAATCTTGTAGAACCGTAGCTACATCGCCTCCAAGAGTCCAATCGTCCATGTACCAGATGTTTAATTTCGAATTTATTTGTTTTATAATGGGATGCATGGCTAGACTAAAAATGACTGGCCCGAGACGGTCACCTTGCTGACACCCAAATTCAGATTCTAATAAATTGTTCTTATAAATTAATTTGGATGGATGCCTATAGCATTGCCAAAGATATTTGAAAATTTTGGGTGTTTCTAATTTGGCTTGTGACAGCAAGGTGTCCCTATTTACTGAGTTGAATGCATTCTTCAAATCAATCTTTAAAATGACCTCACTTTCACCGCAGCCAAGGCACGTAGACAGCGCATGTATGGCAGCCTCACAGCCTCCTTTTGAGTCAAAGCCTAGTTGGATGGGCTGAAATTTATGGGCCAGGGTGGCGCTGTAATATTTGCAGCATAATTTGGCTGCCATACGTCTGTAAGTACACCCTACGGCAATGGGTCGGATGCCACCATCTTTCTTGCGTAGGGTGCACAAGTTGGCCCCATACAATACGTCAATGACATCTGTGACCACATTGCCGGAGAGCATAAGATTCATTAAAGCCGTTAGTTCCCTCGAAAGTGCAACACCGGCGTCCCCAGCACTTGTACATACGAGGTCTTTCAGGTGTTGAGGAGTCAAGCCGTCAGTGCCGCCAGCAGATCCACTTTGGAAAGAACATACGGCGTCAAGTACGTCCTTGGCTGAAACATTAAGACAATCAGAACTTTCGTCCGAAATGTCCTGCAAAGCGGCCCGTCCCATTGTCTCTGAGAGAAAAGATTTCGGGGCAAGTCAGAGCTCGGGCAAGCCATTTTCCAAGCGTTTATGGCATCAGTCTTACACGGCACCTCGGAATCAACCAGTGTGGGTTCTAGAATTTTCCTGGTCAATTCCTCAGTGCCATGGACCGAGGCCAAAAACGCTGGCAAACTAACATCAGTAATTTTGCGAACGCCTAGGCCGCACAAACGGACTGGTAAAGTTGCTTGAAGCCACACTCGGTCGTTCATGTTAAGATTTAGAATTTTGCACAAAGTGTTTCGAATCACATTATCTATGGTTTCCAAAAGAGATGAATGTTTCCAAAAGGAAGATGACCGCAGAAAATGTGTGAATTTTGGAGTGAAGAGGCAATGCCAAATAGTTGTGTAAGCCGAATGTAAATTGATTTTGCATAGCCGTTCTGTGAATCTTCAATTCACAGAAAATTTGAATTTTCTCATTTACAAAAGTTTCAAAAGCTTCTTCAAAAATGGGGGACCCGAGAAGGCGAAATGTAGATTTATTGATTACTTTTATATTTGGCATCAAAGAATTAAATTGTGAAAGTACTGAAAAGTGTTCTAATATATCATTTATGAAAATTTCACATTTATTGGAATTTAGTCCAATAAATGTGAAATTAAAACCGATATTGCCAAACTGATTTTTTTTTAATTCATAATTTGGCTGCCATACGTCTGTAAGTACACCCTACGGCAATGGGTCGGATGCCACCATCTTTCTTGCGTAGGGCGCACAAGTTGGCCCCATACAATACGTCAATGACATCTGTGACCACATTGCCGGAGAGCATAAGATTCATTAAAGCCGTTAGTTCCCTCAAAAGTGCATCACCGGCGTCCCCAGCACTTGTACATACGAGGTCTTTCAGGTGTTGAGGAGTCAAGGCGTCAGTGCCGCCAGCAGATCCACTTTGGAAGGAACATACGGCGTCAAGTACGTCCTTGGCTGAAACATTAAGACAATCAGAACTTTCGTCCGGCATGTTAGGGAAAGAGAGGTCATTAGCTGGCGCTGGGTGCTTGCTCAGCAAACCTGCAAGTGTGTCTGCAGAGCAAGGCACCACCACATCGCTACTAAACAATAACCTAGACGCTCCCCGAATGTCACTACCTCCTTAGTTTTGATTCTACACATTGATAAATTGTTTTATTAAATCTACTGGTGGTAAATTTCCGATGAACTCCTATCCCCAATTGTTCATATTTTAAATTTTTCACTCGTGTCTGGCGTTTTCCCCTCGGTATGGCGTAAAGCTTTATTCGTCTCTTATTCGTCCTCTACCCAAGGTTCCCAACCCCACTTTACCTAACCATTTTCGCCCCATATCCATTCTTCCTTTGCTATCCAAAGTGTTCGAGGCTTGTGTCCACCAGCAGCTGACCCGATTTGTACATATTAATAACCTGTCGAGTCCTTTTCAATCGGGATTCAGATCGGGACACAGCACAACCTCAGCTCTCCTTAAAGTGACTGGCGATATTAGAGCGGGAGTGGAGGACACCAAGTTCACTGTGTTGGTCTTGGTAGATTTCTCGAACGCTTTTAATACCGTCAGTCACGATATCCTCCTCTCCATACTATCCCACCTTTTGATCGCACCTGAAGCTTTGGAATGGTTCTCATCCTATCTTCGTGGGCGTCAACAGTCTGTTCGCATTGTTGAGTCCTTATCTCGTTGGTGTGATCTTGACTCTGGCGTCCCACAAGGCGGCATTCTTTCTCCACTTTATTTTT
Source organism: Euclidia mi (assembly GCA_944739405.2). Lineage (NCBI taxonomy): Eukaryota > Metazoa > Arthropoda > Insecta > Lepidoptera > Erebidae > Euclidia > Euclidia mi. The sequence continues at coordinate 14,317,054 of OX123193.2, read as the reverse complement.
TCTCTATTTATTAATCTTCGGTGTTCGTATCATCTGTATGCAGACGACCTGCAGCTGTATTCTCAGGCGAGGGTTGAGGATCTAACATGGGCCATCAACGATGTGAACCAAGACTTAATGGCCATAAAGCATTGGTCTGATCAGTTTGGGCTATCAGTTAACCAGTCAAAATGTCAAGCCATTATCGTGGGTGGTAACCGCATGATGTGCAGAGTGGATACTGCAGCTCACCCTCCAATCATCTTTGATGGGTTAAATATTAAGATCACTTCAAGCGTTTAGGACCTGGGACTACACATAGATAACACCCTTAACTGGAGAACGCAAGTCACTAACGTGTGTCAAAGTGTCACTGGGACCCTGCGATTTCTCTATCGTCTGAAGAATTTCCTCCCCTCCAAAACAAAGACTATGCTAGTGCAATCTTTAGTGTTCCCTGTCATCGATTATGGTGATGTGTGTTATTATGACCTGAATGCAGACCTTCTCAACAAACTCGACCGGCTTCTCAATAACTGCATTCTATTCGTTTTCAATCTTCGCAAGTATGACCATGTGTCTACTTATCGTTCTCAACTGAGATGGCTTCCCATTCGTCAACGCCGTAGCTTGCGTGCTCTCACTACTCTCTACTCGCTACTTCACTCACCCACTCCTCCAGCTTATCTTACTTCTCACTTTCAATATCTATGCTCTTCGCATGATAAAGCTCTTCGTTCTTCCCACAACCTTTTACTTTTATGTCCTCAACATAGCTCTGGCCTTGTACATTCTTCCTTCTTCGTTCAAGCTATACTCCTATGGAACGCGCTCCCTCTGGAAGTCAGGACGGCAGACAGTCGCTGGACATTTAAAAACAAGGCTCGTCAATGGATTCAACGTGGGTTATTGGCTGAATCATCGTAATCATCACAGGATTATGTATGTATATAGAGTATTTTATTGAATATATATGTATATAAATATAAATGTATGTGTTATAATATATTAATATATATAATATTATAAATAGTATATTGTATTAATTATTAAATGTATGTGTATTGTATAAGTGTGTTATGTATATTATTTACTAAAGTATCTAGTTATATATAAATTCAATTATAAAGTACTTCCACGTAATACCTGCCTTAACTATCTCTGCATCACCCTAAGGTAGACTGTTAGACAATGCCTAAGGCATTAAGTCCGCCTATGTACAGTATTGTGCAGGAAGTTTAATACATAAATAAATAAAAGAAATTTTGGGTCAAAATTCGTGTCAGAATTACTAATTTTTTTTTAATTTGGCTTGTCAAAGATTTTTGTGTTATTTGATTGCTCTCTACGTGTAAAATCCTGTAAGGAAAGGTAAGCAACTGTTCCCAGGCTGTTTTGGAGTTGTCACGGATGACGAGACCAATATCATCAGCTAAACTCTGAGCGACTGCTGGTCTCGCGCCACGTGGAACTCGCTTTAATACAGGAATGGAATTTTTTAAAGTACCTAGATGTTGCCAAAATGGAATTTGGGAAGAACTAGATAGTGGAATAGTATCAGGGCCAGGGAGTACATCTTGGTTTTTGTGCACTTTACCAAAATGTACTCTCAAGCCCCGCTCACCTTTAAAAGAACGAGCCTGGGAACAAGCTGGGCAGCGCACCAGGTTAGTCAGCGATGTGGCAGATTGATTTGTGGCACTTCCTTCCGCATCACTAATGCCGTCACTTATTGATTGCATATATACTTATTTATAGATGTTTATAGAAGATATTATAAAATTTTAAAAATAATATAACACAATAAATTTGATGTTATAGTTTGTTTTGGCATGTTTATATTTTGGTGACAGGCCGTCGCCAAGGGGCTGGCGTCGCGGTCCGTCACTGCTGTCTTCTTATTTATTTTTCTCAAAGAAATATAACCTTAATTTTTCTAATACTTTAAAATTGTCTATTACAAAATTTATTATAAAAACACACAAAAGGCAGTCTAGCACAGTTTAGAATTTTACGTCTTCACCCGCATTCTTGCTTACAGAAATGTATTGTTGGTATATGGGTTAAGTATTATGCTGTAGTATTGTTGGTATCCTTTTTATAATTTATTCGCATGTATTTCTTCAAAATCGCTCGCCGTTTTTTATTCTTATTGAGTCTTTTTTGGTAGATCTGAAACTTATTGTAATTAGTGATGTGCTGTAATAAATTATAATTTTCTTGACAAAGGCGCCGCAAGTTTTCACTTATTTAATATTTTAAAATAAATATTATAAATTTTAAATATTAAAATTTACTTGTCAAATTAGATTTTAAAATTCACTACTGTCATATTTAAAATTCACACTTGTCAATTCACGCTAATGCCTGTACTGCAACGTAAAACGCGCTTTAATGATAGCTTTCACTCTTCATAAGTTAAATTTATTAAAGGATTAAATTTTACACGAATTTGGCTTTATACAACGTCTTAATGATCGATTAGCGTTTAATCTCATATTAAAATTTTAAAGATCGTTTCTGCAACTGGCTGTATGTGTCACCATAGTTTTACAAATGGGATACCTCTGACCTTTTATGTAACAAGAATTTATCATAAGATTGTGTAATGAACGAACGGAATAAAAGGCCTATTTATGTGAGAAATAATAATAATATATATATTATAAATTAAAGAAACCATAAAAAACATTAAGAAAAGTATACCGAAAAATAGTTCAAGATGACACCTAATGTCAAACGAAAATCTACGAAGAAAAGTAAACATAAACAACATAATATACACTAGTAAATATGATGTAATCAACAAGAAAATATGTTGACGAGAGCTAAGGTAGCAGCTGCACGCCTGACACCCCCGGACTCGTCGCTCAGCTCCGCCTCGCAGCCGCCGCCGGCACCTGCATCAGCGTTGTCGGCAATTACAGAGGCGTCGAGCTCGTCGAGCGACGAGTACTTCTCGCCGCCGACGTCACCACCACCTGTACGTCGGCGAGGGAGAGGCCGGCCATCGACCCGCTTGGGACCCCGAGACCCACCGGTCTCAAACAGGGCCCCCGCTACCGGTGGTGATGTGCACCGCATGAGATGGACGAGTTCAATGAACAAAAACGTCATGCGGGCATATTTTGTGGCCACAGAGGGAGGAACTAACCTCAGTGCGTACCGTGATCGAATGCTGCCTTTGTTTCAGGCGCTTGAGCCAGCTGTCAACGTGTCAACACAACGGCTATCGGATCAAGTGCGGGCCATCCAGCGGTGTCGCCTGTTGGATGATTCCGTGCTTGAGAGACTTCGCTCTGACGTGCAGAGAAGTCCTCCCATCACTTTTTCAACGTAGCCTGACACAGTGGTTGCTCAACAGCAACTGTTAAATCCAGTTGATAAAGAGGTAGATGACGAGACTACTCATGTAAGTACCCAGTGCAACGATCAGTTAAGGAGTGCTTTCGAATGTGCTATAACGGAATACCGATCCATGGACCCAAATTGTCGGCCTCGTTTGCCTCGTTTGCCCATGCATAACAAAAACATAGCGCTGGTGAGTGCCCTAGACGCATTACTGTCTACTCACTTTGATAATAGTGAAAATCTCAGCGATACACATTCAATCCTGTATTGTGCGGCGGTTGCGGCGTGTCGAGTAGCAGGGGTTAAAATGCCTGTAAATAATACCGCTACTCGACAGACCGCTGCTGTGCCAGCTTGGCAACACAGGATTGAGCGTCGTATTGCTGAGACTAGGGCACTCATTGGCAAGCTCTCCTGTTTCAGGATGGGCAATACCCGACCAAGAGTGATGCGCTTTGTAACTCGAGCCTTTGCGGGAACTGGTATCAGTTCCCAAGATTATTTGCCTCGGGTTACAGAGCGCATCGATACTCTAAAGCAAAAGCTTTATGCATGGGCAAACCGTATTAGGCGATACAAAACAAGAGTGGATCGGTATTGCCTGAATCCCATATTTCAAAGAGACGAGAGGTGGGTGTACCGAAGATGGGAGCGACCCGAGTCTACGGCCGGTGACGTTGATGGGAGTCGACCGGATGATGATGCCACTAATATGTTTTGGCGCAGTATTTGGTCGACGCCTGTCAACCACACGGAGAGTGATTTGATTGGGGTTGTTGAGCGAGTGTGCGAACAAATTCCAACTATGGAGCCAATATATATATATATATATATATCAAATGATGATATAGCCAGTGCAGTCCGTTCGTTACCTAACTGGAAATCAGCGGGACCGGACGGGCTGCAGAATTTTTGGCTCAAGTGGCTCCGTAGTTCGCATACTTGCTTAGCATCTCAGTTCCAATTATCACTGGAATCGGGGTCGTTACCAGTATTTTTAACATCCGGCGTCACTCACCTACTCCATAAGTCTGGTAGCGCCACGGACCCCAAAAATTACAGGCCGATAACCTGTTTGCCTACAATATATAAACTCCTAACATCCATTTTGAGAACGAAATTAACAAAACATGTATCTGATAATTCTATTTTATCTGTTTCTCAAAATGGATGTAGGAGTGGGGCCCGTGGCACTAAAGAACTCCTTCTGATAGACATGGCCATTAGCCAACAGGTGCGCCGTAACCGAAAGAATCTGTCGACATGCTGGATAGATTACAAGAAGGCTTACGACTCCGTGCCACATACATGGCTTTTGAGGGTGCTGGAGTTGTACAAAGTAGATGCAACTCTATGCACCTTTTTAAGGTCATGTATGGGGCAGTGGAGGACCGTATTGCGCTATCCAGGATGTCGATCGAGTTTGGGTTGCGGTGCTCCAATAAGGATCGAGCGAGGTATATTCCAGGGCGATAGTCTGAGTCCTATGTGGTTTTGTCTGGCCCTGAATCCCCTAAGTACCTTGTTAGAGGCTTCAGGGCTAGGCTATCGGTTAAGGAGAGGAGGTCATGTTACATCTCACCTCCTTTTCATGAATGACCTGAAATTATTTGCCCCCAACAATTTTCAACTGACTGCATTACTTAAGGTAACCGAAACCTTCAGTAATTCTATCAGGATGGAATTTGGTGTGGATAATTGTGCGGTCATGCATGTGAAGAGAAGCAGGATTATGGAATCTGCAGGGATACAACTCTCAGATTCCATACAACTTAGATCCCTCTCCCTAACCGAGACCTACAAATACCTGGGTATGTCGCAGTCTTTGAATATTTCTGAGACTGACATGAAACATACGTTGCAGGCTCGTTTCTTTGGCCGCCTGAAAAAAGTACTTAACAGTCTTTTATCAGGTGGCAACAAGGTGCGGGCCTGCAACGGGTGGGCCATGCCAGTCCTAATGTATTCCTTCAGCATACTCAGGTGGACCCAGACGGAACTAGACGCCCTGGAGAGAAAAGTCCGTTCATCCACGCTCGTCGGTGATGAGGCTGTACATCCCGCGGAAATGTGGGGGTCGAGGCTTTTTATGTGCTAAGACGCTCCATGACCGCGAGCTGTACAACCTCAGAGAATATTTTCTAGGAAGGAACGTGGATGTGCACCGCGATGTAGTTGCTGTTGATTCAGGACTTACCCCGCTCACTCTCGCTAAAGAGAACTGGCACAAACCTGCAGTACTTAGTACTGACGATCGAAGAGAAGTATGGAAGGGAAAGGAGCTGCATGGACGGTTCTATAGAGCTTTATATGACCCAGATGTCAATTCTAAAGCTTCTGTAGCCTGGCTACGGTTCGGTGATCTCTTCGGAGAAACCGAAGGTTTTGTCTGTGCAATTATGGATGAAGTTGTCATGACAAACTACTACCGAAAGTATATACTGAGGGACGGTACGGTTGACATATGTCGGGCGTGTCACCGGCCCGGAGAATCTCTCAGGCATATAGTATCCGGTTGTTCGAGTCTTGCCAATGGTCAGTATTTGCACAGACACAACCAAGTGGCCAGGATAATCCACCAGCAACTAGCCCTTAAATATGATCTCATTGGTTCTGAGGTACCGTACTACAGATATGTGCCCGACCCAGTTCTCGAAAATGGTCGTGCACTGTTGTACTGGGATCGGTCTATCATTACAGACAGGACTATTGTAGCCAATAAGCCTGATATTGTAGTGATAGACCGAGCTGAGCGACTCGCAATGATAGTCGATGTCACCATACCACATGACGTCAATCTCGTGAAAGCAGAAAAAGAGAAGGAGATAAAATATTTGGACCTAGCTCACGAGATTGTCGACATGTGGGATGTGAATTCGGCTATCATTGTGCCGATAGTCGTGTCGGTGAATGGATTAATCGCCAAGAGTCTCGACCAACACCTAAAGAGGCTCGCACTAGGCAGCTGGATCAAGTATTTGATTCAGAAGGCGGTTTTTCTCGATACGGCGCGCATCGTGAGGAAGTTCCTTTCTCTGAGGCCCTAACCACCAGTGGCTTGGTCCCTGTACCCGACACCGGGTGGTTTCCGTGGTCCTATTTTATATAGTTAAATTTATTTGATATATTAGGTTTAATTATGTAAAATGTGACTTTGAGAATACTGTTTAATAAAGAGAATAATAATTTAAACAAAAAATGTATTACAAGATGACCAGAAAGCTTACAACCGCAGGGTAGCTTTGTGGCGAGCTGAATGTGTGTGGCGACATTGCGGTCCCGAATGCTTCAGAGAGTCGGTCAGGGCCTCGTCTCCGGCTTGCCTTTATTGGATGGCCGGAGTGGATTTCCAAGAGTACCCGCAGGACTCTCGACTCTGGCTTGCCTTGGTCGGCCGGCCAGAGGGAAGCCGCAAGAGCTATTAGCTCGGGGGTGGAAGTGTCATTCTCAAGGGCGTAACTACGGGGAAACCCGCTCCAGGCCTTCGTTGTCACCAGGCCGGCGATGGCGAAACCAGTGCCGCAGCGCTCGACACCCCTAGCCACTCGCACCGGTGTTGCCCTCTGGCTGCCTTTATGGCAGATTTTGTTTGTTTTGGGCGGCTGTTTAGAGAGGGCCCATCTAGTGAGTTGGCGAGTCACCACCTGCCACGCGGACGGATGCTATAGGAATATCACTGGCAGGTGCCGTTTGTCATCCATAGTATCATTATTACCCGTCCATTTAACACTCATTCCCAAAAACCAGTAATGGACCATGCGTCAAATTGGGCTCAGTGTCCAACAGAGTTATGGCATATGCCATTGTAACGGATTTCGTTCGTACTAAAATTGTTACTACCAGCACCACCTTCAATTCCATTGCAGAAAAAAGATATGCACTTATATAGATTTTGTAGAAAAATACAATTATTAGTCATAAAACTGCGAAAGTAACAATATATTCATACATTAAAGTCAGTGGCGTAGCTAGCTTGGGTGGCACCTGGGGCAGAAGTTGGCGGTCGACCTTTTTCTTTTTTTTTTGTCGATACCTAACAATTACGGGCTAACTGTCCCCGAATCGTAGTGCTGAGCTAGTGCCTATGTTTTTTTATATGTTTGTACATTGTTCTTAAAGTCGAGTTTGGAGTGGCACCCCAAAAAGGATGACATCCGGGGTGGACCGTCCCCACTGCCACCTCTACCTTCCTACGCCACTGTTTAAAATAATAGTAAACAATAGATGCGCTTGCGCCCGTGTGATTTACAACACTCTCCAGTGTGAGAGGGATCTCACACTTCTCGGACGCCTGCCCGGTCGCCCGTTTGCTCTCAGTCAGTCGACTCGTGATTCTCAAGGTGTTATCTGTGTGTCCTAAAAACAGGACAGGTTAGAAGTACCCTGAATCGAACAGCATACATGAGGAATCTGATGGGAGTGAATGAAGCAAGAGAGATATGTCAGGATCGTTGCAAATGGCGTTCCGTAGTCTTTGCCTACCCCTCCGGGAAACAGGCGTGAGTCTATGTATGTATGTATGTATGTTATCTGTGTGTTTTCGTGTATCCACTCGGCACATACAATTTAATCCACCGGCAGGTCACCTAAACGATATTATTATTGATATTGATTGAAATGTTAATAAAAATATTTTTAACTGTTAGCAGCTGTTTTTTTTTGTGTATTCTTTGCACATGGAATTAAAACTAGTTAGAGATGTGAAACAACAAAAACTACAATGCCATAACAGCATTTCTTTGCAGAATTATAGTTCATTTATGGTAGGAGAAAAATATTTAGAGCAAAATAACCCCATGGATTCTTCGCAAAAATGAGTTTATATCTTTATATTTAGTGCTTTACAAATATATTCAAAGTGGTCTCATCTCTGTAGGTGGGTGAGCCCAGGCTTCATACATTTTTGCCCATGGTCCTTTGACTCCACATCATTGCAATAGTCCTACATTTGCTGCGGCTAGTCCATAGCTGTACTTAGTAGGGTAGTTGCAGAGGCTCCGCGGCATGTGTCTCATCCCATTTTAGATTAAAAATCTCTAAGAGCCTCTGCACGTTGGACCCATGTCCCCGTGTAAGCCTTCCAAAGGGCCGGGTATTGTTTTGACGACGTAGTTAGAACAATACCCGTGGAAAAGAGAAACATAATAATAATAATAATAAACCCCCTCTGGCGCAGTCGTTATCTGAACATGAGACTAACGCAAATTCAGAGGGCAGAGTAACGGCTTTCAAACTTCACCTTCATCTTGTGATATGAACAAAAAATGTATTACAAGATGAAAAGAAAGCTCACGAACCGCAGGGCAGCTTTGTGGCGAGCTGAATGTGTGTAGCGACACTGCGGTTCCGAATGCATCAGAGAGTCGGTCAGGGCTTCGTCTCAGGCTTGCTTTTGTTAGCTGGTCGGAGTGGACTTCCAAGAGCGCCCGCAGGACTTTCAACTCTGGCTTGCCTTAGTTGGCCAGCCAGAGGGAAGTCGCAAGAGCTATTAGCTCGGGGGTGGAAGTGTCATTTTCAAGGGCGTAACTACGGGGAAACCCGCTCCGGGTCACGACCCGCGATGGCGAAACCGATGCCGCACCGCTCTACACCCCAAGCCACTCGCACCGGTGTTGCCCTCTGGCTCCCTTTATGGCTGACTTCGTTTACCATGATGGCTATTTAGAGAGGGCCCATCTATTGATTTGGCAAGTCACCGTCTGCCCCTTTTCGACGTACTATAAGAGTACGTAGGGCAGACGCCGATTTTCATCCATAGTTTCCATATCCACTTATCCATTGAACACCCATCACAATAACCCAGAGTAATTAGTTTCCATACAAGTAGCAACAGTCCTACACCTGCTGCGGCTAATCCGTGGCTTTACTTCATCGTGCAGTTATGGAGGCTCCTCAGAAGTTGCCCCATCACATCCTAAATTAAAACTCTCAAAGGGCCTCTGCGCGTTGGACCTATGTCTCCGTGTACGCCTGCCAAAGGGCGTAAAAGAGAAACAAATAATAATAATATTCTACCACATGCACACATCACCATCTAGTCCCAAACTAAGCAGAGCTTGTACTATGGGTACTAGATAATGGATAAACATTCATATATACTTTTTTTGTAAATACATATATATTATACATTAAAACACCCAAACCAAGACAAACATCCATGTTCATGTACACAAAAGTTTGACTTGAGCGGGAATCGAACCCGCGACCATCGGCGTAGCAGTCGCTCACACTCCTGCTGCGCCAAGCGGTCGTCAAATGTCTTCCTCCGTTTAGTTACAGAGCCTACAAATATTAATAGGCCAAACTGTATGTACCTTAATGTGTATGTATGCGGTAAAGTAAATTACAATGTTTATGATAAGTAGCAATTTAACACGAGTGGTGAAATTAATAACACATTTCATGCAATTAGGCTAATGTGTGCCCACAACAAACAGCTGCCCTGAATATTGTACGCGCTTAGTGCCGGCGATTTATTCCCAAACTAGTACCCAGGCTCGCGCTCAATGTTTGCCTATAAACAACTTACAAAAGAGGTGATTTTGGGCCGACTGAATTTCTACGAACAAAGTTAGTTTACTTCAAATATTTACACAAACCCTCTTGAGCTTTTTCCAGTCTCCGTAATAGTAATCCAATCTTCACGAGAACTGTAATAAAGTTAGTTCTTAAGTGACCAGACGCTATGAGAAGAAAGGAAACCAAACTCTCCTATAAAATGCTATATAACTTTGTAAGCATTTAATTATATACAAGCATTATAAATTATATTATTATGTAATTGTTGTATTATACGACAACGAGCGGTACGTCTTGATAAAGCAAAAAGAAAAGCAAGTTAAAGAATCGGATGTTTACCCAATATGGAAGGGTAAGTTAAGCAAAGTTCCAGTCAAAAATAAACAAGTTGGTGATGCGTTATCATCAGTCACATTACTAGGCCCAATTAACCTACGCTCAGCTCTATTGAAGTTTTAATGCCTAACTTCATACGCTGGCGACATTCACTAAAAGTTCCTCTAGCAGGGCTCATATAAAACTAGTCATGCTACGGATGGGAGCCGATCACGAAATTGTCCTGTATTCCCCAACATGTGAAAGTTGTACGTTCAGTAAGCCCAGTTCATGCACAGCGCCATAGTGTAACGAAATTTACAATTATTGCTAAAAGTACGCGCTTATGAATTTATTACAATTTGCAATGTGCTCAAAATAATTTTCAGGTGAGACTCATTTCGTGGTGAAAAAGTTTATAAAGTAATATTTTCCGTATCATAATGTTGAGAAAGAGTTTATTAATATTTTAGCAAATTTTTGCTTGTTCAAACTTCTTTTAAAAAAATATATGTACTTATAACTGTTTTCAGACAAAAAGTTCGCAGATGTGGTGTCTCAGACTTATACTACATAAAATCGACCTTCACCTTGGTATTCAGTGGGAAAAATAAGAGGAAAATGACATCTATAACTTTGCCACACTACGCATCTGAAAATAAACGGTACCATTACAAAACAATGAGCATTTAATGTAACGAGCTACTGTTCTTCTCAACAAATTGTGGAGGAAATGCCGCGATGGACCGTCCTAAATTTGTTTTTTCGAGGAAATTGCACTACATTAAAGGAAACTGGCGACATTTTCATTCTGTAATGGAGGGGAAAATGCACAATACGGTGTTAAAAATTACTGCGGATACCTCACTTGAAAATACTGCCACTTGTACGTATTTGAGAGGCCTTTGGCTGTCGGATGGACGTCGTAAAATAAAAATTTCATTGAGCACAGTTTCAAGACCAACCTAACCATACCTTTTTATACCGCAACGTTTGCTCTACATACCATGCTTGTAAGACTGTGTTGAAATATTAGGAAATAAGTGTGAGTTGCTATTTATGCTAAGTAACTTTTGTGCCTCTTTATAAGGGAAAAGGCTAGAAACAAGACTACAAGAACTATAGAGGCATTAGTATTTTCAGCATTGTTGGCAAATTGTATGCGAAGGAGATGATATTGTATGGAAGTAACCGACAAGAAAATATGGGATGTACAAGCGAGATTCCGAAAGGGTATGGGGTGCACAGATCAAGTCTTTTCCTTGCGGTGCATAGCCGAGAAATTCTTGGCCAAGGGTCAAAAGGTCTATTGCGCATTCGTGGATTTGGAAAAGGCTTACGATAAAGTGGTGAGGAATGAAATGTGGTCGGTACTGTCGATGTATGGGGTGAACAGCAGCCTCATACGAACTCTGAAATCCCTTTATGAAGATTCTAGAGCTTGTGTGAGTATAAATGATCCGTACACTGATTGGTTTACCATCGAGACAGGTGTTAGACAGGGATGTGTAGCGTCGCCGTGGCTGTTCAACCTCTTCATGGACAGTTGCTCGCAAGATTTGAAAAATAGTGACTGTGGACTAAGGATGAATGAGTTACTTGTCAAATGCCTCCTTAATGCTGATGATCAGGTAATACTTGCGTCTTCAGCGAAGGAGTTGCAGGATATGATAGCAATCATGCATGGTGCTTTAGGGAAGAAAGGAATGAAAGGGAATATGAGTAAGACGAAAGTTATTGTTTTTGGAAAGGAGGAATGTGTTACGACTTGTAATGTTATGATCGATGGACAACGAGTGGAGCAAGTGAATGATTTTGTATATTTAGGTACGTTGTTTACAAGAGATGGTAAGAATGAAGCAGATATTGAAAGGAGAGTTAATGTAGGTCATAGGGTGAATGGAGATTTGAAGGCATTTATGAACAGTCAAAGGCACGTTTGGCTGTGCATAGAGGGGTGTTAGTACCTACACTTATGTATGGTAGTGAAAGTTGGGTATGGCAGAATAGACATGAAAGTAGAATAAATGCTGTAGAAATGAGACCACTGAGAAGTATGTGTGGTGTGTCTTTGAACGACAGAGTAAAGAATTATGTGATAAGAGCGTGTTGTGGTGTAAAAGAAGATGTAGTGACAAGCATCGAGAAAGGAATGCTAAGATGGTTTGGGCACATGGAGAGGATGGATGCCGAAAGACTGATCAAGCAGATATATAAGGCAAGAGTGAATGGGACAGCACGAAGGGGAAGATCAAGACGGACGTTCTCTGACCAGATCGGAAACATCCTTAAAACAGGAAAGGTAAGAAATACCCTGAACAGAAGAGCATGCATGAGGAATTTGATGGGAGTGAATGAAGCAAGAGAGATATGTCAAGATCGTTGCAAATGGTGTTCCGTACTCTCTGCTGACCCCTCCGGGAAACAGGCGTGATTCTATGTATGCATGTTTTGTCAGTTCCAATTGACTATTACCTAAATAAGTATTAACTAAAAATTATAACGTTAAATACTGCTATAGTTCATTTTTTACAGCATCTTGAGGTACTGAGCATTAGTGATTTTCGTGCAACCTCAGGGTAGCCCTTGTAATTGAGCTCATTTTATTTACATGAAACAGGTATTACACTTCGTGGTACAATAAATACAAATTATCTGTGTGGTGACGGATTAAGAATACGGAATGTCACCACCCCATATCATCCCATGGGTGTCGTAAGAGCCGACAGAGGGAGTAAGTATATTATGCAGAGAACAGCACTGTAAGAGAAGGAAAACTTGATACAAACCCTATACCAACCCGTTTGGCCAGCGTGGTATAGTAGGCCAATTCCTCCTTTCAAAGGAGAGGCCTAGTCCAGCAATGGACTGTTAAAGGCTGATGATGAAATACAAATTACGCTGGGATAACAACGCGTTAATGGAAATTTTTGCCAAACATTTTCCGAGATACTGAATGTATGTTTTTAAGGCAAGAATATTCTAAGGGAATAAAAATGCGTAAGGAACATAATCAAATCCTAACAGCAGAACATGTGTTGTTATGGCTTCGATATACATTTGAATTTATTTGGTATCGTTGAAGTAAAAATAAATAAATCTAATTCTCTATTGAGACGTTACTCCTAACAAGAAAACATTACCGTGCTTCTATAGTATTGTCGGAAATGAAAAGAGTTATAACTAACTCAGCAAAAATCTCAATTATTCTTTCACTCAGATATTCTGAAAACGACACTAAGTCATAAACATAAACTAAAGCTTATACTTTAAGACATAGGAGTCAATTTTATAACATTAATTAATAACGATAAGAGCCGTGGGTTAGCGTGAGCTGAAGCGGGATTTATTTAATAATTGTTATTAATTGCCTGCCTCAGGGCGTCTTGATTCCTCCATTTTATAATTAAGATGCCATTCACAGCACAATAGTGAATGTTATAATTGCCCCAGGCTCAATCGTACAAATCGACGCCATTTATATTCGTAATGGACTAACGTATCCTAGAGTCCATTGCACGCCTTTGAATATTTACACGTTTATGTTATATTAATATATGCTATGTGGTAACGGAGTAAGAAAACAAAGGGTTACAGCCCCATTTCATTCCGTGGGTATTATACGAGGCAATTGAAGAAAATATACGAAGTAAATAATTTCTATATGAAGAGACAGTCTCGCTAGCATGCTATAGCTGTAGACCAAATCCTCCAATTAACTCACAAGATTATTTTGACCCAAATTGCGAGTGGCCTGCGTCCATCAGTGGACTCCGAAAGGTTGCTTTTCGTTGAATAACGCCATTTGACCACGTATCTAAACGTCGTTTATATGACTAAACATAATATACGAGTGTAACAGCTAGCCGTCCAATTAAATAGCTCTTTAACTGCAGTAATTAGCAAAATGGCACCACTAATAAGGACCATAAAATCAGCAAAACATTTTATTTAATACATTTTTTTAAGAGTGCCTACTTACGTACTTTCTACTTCCCACTTATAGAGATTTTGGAGCCGTTAAGCGTCATCATGTACTTTGCGCAAAGTACATAAACATTCTGTCCGCGAATTCTTGATCTCGTCGTCTTCTATTTGTTACAAAAAATACGTTTCTTCGTAATAATAATATGTTATCGTAATTGAGTATTTACTGCATTATGTCTAAAAGACACTGAAGCATACACTTATTACTTGAGACTTATAATAATGAGTAATAAGTTCACCTCCGCTAAGCCCTTAGCGAACTTTACTACACTTATATCAATCCTAAACTCCTATTATTATGACATATTGACAAATAAACACTAATTGCTTTTCCGAGTCACTATTTTACGACCACAAATACATCGAAAATATAACATTGATTGTTTTATAATATAAGTATAGACTTCTGTAAATCAGTTTAGTTATCGTAAATCATTTTGACTACAACAAATAAAGCAATACAATCCAGGATGTTTTAGAACATTTAGGCGTTTTATTGCTATCGTGACATATTGAAACTGAAACGACGAAATATTGTGACGTTGTCTCTCAGTTCATAAAGTACTATTATTTTATGGACTGAGAGAAATTGATAAAGAAAGAAGTGTGCTTATTGTGTGGAAGTAATAATCTTTGTTTTAGTATTTTGTAAGTAAATCTACAAGATTTTGATGAAATCTTATTCATGGTAAATAACGCAACATTTAACCTTTAATCTGCTTTCTATTTATCAATGCTTCGCATTATTTATTCGATTCTAATTAATAACATCAAACACCAAACACCAAGAAAATCTTTACTACTCTCAACTTTTATGAGTCTTCATGGGTAATTCCCATGAAGACTCATAAATTCAATATATCTCAAAATAGCAAACTAATTGCCTTTAAATTCAAGAAAGCAATTATACTTGAATTAAGAAAGAAAATTATTTAAATCTTAGCAATATTCTGTATGGCATAATAATTTATAATAATTATCATAATACCGCATCTTCGTCTATACTTTAGCCCGCGATTTAAGTTAAAGAAGAAACTCAACACATATTCACACATCGATCAACCTAGAAGGTTGTGAAATAAAATTACTGAAGAAGAATTTTATATATGTCGTATAAATGTTATAGGTGAAGAGCCAAGGCAGCGATAGCCTAGTGGAGATACCAACAAACTGCCATGCAGAGGGTATCAGGTTCGAATCCACGGCGTGCACCAATGACTTTTCAGAGCTATGTGCGTATTGAATTGTTAATTATCGCTTGTCCCATACCTCGGAGAGTACGTTAAGCCGTCGGTCCTGGTTGTCATGAAGATCTTTGACAGTCGTTATAGGGCGTCAGTACCTTCTAAATAAACTGACACTAGTCTAAACCATGGAATATTGCTATCCCTTCGGGTTGCGGAGAGCAGACAGGCAGTCGCTCCGTGGAAAAGCTAATATTCAGCCAAATTCGGTTAGACTAGTGAGCGGACCCCAGATTGAAACTGGGATAAACTAAGAGGATGATGAAATGTTATAGGTGAAGAATAGATTTTAGAAATACGACAGCCAATTTAACGTTTATTATTTGAGTTTACCACGTTAGGTTGACAAATCGTGAGACAAAACTGTACTGCGGCTCACAATAGTTCGAATACACGCTTGTGCGATACACCAAAGTTTGAGTTCTATTAATCGAGCTCACGTGGTACACTCCTTATTATTTAGGGATCTATTTAAAATATTTTACTTAGTTTTTCAATCGTAGCCTGCCCTAATCCATACTTACAAAGGCTATGCATAACTAATAAGAGACCAAATAAAAGGAATAAGATATTGATATATTTATTGATATAAGATAAAGGAACTACATCAAATAGTTAATTCAAAGGACGCAGTTTGCAATTAGGTACATAATTAACGTCGCCAACGGTACACTAGCAAACATTTTCAGTACAAATCAGTCAGTGTTTACATCTGTAGCAAATAGTTACGTTTCCAACTAACCTAGACGGATGCAAGCACAGGACAAATGAGAGTATGTTCTGTGGATGCAAGTGTCTTCACTTGTGTACCGTACGATGTAGAATCGCGCGGTGGTAGCTTTTTTTGTACTAAAGTCATATATGTTCTAACTTTGTGGCAGCTCGGTTTACGACCCACCTGACTATTGGCAAGTAGTGTTAGTATGTTTAGAAAGTCTCTTTATTTTTGTTTTCGTGTGAATGTGTGGCCTACTCTCGTGTCGGAGTTTTCGCACCGCTCGAAGGCCTCCGCCATGGCCTAACGATTCTTGTCCTTTGATTCTTGCGATGATGATCTCGAGTACTTAACAAGTCAGTCCTGTTGTATCACTTCTATGATATTGTTAAGGTGACAGTTATGTTCAAGCAAGTAGTTCCTTCAAGTAAAAGAAACGATAAAATGCGCAATTGCGCATAGACTCTAAACATAATTCTGGCCTAACTGGATCTACTTATTACTATATGAAAGTATATAGACAGAAAATGTTTCATTCACTAAACAGAACAAACTCTTTTATCATTCATTATATTATGTTCACTCATCATTTCAAGGCAGCAACTGAAAAAGGTCAACAATTCATTATTATTGCTTGAGGAAAATTTGCCTTAGTAATAAAATAATAATGGCCATTTTATTTGTCAATCTCAACATTATGGCTGTAGAGGTCGAACTGCTTCGACACATGTTGACATATTTGTCATTATAAATATCTGATGACAGTGTGCATATACAGTGCAGTGTGTATGTCAGTATTTTATTTGACCACACGTTTTTCTGAGGGACTTGTTACTACTTATAAAATGGCTGTGCATTTAAATACGTTGTGCTATTTTCAGGTTTTATATGGTAAATGGCAAAAATATCAAGCATTTAATCAATCTCACGATAGACGTAGGCTAAGACAAGGTTTAACTACCAGCATCACAAGTATTGATTGCTATCGTAAATTGACTATAACATGAATGATATCGTGTCTAGATCTTAAATTGAAAAAGTGTCTAACTATAATTATGTCGTCGTCGATCTATTTTTGTCAAAGTATCCAACTTCTCCAATCTACTTTTGATTAACTTCGTTGCGGGTTCCAAGACAGTTTAACTTTCTCCAGGATTTCACGAGTGTCAAAACTCGTTGTCATCAATGGTCACTGTTGCTGAACCTGAACACAGGTGACACAGTAGTGAATGAGGGGGGGGCTAGTCCCATAAAATTATATTCTTTTTCAAATTAGACTATAATTTCGTTAAGTGTGTGAGCTAATTCAAATTCGTTGAAATTACAGTGTCTGTGTATGTCAACATATGTGATTCGGCCTTATCACGATTTCCACTTAGGTGCTTATTTGTAATCCTGTTTTATTTCTAGTGATCATCAAGTGTTACGTTCCAATCACCTCTCTACTTTAAGTATCGACCTTTATTTCGACCGTACTTGATCTTGTCGTTTTGTTGCTATCGGTAACGGTTGGCCATTAGGGATATACTCTTTAGGTATAATTGAAATACGCAATAAAAATAGAAATATCTGCAAAATAAAAATAAATTTCGGCACCTTTGTCTATTTTAACTACGCTAAATAATACTCATAAAGCGAGTAAATTTTATTTTCATTGGTAAAAAACGTGAATTAACTTCGATATACACGGACAAGTTTGAGATCTACACATTATAAAATGAAGTCCCTTTTTCTTGTTGTATAAAAGCGATAAGCTCAAAACCACCCAATTTTTGTACAGATTTCAGATTTTTTTCTATTTATAGTGTGATTCCTGAGGAAGGTTTTCGTATATAAATTTACGCGTGCAGAGCCACGGGCATATTCTTGTTTAGAATACATTACAATTGCAAGAACATGAAAATGCATATATGCTATTATAAGCACAATTGTACACTGCCAATTTGATACTTACTAAGTTACGTAACATGACTATAGAACGAGCTACCTACTTAAATAAAAATAAAATTAAGCCTTATGTCGAACACATCGGCTTGTTGAGTTTGCAAAAACATTTTTTTTTGTTATAGTTTATATCTCTCTGTTGTTTGTTTGTGACACGTAGCAGGCCCTGCGTCACTTTACCGCTTACGACTTTCAAATTTTACATCTAATATATAAAATTCTCGTGTCACAGTTTTCGTTCCCATACTCCTCCGAAACGGCTTGACCGATTTTGATGAAATTTTTTGTGCTTATCCGGTATCTATGAGAATCGGCCAACATCTGTTTTTCAAAAAAAAAAAAAATTTTGCAAAACAACGTTTGCCGGGTCAGCTAGTAAGTTATAATGCTCTGCTTTGCTCTATGTTGAGTGTCGACTTTTCTGTCGCAATAAAAATTCTAAGTTCAACAAAAGATACCGTAGTTATGCTGTCAAAACATCCTACATATCAAAAACCAGTAATTTCTATCAGTTATATCTACTCTATAAATCATTCTACTTCGGAGTATAATGATGCGCTAATATATGTGATAACTGAACGTAAATAAATCACGAATAAATCCCACAAGACACAAGACGTCTGGTTGGCTCAAGCCGCACAACTTTTAACTGTGCGCCACAACACGCTTCGGTTACTAACATACTTGATTATTATGTAAATATACGTTCTGAGGCATGAATCAGTGTTTATCATAATTAATAGTTCGTGTGAAGTATATCTCGCTTATTTAGGAGAAAGGGTCAGATTATGAATGAGAGGAGCCAGAGATTGCTTTGGGCGGATCCCTACTAGAATTTATGATGAAACGTACTGAATGTGATAGAAATCTATATATTCCCATAAACATGGCTATACATCGTGTTGTAGTAAAAAGTTTTATACCCTTACTCCGTTTCGTACATCTACGTAGAATTATTTATGACTGATAACCTAGAACTGGCAAACAAGCCTCATTTTATCGGAGAAACAAATTTCGAAAAAAAATACTAAGGTTAAACATGTCTGTTTGTTTATCTTATTTTAAATCAATAGATTCTATAAAGTAACAATTGAAAGTGTCAGTTTATTCATGTTTTTAGAGATAACTTAACGCGGAAAAAGAGAAGTCGTGTTAGAGAACAAATTATACACAATAACAGTGTACCGGTATAATTAATTCCAACTAATCTGCATCGCCCATAGATAACGCCCTAACTACGTTTATTGCCTTTATTGTTTTCATAGCTAAGCAATAAAAACAATATTTCAGGATGTTAGTACGTAGAAAGTTTCAAACTCATAAAAAGTAGCATATTAAATTTATTTTATTTATTCTTAAGTTGTTGTTGTAAGGGTTTATTGGTTATTGTGCGCACTGACAAATTACACTTTTTATAGGAAAGGAGTGATTGAATCTATATTTCACAGTAACAATATTTTAAGCTAGTTAAAAATCTCTTACGTATATAGACTCACGCCTGTTTCACGGAGGGATAGGCAGAGACTACGGAACGCCATTTGCAACGATCCTGACATATCTCTCTTGCTTCATTCACTCCCATCAGATTCCTCATGCATGCTCTTCTGTTCAGGGTACTTCTAACCTGTCATGTTTTTAGGATGTCTCCAATCTCGTCAGAGAACGTCCGCCTAGGTTTTCCCTTCGTCCTGTCCCTCGTGTGTGTCTATGAATATATTCAAAAATATATAAAGGTGTCACATTTTCAAGATAACATTACCATTTTCATTCAGCTACTATTTTCTATATCCTATCTACTTAGATTTACCGCAAGCTTATCTGATATCTTCTTTATTACGGCATCGCTTAAAATATCTTTGGCCTAACCCCAGCCGCTGTAATATACTCGAGATTATATAACCCATTGGATGGGGTGTATCATTATGAAAAAATACGAGCGGTACAGTCTAGTGAATTATACCTAACAAGTCTCAATGGTTAAGCTTGGTGTTCTGTAACTAAGGCTTCAACCGTATTCTCAAAGATGAGCGACATATGACAATATAGGGATTGGATTCAAGCTTTGTGCTGCGGAAAACGCAGGCTATATATATTGAAACTAGCTGTGCCCGCAACTTCGTTCGCGTAAATGTTGGAATTTAATTAGCATGACATTTGTCCCAAGAGTATATAATATTTATAACTTTTATATGTATATTATATAACTAATATATATATATTTAGAGAATTTCTTTATACACAACATTAACTGTTTTACCACCTTCACATAGAACATGTAAATTATTTTTATCGCTCACTCGTGAACATGCCACATTTAACTGATCATGTGAAAAACAACATGTTCGGATGTCGATTCCAGCTGTTTCAAGTGTCTGTCCCAGCGATTTATTTAGAAAATACACACAGGACTACGAATATCCAACCCTGCCGAAAGTAAGATAGCCCTGTTCAGTAATTCAAGAGGTATCTGAATTCAGGCCTCAGTCTCCCGCCCGAAGATTCCCACGTAGGTGACGTGAGGAGTGGAAGAAAGTGGAGGAAATTGGGAATAATGAGACAATGAGACACCTGTATAAGAACAGAACACGAACGAACGAAAAAAATCAAAGAAACACGATAACATACAACAATCATAAATTCAGGAGTAACGTCAAATATACAATCTAAGTAATCCAACGACGACGAAAGCAAATTATCCGAGAACCTCATCAATCCTCGGAGAATCTTAACACCGCCATTCAGAAAATGACTTCATCTGCTCAAAGGAGGTTGTATCTATTTTTAAGTATTGGTACAATAACCAAAAGAACAGTGTACGGGATGGGCAGGCTTTTTTTCGGATGTGTACAGGTTGCAGTGCGGCGATCGCCTAAACTCTTCAACCTATACATAAATAAACTTATCGGTGAACTCAGCAGTGCCAATGTCGGGTGCTACATAGACGGAGTTTGTGTCAATAATATAAGCTACGCAGATGACAGGAGGATAGATAGGAGCTTTACGGAAGCTGTTGAAAATGTGTGATTGTTACGCGGAGGCTCACGGGCTTAGATACAATGCAAAGAAAAGCGATTATTAGTATTTAAAGCGAGGGGCAATACTTACACCACAGTACCTTCACTTAGTTTAGCTGGTAGCACTTAATAAAGTCGCTCATTTCAAGTATCTAGGCCACTGGGTCTCTGAGGACCTTAAAGATAGTAAGGACATAGAGAGGGCACGTAGGGCGCCAGCTGTCCGGTGTAATATGTTGGCCCGCAGGTTCGCACACTGCAGTAATGCAGTAAAAGTAACACTTTTTAAATCCTAATGCCAAGCCTTGTACACATGCAGCCTGTGGGTTAACTATACATTGGGAGCGTACAGCGCCGTACGTGTCCAATATAACAACGCGTTTAGAGTGCTATAGGGGCTGCCACGATTTTGTAGCGCGTCGAGCATGATTACGGAAGCTCACACAGATGGTTTTCATGCCGTTATAAGAAAGCAATGCGCATCACTGTTAAATCGTGTCAGGTCCAGCCACAATGGCGTGCTAAGTGTGTTCGTGGAAAGGTGGGACTCTCCACTACTGCGCCACTGGATACGTCTGCACACTGACCTGTGATAAGTGGCCAGCTTTTTCTCTTTGTCCTACAAATGTTAAATACTTTTTTTTTCTGTGTTTGTTCTTTTTAATTTTCTAAATGTTGGCTTGTGTAAATTATATAAGTATGGTTGTTACTTGTAATTTTAAATTGTGTTAACCTATGGACTAATGTCTGAAATAAATAACTATTATTATTATATTATTATTCAACGCCATCTATGTTTACACATACAAACCGACCGAGATAGAAAATAATATGGAATAATCGACAATTTATTGAAAAAGGATCTATAATCATTGTATTTATCTTTTAAAATAAATAATAATGAAATTATTAAGTATATAACTATTATATAAACATCATAATTTGAAATAAATGAGATTGACCGTTTAAATTAAGTGGTCATTGTAATAAATTTTGACACAGAGACTTTTTGTTTATCAAAGTGCCGAATATTATACTCTATTATTTTTGTAATAACAGAAAGATATCCGACTCATAATTATTGTCTTTTTTTGCAAGAAACATTTATTTTGCTAGAAAATTATTTGAAAATAGTGACATCTATCGGTCGGTAAATAGCGATAAAACACTTCGAAGGTACCTATTTAGAGACTACCTATACTTTTACTAACAAACTTATAATGATCATAGATGGCACCACATATAAAACCAGTTTTAGATGATCCCTGTTTTGTTTGGGACTACGTACAAAGGAGAGGTCAAGCTATACACCGAAAACCACTCAACCGATCGTGATGTAACATATACTATTTTATAGGTTTGAGTATCCTTTGTACATGAGTGTAAGTTTTATTGAAATCAATTTCGCCATTTTAGAGATCTTTAGCAATATAGGGAAAGACAGACAGACGGACAGAGACACATAAATTCTAAAAAATATCAAGTATTGCTTTTTAGCATTTTCCTAGATTTTTAGCTAATTTTCGCCTAAATATCTTTACTGTACAGACTTTTTCATCTCTACAGTTTTATTATAGTATAGATAATACCTGCTAATTCTATCACTGCAAATAAATCGTTTGTAGATTACAGATACTGACGACCATATTTTATGTAGGATAATCTCATCTGTAACCATTCTTATTAATCTTAATTTGATACCAATAATAGCTGTAGTCATCCATCGACCACATTTTTGTCACTTACTCCTTGGTTCAATTGTATACCAATGTTATGCCCGTAATACAGATATGTTTTTTTTTAATTATTACTGTACTATAATACTTATTCAAAAATGATACTTTCTAAACAACAGAATTAGGAAAGTAGGTATATGTAGCAAGATCGACCGACCAACATACTCGTAAGCCGTAGTTAATTACTGATAAATAAGAGCTTACATTTCTGGTATACATTTCAGTCATGGCTAAGTATAGAACCAGCCACTAGTCACGATAATTTGTTACTTTTGACATTGATACACTAACATATGAAAAAGTCAATATATATATGAGTTTTACTGTAATTTTTGTGGTTCGTGGATATATCGGTGAGGAGACGCCAGCGCTTGACGTACTCAAAGACTACCTCAGGTCTTTTTTTTTATAGTAATAGGCGGCAAACGAGCAGACGGTTCGCCTGATGGTAAGCAATTACCGCCGCCCATGGACACAAGTAACACCACAGGAGTGACAAGTGCGTTGCCGGCCCTTGGGGATGGGAAAACGGATAGGATGAGGAGTGGGATGAGGGAGAAGGAAGAGGAGATAGGGCCCCCGGCACTCTCACTCACCGAACGAAATGCAACAGTTTAAGTACTCGTACTGTTACTTTACGTCGATTTTCTGTGAGAGGGTAGTACTTCCCCGGATCGAGCCGGCCCAATCATGCTGAAATCAGCAAGGCTCTACTACCTAACAAGTCTTCGAGTTAATCCTATAATGTATAAATAAGGTAAACAATATCTAGAGAAAGATACTCGTATTCACAATGAATACTATGAGTACCTATGTTAGGTGTAGAATGCGTTTAAAATGTACAATCACAATTTGTAAGTTTAGATTTGTAAGTTCCTTGTGTTTGTAAAGCTAGCAAGGGAAACAGTAAGTAACAATCAAATACATTAATTACGTAACGTAATAATTAATACATACAAATTCAAGTAATTGAACACTCTAGATTGCGTTGTAAGCTAAAAATTAATTTCCAAAGAAGATAAAGAAAACTAATACGTTCATGTATAAGTAGCACTGCGTTTCATGTTCTGCAGTGACACACCCGGACTCAGTTACAATTGTTAAGTACTGAATAAAAGAAAAATGCCCATATTAGCTTGTAAAAAACGGCCTGTGTCATACCACTAAGCGACATTGCCCGACATCAGAGAAGATCCTGTTATTTATAACGGATAAAAACAAGCCAACTCGTAGAACATGTACCATATCCCAGTAAAAAACAATATTGCGTAGCCGTCTATGTAGTCAGTGCTACGTAGTGCTACACTTAGTGTGAGACATTAAATTCAAATAGAACTGACAAAATATTAGATTATTGTATGTTTAGTGTGTGACTTCATGACAATATATAGTTCACTGACACACTGAATAAATAGGGTACCCAATAAAATTATACCACGATATTTTCAGTTGTTATCAAAGACCTATTATTAGCGAAAGCCTAGTGGAGATACCAACAGACTGCCATGAGGATGCCGGATTCGAATCCACGAAGCGCACCAATGACTTTTCGGAGGTGTGAGCGTATTGAATCGTAAAATTATCGCTTGCCCCGTGCCTCGGAGAGTTCGTTAAGCCGTCGGTCCCGGCTGTCATGAATATAATCGATTTTAAACTTTCGCGATTTGTATACATCATAGAAATTAATTTAGTGGGTCTTAATCGCGTTAACTTGACTTATATAAGGTATAAATACCTATTTGTTACCGACGTTTCGCTCGTCTTGCACCGAGCGTGGTCGCGGAGAGACTGATGAGAGCTCAGCGACGTCTTGTGGAAGTGCGGGTTTCAGCACCTACCCTCACTTGGTCTTTATTTAAGTTCGCAATGTCGGTACTCCGACACACTACACTAATGACGTCTGCACACTGTTGAGATTTATCACTGCGGCGGTGTTTACACTTGCTGATGACTGGATTCCACGTGGCCGATAATCTATATCCATCCTCCCGGTTGAAATTGTTATATTTCTTGATTTCTACCGCTTCACGTACTATCCTGGAGTAATAGTGACGATCGGTGGATAAGACTTGTGGTTGATGCAGTTCTATCCAGTGGTTTGGTCCAGACTCCAACAAAAAAAAGAAAGGGTAAAGGAACATATCGCAGCTGTATAAAACCGACATATTAACAAGTCGGCGATAGCTGAGCATTTGTAATGTAATTTCTATGATGTCATGAATATCTTTGACAATCGTTATAGGGAGTTTGTACCTATGAGTAAACTGACACTAGTCTAAACCATGGAATATAGCTATCCCTTTGAGTTGCGGAGGTCAGACAGGCAGTCGCTGTGTGGAAAAGCTAATATACAGTCAAACCCGGTTAGACTAGAAAACGGACCAGACTCGGATAACGCTAGGAGTATGATGATCAAAGACCTATAATTAGTTACACACTCGGCTAAACACAGAAATACTAATCGTAATCGTACTCGAACTATATTGTGTGTTAACTTGTCAACTGATATCTACCTTCAAATTTTGTCACAAAAATATTGGTACAAAGTTTAAGATGTTAATAATATAATATTAAAAGCCAAAACGTATTTTCTCCATTTATCCTGCCAATTCAACGAATATAAAAAGATTTCTATATTACACTCAAATGAACAGATCTTATTTTTCATTCACAAAGCAAAGTTCAGCTATCGTATTCAAATTTACGTTACGGGTAAGTGAACATCAAAGAGATAAAATTGTCTCACTCGAAATTTCAAGTGTTTACAATCACATAGACACTTTAAGCCCCCAGTTGTCATGACAGACGACCGAATAGCGCCACAAATGCGCATCTCAATGTATGATATTATACCGCATGAAAGCAATTTCAAGGGTATAGGGTAAATAGTTGAAGTTATGAACGATTTATCGACGAGTTTTTTGGAATGTACATGAACAGTTCTACAAACGTGAAAGGAACTCAGTGTTTGAAGAAACACTTCAGTAAGGATCTTCTATTCGCGAGGCTTTCCAGAAATAGGAGTCATTAGTGGCTATGGAGATGCTGTATGTTTGAAATTCCTATCAAAAGAAATGGACTTAAAACTATTTTAAATATTTTTTCTGATACTCAGGTATTTGGGTTCGTGTAAAATATGCTTCTAAAGGCTTCTCTCCCAGGATTATTAAAGCCAGGACGTTACAAATATAAAAATTATTCTGTGGATCACACACAATTTTAAAAAGTGATATGGACGCTTCGATGCGTCCCGGTGTGGGATGTGTCTTAAATATTTATGTGCTAAGTACTATGATATTTAGGTATACTCATCATGTCATCCTAGAGACGCCCACTGCTGGACATAGGCCTGCCCCAAGGTTCTCCATACATACCTATTTTGAGCCGCCCGCATCTAATTTCCATCTTTCCATCCATTTAGGTATACTAAGCGTAACGATGTCTAAATGATATTTCTTCCTTATACACTTCTTTTATTAGTATAATCAGTCGAAGACAATACGCGACTCAAAAAAGGGGTCTTGCCAGAAGACTGTGGCCTCACTAAATAGTGGCAATTCTAAAAAGGTTTTATACTAAAATGCCGTATTTCATATTGTTTCAATTCCATTAAATATAATTTACGGACTCGTGGTCCCAACCAGCAACAAAATGAATCTCCAGAAAGATAAAATAAGGCACAAAACCCATCGAATCATACAATTCAATGAACACAATAAATAAGAATATTGTGAAACGACGCTGGCTTGAATGTGATACTGGAAATAATTGGAGATCACGTGAGATCTATAATTGAAATAGGTAGACTGTTTTATTGAAAGAAAACACGGCTGATAAAGGATAATGGTTATCTAAACATATTATAAAATTAGGTCATCATTTCTTCCTGTCTGTATGAACGTGACAAGGTCAAAAACTACCGAACTCATTTTTGTACGATTTTTACCAATTGATAGGGTTAGGGTAAAGATGCCTGAGAAAGATTTAGGTGTATATTTCACTTGAGCTGTACGCAAAGACTAGTTTATAAAATTAAAATCGATGAGTACATATGGATATAACTAACCGTAAGGTCTGTCTGGATATTAATTTAAACAGAAAAACAATAATCATGCCTTTCTTGTCATAAATCCCAGTGCCTACGGCGCATGAATTAGATAATTTCTATATTATTACATAACATAATGGTTCCTTTATTTCGTATCAGTTCACAAATCACATTGAAATAATAGAATTTTATCTAGCTTTAACTCCAACAAAGCAGCTTTTAAATTGAGTTGCACAGCATAATTTATTAGTATAATCAATCAAAGCCTAGATCATCTGAAAAGGCATTAGACTACTCAAATAATAGGCGGAGAGCCGGCTATATAAAAGTCCTATGGATCAGATACATAAATCATTTTTGTGGTAAGAACAATAAAGCCATAGGTCTAGAGGACCCCTGAAATTGCTAGATTTTGCCGGCATTCAAAATTATGACGTCAATTCCGGTTTCTACATACATACATAGACTCACGCCTGTTTCCCGGAGGGGTAGGCAGAGACTACGGAACGCCATTTGCAACGATCCTGACATACTTCTATTGCTTCATTCACTCCCATCAAGTTTCTCATGCATGCTCTTCTGTTTAGGGTACTTCTGACCTGTCCTTTTTTTAGGATGTCTCCAATCTGGTCAGAGAACGTTCGTCTAGGTCTTCTCCTTCGTCGTGTCCCATTCACACTTGCCTTATATATCTTCTTTGTCATTCTTTCGTCATCCATCCTCTCCATGTGCCCAAACCAACTTAACATGCCTTTCTCGATGCTTGTCACTACATCTTATTTTACCCCACACCACTCTCGTATCACACAATTCTTTACTCTGTTCGTCAAATACACACCACACATACTTCTCAGTGCTCTCATTTCAACAGCATTTATTCTACTTTCAAGTCTCTTCTGCCATACCCAACTTTCACTACCATACATAAGGGTAGGCACTAACACCCCTCTATGCACAGCCAAACGCGCTCTTTTGGACACGTTTGAGTGTTCATAAACGCCTTCAGAACTCCATTCACACTATTACCTATAATAACATAATATCTTTTTCATTCTTACCATCTCTTGTAAACAACGTACCTAAGTAAACAAACTCATTCACTTGTTCCACTCGCTGTCCATCGATCAAAACATTACAAGCCGTAACGCATTCCTCCTTTTCAAAAACCATAACTTTCGTTTTACTTACATTCACTTTCATTACTTTCCTCTCTAACGCACCATGCATGATTGTTACCATCTCCTGCAACTCCTCCGCTGAAGATGCAAGTATTACCTGATCATCAGCATAAAGGAGGCATTTGACGAGTTACCCATTCATCCTTAATCCGCAGTCACTGTGTTTTAAATCTTGCAAACAACTGTCCACAAAGAGTTTAAACAGCCACGGCGACGCTATACATCCCTGTCTCACCTTTCTCGATGGTAAAATAAGTCAGTGTATGCCCCGTTTATCCTCACACAAGCTCTAGAATCCTCATAAAGGGATTTCAGAGCTCGAATGAGGCTGCTGTCCACCCCATTCATTGACAGCACCGACCACATTTCATTCCTCACCACTTTATCGTAAGCCTTTTCCAAATCCACGAATGCGCAATAGAACTTTTGACCTTTGGCCAAAAACTTTTCGGCTATGCTTCGCAAGGAAAAAACCTGATCCGTACATCCCATACCCTTTCGAAATCCCGCTTGTACATTCCATATTTTCTTGTCGGTTACTTCCATAACTCTTTCAATCAGTACCTTTGCATACAATTTGCCAACAATGCTGACAAGGCTAATGCCTCTTTAGTTTTTGCAGTCTTGTTGCGAGCCTTTTCCTTTATAAAGAGGCACAACTACAGCTGTGGCCCAGTCATTAGGTACTCGGCCGGTGCTCCAGCACAAGATATATAACCGCTGCAACTGACCAACTATGATGCCCTGTCCAGCCATCAGCATTTTGACTGTAATCCTATCATATCCTGCAGCCTTACCTACTTTCATACTTCCCAGTGCCTTCACGATCTCATCCACGCCAATAACGCTTTCATCATTGCTATCATTACTATTCATTTCAGCTATCGGTGTCTCTATCGCCGTGCTTTCAAATAAACTTTCAAAATACTTTTTCCATGTCTTCAGCACGCACGATTCACCATTTACTCTCTTTCCATTCTTGTCTCTGGTCGATTTGTATTCTGAGGATTGAGTTCTTCCTCGAACTGCACGAACGGATTTCCAGAAACACTTAATGTTTCTTCGGAAATCGTCAGATAATCTGCTATCAAACTCATCTTTCTTTTCCTCTTTTTTCCTTTTAACCATCTCTTTCACTATTCTTTTTGACCTTTCCGGTTTCTATTTAAGGTGTTATTTTAATTTTTGAAATACATCAAGAAAATGTATGTTAAACGAAAGTTTTTGATGAGTAGAATAGAAATGTCAAGGGTCGACAAGCTCTATTTATTCGCTACCCTGAGTCGACCAGCATTATTTTTTTTTTAAATTTATCTTAAGGCATGGAATACACGGATTTGTTTACGATTTTCTGAAACTAGGACCTCTGAAATGACTGAAAAAATTGGTCGACACCTCTTATTTGCCTGGATCTGACTGTCGACTTAGTTTGAAGAATTAAAGAGCCTATGTTGATACATTTCAATCCTATGTATGTTTAGTTATTTAATTAACTGCACATCTTTTTCAAATACATGGATAATTTTTTGTTCCAATTAATTCTTTGACTCTAACATTACTAAAAAATGTCTTTTGGTAACACAACGACTTTGTACTTGAAATATTTTATGATTCGATATTTCAACGCATAATGACACCCTTTTAATTTATTTTCGTGAAATTTGCAAACTTTCTGGTCAGTTCCATCCAAAAAAACACAAAATTTTAAATGAAAAATTACTGCAGGAATATTGCAATTAAAAATTCACGTTAAAGAAAACGGGCTGAACAAGTCAATTGTTCACACTATAATGACTTAGAAGTTATTCCTAATGTCCCAAGTGTCCCAAACTTAGGGCTGAAAAATATTGGGTTCTCCCTACCTACGCGTGTTCTGTTGTTAATGTCGTAGTAACTCCGAACCTAGCTTACGTTACAAGTACGAAAAAAATAACGTTAACGGCTACCTAGACTTAAGGTAGAAAAACAAAATACATTCTTAAGGATTTAAATGTTTAACAAGAAATAGATAAATATACCGTAAGTATACAGATCTGAGCCACGTCTACAAGCTGTTTTCGAGGGTCATCACGAATCGTCTCGAGAGCAAGCTAGACGACTTCCAGCCTCCCGAACAAGCCGGTTTCCGTAAAGGCTATAGTACCATAGACCACATACATACGCTGCGGCAAGTTATACAGAAGTCCGAGGAGTATAACCAGCCCCTACGCTTGGCGTTTGTGGACTATGAGAAAGCCTTCGATTCGATCGAAACCTGGGCGGTGCTACAGTCTCTCCAACGGTGCCGGATTGACTACCGATATATCGAAGTGCTGAAGTGTTTGTATGAAAACGCCACTATGTCAGTCCGCCTCCAGGACCAGAGTTCGAAACCTATTCAACTCGAGCGAGGAGAGAGACAGGGGGATGTCATATCCCCGAAACTGTTTACCACTGCGCTGGAGGATGTTTTCAAGCTTCTGGACTGGAATGGACTCGGCATCAACATCAACGGCGAGTACATCACTCACCTTCAATTCGCAGACGATATCGTAGTCATGGCTGAGGCCATGGAAGACCTAGGCACAATGCTCTATGGCCTCTGTAGAGTCTCCCAACAAGTAGGTCATAAGATGAACATGGGCGAGACGAAAATCATGTCGAACGTCTATGTTGTACCTGCTCCTATTTAGGTTGGGAACTCTACGCTCGAAGTTGTCGACAAGTATATCTACCTGGGACAAGTAGTCCAATTAGGTAGGTCCAACTTTGAGAAGGAGGTCAATCGTCGAATCCAACTCGGTTGGGCAGCGTTCGGGAAGCTACGACATATCTTCTCGTCCGATATCCCGCAGTGTCTCAAGACGAAAGTCTTTGACCAGTGTGTGTTGCCAGTGATGACTTACGGATCAGAGACGTGGTCTCTCACTATGGGCCTTATCAAAAGGCTCATGTTCACTCAGAGGGTGATGGAGAGAGCTATGCTTGGAGTTTCCCTGCGAGATCTAATCAGAAATGAGGAGATCCGCAGTAGAACCAAAGTCGCCGTCATAGCTCTCCGGATAGCCAAGCTGAAGTGGCAGTGGGCAGGGCACATAGCTCGAAGAACCGATGGCCGTTGAATCAAAATCAAAATCAAAATCTTTTATTCAAAATTGGCTGGTAAACAGCTCTTTCTGAACGTTAAATTTTACAATAGACAGTCCCCCAAAAAGCCCAACCCTTCACTGCTTCCTATGTGTTTTTGCTAGGAAGAAGAAGCAGCGCAACAAACTCCCTAGCAACACAGTACTGTCTGCGTATTTAAATATGAAGTTGTACATTATAATAAAAAAATAATAATATCACATTTCAGTTAACATGATAGCTATCACACAACCTATTGCCCTTTATTTAGTTACGTACCTACTTAAGACTTGAAAATTGAGAATAATGACTAACACTTAGCCTCCAAAACAAAATGACAAGTAGGGTGTAACCGCACACATGTTAAATATCATGTTGTTATGTAATAACTGCTCAGTCAAATCACGTTACAATGCATTAATTAGGTAGGTACCAAAACAATTGGGACAAATTGCAAATAAACTCATAAATCAGCAAGTCAAAAGCTGTATCCTGTCCAGTAGATCGACCAGTCACCACAGGCAGCACCCGTTTACGAGTATAACGCAATGATCAGCCATCATGTTGGGGCAGAAAGGTTCTGGAGTGGCGGCCACGTACCGGACGACGCAGCAGAGGTAGGCCCCCCGCAAGGTAGACCGACGATCTCGTCAAGATCGCGGGAGGCGGTTGGATGCGGGCGACTCAAGACCGGTCTGTGTGGAGAACCTTGGGGGAGGCCTATGTCCAGCAGTGGACGTCGTTTGGCTGACATGATGACCGTAAGTATTAAAAAAAAATTGTAATGTTAGAATTAATTGAACAAAAATGTAAATGTATTTGGAAAAGATAATATGTAGATAATTCACCATATACACCCTTATTTTTTTAATTAGTACAAAAACGTTAAGGAGAGATTAGCGAAGACATTATTATCATATATGTGACGTAAGAATTTCATAATATCTATAAAGAGCAAAGTTATTATCATTTGTTTATTGTAGAAAATCTCACTTAAATCATGGGCATATTTTACAATCCATTCACTAATTCATTGATAATATTCCGTCCTGCTCATTCGCTTTCTTTCTGTCGCACTTATGATGTAGGTAACCTTGGACAATAAAATGAAACAAAAGAATAAGTGGTTTAGTTACTTACTTAATTAATTTTCTAAATTCTAACCTCTCCTTCTTACTTTATCTGGGCTTAGGACCGGCAAAATTTACCTTTTTACAAGTAATTGAATACGTGGGTATGTAATTCTGTAGTAAACGAAAATAGTAATTTTGGCGTATTTATGAAGTTAGAATCAGCTGCTATTTACAAATATTATTTCATCATCATCATGTCATTCTAGAGACGTCCACTGCTGGACATAGGCCTCCCCCAAGGTTCTCCATACAGACCAATTTTGAGCCGCCAGCATAAAATTATTATTTACGTAGGTAGGAAATGTCCACCACCATTGTCAATACACAGACGGGCGCGTTTTATTAAATTGCTTTTTAACGAGAGACGTACGCTTGTCTGACTTTTCACTGCGTCAAAAGCGTCCAATATGTGCTGCTTTAATTGTTCGACACTAACCGGCTCACTTTTGTACACAACGGTGAGCATGGAGGCCAAGCTACAGGCCCGCCTTGACCGTTCCACTGGCTTCCAAACTCTTCCCTGTAGAAACGCACGTAATAGCGTGGGTATTATATATATATATGTATAGATACAAGGTATACGGCCTATATGTATTATTATAGTTCTATTTGTCAGGTGTTTGGAAAATAAAAGATACAACTATCAATTCTTACTTTCATTTATTCAGGTTGTCACAAGAGTATGTTTTAAAGTAAGAGTATATTCGGTTCTGATTCTACATTTACATTTAACGCAACGTTCGCAAAGCAAGGACATAAAACCAAGAGAAAGAACGTGGCCAAGAAAACTCTTGGCCATTCTTTTAATAGTTAGAGTTATCGTTTATAAAAGCGGTACATTCAAGACATATCGGATAGCAAGGTTGTGGGTAGTTCAATATTTAAAAAGTAACTATTACCTTAAAACAATAGATTAGCATAATTGATTTAGTAATATTCACCACAAATTATATATTTACTATATGTGTATTCAATATTTTCCACTGAAATATTCACTACATTATGTATCTAATAGACACGGCTTGTTTCTCAGCATAAATTCGATTCGATACTATATGATACCCCAAGTTCTGAACTTTAACATCTCACAAGTGACGGAACCACCCACAATAAAAATTATACAACTGCTAAGCTATATTATTACATTAACTATACGTTGTCTATATTGACAATACTCTAAATAACACCACAATAGCAATAAAGAATTGTGAAACACATTATTAGTAAAAACACAATATAAAAACACAATAATATAAAAGTCAGAATTATATCGTACCTTAGTCGTTGCCCGGGCGGAACTAAACCTGAACAGAGCCTGTCCTCCTTTTATATCCTATTTACACGTTTGACAGTGTCAACTGCCAAACGTCAGATCAAATCTAGGATGATGTATCTCTATGGATTTGACAAGCAAAAAATAATACCGTGACAGACCGAGATAATGACATACAGAAATACATAAGAGTAAAAGAGACAAAGATAGCATTTTTTGTCTTTATCAGAGTTTTCGTTTTTTTTGTTGGTCACAACTGAATATTGTGACCAACAAACTGTTGAGCTCTCGATAATATCCGCAAAATATTGTGTTAATATTGTTATTATTTGTGAACTTGTGTAATTGTGCTTAGTGAAAATATCATTGGATCAGATTTATTATGGTAATTTGTTACATTTTAGGCTGTAAAAGCCGTAGTGAGCGGAAATATGAGAACATAACCTTTCATTCGTAAATACGATATTTTAGTTATAATATCTATTTATACATGCAAATATTGATAGAATGATACAAATAGCGTATTATTACATAAGGAAACATGTCTAAATTACATCAATAAACCAAAAAAAGGCTATTTTATTATCACCGCGATGTAAGTATTACACAATCGAATTCAATAGGTCGTTGAATGATGAGCTAACCAAATGTCATCGATACTTTTTAATTTTACAGCGTTAAATGTTTTTTAGGGATACCACAGAAACGTTTGGGAAATTACCCAAGTTTTAGGTAAATTGCAGTTATTTAGTTTCATATGAACCTAAGATTAATTATATATTTTAATTTGTTTGCCGATTCTTTGTAGTAATGAAATTATTTGTTTATAGATTCCCAAAGTAGGTACTGCACTATCCGACAATTGTGGATACGTGCAACAGGACGAGAAAACTGGGATCCGAATAAATATCCAAGAGTATGCTCTAAACACTTTGAACAAAAGTGTTTTAGGAAAACCAACCATTATAACCTTTATTTGCTTTTGATTAAAGCTGTTTATAAAAAGTATTTGAATGTGCGTATTCATTATGCCACAAAATCTTTGTGTGATAAAGGAGAGAAAATAAGAAATTTGTACACAAAATTAATTTTGTTCAAAGGACAGTAAATTTGAGTGTGAAATAATATAATAAAAGATATATAACTCTGAGCCTCGTGTTTATTTGACGAGTGAAGCCAGTCCCTCCTATTCGACATTTTTGTTATACATAATAATATTAAGTATAAAAAATACTTATCGCACACATATGGATGGAATTCAATTCAACTCGAATCAGGTTTGATACAATGTTACTTAAAAGTTAATATGTACTTCGTAGAATTGTAGGGTAAACATTTACAACATCTGGTAACACCAACTCGGGATGTACTCTATATCCGTCCTTTACGGGTGTACGCAAATGTCGAGTCCATTTGATTCTTGGTCCTAGGATCAAATTGTATATTTATTATTATATATATGAATAACCCTAAAATCTATTTTCTAGTAGCTTAACCTAAAACCTAACCTAAAAGTAACAATGATGTAAATTCTAGCCAGATTTATAACAGTTTGATATCCGAGCTTTTGCTGGGATTATAAATAGATATTTACAAATGAAACACACATATTTTAAATGTACTTATTTTGATATTTTTGTTGATTAATTTTCAAAATATTTCTAATAATCTATCACACGCTGCACTCGCGTGATGTGAACTGATAAGCCATCGCGTTAGGCAAACGTAAACAAACAATTAATTGTTGCGGCGTAAAAAGGATCCGCTCGCTTCCGCCATGGGCCACGCCGCAGAGGGACAGGGGGTGACGAAGTTTGAGTTTGCACGAATTTATCAATGGAACAGTGCCGCGTAAAATTACTACTACAACATAGTATTTAGTTATGCATTTACCAATTATTTCGTATTTTTGTGGACAGTTTTGGAACTTAGTATTTTTATTTTTTATATACACAAATATGATCTGTTAAAGATGCTTAGAGCCTGTCAGTTGGATGTGGGTAAATAAAAGGTGTCGACCAATTTTTTTTGTAATGTTAGAGTCAAAGAATTAATTGGAAAAAAATATCAATGTATTTGAAATATATATATATATATATAGAAAAAAATATCAATGTATTTGAAATATATATATATACAACATGTAACAAGTTTAATGCACATTTTGAAAGTACTTTGTTCAGAATCAGCTACTGAATCCATTTCTGACATTTTTAATATCATTTTCGTGCCTGATGTCAGCATTTTAAACAGAGGACGCCGAACAAGTGACAATAAGCCTGTGAGTCATTTGGTTATTCTTTTATTGTAAAAAAATTATGATTCACAACTTTAAACACGCCGTTCTTCTTTAATTCTCTCATTGATACCCTTTTAATACTTTAATTTCTAATGTATCAATAATGCTAACTAGGTATGATTATTATGATTAAATTAAGATAGTCACAATAGCCACTAACGATGTTAAAAAATGATAGACCGTATCGTATTTCGCTGTCGTTTGTTTACCACAGCAAACGTTTCGTGTGATTGTGTGCGTGCGCATGTTTGTAGTGACCACGCATTTTACTTTATAATGAAGTTAATACTTTCGATCAAAAACAATGTTTAGGCTAATAAAAAAAATATTTCAATGCATGCATTATGATAATAACAAGGTTTTCTAATTGGGGTGTCTGAGGATGTGCGTTATTTTCATTACACGTTGTATATATATATATATATATATATATATATATATATATATATATATATATCGCTCACCTAGCAGTATATAGGCACATTTACAAAAAAGCGAAATTGAGTTTTTACGGCCTAAGTGTATAAAAGTGTATAATTTATAAAGCGGTAAAACGGCACTGTGTTAGTTTTCCTATTTGTTGAGAAAGGGCGTTAAGTGTCAATGTAGTACTTAGTACGTTCCCCTCGCTTCCGCGCATAACAACGGCTTATTTGTCAGTTGCGCCGGGCGAGGTGCAATCGCTTCTAAATCTGTCTTGGCTTAAGTGGCAAATGTGACATTTTATTAACGTAGTAAGTTAGTAGACAATAAAAAAAATTCGAAACACATTTGGCACAATGGCACATTTGACAAAGGAATGTGACATCGCTATTTAACTAAAACGCGAGTATTCCATGCGCAAATCTAACTCACAGCTAACTACAGAGAGACAAAGCTTGCAATGCTTATAGTTTTGTTTACTGCTTAGTCAATTAATAAAGATACTTAATTAAAGGTAAAGTAAACTTCCTTAAAATTTCGGAGCAGTAAGGTAAACCTTGATTTGGATCTGGATTTCACTATCGTACCTTTATCTAAACTTAAACTGCCAAGCTTTTAAGTGCTTTTGTTTTTAGCACGGAGAATAACTATTGTCACCATAATATGATGATAAAAAATATGATTATTACCTATACGTTTACAATTAATTAAGAGAAGATTCGTGATTATTCTCTATTTTATTTATTATAGTTTCATGATGACTATTTCTTAACGTTTCACGAGCCAAATATAGGTTATTATAATATTTTAGTAAAACTTTTTATGTAAGTATATTTATTTGAATAAAATTACAAATAAAAATATTAAAAAACTCTGAAAATTTCGGGAATCAAGGACGTGACACAAAATTACTATTTAAAAATGTATTTATTGCTTTTCGAAGTATTCTCCGCGAAATTTGACACATTTTTCCATACGATGGAGCCAATCATTGAAGCAACCATTCCATTCGGAAGTGGGACCCCCACTTCCGAATGAAATGGTTGCTTCAATCCAAAATGGCCGTTTTGTAGGCGTCCACAGCTTCTTCAGGTGATGAAAATCTCTGTCCACGCAATTTATTCTTTATTTTAGGGAAAGTATAGAAATCATGAGGGCTTAGGTCGAGGCTGTACGGCGGATGGTCTAATAATTCTATGTTTTCTTGCTCTAAAAACTGTTTTGTTCTGTGCGCGGTGTGAGAACTCGCATTGTCGTGATGGAGGATGATACGGCGGTTGCAGTTCTCTTTACGGAGTTCAGAAACGACCTGTGGCAAACAAATGCTAGCATACCATTGTGCATTAACCGTTCTTTGTCCCTCAAGAGGAATAGTCGTAACATGGCCGGTTTTGGAGACAAACGTGGCCACTATTTTTTTTGCAACACTTTCGAACACCCAAACTCGTGACTGGTTTTTTGTTTCGGCTTCGTACGCGTACATCCAGGTTTCGTCACCTGATACTATGTTGTATACAGCATTTGAGGATCCTGCGTGGAATCTTTCGAGAGTTCTGACGCACCAAGTAACGCGAGCCGCTTTTTGCTCTTCACAGAGCGAATGCGGTATCCATCGGCTATGCCATCGGGAAAACAACTCCTAATTGTTCATGCAAGATTATTTTTATTTGACTCATGCCAATGTCTAAAGTTGCCTGAATTTCGTGGTATGTCACATGTCGATCTTCCTCAATCAGTTTACACGCAGCATCAACGTTTTCTTGGGTGACTGTAGTTTTTGGACGACCTTGACGGGGATCATCACTAAGCTTGACACGTCCACGTTGAAATTCAGCAAACCAGCGATAAATAGTGGTTTTGGATGGGGCTTCATCACCAAATGAAATCATCAGGTCAACAACTGTTTTTGTGTTAAACCACTTCGAAAGTAATAATAAATCATCGCTCTTGAATTTTCTCGAGTCAATTCCATTTTCTCAACGACTAAAGAAGTTTGACAAAACCTTGTGACAGGACCGAGAATCTTTTTTAAAATAAATAAATGGTATTCGATTTTTGAAAAATGTGTTTTTAAAACCAAGGAGTTTTCAATTAAAAAGATTTTAATATGACAGGAACAGTGGAAATATTCCATTCCCGATACTTTTAGTGCAGCCTATGTAGGTATGTTGATTTCAAATAAAAACTGTTTTCTATTATGCAAATGTCTTTATTTCTTGGTTTTCACATTCTGTTTAATTATGGCTTGTGGATATGCCCATATATGACATTTTTGGAAGTTGTTAAAAGTATAACGGCACAATTGCATGGCTCTTCTTCTTTTTTGACTGTTATGAAGCAACTCCTGGAAACCTGAAGTGGATTTTTTATCCCTAAGTATCTATTAAGGTCTATACTAGTTGCTAAAACCATAAAATTCATTATATAACGTAAAGTGAAGTCATAACTTCGTTTCAAACATTTGTAAAATCTTTGACCCTCATTTCTGTAAAGTAAGAAAAAAGTAGATGTGTCATTATACCGCTAGGTGTGCGATATATTCACTTATATATTAATTTTATATATATACAGATACTTAAATAATTAAACATATAGAGATAAATGTATAAGAATAAACTCTTTAGTTCTTCAAACTAAGTCAGCAGTCAGATCCGAGCAAATAAAAGGTGTCGGCCAATTTTTTTCAGTCATTTGAGAGGTTATAGTTTCAGAAAATCGTGAAAAAAATCTTGTAT
This sequence comes from Euclidia mi, assembly GCA_944739405.2. Lineage (NCBI taxonomy): Eukaryota > Metazoa > Arthropoda > Insecta > Lepidoptera > Erebidae > Euclidia > Euclidia mi. Next base: position 14,278,056 of record OX123193.2, on the reverse strand, counting down.
TCGATGGCTTAAGATAAATAAAAAAGTATATATTTTAATGGTGGTCGACTCAGGGTAGCGAATAAATAGAGCTTGTCGACCCTTGACATTTCTACACTACTTATTAAAAACTTACGTTTGACATATACATTTTCTTGATGTATTTCATAAATTACAATCACACCTAAAATAAAAATTGGAAGTGACGTCATAATTTTTCATGCGGGCAAAATCAAGCAACTTCAGGGGTGTCGACCTCTAGACCTATGGCTTTATTGTTCTTACCACAAAAATGATTTATGTATCTGATCCATAGGACTTTTATACAGCCGGCTCTCGGACTCTAATCTTTTATTTAAAAGGTAAGTAGTTACTGTTCCGTTACAACGAAGACAGATGCTCATTCCTACACCAAGGATAATAAATCTTGCCCACTTATATCGGTTTTTATGGTCTTTGTATTTACTATAAACTTCCTCCAAAATACGAGTTAACAGTATAGTCGACCACAGAATGCACTTACCAGCGACGTGTCGCCGCGTAATGTCGCCGCGTCATGTCGTCGCTATACTCATGATTTCGAACCTATCCGCATACGGCAGCAGCAATACAAGTTGAGCAAACCCAATTGTTTTCCATTCTAAAATACTATCTAAACGCAATCCTCATATATCACTTAACCCCAGTTCACTGCACTAAGTTTTTTTGTAATAGAAACTCAACGAAAACGGGTTCAATATTTCAAGGCGATCTATAACGATTCGGTGAACCGGTGAGTTGATACTCAAAGAGGTTACAACAGCGCCCAGTCAAGTTGTTAGACATCTGTGAGTTGTAAACTACGTATATATGTATCTCTGTGAACTATATATCGCCTCTTACTTTGATGACAGTTGTACTAATGCACACTTTAAATATATTGGTTCTGGCATTGAACGTTTGCATGTGAATTTTTAAAGATATTTAATCGAAATTACATCAATTTCATGACAAAAAGTTGGTTTGATAGGTCTTAAGATAACTAAGGTAATAAAGGTGTTTATTATTCCAGAACGTTTCGAATAACAAAGGTCATGGTTAAGGATATATTGAACTCTGAGCCTTTTAGCAATCTCTATCGATAAAAGCCGGTCAAATTTGGGCGAATAAACGGATATTTTCGTAATAGAATTTCTTCTCTGTAAGTAAAATTTAATAATTCTAAAAAAAAAGCAAGCTTCACTTACAAGCGAATCTTATAGATGATTGAAAATTTAACACTATTATTCAATGTCCTTATCATGTATTTCGGCTCAGTGGCAATAAAGGTAGGGAAGGTAGCTTAGCGAGTGAGATTGATGAAGCTCATTTAATGTAATTAAATAGATCTACAACTCTTTAGTTATAAAAGTAACAATGGAAACTCTATGATCTTTCCTACTCGCGATAACTGAGATATTCAAGGCATAAATACCTCCCACTCCCACACTCTCTCTTGCCAACGATTCTAAGGTTTTTCTTATTAATAATAATGAATTTATATATTCGCAAAAAGTAAGGTATGGATATCTAGTATGATTTATTTATTTATTTAGGTTCCTCGACAATTACAGATAATGTGTAGATAACTATTTCAAAGTCAAATTCACTTTTAAATGACTATTGAAATTGTAATCGATTATGGTATAACGTTCATATTTATTTATTTAGAGGTCGAGGGCTCAAGAAAGACTAAACCTTTATTCATCTTATATAATGATCTGTGTGTGTACGTATGCAAAAGCGCAATACTCTACAAAATCGTCGCCTTCACATGACGTCCCTCGTTTCGATTCTGTTGGCTTGTCTCCGTATCTGTGACATTATCGAAGTGTAAAATAACATATTACTTTCGCTTTATCCTTTCAAAGAACTATTCCGCTTTGATGCTCTTATCCGACGTTAAATTCAAATAATTCAAATTCGTTTATTACTCAGAAAACAAGTTCCATCTATTTAATTTTTGTTAGTAACATAGGCTTAAGAGGGGACGAATGTGCAAATATATTATTTCCTCAATTAAAATTTCGTATCATATATCATTTCATACGATGAGTAATATGTTTAAATTAATTCAGAAATAATTTGTGAGTTTAACGTATCATCATAAGTATACCAAACAAATCATGTGAACAATTAACGTGTTTGCTTTACTTTAAAATCGACGGTGTTACAGGAGATGTATATTTAAAATTTAATAGTGTGTTTTCTTTTATATTCCTACGTAAATGTTACCTTCTGTTGCATTTTGTGATACCTAAGAACGTTGTGCAATTATTTTCAATTTATCACTTCTGTTTTTTATTATATAAAACAGCGCTACAACTACTGATTGACTATATAGTCAATAAGCTATGAACTCAACGAGTGGTGGATAAAACTAAAAAAATGTTTACACCGAAACACAAGTGAGCGTCTGAAGATTGCAAAGAACTTGTTACTTGAATTTAGTTTACGACAAACCAAAATCAGGCAAAATTATTATTTACCAAAATCGAGCACCTAATAAACTTTCAACTACGAAGGAGATATAAGGCAGCGATAGCCGAGTGGAGATACCAACAGACTGCCATGTAAAGGGTATCGGGTTCGAATCCACGGCGGCGCGCACCAATGACTTTTCGGAGTTGTGTGCGTATTGAATTGTTAATTATCGCTTGTCCCGTGCCTTGGAGAGCACGTTAAGCCGTCGTTCCCGGTTGTCATGAAGATCTGTGACAGTCATTAAGGGCGTCAGTACCTTCTAATATAAACTGACTATTCTAAACCATGCAATATCGCTATCCCTTCGGGTTGCGGAGGTCAGACAGGCAGGCACTCTGTGGAAAAGCTAATTTTCAGCCAAATCCGGTTAGATTAGTCAGCGGACCCCAGATTGAAACTGGAATAACGCTAAGAGGATGATGATGACTGCCTTACAATATCATTTTATACAATGTTGTTTGTCCTTTATTAGGAAGCCTTTTGAACCCTTTTAGAATAATATCAATATTTATATGACGTGCCTTTGTATCAATAGTTAGTAATTTCCTTTCTTTCATGGCCATTAATGTTTGATGTTATAGAACATAAAATTTTAACTGGTCGTTATCCAGCTATTGTTTTAAATAAACTTAGCCGATTCAAGTTTGATGTTTGATTATAATGCAAATATTATTTGGGGTAACGAAGTGTAATATTCGGTAGCGTGATAGATAATAATACTGTATTATTATTAAGTAAATAATATTCTGGTACTTCCAGCCAAATAAATGTTCATGGACGAATATTTCAAACGCTTTGGATCACAGTGCATATTTTTTGCAATTGAATTAGTCCTATGAAATGGTCACAGTAATTTTCTGCCAAACTCTATTACGTAGCTTTAGCAAACCTTTTAATCAATTCAAACATGTAAAGTTAAAGCAGTCCTTCTTTGGAATGTTCTTCCTCTAGAAATCAGGATGGCTACTATAAAGAATCGCTGTAAATCAAGTGTGAAACAGCTGTTGTTGGATAAGTTGGCAGAAGTATCTTAATAATATGTTTTGGTATTTAGTGTATGTATATATTTAATATTATTATATTTAGATATGTATCATTAGTTTATAATAACTATTTATTTTGTATACTTAATTATTAATATGTTCTTGTATTATCAAATGTAAGTATTTTTAAACTATGTTTATATTTATTATGTTTATGCTACAACGGTCCCCCTTCACTCACTTCTAGGTTAAACTTACTGTTAATCTCTTCACCACTCTAACGTAGACTGGGAGAGCATGCCACGGAAGCGTATAATGTCCACCATTATACGCTTCCGTGTTTATAAAGTTATTAAATTAGTAACAAAAATAAATAAAGTAAAAAAAAACGATTTTCCTAAATGGGGGCTAATGTTATACGATGTAATTGTTTTTCGAATTGGATCGCAAAGGAAAAGGAAGAAATCATGCAACGTAATGATATCTCTAAGGAACATAAAAAAGTAACGACAACAAACTCTATATATAATATTTCAACCACATTCAGCACAATCTTATTTCGCTGCCGTAATGAATGGTTCCTAGGAGCAAATTGGATTTCCGTTCTGGGCAACCGAAATATGGTACGTAACTTGATTTTTCACTGCAGACATCGAAAAATTATGTTACCATTTAATTTAGGTCAATCACGCCAGTTCATCGCTTGTTTTCATTTTGCATTTAGAACTTTCCAAGTCCATTAAATGGCAAGCCAAGTGGCAAATTGGAGTCAACCTAATGGAAATTGAGTCAAAAGTTAATGGAATGACTTACTCAAACGCGGTACCCATCGACTTGTACTTCACTGAAATAATCCCACGTTTACCGCACAGTGCGCGGCGTCGTTCCACACTGAATTACTCATCCAATTATGTCGCTCTTGTCTTTGACGCTCCATTACCACCAAGCTTTTGATAATGGAATGGATTCGTTATCCATTCTACTTTGAAATATCTGTGGTAATTGGTTGCGGTGTGCTCTGTTTCTTGTTTGTCTTGTCGTTTGATGGTGCTGTTATGACATAGATATAAAACGTGGCAGTAAGAAAGTTTATGTCTGTCCAACACTCATAGCAACAATAGTTTAATGTCAATGCTACTAATTACCTTTGTTATATTTTCTTTGTAAATCATATATTTCTTGAGATTTAAGGCGTATTATAAATATAATAATAATATTCTACCACATTCACACAACACCATCTAGTCCCAAACTAAGCAGAGCTTGTACTATGGGTACTAGATAATGGATAAACATACATATATCCTTTTCTTTTTGTAAATACATACATATTATACATAGAAACACCCAGACCAAGACAAATATCCATGTTCATGCACACAAATGTTTGACTTGAGCGGGAATCGAACCCGCGACCTTCGGCGTAGCAGTCGCTTACACTCCCGCTTCGCCAACCGGTCGTCATTTTCCTTTTCTTATAAATCTTAGAATTATGATTTTCTTCACGCTTCTTGTCTTATATTTTGTGGCTACAACATAATGGAAGCTAGTGTTTATTGTAATAATTGAATGAAAAGAACAGTTGCTTTAAGACAGTAACGAAGTAGAGTTGGAGTACTACACATGGGGCTGGAAGTGGCGTGGTTGTGTTTATGGCTAATGCATGCATAAAACAGAACTACCTCGATCGCAATATAGACACGAACAAACAATATTTGATTGACAAATCAAGTGACAGCCACAATGGCGTACACAACTTGTGATTTTAGCCATTCCGCGTGTATAATCACCTCACCTGATATAAACTAATAATTTGACAAATAATTTGTCATAAGAAGCATCATGTTTATAGTTTGATTATTCAACACGGTCGTACCTTGTCCAACGAAAAAGTTTTATTCAAATATACCTGACCATACAATTGCCGCAGCTTCGTTAAACTTAATTCAGTTTTATTTGAAGTGAGGTTTTAGTTGTTGAACTTAACCGTGCCTTTTCATTAATTACCTCGTTGATGTAACTCTGATTTCTGATTTAATGTTATGTGTAATGTATTCAAATGAATTTCCATAAACTTCGCGTAATATTTTATGTAGTGTTTAAATAAGATTAATAATTCAGTTTCGGGTCTGTGCGTTCACGAAATGCTGGCAAATAAACTATTTGTTTTCACAAATGAGTTTGTGAATACTGAATTGCGGTTACCATGTTTAAAAAATATTTGAAAGCTTTTTAGCGGAGCGCCATCTACTAAATATTAATTTATATCAGGTACAAAAACATAATGATAGGTTTCTAAATGCATAGAGGAAGAGAATGGCTTTTTAAGAACCTCTCCTATTCCATTTAGTTGATAATGCCTACCAAAACCTACCGCTTACTTGAAATGCTTACTTGCCCATTAGTTACAAAAAGGCTGCAGCTTGTTGGCCACAAAAAAATATAAAACCGGCCAGGTGTACTTACACACGCCTTCACAAACATTCAATCAACGAACAAACGAACGAACGGCCTTCGGCCATTTTCAATATTCGATCCATACATGGATTTTGAGATTCGAAATTCGTGTTTGACATATCTTGTATGGAGCTTATGTCAAAAACGAATCTAAACTCTACTGATCTATCTATAGATCGAATATTGAATTCCGTAGATGACGAGCGTGCACTCTGTGTGCGTTCGGCGTGCGTTTGGCGTGCGCCCGCTTCACTTTTTACTAGAGAGCTCGAAGAGCGAGCACGCTCAATTTGAGGGCGGCCAAAAAGTAGAATCACACTCCCAAATTCGAAACAACAATTTGTTGATCATACAAGTGTGTGTCAAAAACTAAGAGGAGCGGCTACGCCATTCATGTAATAAGCACGCAAGTAAAAAATAAAATATTACTTCTTATTATCATAAATGCCTAGTACACTAACGCCCAGTGAGTGCATCCTTAGCTGCCTTCATTATTATTCTGCACCAGTATCTTTGTTTATAGAGATGAATAGTTGTTTTGCGACATGAGCGGAAATAATGTAAGTTTGTTTTACCTTGCCCTGGTAGTCATTTTTTAAACTTTCCCGGATACTTACTTGAAAGGAATAATAAACAACTGCGTAGGAATTTTAATGTCTGAATTATATGATTAAGTTACGAGTGGCTGGTCGTGTCATTAGTTCGATTATTCAGGCAATACTAAACCCGCTAATCATACTTGAGGTGGTGGATTACGAATACAAAATGTCAGTACCTTATTTCATGCCGTGGGTGTCGTAAAAGGTAACTAAGGACTACACACATAGGAAATAATATATTTGCGCAGAAATGGGAAACTAGACATCAAACCCAATACCAAGCCTTTCTGATCAGCGTGGTACAGCAGCAGTGGACTGCAAAAGGTTATAGAGCAATTATTCACTACTGATTATTACTCCTGTCTTACTAACTGGTAACTTCGATGGTCACCAAAGGCATTGCTGAATGATATTTGCGACGTCAACTAGGTACAATTTATCTGGCTATGTTTGTGAAATATTCAATTAATAGACGCAGTCTGTTATCTCTGAAGTTCCTCGTTTCTCTGGTATTCAATCTCGTGTGGGAGAAGTTGTTTTAAGAATAAACATTACTTAGATGGAGAAGTGATCTGCCACTTGTTGTTTCGTAACGAAAAATTATTAAGCTTCATATCCTTATTTTTTCGATCAATTTAATTCACTTTCATTAACTTGTTTGAACATGTTCTAATGCTCATCTTGAGTGACGTAATAATATGCACGCAGAAAAATTTAATCTTTAAAGATGTATGGAAGTGAAGGGAAATTTTGCGAAAGAAAATTCCTTAGCCAAGAACAAATTAAAGCATTTACCGTTATTCGAGTTCCGGGTTTGAACCTCAGTCGCTCGCTGCGGAAATTAGAGGCAACGACTGGAAATTGGAAACTTACAGCCAACCTCCTGTTTTAATTTACACTGTACTTAGGCTCGTGTTAGATTCCGTTATTTTGATTTTATAGACTTGTCTTGAGATTAACTTAATTGATTGTATTTAGCGTAAGTTCGTTTTGGGTACCTATATTATGCTTCAATATTATTAATTTCATAATTATAAATTATTTTATTGTTACCACATCCGATTGTAGACTAGAAAGCAGAAGCAGAAAAATATTTATAAGTTTTATAATCATGATTTGTTACTGCAGATGATAAAGGCATAACGCAGGTTTCAACTATACTGTATTATTAAACTTTGATTCTTCAAAGTCAAGTATCGTTCTCATCAACATCCTTATGAAAAATCGTTCGCTTTTAATTTTAAATTACATAATATACAATTTTTTTTCCTCTTTGTTTCGTCTTTCGTTTAAAGCTTTTATATATTGGTATAGTGAAATATAAATGGTTAAATATTTTTTTCCTAACCTAAAGGTTGCCTGGGAGAGATCGCTATTAGCGATAAGGCCGCCATTTGTATGTGCTGTAGTATAAGCCAATTCACAAAATGTGTACTTTGAAATTAACTACAGTTTACGGATTTTATCGCGTTGTATTGGTTTCACTAAGTTATTACATTTGAAACTAAAGATCTAGAAACTATATTTTTAATTTATTACTAGCCGTCGTTTCGAATTCTTTACAGAATTCATGTTCACGGCAGACTGAGGTGATATTTGTCTTTTTCTTGAATGTATAAGTTATCTCAAAGTACCCGAACATTTTTCAACTACTGGTGTTACTATTTACGCAGAATGAGCTCACAGTGTCCTTAGGTCTTCTGGTGACTTTGTCCTTCTTGGGTTTCATGAGCCTTATGACAGGGTCCCAAGCTGGAGGAACATTCCAACCATCTTCCCTATTGAAATTAGGGTGTTTTTTTAATTTCAATAGCCTCTCGTATCATCCTTGGAAGAAAACGATGTTCTTTTGCGAGTATCTGTGGTTCATCAAATCGCAGGTAGTGGTTGGGTCCTTGTTCCACATGTTCACACACAGCAGACTTTGTTGAGCGTTTATGTTTTATGTCAGCTATATGTTCTTTGAGTCGAATGCCTATGCTTCTCTTGGTTTGTCCAATGTATGAGAGCCCACATTCACAGTCAATTTTGTAGACACCGGCCTCTTGCAAGGGTAACTGACACTTGACAGATAGTAATAATTGACTGATCTTCGTTGGCGGCTTGTAGTAAGTTTTGATAGAAGCTCGCTTCAAGATGTAGCCAATTTTGTCGGTCACACCCTTGATGTATGGGAGGACAGCAGGTTGTCTTTCTACTGTGGCTGGTTTTTCTTTCTTCTGGGATCTGTGACAGTGGCGCGGCGGTCGGAGCTTATTGTCTTGCAGAACTTACCTGACATGTTGAAGCTCAGCGTCCAGGTGTTTCTTGTCACAGATCCCGTGGGCTCTCTTAAACAGAGACATTCCTACAGTAGCTAACTGTTTAGGATGGTGGTGAGATTCACCGTTTAAGTACCTATCTGTATGGGTGTTTTTCCTATACACAGTATGGCTTAAGGAGTTGTTTTTATGCCAAGTACATCTAAGAAAACTAAAGACTTGTTTGACTCTAATTCCATTGTGAATTGTATTTGGTTATTAATAGAATTAAGATGGTTTAGGAAAGCATTAACACTATCTGTTGGTAAAATTGTGAAAGTGTCATCTACATACCGCTTGTAGAACCTTGGTGTGATGGTGGCAGTCTGCAGGGCTCGCGCCTCGAAGTCCTCCATGAAGATGTCAGCGACAACAGGCGATACTGGAGAGCCCATTGCTACACCGTCTACTTGTATGTAGTATTTCTTGTCCCATAACAGATAGCCCGTTGTCAGGCAGTGTTTGAGTATTTCTGCATATTCCTCAGGCATGTTGTTTTCTGTCAGCTTCCTTCTAGTAATTTCTACACAGTCATGTACTGGTATGCATGTGAATAATGACTGTATATCAAAACTAACCATAGTTTCCTTGTCAGAGAGATGTAGGTGTTTGATTTCACTGACAAAATGGTAGGAATTTTTCACATGTGTTCTCGTATTGCCTCTGAGCGGTGAGAGAATCTTTGCCATGTGTTGAGCCAGTCTGTAAGTTGGTGCGCCTATCTGACTAACTATCGGGCGCAGAGGAGCGTTTTTCTTGTGTATTTTTGGTAGCCCATACATTTGAGGAGGTTTTACACACGATGGTATTAAGTATTACACGTCCATATTCAGTTTTTTGGAGTATTTCTTAACAATATCACAAGTTTGCTTGAGTATTTTGTTTGTAGGGTCTGACTTAACCAACTTGTAGGTACTTTCATCCGACAAAAGATGTTCCATTTTTTGTTTATACTCGGACGTGTCCATCACTACCGTTGCATTTCCTTTATCTGCTCGGAGTACTGTAAGTTCAGGCCTAGCTTGTAAGTTCTTCAGTGCGAGATATTCGGTCTTAGGTAGATTCCTTGCCGGCCCTTTCGATTTTTTTTTTATTTTTTTTTTTAAAGACAACTCCCGCATTAGGAATAAATCCTGTGTCGCGGGTGACTGTACAAACATACAACTAACGAGGACAATTAACACCCAGACTCGAAACAACAATTTATGGATCACACAAAGTGTTGTCTCGTGTGAGACTCGAACCCACAACACTCGGCGCAGTGTCAAGCGGCGAGGCGGCCGCTTAAACCACTACGCCAACCGTGCAGTCAAATTGACGTAATACAGCAGAAACGTCCTGTCGTATGGCCTCGAAATCTTCCTTACTCACATTGTTCTTGACTAGGCAATCCTCAACGTTTCAAATAATGGTTTCATACGGTATTCTTGATGCAGTTATCGCGTAATTTAAACCTCTGCTAAGTAATTTCTCGGTATTTTCATCTAACCTGTGTTTTGACAGATTGACAACTGTTTGTCTATGGGCGGACGGTAGCGTGTGATTGGTCCGTGCGAAAACGTTCTGTTTCATGTTGTACTGGTCATTTGATTTTTGTTGTAATTTTTCAAATTTTTGAATTTTGTTACGTTTACACGCATAATATTTTGATGTTTCTCTGTTGTTTATTGCATCTATGCATTGTTTAAAATCAAATGAGGTTGTCAATCTGTATATTTCGTTAGATACATTCTCAACATTTTTATTTATTCTGCGTAAGTGAGCTCGGTGTTCATGGATCTTTTGTATGAGTAACTTTTGACTTGCCTGTTTTAAGAACTTAGCGCTCCCACGTATGTCCTTCTTGGCTGATATCTTGCAGCATGTAGTGATGAGATCGTGATCGCGGCATCTCTTCAAGAAATTTAAAGATGTTATGTATCTTGCGCGCTTGGTTTGTAGATCTTCTAACCGGCGTATTTTTGTTGCTGTTTCCAGTCCGTACTGGTTCACATAGTATCTTCTTGGGCTTACGCGAATGTTACACATTGAAATTAATAATAATTTCAATGTGTAACATTCGCGTAAACCCAAGGAGATAAAATGTGTACTGTTCAATATTATTTGCAAGAGTATAATATATTGATCTATCTATCTAATGTTGTAGGCAAACAACGCACTGTAACAAACGAATAGGATTTTATAATAAAGAGAACCCCTTTTATTCTTGTCGTCCTAACTAATGGCTTCGTCTTTACTTGTCGAGAGAGTTTACCTACTTTAAAATTCCGTTCTACTTTTTGGTAATAATTCTATTCCTTTTTGGTATCAAGGTTTAATCTCTAATCCAGGAAAATCGTGGCTTATATTTTAATGAAATATTATAAAATGCTTCACAGCCTTTGAGTTATTATTACATTCGAGCTCTGTCAAAGTTTAAAAAGAAATTTTAAGAAATTATTCCTGGCCAATAAATCAATTGTCTTTATTTACACGAGGCAATTTTATTCTGCCTTCCGACGGTAAGTATTTTTGCCGTCGAACCCGCACCACCCTTTTGAAGTTACCCGACTTGCGGTGTAATATCAAATGTGCAGTGCGCGATCTGCCAAGAAGTTAGCTTAAGAAAACAAATCCCGCGTTGAAAAATCAATTAAAGATAATTTTCAGTAAGAAAATAACATGCGCCTCTAAGATTTGCATGGTAGACTTGTGTTTTTCTTGTCATTAAGTTCATCGAACAAGTCGCTGCACTTCATCATCAGTGGTTCAGTATTATTATGAAATATTTTGTTTCCTTATTTAACCTAGTATTGTGATACTGCAGTAAACATTACCATAATATAATTATAATATGTAGCTAACATAAATAATTGAGCATTTGTAAATAGTACAAAGCTTCGTACGTGCGCCGTGCCGATATTTCCAGTTTTAAACGAATGCTGTGCTTACTCAGCGCTCGCAAATCCCTACTTCCCTACTAGTAATATTATAAATTCGAAAGTGTGTATGTATGTTCCGTTTTCACGCTAAAACGGCTGAACCAATTTTGTTGAATTTTAATATAGAGATATATCCCGTGTCTGGAACGCGCCCAAGTTACAATATTGCTTTTTAGTTCTCCGATAAAAATAATATTTAGTGATATAGTGCAAAGTTACAAACATAATTATTAGTTATAATACATAATAAACATTCAGTGCTAACATTCCACTATTTGTAAACACGAACTAAGCTATACTTCATAGTTAAATAAACAATTAATAAAAGTGCAAATCACAGTCCCTAATTCGCAAGTTCACGGAACTCTCGCAGTTATTTACACCACGTAAAAACCTAAAGTTGAGTTCATCGCGCGCGTCTTCGTGCCGCGGCTTATCAGGCAGTGCTACCAACCTTAACGTTACGAACAACGCGAGCGTTCCACGTTCCACGTCTCAATCTCAAATATCAGAACATATTTGACATAAAACTTGCTATCATGGATCAACAGACAAACTTGTCTGTTGTCGTTTGCGCACTAAAAATGTAAACAAAGAGCTTGTATGCTGCAAGTGTAATGATAATTATCATAAAAGGTGTATTTTCCTTGATAAAGATGAAAAATGGATCCCTAACAAGCAATTTCTTTCATCGTGGCATTGTCCCAAATGTTCTCGAGGAGGTCAAATAGACAATGGGGACGAGACTCCAGTGCGATCTAATACAAAGATATCTGTCACTAAGGCACAGACAGCCACGTCACCATCTGATCAAAACGTTACATTACGTAAAACTTCCGTGGCAAAAAAAGAGGACTCGATCTCAACATCGGAGGAAACACGACGAAGCATAGTTAAGGAAGAAATTCATGCAGCTTTAATGGATCTTAAGACTGAAGTTGCTGATTTGCAAAATAGCGTAAAGTTTATAAGTCAGAAGTATGACACCATTGTGGAAAGAATATCTTGCATGGAGGAGAAAACCAAGGCTGTTAACACGATGGAATTGGAGATTAAAGACTTAAATAGTGAATTACTGGTCGCAAGCGCCAATATAGAAAAACAGGAGCAGTGGGGTAGACGGTCCAACATTGAGATCATAGGCTTACCAGAGAGGAAGGGTGAAAACGTAATTGACACCTTGTGTAAACTTGCAACATATGTTTAGTGTCCGTTTAACCCTCAGGCAGATATTGATTTTGTGACCAGAGTGGCGCACATGAATAGAAATCTGATGAAACCTAAGCCGGTTATTGTTCGTTACCTCGCTAGAGATAAGAACGACGAATTTCTATCCCGTCTGAGAGAACAAAAGGACTTGAAAGCATGCGACATTGGGTACCCCGATAATCCATCGCGTAAAATGTTGTTGAGTAAAGTAAAAAAGTTGGCTGAAGAATGGCAATACAAATATGTATGGGTGAAAAATCTCTCAATACTTGCAAGGAAAAACGATTCTAGCCCCTCAATTCATATTTCGAATGATAATGATTTAAAAAAAATAACCTAACAAGCTATATCTTTGATATATGTTTATATATTTTTGTAATTGTTTCTCAAGATACTTTATTACTTTTCCTTAATTTGGTTTTTAAACAGGGCCTTATAATTGTGAGACAGATTTCATATTATACATGTGCAATTCTATTCATCAAATAAACACTTAATTTAATTCAGTTATTCAACAAGTGCTTTTTAAAAAATATGTTCTTACAGCTAGCAGAGAGGTTATTTATAGATACAATCAGAATGTTTTTGTTCATGATATTCCTGGTATTGAAAATGAATAGTGGTAAGTTTATTACTGCAGCTATGTTTTTGTTCACGATATTCTTGGTACTGAAAATTAATAGTGATAAGTTTATTTTGCAGCTATTTTATATCTATAATACTACAGTATATAGTATATTACACTCATTACAATGGTTCCTAACATAAATGTATTTTATCAAAATGTTCGTGGGTTACGCACAAAGACTAATGTGTTTTATAATAATGTATTGCTTAGTTCATATGATATAATTTGCTTGAGTGATACATGGTTGTTGCCCGGCATATTTGATATGGAATTATTTGACAATAGGTATAATGTGTATAGGTGTGACAGGGATTATAGTTCCAGGCCAGATAAGATGGGTCGTAGGGTACTTGTTGCAGTCAAGAAAGGTCTTGAAATTAGTGAAATAAATATTTCTCCATCAAATAATTTAATCTCAGCTGATACTTTGACGTTGAGTATTTTTGTTAAGGGACGTTCACATAACTCTAGGTTAAGGATATTTTGTTGTTACTTTCCCCAGAATAATCTTCAGCTTAATGACGTACTTACATTTTATGATAAAGTGTCTCATTGTAGTATCGCATATCCAAGTGACAGATTCTTGATAATCGGGGATTTTAATATACGAAATGCACTCTGGTCAGCAATAAGCCATAATGGTCCAGCTATTTTAAATATGAACAGTGATCCATTGGTCTCTACCTTGTCTAACTTTTTATCGCTTAATCAATTTTCGCAATATAATCTTATACCAATTATAAATGATCGGTAACTTGATTTGATCATAAGTAATTTTGATTGCAAAGTTTCTAAATCAAATTTGCCATTACTTAAGGAAGATCCCCACCATCCTGCATTGGATATTACTGTATGTGACTCCTACCTAAGAACCTTACGTGTACCACGGAGAACGGTGCGTATTTTTGATGGCGGGGACTATAATTCTATTAATTGTACTCTTTCAAATATTAACTGGAATTATATCATAGATGAAAACGAAATTGAACAATCGTTAATAAGATTTTATAACATCTTGGCGGGAATAGTGGATTCTCATATCCTTGTTAAAACTGTATTTAATAATATTAATAAATATCCAATGTGGTATTCTGCGGCTTTAATAAAGATTATTAAGGAGAAATCGAAGTATCATAGGAAATGGAAATGCTTCGGTCGGTATAGTGATTATACTTCGTTTATTTGTTTGAGAGACAGGCAAAAAGGAGTTGCTAAAGAATGCTATGATAATTACATCCGTAAAACTGAAAGTAATATAGCTAAGAATAGCAAATATTTCTGGACATATATAAAATCTAAAAAACAAGGGAATGGTCTTCCCGACAACTTACATTTAGAAGGCGTTAGTTCTTCAGATGGTCAGGACATTGCTGACCTTTTTAATACCTACTTTAGTTCTGTATTCGATAAAGTTAGTCCATATCCCCCGTCCACTTAAGTAATGACCATAACCATAATACATTAAATCTTAGTACCGTTGATATCCCTTTAAAAGTTGTTAAGAGTTATTTTAAAAATCTTGAAGTTAAAATGGGCTGTGGCC
This sequence comes from Euclidia mi, assembly GCA_944739405.2. NCBI lineage: Eukaryota > Metazoa > Arthropoda > Insecta > Lepidoptera > Erebidae > Euclidia > Euclidia mi. Next base: position 14,262,935 of record OX123193.2, on the reverse strand, counting down.
CGGATGAGATTCCTCCTTTATTTCTGCAAAGATGTTATAAAACATTATCTGTGCCCTTGCATAAACTTTTTAATGCGTCACAGCGATCTGATATTATGCCTACATCATGGAAACGATCTTTTGTTGTTCCTATCTTTAAAAATGGTGATAAATACGATATTAAAGATTATCGTCCCATTTCAAAACTCTGTGTTATTGTTTGTCTTTGAACATATTATTTGTGATATGATTACGCCGGTTATTAAACCTTTATTGATATCGGAACAGCATGGCTTCATAAGTCGTAGATCTACTGAAACAAATTTATGTGAATTTCTTGATCATATAACTACAGTTATGGATAGGAGCTCTCAGGTGGATGTCGTGTATACCGATTACTCAAAAGCATTTGACAAAAATTCTCATACAATACTAATACATAAGCTCAATAGTATCGGTATACACGGCGATTTACTTCGATGGCTGGAATCTTATCTGCGAGAACGAAGTCAAGCTGTGACTATTAAAGGTTTCTGTTCCTCATTCACACCCATAACATCAGGCGTCCCTCAGGGTTCGCACCTCGGACCGCTCTTATTTAATATTTATGTCAACGATGTTTATTCAACTTTCAATCAATCCAATTTTCTAATGTATGCAAATGATAAGAATTTTTTTAACATAATTTGTAAATTAGAACACCGTCAAGAGCTCCAAAATGATATAGATAATTTAAATGAGTATTGTAAAAATAATATGTTGTAATGTAAAAAAAATGTAACGTCATCACTTGCACAAGAAAGAAACAATATATTAAATATCAATATAAAATAAATAATGAAGTTATTGAAAGAGTAACTGAGGTGCGAGATCTGGGTGTTCAATTAGATAATAAGTAAATATTTGATAGCCATTTAATGACAATTACGAATAAAGCTTACCGTAAGTTAGACTTTGTCCTAAGAGTTACCATGGAGTATTTCACTTGCCATCTTTGGAAACTCGACGAAATGAACGTGATCTGATATTCTTATATAAAATTGTTAACAATATAATAGATTCCCCTTATCTTGTGAGTCGTATAGGATTTGTATGTCCACGTATTAATTCACGAAAGAAACCATTATTTTTTGTACCTCATGCTAGAACTAATTATGGAAAGAATTTATTTGTTGTAAGATCTTGTCGGTTATTTAACAATAGTTGTATAGCTTCTTTTTTTTTTCTCATGTACCCGTGTCTCGCCACTCCCCGACGGGCATTGGCCCGCCAGATGGTCAGGCGGGCTCCGAACAAAACCCCCTTGGCGGCGGATGAAGGTGTTGCGCTCCGCCGCTAAAACACCCAGCGGCAACGTAAGACCGCATCTCCTCCTCCTCTGCGGCCCCACCGCGACGCAACGATGGTGCGCCCCTATTTGGTCGCGGGAGATAGGGCGCGCGGCAACGCAACACCGACACGCCTCTCCTCCCGCGACCGCGCCCGACTGCGCACCCGTACCATTGGACGCATCCTGCGCAGGCCTCCGTCAAGCCCACGCGGAGCGTCCCCTCCTGGATCTCTCTTAGCTTCACCGCGGGTGAAATTTGAGTATCTTTATACACAGCTAACAGAGTAAGGCCCCTCTCACATTGTTCACGAGCGTTCCTCGAGCGTACGTTCAGCGTCCGTTCGGCGTGCGCCCGGCGTTCACTTTGTACTACAGAATGAACGCGGAGCGCACGGCGGGCATACGCTCGAGGAACGCTGTCGCCCAATGTGAGGGAGGCCTTACTAGCTTATCAGCTGTCTCTGATCCCAAGATGAAATCTCAGCATTGTCGTAGGGTTAGCACACACACACATATAGCACAAAAGCTGGTTTCAACTTAATATATAAATTTAAGTATCTTTATACACAGCTAACAGATTTACTAGCTTATCAGCTGTCTCTGATCCTAAGATAATATCTCAGCATTGTCGTAGGGTTAGCACACGTATACATATAACATATAATCACACACTCGATATAAACACTAAAACACACACACACACATGCGCATAAAATGTCTTTCTTATTTAAATTATTTTATCTCACTCATTTACAAAAATATTACTTACCAATCAATGTAGTTACAGTTAAGCTCCGGCATGTCTAGTTAGGAGAGACTGGTAATCTGACATACAGGTTCTCCTAGTTCAGATACCAGTCTCTCACATAAGCTCACCTACTTGATTGTGTAACACTTGATATGAGACCTGATTGTTAACTTTTCTGTGTGAGAGAGTATTTATAATAAACCATTTTTATTATTAATATTATTGTTCATGAGCGTTCTTCGAGCGTACGCTCGGCGTCCGTTCGGCGTGCGCCCGGCGTTCACTTTATACTACAGAATGAACGCCGAGCGCGCGCGCCGGGTGTGCGCTCGAGGAACGCTGGCGCCCAGTGTGAGGTTGGCCTAACTTCCTTAACTTTCTCATATACTAAACGTCGCTTGGCGCTTATGTTATGCCAATATGTGGAAACTGTTATTGGATTGTGTATGGTTTAGTTGTAAGTAATTTTATCTGTATTGTATCTGTTTGTTTCCCGAATAAAATAAAATAAAATAAAAATATTGGACCATGGAGACGGACATAGGCTACCATAAGTTGCAAAAATTAAACTGGGAGTGATTGTAGAGAGGGTAGAAGTTTGTACAGCACAAATTTACCTCTTGGAAGTAAGAACGCATGCGCTAATAATTGAGTGCTGCGCATGTGCTATCGTATATCTGTCAGTACTGTCACGTCATTCATAATGTCATATTGTGCACGTTGATTAAATTGTTCGCATATATAAACTAATAATTACCGAAATATACCTAGCCGTGTGGTTGACGGCATAGAAAGAAGTGTCACCATCCCCTATCTGCCCGTGGGTGTCGTAAGAGGCGACAAAGGGATAACACGATGCAAATACCATCTTTGCGTAGAGACGGAAAACTCGAAATCAAACCCTATACGACTGCCTCGTTGATCTCGCGGCGTAAATGTGCGCGTGGGATCGGGAGGTCCCGGGTTCGATTCCTGGGTCGGGCAGTGTTATTGGGTTTTTCTGTCACAAAATTCTCAGTAGCAGCACGGAGTCTGGAAATGTGCCCGGTACGGCAATAGGCTCGCCCCTTATAACGTAGGACTAAAGTATATCTGGCGAAAAGTGGGTGTAGAAATACACCTCTGCCTGCCTCTTCGGGGTTATAGACGTGAGACTATGTATGTATGTATTACTTATATAATAAGCTTAAACGGCTGAAATGATTTTCCCTACCAATATAAAAACTGCGAAAATATTTATAGAGATATGTTGAACATGTATAAAAACATGGCTTTGACATTTGACTGTATGCAAGGTGATGTTATTATGTAGGTATCTTTCGGTAGATAACGGTAGATAATGCCATGGATACTGACCGAGTTACTTTGTACCCTATAGAGTTTCTGAAGTCTTTAGAATAATCAGGAGTGTCTTCACACAACTTGAGACTGAAAGTAGATTTGTGTTACCCCGAATTTAACGCGCGCGAAGCGGCGGGCAAAAGCTAGTAAAGTATAAATGGTATATTTAGTTGATTCGGGCGTACTTATGTATTTTTTATATTGGCGGTTAACGTGTGGGTTATCATTGTGATATATATATCTACTGTGATATATATATGTACTGTGTCCGTGTGGTGACGGATTAAGAATACGGAATGTCACCACCCCATATCATCCGATGGGTGTCGTAAGAGCCGACAGAGGGAGCATATCATGCAGAGAACAGCAACAGCACTGTAAGAGAAGGAAAACTTGATACAAACCCTATACCAACCCGTTTGGCCAGCGTGGTATAGTAGGCCAATTCCTCCTTTCAAAGGAGAGGCCTAGTCCAGCAGTGGACTGTCAAAGGCTGATGATGATGATCTACTGTGAAAACTGTTCCAGTAATAAAAATTTCAACGGCTGAAACTTGAACATGATATTTTTCGTACTTTAGGCAAGGTAAGGTGTGACGATACCTAGGTTGAGTGAAATGGCACAAGAATGGTCGTATATAATGTTGGTTATGGGCTCCAGAAAATAATCTTTTGACCATCTGTGTACTTTTAGAATGACCTAACCTAGTGTATGTGTGTAGTGTACCTAGTGTATGAACACTGGATCGATACTTCACATAGCGTAAATAATTGTTTCATTAGGCAAGACAATGTTATTAAAATCTTCATTATTTATCAATTCAGACCATATCAATAGATACAGTCTTAATGGAAACAAAAAAGAGAAGCGACGCGGTGACACTTAACGCGTGAAAATAATAGTAACATCTGCGCGACCACTGCACAGGGCTAAATGACATTGTTTTTCGCTCAATTTATTTCGGTATCCATTGAAAGTGAGCACCATAAGCCCTTGAAATTTTCGAACTAAATTTCACAGCTGAGAAAACACAGTTTACCGACAGAAAATGTGACGTCACATTGAGACTGCGATGTCCCAGATCCCTCAAATGTGTTGCGGTGTCAGGTCCTCGCTATCAATAGACGTCACTTGACCTCGCAAACGACAGGCCCGCTTCAAAGGGCACTGCTATAAAATTAATGAGAAAGCCCAGTGGAAATAAACTTATAATGGACGGCCACATCGCACCACTTTAATTTGAGTTTGATGTTTTTTGATGACGGTAATCGGTATTTGTGTAAATGTGATGAAAGAGTATTATACGCTTTGATTAAGACGTAAATGTTAGGTTAATGTTTTGGATCGGGATAACGCTAGGCTGATGATGTTACAGCTACTTTGATCATTTATATTTTAAGTTATATGTAGCTCACAAAGACGTTATAGAAATCAGCATTTTGAAGGACGCTTTGATATTTCCGAATACACAATATCACAAGCCTGTTACTGAAACTTTATTTGAATGATATCATTGAGAATTGCTCAAGTGAGATAAATTCCGTTGTCTTAGATCGCTTTATACCTGAGCTACCTACTTTCATTCCTTTCCATAAAATATCAAAGATAAATTTTCATTTATTACTTTCTATTAATATCTTTAGAACACGTTAACTCAGTGAGACAATTATAATAAAACAATTGTATAGTAATATCACAGAATTTATTCTTCGTTTCGATACAAACTTTGGCAATAATCAATGTAAAAAAATAGAAATGAACTTAACGGATACAATATATTTATAATATTTACATTACATAACTAGTCTGGCATAGTGCACCCCTGTTTCCTTTATTTTTACAATTATTTATCTACAATGTGCTAAGTGGGTGGCTTTTCTATATGAGGTGATGTATTGTTACTATGCGTTCTGTTTAGTAAGAAATCTAAGTCGTGAGATATTTTATGTAGTACTTTGTCTGTTTGTGGGTTGTCGTAAGCTTTGCTCCATATTCTGTTGACATGTTCTATGTCAGACTTATCGGTGTCTTCGGCGATGGTGTCGATGGACGGCATTGAGGTGCTCGATGTGAAGCCACGAGAGTTCTTCTTTAAACAACTCTTTATTGGCGGCGATGTGATCTTGGATAGGTCTGGGTTTGATTTTGCGCAGATTGTACAAGTTTCCTGATAACAATAAAACAATCTTTGATTTAAAACTATAATTAATTCGAAACTTTTAGGTGAATCTACCATGATAAAATATTGATAATACAGACATTAACCCTAGAATACTAATCATCGCCTGAGAGGCCGCGTTCGGTTGATTTTTTAAGAATATTTTTTAATTAAGTCTTTGTATTGCGGAGTGCGTTCGCGCCAATACAGTGCACGCAGTGGAGAGTGGTCACGGGTTCAGCGGGGAATATGCAGGTATCGAGTTATTGACCTCACGGTCGCCTGGGAGGCGATCATTAGTATTAAAGGTAAGTTTTTACCAATCCCGTTTCTTAGTTTTTTGCAATTATCTCTTTATTTATTTGTATAAAGCTGAGAATTGGTTATTTTGTTTCATAGATGAATCTCGATGAGAACCAGATAAAAAAATATTTGGAAAACGAAGAATCGGACAGTGAAACTGAAGATTACGTTGAGGATTACGATTCAGACGACAGTGTGGCTGATCCTTCGTGCCAGCTTGAAGATGATCTTCCATGTATTGTTCCGAACAATCTGGATTTACCTCCTCGAACATCTCAAATACAAGCAAGTACAAGCGCCGAGTTAGAAGTCGCTCTACAAACCCAATCTCGATCCAAACTGCTGTAGTTTTGATAGAAAAATATAGTCTGATTTTAATTTACTGTCAAGCCAAATATCTTATCATTACAATGGTAATTTTACTTTTATGTGAAATAACATTTTAAATATACTTAATTTAGATACTACATCATCATCAGCCTTTAACAGTCCACTGCTGAACTAGGCCTCTCCTTTGAAAGGAGGAATTGGCCTACTAAACCACGCTGGCCAAAAGGGTTGGTATAGGGTTTATATCAGTTTTCCTTATCTTACAGTGCTGTTCTCTGCATAATATGCTCCCGCTGTCGGCTCTTACGACACCCATGGGATTATATGGGGTGGTGACAATCCGTATTCTTAATCCGTCACCACACGGACAAAAAATAGATACTACATTAGAGGCTATATGTGACTTTTTAATTTTTATTATTATTATACTAAAGACTGTTCAAACAAGGGTTACGTTAGAATTAAGGTTGATTTTAAGACTGAAATTATAATTTAATAGAAAATGTGCCATTGCATTTAAAGAAACAAGGTCTTTCTTCATTATTTTGTTAAATTTAAAACAATTTTTAATAAAAAGGCTTTCTAAAATCTTGTATCATATATGAAGTAGCCTCCCGAGCGATCATTAGTATTAAAAGGTAAAAAAATAAGATTAGTACTCTAGGGTTAAATAGACTGTTTGGATCCATAAACACCAACGGATGCCAAGTCTTATTTTTAAGGATCTTTGAAATACGTATGACACCAATTGAGTAAAAAAGTTCGATAAGTAAAAAAAATGTTTGCTAGGAAATCGTGAAATAAATTTTTGATCGTTCAATCTACAGTTATCGGTGTTATAAATGCACATTTAAATAAAACAGATAGTACTAAAACCAACCTGGGCTGTATCCACTCGCCCTTTCGCTGGGAAAGGTGGGTCCACATTGCCTGCGACAGGCAGAGGCGGATGCGCAGGCGCGGGCGGAGACTCATGTCTTGTGTTTAGTTCCAAGCATACTGTATCCCCAGCGCGGTACTGTCGTGCCACGCGCAAGGGAATCAAGTCACACACGGGCCCCTGGACACGTGACCGCCCTGATTGGCTAGGACTCTTGTACTCCACGCAGCGAACTATGTCAGCTCGACTGTCGGGATTTGATTGACGCCTGAAAGATTCACGTATTTAGTTCGTTTGTTCAGGGAGGAGGTAAAATCGTGGTGAACAAAATATGTTTAAGACTACTCATATTCATTATCCTAAATTGAATAAAATTGCCTAAAAGTTAAAACAAGATCTCTCACCATTATACTGTACAAGATCAAAATCAAAGGCAAGAGGTTGATTTAAAGAAACTTAAAAAAAAATTGCTGGTCAAGTGGACTTTAATATTATCTTTTAATAAGAGTTAAGTTACCTGTGCATTGTTACGGGGCTATCAAGCGGATGTGCCCGCCAGTACGACACAGCAGGCGAGACGGGTGACGAACACGATTCTATCGTATCAACTACACCACCGTGACTTTCTGCCTCGCCGGCTTGCTTTATGTACACTACAAACAGAACAATAACACTGTATTCACTTGACAATATAATTATGACTAATGCCGTTCAGTGTAGTAGTCTACTTACAGCTAAGAGAAGTATCGCCGGCACGCGACTCCGCCCATTCTCTATTGTCAGAAGATGACAAGAGGCGACGCGCCGCTCGCAAACATTCTTCATCACGGATTACGTAATAGACCAACATTGCGACACCCTGTTTATACAAAAGGTATATATAAAAAAGAAGATACTAAAACTATAGATAAGATAATACAATATGTTCAGATACATGTACAATATTTTGTGGTTTGGTACAAAAAATATGAAATCCGTTTAAGAAATTATAATAATAATATTCTACCACATTCACACAACACCATCTAGTCCCAAACTAAGCACAGCTTGTACTATGGGTACTAGATAATGGATAAATATACACATATACTTTTCTTTGTAAATACATACATATTAATTGAGCGGGAATCGAACCCGCGACCTTCGGCGTAGCAGTCGCTTACACTACCGCTGCGCCAACCGGTCGTCAATAAAAATCAAAGTATTTTTGGATTACAACCAAAAATACATTCAATGGACAAAAAGCACCAAGAGTAGAAAAAACTACATATTTGTGAATCACGGAGAGTGTTTTCCCACACAGAGATTGAATCCACAACACGTGAGGTAGTCGTTTAAAATATTCCTCATTTTGAGTTTCAGTTAATAAGGTATTTTTTTTCTAGAATCAGCTGTTATTCTAACTAAAGTAACCCTTATATTCTAAGTACTAACATTAGCGAGCGCTGCGATGGAGAGCGCGGCGACGTGCGTGTGCCCTTGTCCGCCCGGCTGTACGTACGCGACGCCCGCTATCTGTATCGCTGACGTCGTCATCAGCAGCATCAAAGTGTTGCACACCACGCCGTTTCTGTTATACGTACAAACTAAGTTAGTTCCAGTCCTGCTAAATAAGACAAATAAATATTTGAAGCGCTTACGGCAGACGACCATTCACAAAAGCAATCAGTCATTATAATAGAAATCACTATGATAAACCGAGAATTATACTACTGTGAAAATTGGTAAGTATAAGCATAGACCAGTTCAAAAAGAATTTATTCATTTCCGAAACTTTAGATGAAACACAGTGCCATTTAAATGCTCTTTACTATTTTGTGAATTGTAACTCCGTACCTGTCTTTGATGTAAGCTCTTCGATCAGGTGGCAGTTTGTGTGTGACGTGGCGTAATATCCTTCGCGCACAGAGAGCTAGCGCGAGCGCGAGTGTTGTCAGTAGTGCGACGCCACCAAAGTATACAGTACCCGCTGCAGAGTGCGGTTGCAGTGGCGCCCCACCCCAAAGTCGAGCACACAGGCAGGTTAGTATACACACACCTACGAAAAAACGGCAAGATCTATAACCTTGATTGTATACAAATTAGTCAATTTTATAATTACTACTACGATATACTAACCTGCTAGTAATCCTACGGAATGAGTACGCTGTCCTCTTCCCGCCAGTTCTGCGTGTAATAGTAACGGCTGCGCACACAACGCTGCACAGGACGCACACCAGCATGCCGCCAACACCCACCCCAGCGCTCCCGGGCAGGCAGTATCTTGCGTATCACAGTGCAGCAGCGCAAACATAGAAACAGCGTGTCCAGCGGCAGTACCAGCCCTAAGCAACATAGGCAGCATAGCGTCTTGGCTCCGTGCCGTCATTGGCGCTATACTCAATAGCTGTAGGGCGCAAACGCACAGACACAGAGCACCTCCAACACTCACGCTGATGACAACCACACCGCGCAGCTCCTTCTCTGTGTCGACCTGAATAAATGAAAGAACAATATAAATGCATAGAAGTCAGGCTACCAGATGTTCCATTTCTTGAAGAATTATGATAACCTGCACTCACGGTTGTCTGAGTGGCTCGGGTGAACAGCGCTACAGTGCCGACGCCACGGCAGCGGCAAGTTGTCCGTGGCGCACTAGATACACGCACGTCACACATCGTCATGCTCCAAGTACCAGGTGTGTCCATTGATCGAAGACCACACGCTATTTTTGACGCTTAAATAATAATAAACTATTTTAAGATCAAAGACAAACTAAAGGCCTAGAATACCTACAGTCACTACTAATATGTACTTTATCTGATGGTTGATTGATTGATTTGATTGAAACTCTTTATTGGTCACCAGAAAAACAAAAAGATACAAGAATACAGTGATCAAATTACAAACAACTTAAAACTAGTGGTACAAGGGCGGTCTTATCGCAAAATGCGATTTCTTCCAGATAACCAAGAATGGAATACATAATTGAGTGACTGATAGAATGGGTAGGTAATGGTGTAGGTATACTTAATGGAATAGTGTATCCTAAAGAGCTCAACAAAACTAATAATAATACTATTTACTTACATACTAATATTACAACATACATAAACATATACTTTATAAAATATATAAATAGATACCATAAATAATACAATTTAAATGTATAAATAGATACCATAAATAAATACAATATCAGTGCAAGTTTAAAAGAGTAGTCATGGAGTATCTGCAACATAGTGTTTGGTGACAAGTTTCTTAAATAATGTAAATGATTGAGCCTGTCTTATTGTCTCAGGCAACGAATTCCACAATCGTACAGCCTTTACAGAAAAATATTTGTCGTAGAAAACCGTAGAGTGTGTAAACTTTCGTGGTCATTTAAACTTATTTTACCAGTACCGTAGTAACCAATATTTGGGCACTGTCACGCCATGTTCACGCATGTACAGCCGAAATATCGGTTACTCCCAACAAAGGTACGTGGTATATATTCCGAAAGACAATTTAAAATAAGGTTATAGGATAGATTATGATAATAGGAAGCTCTATAAGTTCTTAGACAACAGATGTATATTGATTTTCTTTGGCGGATTTTTAACTATCGTGTGTGTGTGTGTGCTGAGAGCCCACTTTTATTTTTGCGGATTTTTGCAGTTTAACTATCAACAGTGCTTAATAAAAGTTGTGGAAATAATTGTAAAACGAATATTAGAGTTTGTAAAGACATAATTTAAAAAATATACCGTCTTAAGTGGGTCCCTCAGTTCACACACATAAGCTCCCAAATCTAGAAATATAATGAGTTCACCAACAAATTTTGATTATAGAACTTTAGTAAAACATGAATAAACATCTACACACCATTAAAAACCTAATGTGAATAGATAATAAAAAAAAGCAAACGTCTTTCTGTGGTCCCTGAGGGACCACATAAATTTATCTCATAATTAATAAATTATAACATGCACATTAAATATTCAATAGCCAACCTTTAGTAAAAATTACAAGGAAAATTTTAAAACTAAGGAAAGAACACAAATAGTGGTAAATATTGTACACTTAACGTTTTTGTTGGTGGGCCCTCAGTTCACACACTATGCAAATGCTATTTGTTTAAAATATAATTAAATACAACAATTACAAAAATCTGGAGCCTTTCAGTGCTTAGTAATTTTTTTATATTATCCATCTGTATTTATCTTGTCACTGGTTCTTATTTTGTTTTTGTCTGTATTTTTTTAATTATGTCTTTACAAACTCTAATATTCGTTTAACAAATATTTCCGCAACTTTTACTAAGCACTGTTGTTCGTTAAACTGCAAAAATCCGCAAAAATAAAAGTGGGCTCTCAGTACACACATACTCAAACTATCAATACTGATGAGAAACAAAGATAAGGACCAGATGATGGGAAAAGAGGCGAATATTTATCACTAAATATTTTTTATAACATAAGAGCTTTAAACATCTACCTGCATACCTGGATGTGTGCGGTTAATTGTTAGCCCTTAGACGGCATTCATATCAACCGACCAAACCGGCCCGTCTTAGCGAGCTTCCAAGGTAAAAATACAGTAAAAACATCATTCAGAGCAGATTAATAATAATTTTACAGAATTACTCACCATCTATACTGTAGTTCCTGAAGTGTTTGAAAACTAACGTGACCGTATTTTGCAAAGTGTTGTCAAATGCTGGACCGTTGACGAACACTTGTATCTGCTGAGAGCATACTGTGTATTGTACCTCTCGGCCCCCTCTGTAACATACAGAGGAATATAAGGTTTTCCGAGATTTAAAAAAAACAGAGCAGAAACATGATTACTTACAGAAATTCAATAGCAGTCCTCAGTGACGGCAGCCTGTCTCCCAAATCATGATACTGAGCAATAACTACGGTAGCGTTTAGCCTCTCATTGGTTCTCGCGAGTAATTCCACTCCTGCTGAGGTCAGCAACCATTCATCAGCAAACTCGACAGCGTTTCGTATCTCAAAGTGTACAGTGCCAGTCAGTATCGTTTCAGTGGTGAGCGTGAAGGAATGCCAACGCTTTGGTAACGTACTTCTCATACTTGCTGTAAGAGCTATGGCATTTTGAAGGTCGTAGATTTTCTGTAAAATAAAAATCCGTCTATCTTCCAAACGTAATACTTCTTAAATCAAGATAGTACTTTCTAACCTACCTGCTCATCCAGGAAAGCATCCGATTGTGAAAGCAGGTGGTCGAATATATTGAGCAAATGAGACGCACTGTGCTGTCTGTCTGCGTGTTTCCCTACGCTGGACAATAGGTACTGTAGCATGTGTGTGGTGTGATCTAGTGGAGTTACTCCTGCCCCGGGGTGTAAAGGGAGATAACGGAGTATCGACAAGTACTGCTGCGTTACGTCTGATAATTTACCCCAGGAGTAACCGTAGGAGATGAGGAGGAACTAAAACAAAAATTGTGTTAAAATGCATAATAGTGATTTTCTTTATGACACGCTGGTTAAATGCAATATTACCTGATCATATATATCCTTTAGGGAATTAGCGACGCAACCAGCAAAATCAGGCACCTTCCATTTGACGCCGTGTTGTCCAGTTTTGGGCTCGCAGAATCTATGCCAAAAAATTAATACTGACTATATTGTGCAATTTTGTAAAAGTTTTAATTATGAAGGTTAATACTTATTAGCTAAATGGAGATTCTGAAATAAAACTAAACACAGTGGATTAAAACTTGTAGCTTTCAATGGTTGTTAATGTAAATCATACTATTTTCGTCACTTCTAAAATGGTTATGGCACTGGTCTGCTAAAATTAAAAAAAAACTGAAAATTACCTAGAAGTTTCACCACTATACCCTGGTGGGCAGGCCGCTGACGTATGGGCTCCAGGGGCAGTCTTGGGCCAGTGTATGCCCCTGGCCACTTCACTCTTACACGCTTCATCGTCAACCCCAAGTGCCCAAACAGTCACACTTGCTGAGTTCGTTCCCGCTATTGACGACACTTGACACCGGTATTCACTCGATTTCTGTAAGTACTTTGTGATTTACTAGAATGATTGTCGTTTTCTACAAAACACATCAACACAAATAGTTTTATGTATATTAATTCTTTGTAAATAATTACCTATTAGCCTACGAGTAAATACACAAATGTGATGCGACTGACATACATTTGGCGAAATCAGCGGTTATTCGTTGCAGAAGGTAAACTATTTTAGAATATTCAAAGAGCAGGTCTTTGTGACAGAATTCGATTAACATAAATTATTTGGATAAATTCGCCATAATTCATTCATATATCGGTATACAACATGTAACATATTAAACGCACTTCCTGAAAGTATTTTGTTCAGAATCGGCTACTGAATCCATTTCTGTCATTTTTAATATATTTTTTTTGTTATAAAATAATAAATATAACGTAAATTATAGTCACTCATTTATTTGAAAAGTTGAAATATACGAAAGTAAACCTTAAGTCAAAGCAGAACGCCTTCTTTTAAAATGCATTTGTTTAATGGTTCCACGTTGGGTCACACGAACGCACACATTAATACAACACAATAGACGGCGAAAGACATGATCATACAATTTACCACCAAAATATCCATCATCTATCTTTCGCTTTCATAATAATCAACAGGCAAGAGCGAGACGTAATGTATCGCCCGCGCTGGCCAATGACAAGCGCTGGCGATGCGCTTAGACGAGTTATGACAAGTATAACTCGTCTAAGCGCATCGCCATATAGTCCACCATCCATCGGGAATCTGTCAGCGAGAGTTGCGAAAAACATTTTTAAAAGTTCACTTGTTTATTTACAAAATGAGTAATTATCAACATGACGGCGCCGGTATGGAACGTTCTGCATCATCTTGATGTTGACTTGTCGCCCCGGACTTTTTCACTGGGGGAAATATTAAATCAGTAGTTTGATGTGAGAAGACAACAAGTGCCGAGGAGTTAATTAAGATATTAGCTGCTTTTGAAACAGTGAAAAGAGGTTATGTGTGAGGAAACAGTGAAGTGTTAAGTGGACTAAAAGAATTTGATTTTATCCTGTAAGTTATTTGATTATTCTACGAATGTAACTATTAAATCACAACTCTAAACACGCCGTTCTTGCTTTATTCTCTCAATGATATTTTACTTTATCTATCAATAATGCTAACTAAGTAGGTATTATTAAGTTAAGATAGTCACAATAGTCATTTACAATGTTATGAAACAATAGATCGTGCATGTTATTAGCAAACAAAAAATAATTTTATACAAAGTCGACTGTCCACTCCAAAGCCTAAAAGTGTGATGGAAATAAATAGTCATATCTTTGGAAATATCAACATTAGCTCACAAACATCATTTTTGTAAACCCCACTCTATTAGAGTGTTTTATGAAGACTGAATTTAAACATTTTGTTTATCGTATTTCGTTCCTCTCAGATCGCTGTTGTTTGTTTACCATAGCGACCGTTTCGTGTGTTTGTGTGCGAGCGCAGATTTATAGTCACCACGCTTTTCACTTTTAATCGAGTTTATACTTTCTACTAATAAACAATATTTACGCAAATAAAAAAAATATTTCAATGCATGTATTATGATTGTAACAAGGTATTCTAATTGGGTCGTCTGAGTATGTGCGTTATTTCCGTTACACGTTGTATATATCGGTTGGCCTATGTTATTTGAGGTACTGCGTAATTTCATTAACCACGTGTTTAAATCATGATGTATTAGCGAATATACCCACGAGTACGTTGTAAAGCTTGAGCACACTGCCAGCTGGGTACAGGTCTTCCCACACATGTCTATCTGGCTGCATAGGTAGGAGACTCTTCTCTCGGGCCCAGCTGAAGCCAAGAACACCATGCGCACGTCCTGCCCCCGCAAGACATGTTATGCTCACGTTTTCACCCTGAGAGGAAATACCAGATTATATAACATATACAGGGTGAAAAAAAACCCTTAATGAAAACTGAAACCCCATATAGAACCAATTATTACGATAATTTTTTACTTCGGCACCATACCTGGGAAATTACTGGTTCAGGGAGATATTGAGGCTCAAAGTCACGAAATATTTTTTCGAATTATTCCAAAATCGTGTTTAGAATGATAAATTTACACTTTCTGCCAAATAAACATTAACAAAATTTTCAATATTTCCCTAAAATAAACGGCTTTAAAGTTTCCGACGCGTATTGTATGCCTACATCAAGCAGCTGCGAGGTCATTCCCCTCGGCCGCGCGACCACGTGATCATAAACTGCCGCCACTGCGGCGCACGGTGTAGGTAGATACGGCCGGCGTAGGTACGATGTCTGCAAGCGCGCGCTATACATTACCGGTAATAAAAGTTGTAATTTTTTTTAAGCATATTTTTTTTTTGTTTCCCAGGTATTATTTTCGCGTAGTATGACTTGGCATGATGTGCAAAACGAGTAGACTTCGGCTTGGTGATGGGTCTTGTGACAACCTGTATATAGTCCGTCTATACAAAGGGGAAAGGTTTGTATGTTTGTTACGAATAAACTCAAAAATTAACAGACCGATTTAAAAAAAAAACGACATCAGAATGCTACTTAATCCCTGAGTTACATAGGCTATATACAATGTCCACCCAAAAATATATAGATATAAAAATATCAAGGAACATGTACAGTGAATGTACCTTGCTGATTGTGAGGGTAGAAGGCACGAGCCTCACAGTAGGCGCAGTCAGAACAGTGATCGTGAGCGCTCGACAACGCCTCCTACTTGCGTCATCAGCAGCGCATGACCACGCGCCGCCGTCTATCTGCCTCGCCGCTGACACGCCTAACACCGACATGCGACGACCTAGCGCATCTTCTGATACCAAGCGTGTCCAGATTTCTCTAAAGGTGATATATCAGTTAGCATTACCAACAAGCTTCAGGATGTGGGGGAAAATTTATGACCTTTATTAGTATTATTACTAAATGGCTACAGTTGCGGGGGCGGACTTCGTAAAAATGTTATATCAACTCGATCTTAGACAAGGTATCGAATTAATCTTTGCATGCCTTGTCTAAGATGCCATGAAGACCCGAAATAATTAGATTGACTATGTAATGGAATAAAATAAATTCCTAATTACAAATAACCGGGTAAGAATTACTAATTTTTTACTGATACCTCTTTCGGATTAATCAATAGGTATACGAAATAAACTTATTAACTTACCTTGTTGTACCGTTAAAGTTGACTTTAACACCGTCCTTGTACCAGGTGAAAATGATGTCAGGTGAACCATACGCCATACATGTCAGGATGAACTCTGAGCCCTCCCATACCTCAGGACGTTGGTTTACCACTAAAGCCTAAAAGAAAATATTCCACAGCAGATCTTTTTTATCTTGTAAGAATATACATAAATAAACATAAGGCACATTTTAAGTGAAGCCTTTCTATTAGGAACTTTGAGGCTCGGCTCCAAGAACCCTATTCTTACATTAGACATTTTTATTAAAAGCAGATAAAGTCATAAACATACACGACGGGGGATCTAGCCTATATCTGCTGTGAGCAAGGCACAGCGATGTTTTAATACTTTGTACTTTGATTTTACATTCTGGCATTTAATTACTCAACTTACGTGCAAACTAAGGGCGGGATGCATTTCGAAGTACAACGTATCAGGTAACAACCGCAGTGTGGTCGAACTAGCCCGTGTGGCCGCTAGCCGCGCTAGCACGGCGCGCAACGTTCCCGCGGACCGACGCGCGCTCCAGATGCGCACCCACACTGAACGGGCGCCTGTTACTTCTAGTGCACTGTGGAAAAATATCAACGTTTAGCGCCTTTATTAATTTTTTTATATATTCACTCCTGTGTCCCTGAAGGCGTAGGCAGAGGTGTAAAGGTTTTAGGTGTGAGTTTTAAGTATTGCTCTTTAAATTTATTTACATTAGCACGCAATACTTAAAGCCCATATTTGGTTTAAATTTGTTGGGTGGAAGCAGAGTCGTGTAAGTGGGCTAAGACCTTAATATTACACCCATATTTCACTATGTTATGAATATGTAGGTCCCCACTAATAGAACGCGAGCCTATTGCCGTTACCGCATTTTTGCCAGACTCTGTGCTGCTACTTAGATTCAGGAAAACCCAGTAACACTTTTGTTGAAACCGGGAACCAAACCCGGGGATCAGCAGACGCGCTATCCACAGGACCACTAAGGGGCTTTATATTATAAAGACAAATTCTAAGTTCATAAACATACTATCATTATAAGTTCAAATACACACTTAAACTTTCGCATAAAACATACTGCGACTAATTACAATATAAGACTGCCTAGCTTTAAACAATTTTAAGTCAAATTCAAAAGCAGGTATTTCATAAATATTAAGCATACTTTAGCTCATTATACCCAAATTTACATGGTTAGTCTCTTTTAATATGAATTGCCAAATAATTTAGGATCTATTAAAAATGTTGGTGTAACTTACCTTATATTTAAAATTTCTATTTCGTCTTCTAACGTAATATTCGAAGCTAATAGGTACCTCGTTAGCTGAAAATAAAAAATAATGAGTAACAATATAAAACTTTGCTTTTTATGTAATAAATATAATTTATTTACATAATAATTATTTATACTTGCTTGCTTTACAATTTCTTGTGATATGTTGGTATTTGGTTGGTCCACTACCTGCAGTCTGGTGTCAAAACGCGCTGATGCTGAAAACCAAAAGGTAAATTAAAAATAATATGTATTTATGCGGCCACTGTAGTTATGTAGGTATTATAAAAAGGAACAAAGATTATTAACAGTATTCGTAAGTAGGTAGTTCGCTCCGGGGATATAATATAATATTTCCAGAACAGAAATGTTATTATTTATTGTAAAATTGCCAGCATTTATTTTGTAAACACGCATGTGATAAATATAATAATATTATGAAGCAACCATTGTGACTTGTATTCTGCATGTCAACGATCATCGATCCAGATATTTTCAGAACAATATGAAAGTTTGAATGTGAGGAATGGAAAACCTTAGTTGACGAATTTGCCAATTTTAATTAAATAGTGGCATCAATGTTGGTACCATACACACTATATACAGTACTCAGAATTTTGAACCAATAAAAAAATATAAAAAAGTTGCTATAACTTTCAAACTACAAATCCAATAAATGATATAAATAGTGATACATAAGCCAACGCTTGATAAAACATATGACTTTCTAAAGCTTTGAAAAATATTCAGTCTATTAAAATTATAGAACAATGCAATGAACCATATAAAAATGAAAAAACGTGAATAAATGACTATTGTCCACATCGATATATCTTTCTTGTTCAGTTATATCCATTCTGTTTTATTCATTCATCTCTCAATTCACTTACTAAAGTCAGCATCTTTCGGACTGCAGTCGCATGATGTTTCTTTGCTGCAACCATCTAAACATTCTTCTAAGCCACACTCTGTAACAATGCAAACAATATTAAAGAACACAACTATTTCACCAGTCCTCGCATTGCAAAATGGAGAAAGACTATCAACTTATTTTTCATTTTATTGGTGATTAGGAATCTAGATATTAAAAAGGTTGATTTAATTAATATTAATACTTATAATATATGAAGTCTACACACCAAAGCTGCCGATTCGCTGGCTTGAGTCGTCAACATATTATAAGCGGTTTCTGTTTTTCATGTCGCAACAAAGTTTTCTACTTGAAAGAGATGAGAAGTCGCCTACACCTAACCCGTCAGTAAAAAATGTAGACGACTCATGTTGGTCGGTGGGCTTGGTGTGTAGACTTCATTATGTTATCGCTAAACTACTAACACGTAAATAGAACATACACTTACCTGGCTGTGCAATCTGAGCCTCGCACAGATCACCGGTGTACCCAGGCGCGCAAATACAGCTTACTGCAGCTGGACCCATCTGCCTGTCGATAGAACAATGCATTTTAATTTGTGCTGTTGCAATACTGTTTTTAGAGCAATAGCGAGAACCATTTAAGAGCCATCGCAGACTTTCTAACTATCGAACAACTAATTTACAAAGTTTTAAAATTCTTATTGTCAGTATTTAAGTGTATAATATGATAGAAAGGAAATCTTGGTTTTAAGACGATGGATGACCAATGATTTAGTTATACGATAAAATAATTATGAAAGATAAGTATTTAGTTGGATTTACTGAGATCACATTTAAGTCGAATGATCTAGAAACAACATTATTAAGATAATCTGACGATTCGATTACTTTTCAGGAACCGTAATCACGGATTACTTTACAGGGAACGTCGTCAGTCTTCCATGCTTCTTGATACTACAACATTGAGAATCTGACGAGTCCTATGAAAATTTAGGGGTGGGTGTAGGACCCCTAAATCCAAGTGATGCAAGTGCACAATTTACAAACTAGGCACTAAATCGAATGAGACCATAGCCATACTTAATATACATAATAAGTATAGGATCAATATTTCGCTAGATCTGAAAGGTTCTTGAAATACACCTGAGAGGCACGAGCTGTGTACAGTTGCTTTTTTTTTTTTATTTCCGAACAAATTGACTCCATGCTGCCTGATGTTAAGCAGTCAGTGAAATCCCATAGTGATGGCCATCATCCTAGCAGCCAGCATGGCATTATGGCATGATGGCCCTCACCTTGACGGCCTTGAGAAAAGCTTTTTCACGCCCCGCTTAAAGGACCCAGGATCATAAGTGGAGGGAAATACGTGGGCTGGTAAAGAGTTCCACATCTTAATGGTACGGTAGAGATAAGAGGCGCCGAACCGCTTGGTGCGTGACGGTATCTGTTCAACCGTGTAAGAGTGGCAACTTAACCCAGCACGTGTCATTCGGGGTAGGATATAGGAAAGGAGAGGGTGGGATTAGTTGAAAGAGCTCTTCGGAGCACTCACCGTGATAAATGCGATAGA
Source organism: Euclidia mi (assembly GCA_944739405.2). Lineage (NCBI taxonomy): Eukaryota > Metazoa > Arthropoda > Insecta > Lepidoptera > Erebidae > Euclidia > Euclidia mi. The sequence goes on along the minus strand of OX123193.2, from coordinate 14,242,957 downwards.
AGATAAAAATAAAAATGTATAAAGAACTAAAGAATAATAAGGTATTCGAATAACGTTATTAATATATTCTAAACGGACATTTCGATTTTCTTTAAATAATCAACTACCAATATAAATGATTCTTAATAAAATATAAAGTTATATACGCCATAGCTTCGCCAGTAATAATTGTAAAGCTTAATTTTTACACTTTTATTGCAAGTTTAAAATGTCCTCACGTTTTAACATTGAACCAGAGCGAGAGTAATAAAAACTATGGCTATTGCAAGTTTAATGTCGTATTAAAATTTAAGTGTTTTAAAGGTACCTAGAGCAACGTTAAAATAAGATTTAAATAACCATTAAATAAAGTTATACGTACTACGAGTTTAACTTTCGACTAACTAACCTTAATGAGTTAAAAGTTAAGTTTTCTTGTAATTTGATTTTTACCTAATGAAATCTTATTGAAGATTGCTTTGAATATCTACTTGAAACCTTATATTGCTGAAATAATGCCACAAGTTATAAGTCATAAATTTTACACTAATAACTAGTTCTACCTAAACTTGATCAAATCATAGCGATCCAGGTGAACCTAACAACGCCATCTATTAGGCTTAAATTTGGTTTCGTTTTGCAAGTACTTGATTTTGTAAATTTTTATAATCAGTATCTATACTAATATATAAAGCTGAAGAGTTTGTTTGTTTGTTTATTTGGTTGAACGCGCTAATCTCCGGAATTACTGGTCCGATTTGAAAAATTATTTCAATGTTAGATAGCTTATTTATTGAGGAAGGCTAAAGGCTATATATCATCACGTTATAATATGTTGAAAAAAACCGGCCAAGTGCGTGTCGGGCTACGCGCAATGTAGAGTTCCGTAGTTGCCCATAATGACTTGCTGCAAAGGGTATTAATGTATAACAAATCCGACTGTTTATTTTGCTGAAAAAATAATTTTGATAACACTATTATAAGAACCTAAGTTTTGTTTAGAAAAATACTAGGTATGTATCCAGTTATGTATTGTAAACATAAAATGTGGTTTCCAAGATATACTACTACTATACATACGTAGTACCGTAGTACATTACATACTAAAGTACGTATATATTTAAGATTAAGCCAGCGCACCCAATGTAAACTCACAGAAATAGGTATTTATAAGTTAACCGACGATTACTCGTAAACTAGTGATATCTACTTAGCCGTGATAGTTTTCCTTTTAAATTCGTCATATGTACTATATTTGTGATTATTTTCACCTCTTCCAAATTAATAGTTTAGCCGTCAGAGGGGGGGGGGGACACTTGAGTCTAACAATTTTTTTCGCTTCAAAGCTTGATATTTGACAAACCAATCACTTGATCGAAAAATGATTTGAGAAAACTAATAATATTTTTTTAAAACCTATCCAATGATACCCCACATGATGGGGTACTCAACCAAAAAAAAATTCAACCCCACTATATATGTAGGGGAGATACCCTTAAAAAAAATATTTTCCTAAATTTTATTCTACAGTTTTGTTGCAATATTTTATGTCTATATTCATGTCAAATATCAGCTTTCTAGCACTAGGCGTCATTGAGCTAGGCTGCGGACGGACAGACGGACGGACATGACGAAACTATAAGGGTTCCTTGTGGACTTCGGAACCCTAAAAACGGGGGAAATTTTATTGACTAGACTTGGTTTTTTTGACAAGTATTGTTTTGTTTTTTTATGGGATCTCATTTATTTTTGTAGATAATCCAAGTTTTTTTTACTTTCCGGTACCTTCTACTTCTTGTATACCAACAACGAATTCTCTGAAAGCCCTAGCTACAAATGTAACTTTGTAATCTTATGTATTTATTTGGGATTACAAAGTATTCATGCAGTTGATTTATCTCGAAACTGGTTGATTTATCTGTCACCTGCGGTTTTTCCGAACCAATACGACCTTCAAACCTTCAAGAAAAGAGCGTAATCCTTTTTAAAAGGCCGGCAACGCACTTGTGACTCCTCTGGTGTTGCGGGTGTCCATAGGCGGCGTTAATCGCTTAACATCAGGCGATCCATCTGCTCGTTTGCCCCCTATCCCATAAAAAAAAACTGGACCTAATTTGGAAAATATTTTAGTTTTCCCTTAATTCATTCACTAAACAATTATTGTATTCTAAATTTGAAGCTTCTATGTTTGCTAGAAGTGCCTTAGACTTTTGATGATCGGTCAGTGAGTGACAAAACTAAGAAATTTGACTCGTTATAATTCTTAAACTACTGGTTCAAAGTGAATGAAATTTGAAATATACTATGTTTATAAAATGCCTGCTTGGTTACTCAAAATTCAGGCTTCTAGTTTTATCTACAACCAAGTTATAGGGGGTCGAAAATGGCCTGAATCGCTTCGAGAAAAGGATGGCAAGGCCGTGCCGCTTTTTTGCTCGACTTTGCGTGGGCACTACCGTGCCCCCAGATAATTAGGTACTACGCAGTATTAAGTCATGTAACGATTATTTTTTTATATTTTCAAGTACCTAACAACAACGATTTGTGGATCGTGCAAAATTTTGACCCGTTTTGAGTCACAACACTCGGAGCAATGTGAAGCGGCAAGGCAACTACTTAAACCACTACGACATCCATGCAACCAAATTATTGTTCTGTAATGAACTGGTTCATACTTTGTTCTATATGTATGCTTACCTGCAGGTACCACCGTTTTTGCACATATTGGATGTCTTCGGACAAAGTGGACCCACTCCGCAGTCTACGCCGGAATATCCCTCGAAACACGAGCAGAAGAACTTCCTGTGTGGGCAAAATATACGGTAAATGCTCGCTTTGTTTCTATGTTTTTTTTCTACGACTTATCCTGGGATAATCCTTTAAGCGTCTTAAATTGCTTAACGAAAACTAAGGAGATTTACAGACGCAAATGTTCTAAGGTCACAATTGTTCTTCAAACGTTTATAGCTGATAATAATAGGAAACCCTTTGCAGTATATTTATTTATGTGCAAATTAACAAAACTATTACAAAAAGATTGTTAAATAATAAAAATTATGGACATTATTGGACGCCTAGTTATAAATACAGATAAGTTTTAAACTGACCAACCAGATCCTCATTATCTTCGCCCTAATTTATGCGGGACGGGACCGAGACTAATGGGGCATACCTATTACATTTACTTATTCAATTTCCTTTTGGTACATAGGTGCTAGAGTTGCTTAGCAATTGAAGTTAACTGCTAAGCATAATCTGTATGGTTGATTAAACTGTAATGTATATACCTACAGTAATATACTAGCATACCTTGACATCTATACATAAGCTAACTTCGAATATGTATGATTGTATACAATATATAAGTAATATGTGATAGACACATTACTCACTGATAATCATGTCTAACGAAGCAGTGCCCTAACAGTCGGCACTCAATCGCGCTGCACGATGAAGGACCGGTAGAGTCCGAAGGTCCTCTGACCGCGTACGTCATATTAAAGCCAAACATCGACAACAGACCCAGAGCTCGTAACTGGTTGCCTTCTAACCTGTTCAGGTTCAGCTCCACAACCAGTACTGGACTCTGCACCTGCGAAGAAGAGTTTTGATGAAATAAGTTTGTATTTGTGAAACAAAAAGATTTGCGACGTCGCTATACTAGGTTAAGTCGTGGTTAAATGTAAATCATGCACTAGTAAGAAATTAGTGTTATAGTCATCATCTTCTTGCCCTGGTCCCAATCTATTTGGGGTCGGCGCAGTACGTCCTTCGCTTCCATTCTTTTCTGTCGCCCGTCATCTGATCATTTACCCCTTTCTCTTTCATATCCATCCTCACACAGTCCATCCATCTTTTCCTTGGCCTCCCTCTCCCTTTCCATCCCTCTACCTTCATATTCATCACTTGCTTACCTACATACATATCATCTCTTCGCATAATATGTCCATACCAAGCCAAACGACCTCCTTTCACTTTCTCGTCTATAGGCGCCACTTTCAGACTACCTCTCACGTATTTATTCCTAATCTTATCCATTCTCGTAACTCCACACATCCATCGCAACATTCTCATCTCTGCCACATGTAATCGTTTTTCATCCATCTTCTTAGTAGCCCAACACTCAGCTCCATACAATACGACAGGCCTTATTACCGCCTTATATATGCGTCCCTTGAATTTCAAAGGCATTTTAGGATCGCATATTGTGCCCGAGACCTGTAGCCATTTCATCCATCCTGAGTTGATCCTTTGCCGAACATCTCGGTCAATTTCGCCGTCGTGTTGCAGGAGTGAACCGAGGTAGCGAAAGTCGGAGCATACTGGTATGGGGTATACCGCCGAGTGTAACCGGGCTTGGACTAGAGAGGCCGCCAAAGTCACAGAACATGTATTCAGTTTTGGTTCTGCTTATCCTAAGGCCGACGTTCTGCTGCACCATTCCTTGGGTACTGTCTCCTCATGCAACATCTTATTGAAGAATAAAGTCAGCCACGCCCATCCATCCTCCCCTAACACCTTCCACGCTTCTACTGGTATTCCATCTGGTCCTAATGCTTTCCCATTCTTCATTCCACTCACAGCCCGTCTTACCTCATCCTTACTTATTACATTCACTAGTCCAATATTCTTCGCCTTGTTCTCAAGCATTTTGCACCATTCATTCTCTTCATTCATTAATTTTTCAAAATATGTTCTCCATCTTTCTTTAATCCTATCATCATCCGTAAGAACCACTCCTGTTTCATCTTTCATACACTTGATATGGGATACATCCCTCGCCTTTCTCTCTCTAGCCTTAGCCAGTCGGTATAAATACTTTTGGCCCTCCGGCGTCTCCATTAATCCGTACATATCGTTAAGGGCTTTTGCTCTAGCTAAGGCAACGGCTTTTTTGGCTCTTTTCTTACATTCATCATACTTCTTTTTCTTACTCTCTTTCAACGAGTCATTACCTTCTTTCATCAGCTGCCATTACTTAAACCTTGCTTTCTTTTCCTTGAGCACACTCTGTACTTCCTCTGTCCACCACCAGGTATCCTTATCTTTCACACGTTTTCCTTTCGATTCCCCTAAAACATCTTTTGCCATGCACTTCATACATTTACTCATCTCCTCCCAACTCTCATTCACGCTGCAATCCTTCATATCGCCTATCTCAATCATTTTATCTACCACTCTATTTCTGAACTCTACTGTACATTCATTCTTCTCTAACATATGCCATTTTACTTTTGGGGGTAGCTGCTCCTTGGTTCTTTTCGAGCTCAGCCGAATTTTTAATTCGACCACCAGGAGTCTGTGCTGTGAGACTAAGTCTTCTCCCGGTACCACCTTACAGTCTTTGACCCAGTTGATACGTTTACGCCTTAGCAGAAAATAATCAATCTGGGTCATATGGTGGCCACTGTTGTAGGTTACCAGGTGTTGCTCTTTTTTTTGGAACCAAGTGTTAGCCACTACAAGATCAAAAGCGGCAGCAGCTTGGAGAATTGCTTCTCCCTCGCTATTTCAGCTGCCGAAACCCCAGCCTCCATGTTCTCTTCCATACTCTCCACTTGTTCGTCCCACATGACCATTAAAATCTCCTCCCACAATTATCTCTTCATTCTCCGGAATATCCGTCATCATACTATCTAAATCCATCCAAAACTTCTCTTTCTCACAATCATCACATCCTACCTGAGGGGCATACACACTTATCACATTCAGAATAATATCTTGCAATACCACTTTCACAGCAATCAATCTTTTCAAAACATCAGCTAACTCTCTAGCCCTTCCAGTCATCGTACCTACATTCAAACTTGCATATCTCACCCTTACGTCACAGGCTCGCTTCTTACGTTGCACTCGCCCGGAGTAGTGCAACAACCCTTGCATACTTCTCGCAGGTGCCGGGTGCTGCCCCTGCGCGTCGCCTGCGGGGAACGCCCTAACCCTATCGCACTCCTTAACATATGTGGCCATACTGCAAATATATTTTGGCATGAATTTTACTAGCCAGCCGCCTGCCTGACGCCAACCCTCCTTGGGAATGTTATCGTTATAAAGGAGGGGGGATAGGAGAAACGGGGTAAATGGATAGGATGTATGATGAGGAATAAGGGGTTTGTAGGTGTGGGTACTGTAGTCACTGGAAGGATATAGGGTAGTGACTACAGTAGCTTGGAGAGCCGGGAGCGCGTACCCGAAGCCCTGTCTAATGGTCGGACAGACCAATAGACAGAAGCACCCCCTGACTAAAAAAAATTGTGTTACAGTGACTTTACAGATATTCAAACAAAAGTCGCAATGAATACCTAAATTTGGAAACCATTTGTACATTGTGATTGAACCCACTAGACTCAGTGCCCTCTTCTAAGACCACTGCGTTAACTCTGATACACAGTTTGTGCAGTAATTATGGCACAATTTTACGCAAAGGGTGTTTTTAATACATTTTATGCTTTTAATATCCGTATGATAGTAAACCAATGTTGAGTTTGCCTGACGGTTAGGAACGCTAGCTAGATATTGCATTTACGCAATAAAATCCTTTGAAAACCACTGGAGATGCAGATAATAGAACAAAATTGGCAAGTGATACATCTTAGCTTTATCTGTTAGAACTCATACTCTACGTCAATACTTAATATCAGAAATATTGCCAGAAGCCGACAAATCTTAACAATGCAATAGTAACTAAGTTACTACTAATAAGCATGAAAATTGTCTCAGAAATGTACATAACTAGGAGGGTAAGTTAAAACCAGACACAATTAGATACTCGTTCTAATCACACAAAGCTTTGTCCTGGAAATCGGACTAACGACCTACGGCTTAGCAGTAAGAGCCACTAAACTAGACCAACATTTCATTCAGTCAATATTGTCCGTAAATATTACGGTCACTTTGAGCCATTAATGGCAATACCAGTGAGCATCTACCTGCACAGGTTATGTACTCCATACTTGCTACACCGGAAGAGAGTTGTGCTAAAGTTAGTTTAAAAAGCATTTCAACCACACAGACCTCAATCTTGCAAGGTACACACACACCAGTAACTGTTTAAAATCACTCACAGATGCGACATAATACACTCGTAAATTCAAATATATGATCATTATGTTGATAGCAACACATTTATAGAGTGTATACACCACACAAATTCTATTCCCATGTCTGCAAGTAAAACTGTTTTACATTTAAATCGGAGTATTTCAGTTGATGTTGATGTTTATTTTATTCAAGAGTAATAAACGTCGCTTATTGCGGTGGATGAGTTTTATGAACGACTCTGCTGCAATTTTTACGTAACCACTACAGTCAGAAAATTTTACAACATTGTATTTTTAAAACATAAAATAAATTTCCCAGCATTTTCCAACGATTACACGAGTAAAACCTTTAATTCTGAAAGTAGGTTAGGGAGAGAGGTTAAGGAGTTGGGAGAATATAACTTTTTCTAGTTCTATCATTTAATGAACATTTCATTGCATTTTAATTACAATTATCTTACTTGCTTCAGCGTTTTCATTTGCTAATATCGAATGAATAAGAGTGCAGTAGAGTGAATAAAGCAACCGGAAGACCACTTTCAAAATCCATTTTCAACGTTTTTATACCTATCGCTTTTATTTACGTGTTTCATAGAACGCAAAGATGAGCAAATGAAACAAGTTTCGTTTACATTTTAAAAAACCGTGATCATGTAAAATCTTATAGGCAGGTAAGAGGTATTCTCAAACGCATTCAGAGAAACATAAAAATTTATACCTTTTTCTACACTCAACACAATTCACAAAATAATACTACTAAAGCTGTGTATAGACGCAGCTTTAGTAGTATTATTTCTTATTTTGTTCTATTTATTTTAGTAAACAACTCCACAAGAGTGCTGCACGTTATCTTGGGGAACTTAACAAGCATTCAAACAACGGACACATGTATTTAAAATTTATTATATTATATTAATTTCAATTCCCAGGCATGTAAGTAGTATTTGAGTGTGATCGATGATGTGTGATCTACACAAAGCGTCACCCCGAGTGGAAATCCAAACCACAACACTCGTAGCAACATCTTAGCGGGCGCTTAGCCATTATATCGGAACGCGGATCCAAATGAAATATTATAGCTATTAATTGTGTTTATTATCCTCCAACACGAGATTAAACCACTTCACCATCCGAGAAATGTCAAAGGAATTATGTTTCGTAATCCATCGGTTGCGTCACTAGTACCCAGTAACATTGACATGAGATCTATCTTGAAATGGATTAAGAAACAGTGAGTCCTTTCATCTAGATAAACTTACAAAGTGATATATTATTATGTCATTTGTTTGTATCGCGAAACTTATAGTGAGAACATCGAATATTGCTGAGGTAGATTTTTGAGCAAACAAGGGCTTTACATACATCGACACGTTTTAAGATAAGTAAGCTGAGGAGTTGGTTTCTTTGATTGAACCTGCTATTCTCAGAAACTACTGGTCCAATCTGAGTAATTATTTTTGTATTAGATAGCTCAATGATTGAAAAAGGCTCTTTTGCGCCAAATACAGGCCAGCCTTTTGGTCACGCGAGGCGTCAACCAGTCTCTTTGAGAGATCTCTAAAAAAAGATCGCGCACTTGGACCCCATGGTCCCAACGTTTCGACTCCAAACGGCTCAAATACATAATCTCCTACTAGATTTATGTATTTACGCCGTTTGAGTCTCTGCTGTAGCTGCAGCAGCGCCTGCACAACCCGCTGTGCTAAGAAGACGAGATGGCACTCCTGCTGCATGAAAGACCATGGTGACAAATTATAGATTGCATTAAAGTAGTACAATATAAATGCGCATTATAATTAAGAATTCGAAAAACTCAGTAACACCTTTGCCTGACGCAGAAAACGAACCCGACTGCTGATCACGTTCGCCAGCAGTTCAGTTCAATTTAAATTGCTTTCATATACGGACTACTTTATCCTTGATTCATAATTTTAATGATATAAATTAATCTTTCACAGATACCGAAGTACATGATCTTTAAAATCCTTTAATTAAACTTTACATATTTGTTGACAAAATAAACGGTATCAGCCACCGAAATTAATTTCGTAATTAACGGATTACCGATTCGGTGTACTGGCTCTGGGATTTTATTGTTTGCTTTATTTTAATATGCTATGTTTAACGAAGTGTTTAACATTGAAATTTATATAATTATCTATCATTCTTTAAACGATTCAGTAAGTTCAATAGTTCAGTATTACATTTATGGGGTAATTTACATGATGTGTTAGTGTATAATTGTTCTATGTTTGCCATAGTGGTCATGACTGAACTGCATATGTTACTAAGAAGATCTTTGGATATCAAACCAACTCTACTTGTACGCCCGCCACATTAAGTGGGTAAATCGCTTGCTTCTACTTTTATCAATACAAGAACGGCAAACAACCACAAAAACGCCGAACAAAATGCAATAAAAGTAATTCTGATACTTTAAGTCAATCCTTTGTGAGTGGGCGGTACAATTTTGGACGAGCCAGCCCATTCATGCTTTGAACAGTTTTGCTTTGCCACGCAAGAACCAATTTCTTTATTAGACAAAAATATACCACTTCATTTTAATTAACTTTGTACGTTTAATTATATTCGTAGCACCGCGTAGGCGCTCGTAGCAAAGCGTAGCACTACGTCCTGCATACGAATATTCCGTTAATATGTAGCAGTTAGTACAACCTAATTACTAGAACAAAGGAACCATATCCAATTACGTGGAGATCAAAAGTAAATTATCTAATTGGCTTCAAAGGGAACATTATCGGATTGAATCATCTGAACAATGTATTAATTTTATTTTATTTTTATTTTTTTATTTATTTAACTCTATGCACAAACAAGTATACTGAGGCGGACTTAAAGCCTAAGGCATTATCTACCAGTCAACCTTTGGGTGATGCAGAGATAAAAATATAATAAGTGCATTTAGCGTTAAAATACAGAAAAATATATATAGTATAATAGATTATACAAATAATTCATTCATAAAATATATGATGAGTAAACCTATTTACATACCCTAGATATATACTTATTTATAAATACATACATACATTTATATTTGAATATAAATATATATATTTATAATAAATATTATAAATAGTTAGTTTTTAAAATTAACTTTTGGCGAAACAATGACTCTATTACGATTCAGCCAATGTGTCAATGTAAATCTGTCGAACTCTAGTTTTAAATGTGAAACGGTTCGTGGACGTCCTGGTTTCTGGAGGGAGAGCATTCCAGAGAAGGATAGACTGGATATTAAAAGAAGCATGTACCAACCTAGAACTGTGAGAAGGACAAAGAAGAAGAAAATTGTTTGAAGAGCGAAGATTTTTATCGTGGGTATTGCAGAGATATTGTAAACGAAGAGTTAAATTGACAGGAGCATTAGGAGAGTACAGTAAAGAATAAAGTGTACACAACGTAATGTCACATCCCTATTTCCTATATAAAATTGCCGACTTACATTATGCCGATTGACGTCAATAGCTTAGTGCAATTCAGCAATATTTTTCCTATAAAAGCCGGTGTCTTTAAGTAAAACGCGCTGGTTATTATTCTAGTGCAGTTGTAATTTTGGCCATTAGGACCAATACCCAACTTGTTGGTGTTCTGCTAAACCTAGAATAATAATTTTGGGTCAGCCTGTCCTTCGCAAAGCAGTCGTGCTGAAATCTAAGTTCACGACCAAATTTGTGAGTGTAGTCCAAGTACTACTTGACTGTGTGATTGACCTTGTGTAGAATTTTGGTAACTTTGTATTGAAGTAAATAAACGTTGTGTGACCTTCAGTGCTGTATTTTTTATAAGTGCTGAGTCGCCCGATCTAACATTTGGTGTCAGAAGTGGGAATTTTTTTAAAGTCCTCTGGTCCGCCTGCTCTACATATCGCCTGGTTTAGGCCCACGAATTTCGGCTATTAGGAAGGTCACCGCTTTCTTAGCTGTATCCGCTGTCTCGCTGTCTGCGAGGGGCGATACTCTCCAAGGTCACCCGAATTTGGAGAGCATCTACGACATGTCGCCGTGCCCAACGTGCCTGAGGGTTTACGGCCCAGCACTGAGCACGTATTCACACCGTCCCTACACTCAACGCCGACCCGAAAAGCCAGATCTACGACGCTGCAAATTCCATCGCCACATCGCCGCTTCCACTTCGGTAACCCGACGCGCCGCCGCTTTAATGTCATCGTGTGAATTACGTACTACTAATACTGTGAGTGATTTGCCCGTTTATAATACATTATTTTAACTTGTGTTTTTCACGTAATTTTGCGATTGGATTATCGTTATTTTCTCTTTATTCGTACATTCTTACCATATCCTACTATTTCTCTCGCGTTGTTTTCTATATCTTTCACATAATAAACGGTCAAAATGGTTAACGAGAGTGCCAAACTTGAAAAGAAAGCCGTGCAAGGTTCAAGTTCGCAGTGCACAAACGTAGAGGAGTTAAGCTTTTCTGTTCTAACTAAATTCATTAAAATTTGGACGGTGATAGAAATAAATTATCGCCATTTATAAAAAATTGCGAAAATGATCTCAATTTGATCACTAAGTCACAACAAAATATTTTACTAAAATACATTATTTCCCAATTAAAAGGCAAGACCGAGTCTGCCGTTTCCCCAAAAATCTTCGATAATTGGTCAGAGCTGAAACAGTTTTTAAAATTAACTTTTGGCGAAACTAAACATAGAGACCATCTATTATTGGACCTCCAAAGTTGCAAAATCAAAGCTAATGAAATCATTACCCAATTTAGCTTACGAGTAGAGACATATTTAACACGTTTACAAACGGACATTATGCACTCTACTAGGGATACTTGCGAGATTAAAGGGCGTATCGCTAGTACTGAGGACAGGGCGTTACACGCATTTCTGTTGTGATTGCCTAGTAATATCTCCAACATTCTAAGGTGTCGCAAGCCCTCCACCTTGCAAGAGGCTATTAACCTGGCTATACAAGAGGAAAAGTTACAAAATTATATCCCATCTACACCGAATGCTTATAAGCCTGCCGAATCCAAACCAAAGTGTAAGGTGTGCGGTAAAATAGGTCATACAGACAAAACCTGTTTTAAAAACCGCCAGCGTCCTATTAATGCCATTCCTCCCAATCTCTCTCAGCCATCTACCTCGTTATTCTGTCGCTATTGCAAAAATCCTGGCCATGATATTTGGCATTGTAAAAAACGCGAATTAAATAATAATAGTCAAAAAACCGCTTCTCTTATGCCAAGGCAAGTACATAATATCACAGAGCTAAATAATACAGATATTTTTAACTATTCTAATACATATAATTCTGACTATTGTAACGATTTTAATAATGCTATTTCCCGTTCACATGATCATGATCATTTAAACTAAATATGGTTCCGGTCCCGCGTCGTACGGAATCGTCAACCCAAACCGACGCTAACGATTTTCTAGTTCCATTTAGGCAATGTAGTTCTAATTTTATTAAGCCTAGTTATTTTAATACTAATTCTACTAATTCTTCTAATTCTAATGTATTCCATGTTACTCGACAGGGTAACCAGCCCCAAAAAGGAAACATGAGTAATTCTATTTCATGTACAACTCAACCCCAGTTGTTGAGTCATAATAATATTTTTACATCTCGAGCTATTAAGCCGAGTTCTACTATTTCCTATGCATCTCAACCAAAGCAGTTGAGTCCTGAATGTAATTGTATTACTAAATCATTTACATCTCAGTTGCCCAAAACGGAGCTGAGTCCTACTATTTCTAATACTAATTCCTTACCTCAGTTACCCAATGTGGAACTGAATTTTACTAAATCTAATTCTTGTTCTTATAATAATACAAACTTTAGTAAGAATTTACCTTGTAAAATGGAACTTCAAATTCCAGTTTCCCAAATTAGTTATAATAAAAGGGAACATTTACCCCACATTTACATTAAATCTAAGTGTTCCAATAGGACGCTAGTCCTATTAATTGATTTTGGGGCTAGCATATCCCTTATAAAGAAATCTTCATTACATTTTCTTATCTAATCTATACCATATGTATTCACTACCGACTCCTCATGACATTCATAGCCCTAACACTTTCGCATTGATCAATCCATCCGCAAAGTTTTTAGCATTGACACAAGATAAATTAATGTATTCCTGTTCCAAGATCTAAGTGAATGTAAAGTTATAAGCAACAACTACTACTTGTGTAAACTCGGAAATATCGAATCTAGTGTTGCGAATCCAATCTGTGATGTGACGGTTTAAGTGATCACGTGAAAGGTATCCCGGAGTCGTGTAATTATAAGATTATTAGAGGCGAAGTAGATATTTGGCAAAAACTTAGTAAAATTAAAAGGATATATGTCCAGTCCAATATCGCTAAGATATCTATTAATTGTAATGGTAATTTAGAAGATTATGATATTGTTGGTACAGGTATTTTGAAATTACCTACATATTGTAAAGCTACATAGCTATAAATTACTTCAGTTTATCAAGAATTTGAAACCAAAATTTACCGCATCCTAATTTTGTGCCGCATCCTAATTTTAATATAATAAATGATGATTGTTGTTCAACAAGCAAATTGAATAAGAGTATTCCATATCTAACTCCTATTAAATTGTCTCATATAAATTTAGATTCTCTGCAGTATGCTTCTCATAGACTAGATCAATTTAATGACGATTTAACGAAAATTGAAAACCAACCATATCATATCAAATATAGTTATTATTTTAGCATTGTGACTACTGCACTTTCTGTTTCTGTATTCGCATATATCTCATATAAGCTCTACAAATGTTTCTGTTGTAAACGAAGCAATAGTAATAGCACATCTTGCTGTGTTAAAATTATCAATATTCGTACTAGATCCAACATTGAAATGCTTATATTGAATACGACACAGAAAGTTTAGACTCAAGCAGTTCACCGAGACGAAATCTCGAGTTTTAATTATAAAACTATTTGTATTATTTCTTCGTTTCAATCCTATTTACTTTGTTATTATTTAAGGTTTTAATACACTTAAACTTACATTTATAATATAACTTTTAAGGATGTTGTATTGCCAATTACCTTATTTTATACAATCTATTTCCAATTTCATTTTTGTATCCTCATTTCAATTTGTAGTTCAGTGTATTACAATTTGTATTGTTAAAAGTAATTTAATTTTAATTATTTTTTTGGATTATACTCACATCCTTTTTCTATTTTCCGGATGTTCCGTTCTAAAGGGGGGAGGCGTCACATCCCTATTTCCCAAATAAAATTGCCGACTTGGATTATGCCGATTGATGTCAATAGCTCAGTGCAATATTTTTCCTATAAAAGCCGGTGTCTTTAAGTGAAACGCGCTGGTTATTATTCTAGTGCAGTTGTAATTTTGGTCATTAGGATCAATACCCAACTTGTTGGTGTTCTGCTAAACCTAGAATAATAATTTCGGGTCAGCCTGTCCTTCGCAGGGCAGTCGTGCTGAAATCTAAGTTCGCGACCAAATTTGTGAGTGTATTCCAAGTACTAGTTGACTGTGTGATTGACCTTGTGTAGAATTTTGGTAACTTTGTATTGAAGTAAATAAACATTGTGTGACCTTCAGCGCTGTTTTTTTTATAAGTGCTGAGTCGCCCGATCTAACAGTACGCAGGTTGCGACGTTGGCGGATAGGTAACCATCGTAACTTTATTCGAAACTCGGAAATATGGTCATACTTGCGGCGATTGAAAATGAATCTAATTCAATTATTGAGAAGGCGGTCGAGCTTATTGAGTAGATCTGCATTAAGGTCGAGATAGCACACATCACCATAGTCGATGATAGGAAATATTAAAGTCTGTTCTAGCATTGTCTTGGTCTTGGATGGCAGAAAGTTCTTCAGATGATAGAGCGACCGCAAGGTACCAGTGACTTTGCGACTAACATTTGCTACCTGGGTACACCAGTCAAGAGTCGCGTCAATATGTAAACAGAGATCTTTGACGCTTGAGCTAAACGGAATAACTGATCCATCAAAAATTACAGCTGGTAGCAATTGTAAGTTAATCCTACTCATAATCCGGGGACTACCAATAATAATAACTTGACATTTAGCGGGATTCACTGCGAGTACAAACCTAGCAGACCAATCGTTAATAGCATCCAGATCTCGATTGATTGCATTTTTTGCTGTATCCAGATTTTCCACCTTTGCTTGTGTGTAGAGCTGCAGATCATTGGCATACAGATGATACGCACAGTGAAGTTCATGAGATAAGAGATTAATAAACAATGAAAACAGAAGAGGAGAAAGTATTCCACCTTGAGGAACACCAGAGCCCAGATCCCAAATTACGCCATCTTGATGTGGTTTAATCAATACGTACCGATTGCTGGCGTCCTCGAAGATAAGAGGAGAACCATTCCAGTAACATAGGTGAGACCATTAGATAGGAGAGGATTGAAAGAAGGAGGTCGTGACTGACGGCGTTAAAGGCGTTGGAGAAGTCCACCAAGGCCAGAACTGTAACCATTAATCAAAGGTTAATGAACCGACTACGTTACCTTGTTATCTGATCAAGCACAAACTAATTTGGTGAATTACTGAACGTTGAACCGATACGTAATATATTTGTACAAACTTGTAAACTGCCACATCAGGTACACTAAGGCCGCATTTACACTAAAATCAGCGACGGTTGAGCGGTCGACATGCTTTCAGAATGTCCTTGACTTTTTTCGGTTTACTTTTAAAGTTTCGCTTGGATAATAATCCCCGGACTAGACTAGCGCTACACTCTATATTTCACGTACTTTGAGATTGCCAAGTATTTAACCCAGGGTGTGCTAAAAATACTTATTATTTCTGATGTTATGATAGACTACACTTATGGCCCAGTGGTTAGAGCGGTCGCGTAGCCGTCTAAAACTACATCGAGTGTTGTTGTTTCAACACTACTAGAGTCAACACTTTGAGCAAATCAAAGTGTACACCCGACACAATATTCATTCCTAGTCCTGGAGTAGAGTTCGACAAATATTACAAACGTAAAGTAAATTATATACTACTTTTTTTTATAGATAGAAAACCAGTTCTTGCCATGTGTCAGTTTGTCTAATCAAGTTATAATAAACAGACCATCATATCGTAACATGCAATATTTATATACCGCTTATTTGGACGGCTGCCACATTATTATAGTTCAGTGAGTTTCTAGTACAAGTACTTGACTACAATACATTTGTACGTAGAATATTTCAAACGAAGTTTTCCTTGAACGAAACGATGAACATTGTCCCTCTTAGGCTTTGTTCACATTAGGTCGGACCAGCAGGTTTACCATTAGTCATGATCCACACTTTATGCTGCCCATCCGACCATTAGTAAACTACTAGCGATTTACCGCTGCCCGCTGCTTAAGTTGAATGACAATTTAAATAAATACTTTCTAAAAAATGTAGTTATTTGTTGTAATGAAAAATATGTTCCAACAAATCTTTGTGCTATAAGTTTCAAAAAATATATATATATTATACATATAACCAATTTTAAAGCAAGGTATAAACTTCAATTTAATTTAGTTCATATTTTGTAATAAGACTACATACGTTTTAAGTTGGTCTTTGTGTTAAATGGACGACGACGTTATAGTTGCCATTGGGTATGTAAATTCAAAACGGGAAAAGAGCAAAATAAAATATTGGGTGTATCCAATCATTTCCTTGTTAAATGACGTGGGAACATTCCGAACGTCCGATCTAAGCCGCAATCTGTGTGCAGTAGCTTTAAATAATATGTCGGGTGCGATGAGAAAAGATAAGCACCACGGACATGAGCATTCAGGGGGCCTAAATTGTGAACTATACCTGTTTCCAGTAATATGTATGGCAGAAACGCCTAAACGCACGGAAATTCGTCCTACTTGACACAAGATCCGTATGGTACACTACTCTAGAAGTTACCTCTAATTCGTTAAGCTGTTAAGCATGATATTACGTTCGATTTGCCAAAGACTACGCTCCCGTAGAATGTGATGCGCAGATTGTGCTTATCTTTTCTCATCATTATATCTCTTTGTTGCTTGTCTCCCGCTTTGTTAAGGAGGGAAGTGGATTGCTTATTTTCCAAGTCCTCCAATATACTTCTGATTAAGTTCGTTGCGGGTTTCAAGGCAGTTTTACTTTCCCCAGGACTTCACGAGTGTCAAAACTTGTTGTCATCAATGGTCACTGCTGCTGAACCTGGCTATACAGGTGACACAGTAGTGGGAATGAGGGTGGGACTAGTCCAATTAACAAAAAAAATGTCAGGTGCGATCGAAATAATTGTGACGATATTCGCAAAGCGGCTGCACACAAAGAGTAGAAACTCCAGAAAGCTATCGGTGGGGCTTATATGTAGCAGTTTACTACGACAGAAAAAATACGACATAAATGTATCATCACTGACATTTTTATTCATTAACCCACACCTATGTAGTCCCAGTTAAAACTGCCGGTGCCGGTCCAATGTAAACCTGGCCTATATTAGTACACATAACATGGCCCTTGCACAAAACACGGGCTATTGTCATTATTTATAACAAACAAAACTGCTCAAAGTTACAAAAGTTTAAAAGGACAAACAAACAAAACCTTTTGAACACATCAACAAATGTACGTATCGTGTTACTGGTTGTATTCCAACACAAGTAATATCAATTCAAACTTGTATGTTTCCGAGAAAAGATTTCATACATACATAGACTCACGCCTGTTTCCCGGAGGGGTAGGCAGAGACTACGGAACGCCATTTGCAACGATCCTGATATACATCTCTTGCTTTATTCACTTCCATCAAGTTTCTCATGCATGGTCTTCTGTTTGGGGTACTTCAGACCTGTCTTTTTTTTAGGATGTCTCCAATCTGGTCAGAGAACGTCCGCCTAGGTCTTCCCCTTCGTCCTGTCCCATTCACATTTGCCTTATATATCTTCTTTGTCAGTCTTTCGTCATCCATCCTCTCCATGTGCCCAAACCATCTTAACATGCATTTCTCGATGCTTGTCACTACATCTCCTTTTACCCCACACCACTCTCTTATCACACTATACTCTGTCGGTCAAAGATATACCACAGATAATTCTCAGTGCTCTCATTTCTACAGCATTTATTCTACTTTCAAGTCTCTTCTGCCATACCCAATTTTCACTACTATACATAAGGGTAGACACTAACACCCCTCTATGCACAGCCAAACGTGCCTTTTTGGACACGTTTTGACTGTTCATAAACGCCTTCAGCGCTCCATTCACTCTATTACCTGCATTAACACTTCTTTCAATATCTTCTTCATTCTCACCATCTCTTGTAAACAACGTACCTAAATATTATATGTTTAGGTACGTTGTTTAATGTCGTATACAAAGTCATTCACTTGTTCCACTCGCTGTCCATCGATCAAAACATTACAAGCCGTACAAGAAAAGATTTCAAGTTAGTAAATGATATATTGTACAGCTAAATGTAATCTTTTCTTTTATTTATTTAAGTAACGAAACTCGTTTAATGTTAGTAATACAAAATGCTTCTACTTTGTTTGAATTGTAGATTTATTTATATTCATATATTAGTACAGTATTATTTTTATAACTGTGTAACTAAATAATTATGCAGCGATTGTAGAGTAAAGAGCAAATTAGTCTACTTCACAGAGTTTCGGATTGTACTCACGGCACGCACCGACGACTTTACAGGTAGTATAACTTTTCTGGTTTCAACATAAATATCGACGGTTGAAAGGCTAATTGGTACAAGCGAAATTTTTTGCGATATTGAGTTATACGAGTATACATATTCGGAATCAGCAAATTTTTTTCCGTCGTTTGAGTTAGGTTTCAACTTTTTTGACTACTTTTATGGCGCTTAGCACCTACAGCAAAACAGACCTCTTTTCTAAGCTCATTGATCTATACGACACAAAAGACAAATTTGAGGATTCGATGACTTACGGCCATTTTCAATAATTATTCGATCCTTACATGGATTTTGAGATTCGAGATTCGTGATTGACATATTTTGTATAGAGCTTATGTCAAAAATGAATCTAAAATCTACAGACCTATCTATAGTTCGAATATTGAATTCCGTATTTAGGCTATTTTGATTTTTCGAACTTTTATAACGAGTGTCGATTAAGGCATTTGGCTTTTTCGCCGTAGTTGTAGTTTTGTCTTTTGGCCTATTTTGCATTAAACCAAAACAATAAGCTATGTCGTTTGGCGCATTTTGCATTCAACTACATTAAAATCTTATTGATGTAGCTGAATGATGGCCTAAGCTTCTATATCTACTAATAATCTAGTAAGGGGTCCTTTTGTTTCATCCTGCATCAAACTACTTCACTCTGGTGTAACACCATAATGTTGCTTACAATCATTGATTATCATTGTGCTTATTCAACTGTCATTTGACATGGTGCTTAATTCATTTTCACTCGTATTGTTTTATTCTAAGTCGATGCTTGAGCCAGTTTACTGTCAGCAATTTTTTTACGGCCGGCATTTGAACCATTTTGCCTTTCTCAAAAGAATACTAAATTTGATGCATTTTGTGTATTATTTTGGAAATTTGATGTTGTTTAGCCCATAAAATTTCCAAAATAATACACAATTTACAACAGTAATAGCTTAAAAAGATTCCTTACTTAATTATTTATATACTGTACCTATAAAATAAATAAAAGTCTATTAAAAAGTTGTATTTTTATGATTTTTTTTCCAAAAAAAAAAGTTCAATCCATCCAAGTTTTACTAAATGTCGCTTAGGTCAATTAGCCTTTCAACCGTCGATATTTTAATATAAAGCTAATACTGAAAGAATTGGTTATTCAGGCCAATAGGCCAGTAGGCCATGTGCATACTATAAATATCAAGATGAAACTTTAAAGCCCCAAGTTTCGGTCTTGGCTTCCACTTTCGGCTTACTTTAAGTTGTTACAAAGAAACATGTAGAACTTGTTTCAGTTTTTTGTTCAGCTATTATTTCAGAATATTATAACTCTTTGGTCACGTTGCGTAAGTTTATTTTTATTTTGATAACATTTGCCTGATAATTTCAAAACTAATTTTTAACTATTTGGATATATTAATATGTAGTTTTCTTATGCATACAATTAATGTTCATTTTAATTAAATTGAGAAAGTCTGTGTTAAGCGCTGTGGGTGAATCTCATTAATGAGCTTAGCCATATAGTTTGTCTATTAAATTTCGTGTATATATAATAAAAAATAAAAAAACTAAAACCCGACTACGACAAAAAAATCGACGCTGAAAAAGTATGAAACAAAAATTTCAGGATGCTGAAATAAACAAGGTTACCGAAAAAACAATAACAGAACAAACATAAGAGCCGCAGTCACTCGTTATTAGTTAATTTGTTACGGTTCTATATAACGTGTGACTACGGCTCTTATTTTTATGACCGACTCCTCATGACATTCGTAGCCCTAACACTTTCGCATTGATCAATTCATCCGCAAAGTTTTTAGCATTGACACAAACTCGGAAATATCGAATCTAGTGTTGCGAATCCAATCTGTGAAGTTACGGTTTTAAGTGATCACGTAAAAGGTATCCCGGAGTCGTGTAAATATAAGATTATTAGAGGCGAAGTAGATATTATAAAACTTAGTAATAATAGATGGATATATGTCCAGTCCGATATCGCTAAGATATCTATTAATTATTGTAATGGTAATTTAGAAGATTATGATATTGTTGGTACAGGTATTTTGAAATTACCTAAATATTGTAAAGCTAAATAGCTATAAATTACTTCAGTGAAAACCTTTCAAATGATATCAAACACGGTGTATTTATCTTAATATTTTTTTAACACATGATTTTATGTCCACTAGAGGGAGCCACTTTAAATTTAAGTTTAATATTTTGGAAATGTGCATGTGACGCCCTTTCAAATGATATCAAACACGATGTGTTTATCTCATTTTTGTTTTTTAACACAACACTTTATTGGCGCTAGAGGGCGCTACATTGAGTTTTGTGATACGTCTTTAGCCTATGTTCAGCGGACGATCAAGACGGTTCTAACAACACCTCATTTGTCGACTGCCGATAAGTAGCTTAGGAGCTATGAGGGAACAGATGAACATACACACATACATACATACATAGCCTGTTAAAATCATAACCCTCCTTTGGCTTTGCCGTAGTCGGGTGAAAATTAAATATAATACAAAATTTTCAGGCATAGGTACTTCCTACTACATGTTTCCCTAAGACAAGTAACAAAAATTAAAACATGTAAAATAATGAACACACACACACACACAGACTCACGCCTGTATCCCCGAAGGGGTAGGCAGAGGCATTAAACGCCCACTTTTCGCCAGTGTTTTGATCCCACGTAATAGGTGGCGAGCCTATTGCCGCTTATCGGGATATTTTGTTTGCCAGAGCCTCGTCCGTTGATCGGCAGGTGCACCACTTGCAGGTGAGGTTGGCTTGGGACCCTAAGTTCTTGGTGGGAACCCTATGCACCCAATAATGAAGTAAAACAAAAATCTAATTAGAGTGAAGGTATGGTAAGGTAGCTTACGGCTAAGTCATATTATTTTTCACTTGACCACCCCCGTGACTACGCCCGCATAAATTATGCACTTGAGTCTTTCTCAGAAATCGCACTATCTATTGGTTAAAATAGTACAGATATCCGATTGCAAAATTTTTGGGTTTATCGTGTTCATGGTTAGCCTGGATGACCGAGTGTCTTCATATTACTATGCGCAGCTAGTTACGTACAGTAAATTCGTAGTATTAAGCAAAAAACTGTAACCATATACTCCCCTTTAGAGATAAGAACCGTAGTAGGTACCATAAGTTAGCTCTAAGAAATTTGTACAGTATTAAATCAGTTGAGATTAAAGACTCAAGGCCACAACATCGTGTCTTTTTTAAAAGCTCCCTCGGTTCGCCACGAGCATATCTGGCGCAGTCGGTAGGATTGTGGCAGTCGTCGTCCTAGCGAATCAAACTCTTTGCGAAGACACGGCACGAATCAAACTCTTTGTGTCCGCGCTGCTATCCCAACAAGAACCCGTCGCGAACTCTGGGCAGCATGAAGCACAGTCACCAGTCACCGCTCAACTCACCAGGTAGATGGAGCTCTACTGGGGGTAAGGTCAAACTCTCATACTACTCAGTATCCCGTCTTTTGCTATTTCCCACCCTTATAATTACTTTGTGTATTTTATATTGTGTGTGCGTGTATAATTGCCTTAAACTTACAGGTGATACAAATACGTATATAGTGTATATCTGTGTGATCTAAAATCGACACCAGATACTTACACATACTTACCTTAGCTTTAGTTATATACATTTATTATAAATTTATACAATGCCTCAGAACGCTAACGCGCTCGCTGAACTAGCCGCAGCAGCCTCAGTAATAAATAGTTCAAAACCAAATTACGAACTATTAAATAAACTTATTCCGTCATACGATGGCAGTAACAAATCATTGAACTTTTATATAAGAAGTGTAGGAAGTATATTAACCGCGTATGTTATAACAACAGATGATTCGACAGCGATCTGTCTGAACAAAACTCAATAAGCTATTTCATTGGAAGTTGATATCGAAGATTGGACATCCATTAAAGCCGCTCTAATTAATCGATTTGGCGAACACCGAACCGAAGTTCAGTTACTTTAAGAGTTATTACGTTGCACGAAATACCAAAACGAGACGTGCGAACAATTTGGTAAACGAATAGGAGATCTTTTAGACTCACTTTGCGGAGTAGGCCTGTCCACCAACAAGGACAGTGGTTACTATCAAACCCTAGCAATCAGCACATTTATAGACAACCTAGATTACAACGTAGGCTTAGGCGTACGTATTAACCATCCGAAAACCCCTGTCAAAGCTATAGCGTTAGCCAGACAGGTAGAAGCTCGAATCAAACGTTCAGATACGAAAAGCATTACGCAATCCACCCCGAAACCTAGCATAAAGCCAAACAGTAACTTTAATCGTCCAAACAGTAATTTCTTAGTGCGTCCACAGCAGTTATTTAAAAGAGGACCAAACGTCCCGTCGTCAAATACACCTAGCTCACGTCCAGCTTTACCAAGTTCTAGTAATCAATACAATAATTACCCTAATAATCAGTATAGTAATTACCCCAGAAATACTCAATTTAATACCCCAAAACCTGCTATAAAACAGGAAGAAAAGGCGTTAGTACCCGTATATAGATTAAATCATAATTTAGTAAATAGCGAGGACCGTAGCGAGTGAGTCAGCTACGACACCTACGCCGTAGAACAGGAACAAGACGTAGACGATTCCCCAGATAACGATTTTTTCCCGAGGATTGGATAATACAGGAGGAAACATAGATTACGTAGTAGATAAATTACCACATATTTACATCCGCGAATTTGGTGGTCCGTTTCTCATCGACACCGGAGCTACTCACTCATTAATTAGTGCCGCAGTAATAAAGAATCTCGATAAGGCCTGCATTAAGTCGGAACCTTATACTATCTCAACACCGTACGGAGAATCATGTCATGAGAACGTCGCGTACATCCCGTTACCAGAGATAACAATCAAGTAACATTCATAAGTTTATGATTGTAGATTTAAGCGAACAGTTTCACGGTCTTATAGGAAGTTATATTTTATACAGTTTAGGTTGTAGAATAGATTACAGCGAGAAAAATCTTTATACTAAAACAATTTCAATAGATTTTATCTATCAAAATATAAGGATTAAACGAAATATTTACGCATTATCTCGCGCACTAATAAACTCGATAGATTTAATAGAACCAAGCACCTCTGCTGCTCCCCAAGTAGACTTAATAAACGAAATTGATTTATTGCAACCTTCACCCAGTAATATTCCCACGGTTAGCTCAGAATTCCCACGGTCTTCGGAACAACCGTCACAAAGCGAAAATTTAGACCCTAACGCGATAGACATAAGAACACTTTTAGATATGCCCACTACACTCGATACCGAGTCTATAGAGAATAATACCAGTAAGATACCGAATAGTCCCGATGCAATAGATAAACAGCTAAAGCAGATTCATGTTAGAAAGTCACCCGGTATAGAATACAGAGTAGAGGATAAATCTAAAAATAATTATACGATTAAATACGTTTACATACCCATTTAAAATACGAAAGAGGAAATAATTAGATTTTTACGAGAACATACAATAGCCGATAGAAAGTTTCATATATATTTCCATGACGAAGAATTGTTTCCCTTATTTTGCGAAGTATACGATAACGTTTTCGATCAACGCGGTCCCAAACTGATCCGTTGCCTAACTAGAATAACATTGGTACATAAAAAATCCGAGCAATTAGAAATAATAAAACGATAATAATTCATGAAAGAAACTATCCATCGTGGTGTCCAAGAAACATATAATAGAATACGGAAAAATTACCATTGGAAAAACCTTTTTCTTAGTATTCAAAAATATATAAACGAGTGCGAAACTTGTCTTAAAGCGAAATACGAAAGAAACCCCTTACGACTCCCTCTGGCATTAACTGAAACACCTTTATACTCCAGATAGGTAGCCAAACAATCTTTACGATTGTAGATAAACTTCACTAAATACGCGCAAGCCGTCCCTTTCAAGCAACTACAAGTATTCACGTAGCGGAAGCTTTATTACAGATACTCTCAGTAACAGGAGTCCCTAACCAGATTACAACCGATTCTGACTATAAGTTTGACAACGAAATTATAAAGGAAATAATATTTCTATGTTCTTAGCATAAGATAAATATTCACTTTACAACCCCGTACAACCCCAATTCAAACTCCCAATAGAACGATTTCATTCTACCATTGGCGAATTAATTAAATTACAGAAACTTACCGATAAGAGCGACAGTAAGATATTAATGCGCAATGCAATTATACCTTATAATAACTCTATTCATTCAGCTACAGGTTATACGCCCTTTGAACTACTATACGGTCATACGAATAGTCGAAACCCATTAGAATTATTTTATACACAGGAATTCTATCAAGATTATGTGCAAAAAACACAAAAACTTAATGGAAACCGCTCAGAAATTAGTGGCATTAAAGTTGTCATCTTAAAAGGAGAAAACCATATTAAAAGCCAATAAAAATGGCGAAATTCCACCTTTTAAGATAGGCGAAATAGTATATAAACAGATAGCTAAGTCATCTCGAAGTAAGAAGACCGAGCCAAAGCATTTAGGACCCTATCTATACAGTTATACATTTACACTTTTCGATCTTCTTCGCTGGCAACACTAGCGAGCAGTTGTCATTTCCCTACGTCTATATTAATTTAATTGATAAAAATAGTTTTATTTAGTTTTAATAATCAATTATATGTGCAAAGTAAAGTGTATACCCATAAACCTTAGCAATAATTGTTGGTGTAACAGTATATTAAAGGACTAGTAACAAAACCTTGCTGGAAAACTTGTGGCGGACTAACTGTCAAAGTAACGGATAACTAATACAAGATTCAAAATCAACTGGAAACCCGGGGAGTATTGTTTTCATAATTCTTTACTTATCCCTGTACCGTTTTATTTTTATATAAGTAATAATAACTAAAATACACTATACATCACATACATACACTGCTCATTACACATGAGCGACGTCAATTTACAATACACAGCGGCACCGTTTATGTCTCCTTTTGCTTGACAATTTGTGGAAGCAAAATCGATGACGCAAAACATTTGCCTCAGACACCATATACTACATGACACTATACACAAAACATAATTGTTTATTAGATAAATTATTAGTATAAATAGTACTACAGTGTTACACAGGTCCATTTCTATAAGTACCTACATTCGTGATATTACAATCATCCAAAGAATTTTTAAATGATTTTAAAGTAATTTAATAACAATAACCCATTACTATTAACTGATATAGTCTTATTAACTGTTTTTTTATTTTGTTTTTATAATTAAATACTTACAAGAAAGTTTATAATAAGTATTCATTATTTTTTCTATGAGTAGAACTTCCCCAATAGTTAGTACCTATTTAAAATAAACTATTCCTATATTTATTCAATTCAGTTCTTCTAGTTTTATGATCTACCTACATTATTTCCCTCTCAACTTTCTATCCACCCATTTCATAGTTTCTCTCTGTTGACTTTACTCACACTTCCTTACATTTCAGGTGCCTACGGGGTAGGTCTGTTCAAATGATGACCCGCAGAATGGCAGCTCTGGAGGACAAACTACAGACCACACTTAAGGAACTGGAATCCTCTAAAATCCTGTGTAACCAGCTGCTACAGGAAAGAGAGGACAGCGAAGAAGAAGTAAAGATAATAGTCGACAAGAACACTGAACTCAAGGCACAGTTGGCTGAAATGCACACACACCATCTCGAAATACTTGAGCAACATGAACAACTTCGATTGACGGTGTCCAACTTCCAACAGTGTATGGACACTCATGAAGAAGCTCTGAGACGTGTTGCTGAACTAGAACGAGAATTGAGTGAAGCTCATAACACCATCTCTAACTTAGAAACTCTTAAACACAGTGAACAGATAGCGAATACCTGCAGTCTATATCATGAGTTGGTTAGTAGTGAGCCTGATCATGTGTGTATTAGGGAGCCTGTTGTGACAATAGACCTGACCAGGGATGATACCATTATCATGAGACCCAGCTTTTCAAGTCACAAAAAACTTAAACGCTATATTAAAGTTAATAAACTAATTAAAAGATGTCATAAATCTATGAAAAAATATAATGTGCATAGGGTTAATTTAAATCTCAGAAAGGAGCGCATTTATTTACTTGATCAACTATCTAAGTACTCTAGAAGTTTAGAACATAGTAGAGTAGTGTATGATACTGACACTCATCGCTTGAGGGAAGAACTAGTACTTAGGGAGAGCACCTTAAATGAACTATTTAACAAATATCAAGCTTCTCAACAAGAGCTGAGCAAGCGTATAGTAGAGGCAGGTGAGCTAGTAGACTTGGTGAGATGTAATGCAGAAATGTATGAGTCTCTGACCAATAAGCTCTTATGTCCTTGTGCTCACACTCACACTCCAACCCCAGCAGAGCCATTGAGTACCATACTACCTGAGAATTTTTCTGATAATCCACAAAACCAATCCTCTTCACAATCAAATATGATTAAATCTAGGTTTTCAACATCAACTAACAAAACATACATTTTTTCTGATAGGCTAGGTCATAATTTTGGTAGTCTTCTCTGTGAGTATACAAACCAGTGTGTTATAAATTATTGTAGGCCAGGGGATAGTTACAGTAGTTTAGTTAATCAGATTAAGTTGCACCCCTTAGATGAGAGTAGTACGGCCATATTGTTGTTTGGTAACAGTTTAACTGTAAAAAGACAGCATATCATAGAATGTGTTGAAATGTTATTAGACCTTAATTCCAGATTTAGTTGTAAATTTATTTTATGTGCTTTGCCATATTCAAATGACTTAACACATACACAAAACATGCTCATACACAAATTAAATATGTTATTATATAATATAACTTGTCGTCATAGTGACGCAATATTGTTTTTTGACGCTAATAAATTTATTAGTAAATTTACTTTAACAAAAGATACAATGTATCTGCCATTTTATATTAAGCGACAGATTGCTAAACTATTAGCATACAATTTACAGCAAGGAAAAGACCCTTGTGTTTACAATTTATTTGATAGGGTTAGTACTTGTACTAACAACGTTTTTATTAACACGTCTTGTGATTTAAACTCCAAGATAGGACAACAGTTAGGCTGCAGTATTTGAATATAGTACACCAAAACATGCAGGGCCTATCTGGCAAAGAATTAGAGTTAAGTTTATTTCTAGAAAAATATGATGTAAAGGTTTTGTGCTTAACTGAACATTGGTTAAAGAATCATGAGCTTATTGTTATAAATGAATATTATACGGTGCAGAGTTCGTATATAAGAATGCAGGCTATTAGAGGCGGTTCTCTCATAATAACTTCAAATTTATTAAAATGTAAGGAACGTAAAGATATTGTTAATTTATCTATTGAGCGCACTATTGAGTTATCCTGTGTGGAACTAGACCTATATATAGTAATTTGTGTATATCGACCTCCTTCTGGTGACTATAATCTATTTGAGACTGTTATGGAAGATGCTATCAATAAAATTAAATGTAGTAATAAGAATATTATAGTATGTGGCGATTTTAATATTAATATTTTAGAGAATTCTTCACAGTGTATTAGATTTCTGAATCTTTTCAAGTCATTTAATTTAAGTAACCTATTCTGTGAACCTACTAGAGTATCTGCAACATGTTCTACTTGTTTGGATAACATATTTAGTTCTTGTGCTGCCACAAACCCAGTAGTAATTAGTTCTCTCCCTTCTGATCACCGTGGACAGATAGCTAGTTTTCCCTGTTCAACATATGATAAATCACGTATAGTAGAATGTAGGCCTCAGACTACCAATCGTCTAATACGTTTCAAAAATAATATTATTGCTAAACTCAATACCTCAATATTAAACTCACAAAATCCAAATACAATTTATAACTCACTTTTTGGACTAGTAAATAATGAGTTTCAAAATACTTTTAAGAGTAAAACTGTCACACTAAAGGGTACTATGGGATCTTTTAACCAGTGGGCCACTATAGGTATATACAAAAGTAGAGCCAAGTTATTTGAATTATATGGTATGAAACAACATAGATTTGACTCACCTTTTCGAGATTATGTAAAAAAGTACTCAAAATTTTTTAAACAAGTTTGTATTATGGCAAAATCTAAATTTATTAGTAGTAAAATTAAGCGTTCAACAAATATAATTAAAGAAACGTGGAGCATTATAAATAATGAAACAGGAAGAGCTCGACCACGGAAAAACCAATTTGAACTAAAAGAAAACAATTTATTAGTCACTAACAAAACTCAAGTAGCGCATATGTTCAATAGTTTCTTTGCGAGCATACCTTTAACAACTACTAGCTCTTTACAATCATCATCTTTAGACGCTGGAAATTTTTTGCTTAGCAGTGTACCTGAATGCAAGAGCGTGTTTAGATTCGAGCACGTTACCCCGCGAGATATATTGATCGCATATAATTCAATTAATATTAAAAATACCGGCGACTTTTGGGGCATTTCAATTAAAATTTTAGGTACTATAGTTGATACTGTTGCGCCTTACCTATCTATAATTTTTAATCAATGCTTTGACCTAGGCGTATTTCCGGATTTGATGAAATTAAGTAAAATTATACCCTTATTCAAATCTGGCAGTAAAAATGAAATTAATAATTTTATGCCCATATCTATCTTGCCGGCATTTAGTAAAATATTTGAAAAGATTCTTTTAAAGCAGCTATTAAGCCACTTCAATTTAAATAGTCTGCTTCACAAAGATCAATACGGGTTTACTAAAGGTAGATCCACTACTGATGCGGGTGTTGCTCTCATAAAACACGTTTATAGTGCTTGGGAGTCATCAAAGAATGCTATTGGAGTGTTCTGTGACCTATCTAAAGCATTTGACTGCGTTCAGCACGACACACTACTGCGTAAGCTCCGCCACTACGGCGTAGAGAAAACCGCACTTAGTGTTGTCGATTCGTACCTGCGGCAAAGATTTCAGTGTGTCGATGTAAATGGGACTACATCCTCTAAATTACCTATACAGCTAGGCGTTCCACAAGGCTCAATTTTAGGTCCTTTTCTATTTCTAGTATATATTAATGACTTACCTTTTTATTTAAAAAACATCTGTGATGTCGTACTTTTTGCAGATGATACGTCACTTATTTTTAAGGTAGATAGGAATAGAAATCAATTTGATGATGTAAATAATGCACTATTACAAGTTACACGATGGTTTACAGCAAACAACCTAGTACTTAATTCTAGGAAAACTAAATGCGTTAAATTTGCTTTACCTAACGTTAGACAACTGGGACCTAATATTATGCTAGATAGGGAGGAACTTGACACAGTAGACTCTACAGTGTTCTTAGGTATTACATTAGATAATAAGTTACAATGGGGTGCACATATAGCATGTCTAGCAGGAAAGCTCAGCTCTGCTGCGTATGCCGTCAGAAAAGTTAGGCAACTTACTGACATCGACACGGCTCGTTTAGTATATTTTAGCTATTTTCACAGTGTTATGTCCTACGGTATTTTGTTATGGGGCAAAGCAGCGGATATTCAGAATATCTTCGTTCTACAGAAACGAGCGGTACGAGCAATATACATGTTAGGTGCAAAAGATACTCTTAGGGAACGCTTTAAGTCTATAGGAATTCTTACAGTAGCCTCGCAATTTTTATTTGCTAATATTTTGTACATTAGGCAAAATATAAGTTTATTTACCTCAAAAAGCGATATACATAATATAAATACTCGAAACAAGCATAGGTTATATGCCCCTTATCATCGTTTACATAAAGTTAATAATTCTTTTGTAGGGCTAGGTATTTGTATATACAATAAAATACCAATTAGTCTTTTAGAATTACCATTTAGTACATTTAAAGCTAAAATAAAAGACTGCCTTATTAAGAAAGGTTATTATACTATTAATGATTATTTCAGTGACAAGGATAGATGGTCACTTACACTAGACAACTCATGATCTACTACTTATTTAGAATTTATATAGATACTTAGCATTTTTCAGTTTATCATTATATAACATTTCTAGTCCTTTTAAATTATTATTCGTTTATCATAATTAGGTCATTCTACTTACTACATCTACATTTGCATTGTTGTTCCCCAATTATTTTTTTTAATTTACTGTACTGTAAGATGAATATAACTCGTTATCATGGTCTGTGAACTAAAGTTTTTGTAATTTTGTGTATTCATATACCGTCACTTCTGTAACATACATTTCCACCATAGTTCTGAACATGGTCACGAGTTGTATACATTATAAGTCGTAAGTGGATGCTCCTGTTACACAATATTCGCATTGGAAGGCTAACTAAAACATATCATTTAGTAACTACATTAATTGCTTAAATATTATGTCTGTAACTGATTACTATCTACAAGTAATTTAGTACAATGTGTAACAGTTGCAGCTCCTTACAAAAATGAAAATATGTACCATAATATTGGCAATTTAAAAGAGTGGCCTCGAGTTTTATTGCCCGTTCTTTCTCGTGGCTCTACCTATTGCTTTGCGAACGAAGCAGTAAATGTAAATGTAGAAGCATTAAGTAATTTAACTTTAAAATTTAATTTTAAAATTGACGTTCATAAGCGTCACATTGTGACCTAGATGAATAAATGATTTTGATTTTGATTTTTTGATTTTGACACCCTAATAATATTATAGAAATAAAAGGCAAGCATATAAACTTCAAATCGATTAGAGTCCATAGTAGGATGCTCAGACGTCCCTCTTCCATTACAGAGTCTTCTGATGGCTCGCCGCCGTCAGCACCACCCACGCAGCATCAGACGTCATAGTACAGCCGATAGCTAGCGAAGATGGTTTATTAGTTAGCTAAAGTTTTACATAAGATAGATACATATGGTTATATGTATATATCTTATGTCAAACTTCTATACACTTATAATGTTAGTTACATATATGAATTATTTAGATTTACTACTAGTATGTATTATAAGTTAGTGTTAGTCGAAAACTCGAGACCCACGAATTCAGAACGATACGTTTATCGTGAACAGATTAAGTATATGATTAGTTTAATAGAAAATAAGATCTTTTACATTTTACCCAGATCTAGTGTTAGAAATAGACGTGGTTTAATTAACGGTTTAGGTTCAATTATAAAATCAATCAGTGGAAACTTACTACGAAATTCAATATTCGAACTATAGATGGATTTGTAGATTTTAGATTCGTTTTTGAGATAAGCTCCATACAAAATATGTCAAATACGAATTTCAAATCTCAAAATCCATGAGTGGATCAAATATTGAAAATGGCCATTAGATAACGAAGATGGCCTACGTTTTGAAAATAAACACATTCACGTTAGCAAGTATTCAGAAGAATACTATTAGTCTTATGAAACAGGAAGTTTATTTAGTTGTTAGTTCCAGTAGTCGTATTTTGCAGGAATTTTTTAAATAAATAAATAAATATAGATGAATATACCGAGAGTTTACATAAAGTTCAGAATAACTTACATTTATTGATTTATTTATTTTTACATAGGATAGTAACAAACAACAAATCAAGCTTGATTACCATAAACAGATCAATACAATAGTTTTAGACTTGATGTCCAATTATCACTATACACATCATTCATTAATTATAAAGCATCTGTGAGAATAACGTGAGTACATACAAAATAGTTAAAGTTACATACATACATATATATCGTCACGCCTTTTATCCCCGAAGGGGTAGGCAGAGGTGTATTTCTACACCCACTTTTCGCCAGATATACTTTAGTCCCACGTAATAAGGGGCGAGCCTATTGCCGTACCGGGCACATTTCCAGACTCCGTGCTGCTACTGAGAATTTCGTGACAGAAAAACCCAATAACACTGCCCGACCCAGGAATCGAACCCGGGACCCACGCGCACATTTATGCCGCGAGACCAACGAGGCAGTCGTATAGGGTTTGATGTCGAGTTTTCCGTCTCTACGCAAAGATGATATTTGCATCGTGTTATCCCTTAGTCGCCTCTTACGACACCCACGAGAAGATAGGGGGTGGTGACACTTGTATTCTATGCCGTCAACCACACGGATATATATTTAAAGTTAAGTTAAACAAAATTTAAAGTTAAGTTAAAGGATATATAGTTAAAGTTAAGTTAAACAAAAGAGAAAACAAAGTATGATGAGAATTTATATAATGCTTGGGTTACAATCTTAAATTTCAGAATTACAGCTCAAATATAATTATTTTCTTTTAATAAAGAGCATTTAAACACATACAAGCTGTCGTGAAAAATATCAAATTCTGCACAAATAGAGTTGTACTGATAGCACATTCGTGAGATTGGATTATTCTGCGAAACATTATTATTGGTAGCAGGTATAGAAAACAGTTTGGGGATGCCCACAGATCGCGTTGGCGTTTTAAAATCAAGCTTTTCAACAAGTTGGCTATCAATTGAGCCATTTATAATTTTATGCAATGTGCACAAATCACTCATCCTCCTTCTCCTTTCAAGGCTCATCATTTTGAACTGTTGGAGACGATCACTGTAAGCGTGAATCTTTCGTCTCAGAACCAACTTGGAGCATAAGGCTCTAACAAATCGTCTCTGCACTGTTTCTATTCGATCAATATGAGTTTTGTATATAGGTGACCAAATGCATGAACAGTACTCAATTTTTTATTAGCAATTAACTTTAAATAATATTAACAGTAACTTAACTTCGCTTAACTCGCGAATACTTCATATCCACATTCAAATTGAAAAGAGTTTTCAACAAATTTACGATAGAGTAAACACATTACAAACAGCAATCTCTTTTGCTTCTTTAGGTATATTACATCCTAGTATCATAGACCTTGGATTAGTAGTAGCGTTTCATAGTCACGCAGTTCAAACGCGCCGCGTGTGAGACGCGCGCGCCGGCCGCTCTGCCGAAGCTTCATACATTGCAATGAGAAACGCGAACTCGTTTCACAGTGGTCCGCGCGCCAAACGCGCTGTTGAGACGCGCTGGCCGACGGTGCGTGCCGCGCGCGTCACTCTGAAACCAGCCTTACATTTCACTTTAGAAGCATTTGCACTGCACTCCATTCCATAATAATTTCCACACGAGTGTTTCCATAGCTTTGCAATCTTCAATCCTCATCCTTTAACAATTTATTTAGGCTGCTTTCTAAGCTTGTCGTAACAATCTATTCCAGTGGCATCGCGCGTCGTTCGTCGCTTGCGCTGTCTGATTGCATTGTACCTACGCGCCTGCGCTGCCGTATTGTGAACCGGTTAACGGTACCTAGCGACACGGCCGATCAGCTGAGCGGAGTGACGTCAGAGCGAGGAGCGTATCGTATGCTTATCATTGTTTACCTATTTGCTACGATCTATTAATTTTTCGACTGCATTTTATCGCAAGTTCATAATGTCGTGTGAAGATTTGTCGTTCAAAGACTTAACTGCTAAACATAGTTCTATTAAAGGACGCGTTACTAAGTTTAAAAACAACTTAGACATATTGGATACGTTGGAAAGTATTTCACAAATCGAACTAAGCAAACTTGCGATGAAATTGACCAAATTTGAAGCGTTATTCACTGAATTTGACGAGTTGCAATGTCAAACAGAAATTCTTAATGATGATAAACAAGATACCGAGTTAGCAATCAGAGATTTGATTGAACAAGATTTCTACCATTGCATATTGTTGGCTAAAGCATTACTTGAGAAAAATCCTACCTCTAGTCCAGGTTCAGTACATTCGTCAGCTCATTCTTATTGTCACCATAACGATGCTTCTCATGGTGTCGGGTTTCGATTGCTCGAGCTACGCATACCAAATTTTAATGGTAGCTACCTCCAGTGATTGGAATTTAAAGATATGTTCACTTCCTTAGTTCACGATAATGTAAAAATCAAGAATATTCATAAATTCCAATACCTAAACTCTTATCTCACAGAAGAGGCTTCAAGAGTGATTTCAAACCTAGAAATTTCTGACCGTAATTACAACAAGGCTTGGAAGATTCTATGTGAGCGCTATGACAACAAACGTCAATTAATAAACAATCATTTAAAGTCATTATTTAACATCGAATCTGTACGTGAGACAGACAAGTCTCTTCGGTTTATTATTGACCACGTCACAAAGAACCTTCGAGCTCTCAACAGCCTAGGTTTATCTTCCGATAAATGGGATGTTCTCATTATTTATATCGTAGCAGGTAAATTAAATAATACCACTTACTTAAGTTGGAAGAAAATAGGAATCACTTACCTGACATACCTACCTTAGAGCAGTTTTTCTCCTTTTTGAACAATCGTGCAGACGTTCTAGAAACCTCATTCAATAGGTCTAATCAAGATAAATCTAAATATAACTACAATCATAACCAAAAGGGTCAAACTAAAGCCTTAGTAACTACTTCTTCAAGGGAGAATCGTACATCCTCTCAAAGTAGCTCTTCACTGCATTGCGTAGCATGCAATGGTAAGCATTATTTGCACCAATGCAACGCTTTCAAAGGCCAATCAGTAGAAGACAGAACTAATTTTATTCATTCTCACAATTTATGTCAAAACTGTCTCCGTAGTGGGCACAAGCTACAGCAATGCAAGGTACCAGGTACTTGTCGAATCTGTAAGAAGCGACACAATTATTTGCTTCATAAATCGGATGAGCCTGAAAATAAAAACAATGTGTCTATTTCTATGTCAGCCATATCTTCCCCTGAAGTATTATTGTGTACCGCCAAGGTTCAGTTAACTAATCCTATAACTAAAGGACACTGCGACAGTGCGTGCCCTCTTAGACAGTGGGAGTCAGTCTACCTTTATAACTGAAGCTGTGAGGCAGAAGTTAAAGCTCTCTCCTCAGTCATCTAATACCGAAGTAGTAGGTATCGGCAACACATCTCTAAAATTAAATGTCCAACGTTGTTCAGTACAACTAACATCCAAGGACAAGGCATTTAACGTTTTAATGTCTTTGTCTTATCTTACCCACTATTTCAGAGAACATACCTAAGGTCGCTCTTGATATAAGGCACCTTAACTTATCCGACTTTGAGTTAGCGGATCCTAACTTTAATGAACCATCTGATCGGAGCGGATCTCTTTTGGGACTTAATAGGTTCAGAACAATATTCCCCAGGGCCGAAAAATCCTATTTTACGAAGCTCTAAGCTTGGTTGGCTTATTTCCGGACCCATATTTAACTCAAAGCCTGTCAAAGGCTCTAAACAGATAATGTGTAATTTTCTAACAAATGAACAATCATCTCCAAACCTACGTGATGAACTGTCAAAGTTCTGGGAACTTGAGAATTTCCCACAAACAAAAGCTCTCAGCAAAGAAGAAAGGCTTTGTGAGCAGCACTTCCTAGCTAACACTACACGAACCTCTGATGGTCATTTTTGTGTCACACTACCTCTCCGCGAGGACCCAATTGTTTTAGGAGATTCTTATGGCTTAGCCAAGAAGCGTCTACTGTTCGTCGTCTTCGTTTAGAAGCTCATTTCCGTAAGCAACCTGAAACCAAACAAACTGTGACGTCAATCCTTGACGCATCACTCGGCCCGGTCGACCCCGCCGCCCGCGCCCTGCAACGGACTATAAATACTGAAGCGCTGGCTGCGCCTGGCCCTTTTTCTTCTGGCGCCTCCAGGCAGACGAGCTAAGTGACCAGCTTTCTTCGACGACCACCGGGCAGGCGGACCCTCATCAAATCCCTTACCATCGCCGAATCACGCGACCCTGTTTATATCTTTTCGAATAACATTTTTTTTAGTAATTTTTTCGTAAGTAAAACGCTTTGCTAAATGATGTTTAGATTTACTTGACGAATTAAATCAATTTTTATTGTAACATCCAACTCATGTTTCTCATTTAACCACACCCTAAGGTAGTCCAACGTTACAGTGGACACCTGGTAGGTCTCTTTTGTTACAGTGGCGCCCACGGGAATATATAGGTAGGGTTTTGTTGAGAATCCGCTGCCCGGTGAGTCCCTTTTTTTTATTTTTTTAACTGTGTATGTGTGAAATCGTTCCAAGAATCCGCTGCCCGGTGAGTCCCTTTTTTTTATTTTTTTAACTGTGTATGTGTGAAATCGTTCCAAAGCAGCGTGTAATTATTTTAGTGGCATATATTATTTTTTGTTCTGTTGTGCACGGAAGGTCGGTTATGTTGCGCTGGTCACAACAGACAATTTTTTTCTTACTACGCATGGTAAGCATTTTTATATTATAACTATTTCTGTTGCCGCGTGTGATAATTAATTTTGTATCAACCGCATAAGTAACAAGTTATAATCGTTTTGCTTGCGACCACTAAATGACGCGCTGTGGTCACATTCATTGATCGCATTCTTTGTATTGCAATTTAAGGCCTCGCGTCCTCTAACGACGTGCTAAGGTCACCTTCGTTGATCGTATGCTTCGCGATTAGCTTTTTTTAAATGCCACTACGGTAATTAAGTGCTACTGGTAATTATTGCTAATAATCTGCTTTGGCTGACTTATGGAACGAATTCACACCCTTCTCTTTCCATTTCTAATATAACCTTTCTACTATAACCTTCTGCTAGTGATTTTGTACGGCGATATATTTCTATATAGTAGCTATTATTCAATACATTTACCGCCTACTAAGGCGATTATCTTTCAAAGTTAAATACTTTTTTTCTTTCTTACTAAGAAAGTTGCATCTTTATTATACCACGTGTACATACCATAATTGGACTGGCTGAGAATGAACGTACCTAAAGATGCCAGCGTATTATATACTAGGTATTTAGCTAGAATTCCGCGTTCATTTATTAATAAAATGTACACGTGTCACATGCAGGTTGCTCACTAACAATAATGAACAAATTTAATCATTGTCTATTTGGTATAAAAATACGAATATCATCGTAGAATTATTGGTTGTTCGTTTTGTCAAATGTTTATTATGCTACAATCGTTGTTTTTGGTCTTCAATTTTATCTTCTTGTTGAAGCCTATGGCTATGTTATGTGAAAATGCATCTATTTATGTATTTACTGTTCATTGTGAACTCAAAAAGTTTTGTGTCGCTAGGATTGTTTCTTTCAATGTCTGGTTTCTATTGAAATATATAAAACATATAATGATAAATAAATGGTAAAATTAAACCGCTGACAGCCGGAAAAATACTAAATAATCAATATGTAACTTGTTCCCTTTTTACAAAATGCTTTGCATCTGGTTTTACTTAAATAGTGCTGGTTATAATGTGTTCTTGTGTTTACGCAAATGTTATTATATCAAACTGAAATTATCAAACTTAATTGAATTGAAACTAACTTTAACGAAAGTGGGTATTTCTACATAAATCAAAATTTATATACTGTAATAACTAAAGCAAATTAATTGATGTACAAGTTTAAGATAATACCATTTCGTATTTCACCATCGTTCATTTTAAACCTAAATGCTGAATAAAATAATTAAACCTTATTATATTACAACGAAAACATGTTTATAATCGATTGGGTACAGTTTCATTCACAACAATGTAAGACGCATATCTATATAAAGTTATAATTACTTACATAATTATTTGTGAAGGCCAACAATAGTGCTTTTATTTCCGAGTTGGAGCTCACAAGATAACGCATTGGGTTTTGTTAACGATTCATATAAACATGCTAACATAAAACATGAATAGTTATGTATACTACTGTTATAAATTGTCGCAGAAGTTTATTGAATGTATTATTGTTACAAAAATCTGTTATTTATCTAACTAAATATCTAACTATCAGATTTGTCTTGGTGATTTCCATATAAAAGATCTTAAATTAACTCACTACAAAGTTTAAGAATCTAATGATTAATGCTCATCACTAATGATCTAATCACTAAAATAACTTAACGCTTTGTTACAAACAGTATAAAAATCTTTAATTCCTAATAACAGTTAAATCATGTACCCAATTATCTTGTTACATATAGCTTTAGTAATGACTGATCGAAATATAATAAAAAAAAATCCCTTATGGCTCAGTGGTTAAAAGGTTGTTGTCGCTTCGGTCTGTGGTTCGATTCTCGCTTGTGTTTTTTTGTTTATTTTAACTATGGTAGTGTATACTATATCATCGACCGTCTCCTTCGATGATGTATTATTAATTACATCTTACTCCGAATATTTTTTGTGTTTTTTTAACAATGGTAGTGTGTACTATATCATCGACTGTCTCCTACGATGATGTATTATTCATTACATCTTACTACGAATTGTGTATTTGCCTTTAATTAATTTGTATCGTGTTCATAAACTAGATAATGACTCGCGGCAATGGTATGCGGTCAGCGCCAAGCGCGCAGCGATGACACATGTGTTCACCGGCTCAAATTTCCATCGCCGAAATCATTGTTATTCCATTTTAAATGAATACAATTTGTCCTTGCAATATTGCATCGACCTTGTATCGACCTTGTTAATGAGAAATTTGTTTGTGATATTGCCAACTGATCGTAATATTGTTAGTATCGTAATATCGTAATATTAGTTTACGACTTATACATTTTCAATTTAATTTTACTTATCGAACCCGGGTTGTCAGGTGGTGCCTACCAACATAGACTGGGTGGCTAATTGCTCTAAAACTCACGTATAATACCTCTTCGCGCGTCGTGTATTATAATGAATACGACTCGCGTCGGGAATGAATGCTGGCTTGTTGATACGTATGATTGTGTGTGGGCCTTTTGAATGTGATGTATTTCAGGTAATAGGAACGTTCAATGCTTAGTGACGTATGAATGGTCGAGGGTTATACTTGTTTTTCTTCTCTTCCAGGGTTACTAGTTGGCTTGTATTTAACCTACTGACACCACCACCACTCATCTGTTTCAGGGTCCCGGAATGCAGTCGCCACCTACCAGCCACAGAATTTTCCCTCCGGGAAAATTCTGGCCTAAAGGGGGGAGTGTGTAACGTCAATCCTTGACGCATCACTCGGCCCGGTCGACCCCGCCGCCCGCGCCCTGCAACGGACTATAAATACTGAAGCGCTGGCTGCGCCCGGCCCTTTTTCTTCTGGCGCCTCCAGGCAGACGAGCTAAGTGACCAGCTTTCCTCGACGACCACCGGGCAGGCGGACCCTCAACAAATCCCTTACCATCGCCGAATCACGCGACCCTGTTTATATCTTTTCGAATAACATTTTTTTTTGTAATTTTTTCATAAGTAAAACGCTTTGCTAAATGATGTTTAGATTTACTTGACGAAATAAATCAATTTTTATTGTAACATCCAACTCACGTTTCTCATTTAACCACACCCCAAGGTAGTCCAACGTTACAGTGGACACCTGGTAGGTCTCCTTTGTTACAAAGCATACACCGACTTCATACATGAGTATGAGGCTCTCGGTCACCTAACTAAACTAACGTCAAATAAATCTAAAAATGCCTATTATCTTCCACATCATCCTGTTTTCAAGGTGGACTCCATCGTCTGATATATTTCATTTCGATGTCCAATATTCTCACCCAAATGTCCTAACAAAGCGATCGATCATCAACGTTTATGATCTTTGATCCACTTGGTCTGTTGTCTTTATGCACGATCAAGCCTAAAATAATCCTCCAAGAGTTATGGAGCCTTAAAGTAGACTGGGACGAACCAGTACCCCAAGAAATTAAGAAATCTTGGCTAAAATTTACAGAACAGCTTTCAGAGCTCTGTTCCCTAAAGATACCTAGATGTATTATAATTAACAATTTCTCCATAATAGAACTACATTGTTTTACCGATGCATCTCAACGAGCTTTTGAGACTACAATTTATCTAAAATCCCTTGACGCTAATGGTAAGAGCAACGTCTCTCTAGTATGCGCCAAGTCGCGAGTAGCCCCAATAAAACCTACTACTATTCCGCGCTTGGAACTTTGCGCTGCTCTGTTAGGCGCTCAACTTGCCAACACCGTCATGCAAGCTCTAAGATGCCCAATCAGTCCTCAAGTATACTGGACTGACTCAACTGTCGTCCTCGGCAGGCTTAGGTCACCCAGTAAGGCGAAAACCTTTGTCGCAAATAGAGTTGCCGCTATCAATGACATAACCGACCCTTCTAGCTGGCGTCATGTACCTACCTCTATGAATCCAGCGGACCTTGTGTCTCAAGGAGTAAATCCGGACCAGGTAAACTCTCCCTTATGGTGGTATGGACCTGACTTCCTTGGGCAACCCGAATGTCATTGGCCTACAGAGCCTTCGCTTGCAGTTGACTTACCTGAGATGAAAGCGCATCCCGCTTTCGTTGGGGAGACTGCACTACCATGTAGTGACAAATTTATTAACATTGAAAAATACTCAAAACTTTTATTTATACAAAATGTAGTAGCTAGATTACTAAGATTTGTTCATAATGTAAAATTCCCTAGGAACAAATTATTAGGTCCCCTATCCACGGACGAAAGAGAGCATGCTATGACTCACCTAGGTAATCAAAATGTCACAAAAAAAGTCATTCATGAAAGAAATAGAATATTTAACCAACAATAAACCTTTAAAACTGACGCCACGCTAACCTCTCTCAACCCTTTTATAGATTCAAAAGGCATTCTCAGAGTCGGTGGTCGTATCGAGACCTCTAACTATCCCTACGATAAAAAAGATCCCATTGTTTTAAAGGCTAACAATCATCTAACGAAACTAATATTTCAGTACGAGCATCACCGTCTCTTTCATGCCGGCCCTCAACTTTTACTGGCTTCAGTAAGGGAGGGCTACTGGCCTATAGGTGGTCGCAACCTGGCTAGACGCGTATATCGCAAATGCCTCATATGTCGTTGCTATAGAGGGAAGACCATGAACCAAATGATGGGTAGCCTACCTTCTGAACGCGTAGAGCCAGACTTTCCTTTCCACGCCGTAGGCATCGACTTTGCCGGACCATTTCTAATAACAGATCGGAAAGGACGAGGTTGTAAAATAACGAAATGCTAAATGTGCATATTTATTTGTTTCCGCTATAAATGCGTTCATTTAGAAGCGGTAAGCGACCTATCTAAGGATGCATTTTTATTAACCCTAAAAAGATTTATTGCTCGCCAAGGAATTTGCAAAACTATTTACTGTGACAATGGTAGAAATTTTGTCGCAGCAGCTAAAGATATCAATAATTTCTTAAATTGTAACAGGAATACTATCCTTGATTTTAAAGCTATCCAGGGCATTGAAATTCGCTTCTCACCAGCATACGCTCCTCACTTTGGCGGCCTCTGGGAGGCTGGAGTCAAGAGTGCTAAGTTCCACGTAAACAAAATTCTCAAAAATACTCACCTTACCTTTGAGGAGCTATTTTCTTTATTTGCCCAAATAGAAGCAATCCTGAACAGCCGCCCCCTTTGTCCTCTCAGCCCTTCACCCAATGACTATACTCCTCTTACCCCGGGACACTTTCTGATCGGCAGACCACTAACCTCGCTTCAATCTCCGTGTCTTCTTGCTGCCAACGTCAACCACCTCGACCACTACAAGCGTCTAGAGCAAGCAAGGCAGCACCTCTGGAAACGCTGGTCTAATGAGTACATTGCCGAACTTCAACAATGCACGAAGTGGCGTAACCAGTGTGCTGCACTAAAACTAAATGATTTAGTGCTCATAAAGGAGGACGCGTAACCCCCCATCTCTCAACGCCGGGGAAGATGTTCGCGCCGCTACCAAACACTCTACAAGCAATAACAACACGCATTCATAAACGCTACACACGCACAGCACACATACATACATTC
This sequence comes from Euclidia mi, assembly GCA_944739405.2. Lineage (NCBI taxonomy): Eukaryota > Metazoa > Arthropoda > Insecta > Lepidoptera > Erebidae > Euclidia > Euclidia mi. The sequence goes on along the minus strand of OX123193.2, from coordinate 14,200,495 downwards.
GCACCACATACGTCACTCAACATTCACCTAGACAGACATTCAAAAGCCACCAAACAAAACGGCCATACTACAATTGTAAACCTATTTCCAATATTAAACCAATGTTATCAAGAAACCATCTTTTCCTGTGTTCATCCCGAACAAGAAGTTTACTTACCTTCACGAGCCCTGTCGCCGCCTCACCGATGACCTCCAAATCTGCGATCATCTGAAATTAGAAGACGTCGACAAGAGAGCCGATTGCATCGTGCAAACCATTCGACCTACGCCCGCAACCAATTGCAAGTTCGCCCATGTTGTCACTAGCAATAACAAGATAGAACATCTTCATGAAAACACCTGGCTAGCAGTCATCCCGAAGGAAGACATCATAAAAACGTCCTGCAACGACGAGAACAGTTATCAACGGATAAAAGGAGTCTATCTACTCACCACTACTGAAAAATGTACCATAACTATAAATAGTATAGTGCTACAAACCCACCATAGTACTATCACTATTCCAGAGACCATTCCGTGCCTAGAAATGAAATAGCCCAAGAAAACGTCACCGTGCACAACATAGAGTTGCAGAACATAGAGTTGGATAAACTACACTCGCTCGCTACCCTAGCCCGCGAGATGAACATCACGCCGATCACCCCTGGCATCGCCAATCAACCCAGCTGGACTTCAATCACCGCATTAGCCGCAGTACTAGCCCTCATACTATACTGCGCCTACAAACAACTCAGATCAACCCCACGACGCCCGGGCCTTCAACCGCCGCCGTGCGTCACCATGGAGATGGACTACGCGCCGCGTCCGTCGGAGTCAGCAGCAGAGCCTCAGCACAGCGCTTCGCCTTTGCACATTCGGCCCTGCGTGCAACCCTCCTCCGTACGCAGCCCTTTGGGAAGGGAGGAGTTACATACAGTAAATTCGTAGTATTAAGCAATAAACTGTAACCATATACTCCCCCGAGATAAGAACCGTAGCACCATAAGTTAGCTCTAAGAAATTTGTATTGTATTAAATCAGTTGAGATTAAAGACTCAACATCGTGTCTTTTTTAAAAGCTCCCTTTATGCTATTTTTACTATTACTCATATTATTTATTTACTAGACGTCGCCAGCGGCTTCGCCCGCGTCAATAGGGAATATGCATGATTTCTTTTTATTGTTGCTATCGTTTATATATGTTAATATGATACTGTAAAAAAATATTAGTCGTGGAGAAGTCAACATTTATTTCAAATTAAATGAAATGAAAATTGCAATGACATAACGCTGTTTTACCGCGCTTTGTGACGTCAGCGTTCTCAACGTTTGAGTTGTTAACTGTCAACTCTGTCAAATGTTTAGAAATATCTGTAAAATGTCTGGTACTGTTTTGACACTTTTGACATATCCTCTGCGAACCGTGTCGTCAGGTCCGTGTCTAGACAATAGCGTTGCGTTTCAACATTTTAAATTTCACTCGTCAATTTTCCACATTTTATTAATTAATATTCGCGATTTTAGAGTGTTTAAATATAAAATAATTTTAGAGGTGTCTTTCTTTACCGATAAAGAATGTCATAAAAATATATTCGCTTAAATCTGAATCACACGCATATTCTCTATTATACATATAAGTCCTCCTCTTGAATTATGATATCTATTAAGAAATCGCATTAAAATACGTTGCGTAGTTTTAAAAAATTAAGTATACATAGGGACAGACAGACAGAAGACAGACTTTTATACTATGTAGTGATTTGCTTAGCCGCGAAAAACAGATATGTGTATGCTGAGAATACACATCTGGGTAGAACAATAATATTCGCAAAAAACAGCCTTCCTTTTTATACAGAGCTAGTCAGATCAATGAATAATGTATATGTAATACGTATACATGGTAGGTATTCTTATTTTGGTCACGTTTGCGCGAAACCGCTTGTAACGCCGCTGATAGGGAATGTTGGGTATATTAAACTTTAAATAGGATATTTTTTTCATGTTTTAACATCTTTGTTATAATTCAGATATTATTGTTTTGATTTGTTGGTAAAAAATACGCATAAGCCTACTAAATAATGCAAGCATAAACATACAGACACTTTTCCGTGCAGTATCAGTTACTCATCGAGAAAAAGGTAACTTTCAGGACAAAACTTAAGGTATATTACTTGTTTTTTTTTTGTACTGCTAATATTATAAGTTGTCTTATAAAGACTCTGCTTGAAGTAATCAATCTGAGTGTTTTACGAGAATTTATTTTATTGAAGTCTTTTAAAGGCCGGTATCTTTATTATCTTCATCCTTCATTTTAAATACTTCTTTCTGGAAAACAAAGAGAAATGTTATTTCTTTTTTTCTCAGATGTGAGTTTTTATTAAACTGTTCGAATCAGGGGATCTATTTTTTTTTGCCGGTAACCCGTCGTTACGTGAACCACACAAAAAACGCTTGCCAGCTGTCTGCAAGTAGCAAAACCATGAGGAAAATGTTTTACCCGTGGACTGAGGCCATTTCAAAATTCATTCTATCGTGATGTGTGATTGTGTTATGCTTTATCGTGATTAAGTACGTATAACAATGTAATTTATTTATTATTATTATAGTCTATATCAGGTTTATTTTCCAAACAAAAACAACGCGCCTAAACGGAGGCAAGTAGCGAAGCGGAAGGTCGTATCGTCCAACATGGTACCTATATTGGACGATGGCAGTGCCTGAAGCCAGAGGCCTGATGCCCATTCTCCCACAGCCAGCAGGCGAGCACGCTCCACAGCGTTGGCCGATGTATTGAGGAGTTTTTCTCGTACCACGCTGCAAAGCGGCCCATCCCATTACTCAGTTGGTGATAAGCCTTTGTCCAAGCGTTCATGGCATCGGCCTTACACGGCACCTCAGAATCAACCAGTGTAGGTGCTAAGATTTTCCTAGTCATTTCTGCAGTGCTGTGGACCGATGACAAGAACGCTGGCAGGCTTACGTCAGAAATTTTGCGAACGCCGAGGCCGCCCAAGGTAAGGATGCCTGTTGCCACACTCAGTCGTTCAGAGCCACATTCAAAATTTTACTTCGGGTATTCTGTATATTTTTGTCAATTTGAATGAGTGGAGTCGGATTTTTCCAAAAAGGTAAAGACCGTAACGCGTGTGTAAATTTAGGGACAAAAAGACAATATCGAATAGTAGTAAAATCCGAATGTATATTAGTTTTGAGTACCCTGTCTGAAATATCACTGAAATTTTGAATTTTCCTGTATAAAGGAATCAAAACCGGTGTCTAAAATTGGGGACCCCAGGAGGCGAAGAGAACTTTTTTCAACTTGGGTGATAGTGGGAGTCAGATATTTGAATTTTGAAAGAATAGAGGATTTATCCAAATTGTCATTAATAAAAATTTCGCATTTGCTTGTATTCAACTTCAAGTCTATGGATAAAAATTTTGATTTCAGGAATGCCAGATCTTGATATACAGTGTCTGCGTCACCTCCCAGGGTTCCATCATCTAGGTATCAGATTTTGAATTTTGAATTTAGTTGGTTTATAACTGGATGGACGGCCAAACTAAAAATTTGTGGTCCAAGAGGGTCACCTTGTTGACAACCGACGGCAGATTCCAAAAGATGTTCCTATAAATTAATTTGGAAGGGTGTCTGTAGCATTGCCAAAGGAAGTTGTAAATTTGGGGTGTTTCCAATTTAATTTGTGTCAACAAGGTGTCTCTGTTGACTGAGTTAAAAGCATTCTTTAGGTCAACCTTCAAGATAACATCACCTCCATTACAGTCAAGGTACGTTGACAAGGCATGTACGGCAGCCTCACAGCCCCCTTTTATATCCCCTGGCGCTGGATGCTTGCTCTGCAGACTTGCGAGTGTGTCGGCAGAGCAAGGCGCCACCACATCGCTACTGAATAAGAGCCTGTACGCTCCCCTGATGTCACCTTCCCTTAGTTTCGACTCTACATGATGAAAGATGGTGCTGTTGCGGTGAGTTTTTGGAGGATGGTATTCTAATTTTGATGCCGAAATATTGCAGTTTTCTTTAATTTTTGTTGTTAAAGTATTTTTTGTAAGCCGGTCTCCTTGAGCATGTAGAATTCTATAAGGGAAAGTGAGTAGCTGTACCCAAGCCGTAATAAAATTCTCCCGGGTGATAAGGCCTATGCAGTGTGCTAGGTTTTGAGCCACTGAAGGCCTCGCACCTGGAGAATTCTGTTCAGGATCGGAATGGAATTTTTTAACTGACTTAAATACTGCCAAAAGGGAATTTTAGGGGCGTCTGTGGGACTGTTCTGTGTAGAATTGAGGCCGGAAAGTACATTTTGGTTTTTATGAATTTTTCCTAAATGTACTTTGAGGCCCCGTTCACCTTTGAACAAACGTGCTTAAGGACAAATGGGGCAGCGCACCAGGGTAGTCGGTGTGTAAACTTGACTGGTACTTACCTCCTCATCGCTTTTGCCACCGTTATACGACATGTATTACACAATTCACAATTCTTCCGGATGACAAGGCCTATGCAATGTGCTAGGTTTTGAGCCACTGAAGGCGTCGCACCCGGGGAATTCTCTTCAGGATCGGAATGGATTTTTTTAACTGACTTAAATACTGCCTTTTGGCATTTTAGGGGCGTCTGTGGGATTGTTCTGTGTAGTATTGGGACCGGAAAGTACATTTTGGTTTTTGTGAAATTTTCCTAAATGTACTTTGAGGCCCCGCTCACCTTTGAACAAACGTGCTTGGGGACAGATGGGGCAGCGCACCAAGTTAGTCGGTGTGTAAAGTTGACTGGCACTTACCTCCTCATCGCTTTTGCCACCGTTATACGACACGTATTACACAATTCACTAAAAATAAACTTATAACTTAAAAAATAATATTAAAAACAAACAACATAATCAACACAATAGACACTGACGTTTGTCAAGCACTTTAACATGTTTAGTGTCATCGGCCAGTGCGCTAGCGGAGGCCGGCATGGTGGCACATTAGAGCTGTACGTTTCGGTGCGCTTCGGTGAGCCCGAAACGGCGCTCCTCACACCAGCCAGCAAGACATTTTCTTTTCCGATGCAACGTTTTCGACGTGTTTGGCTCTCTTCACTTTTCTTAGTGATCAAACGTTGGAAAGGGTGAAGCCACGTTATGTTTATTCAACCAGATATCGTCACCACTCTGTTGGCTATTAATAATTGTAGGAAAATTAAAAAAAGAAATATTTTAACGGAATATAAACATTTTCCTTCCGCTCCGTTCAGCTGTCAGTGTAATTAAATAAAATGAGAAATGCACATTAAAGAAGTAATTAATCTCTATGCACTGTGCATTTGCAGATTTTAACTTGATTTGTACAATGTACAAACCCCAAGACACAATTTCTAGAGCGGGTGTATTAGAATCTTCTTATTCAAGTAGAAGCTCTTAGTACAAGAATTGTTACTTAGGAGAACCATGGTAGAGCCACCTTCATCCATCTGTTCATTGGATAGAAAGTATATTGGTATCACAAATATAATATAGTGAATAGGTCGGCAAAACAAATAGCGATAACCTATTGGAGATACCGACAGACTGCCATGTAGAGTTTACCAGCTTCGAGGCCACGGCGCGCACCACTTACTTTTCGAGGTTATGTGCGTATCGATTATTTAACTATTGCTTGCTCCGTGCCTCTTAGAGCACGTTAAACTGTCGGTCATACTTATCATGAAAATCTTTGACAGCCATCACCTATAGTGAGTTAGTACCTCTAAATAGATTTTATTACGCTAAACCATGAAATAAAACATCCTTCCATCTTTCAAGCGTTACAAAACCAAAATATTAATCCCACATACATAAATTTACTAAAAAAGTGTATCTAAATAGTTCAGCGTTAGTAAAGCTTACATATACAGGACCATCTTTCAAAATAAAAAATGGAGTCAAACAGGGTGATCCGCTGTCACCAAAACTTTTCACCGCTACATTAGAAGAAGTTTATCGGCTAATACTTCCTGGTTGGGAGGGAAAAGGCATTCTCAACGGAGAGAAGAGACTAACAAACTCCCGATTTGCAGATGACATAGTGCTTTTTTCTTCCTCTGCTTCGGAATTGGGACACATGATTCAAGATCTGTACAAGGCTAGCCTTGGGGTTGGACTGAAGATGAATATGTTAAAGACCAAATTAATGCCTAGTAGCGCAAAGAAGATATTCAACCTCCACTTCCTCAACATATATTATATGTTAAGGATGTGGAGGCTGAATATGTCGAGTACATATTATTATATTTGGGCCAAATAGTTTCTTTTCAGGCAAGACAAGAAGCGAAACTCGCGCGTAGAACAGAAAACGCTTGGAGGAGCTTTTGGTCGATGAAAGACCTTTTGAAAGGCAACCTGCCTATGTCTCTGAAACGCCGACTTATGGACACGTGCATCCTCGCCATCCTCACATATGGTGCCCAGACCTGGTCTTTGACCGCAGATCAGAAGTTCAGCCTCGGGGTTTGTCAGCGAGCTATGGAGGGCAGTATTCTCGACCTGAAAACTACCATACTGCGGCCCTAAAACACAAATCGTAGATGTGTCCCAAAAAGAAGCCAAAGAAGATCGTCAGATATCTCTCGTATGTCTGACGATCCCAGATTGAAAGAAGCCTTGCGACAGACCCAAGTTTAGGTGACAAAATGATTTAAAGCTCTAAAATGCAGAGTGGAAAACAACAGCTCTCGATAGAGAGAGGTGGAAAGAGGGTAGGGAGGCCTTGGCCTACAGTGGGACAGGTTAGTCTGCAAATAAATAATAATAATAAATAAGCCATGGAATATCACTATCCCTGTGGGTTGCGGAGGTCAGACACGCAGTCACTCTATGTCAGTTAAAAACTGGTTAGACTGGTAAGCGAACCCCGGATTGCAACTGGAATAACACTTAGAGAATGATGGAGGATCAGGTTTCCAAAAAAAACCTCTCTTGTCATTCTTCTACGGTTGGAAGACCAATTTTCTCAATATTTTCTAATTAATTACCATGACTTACACTAACGGCTTGGCCACGGGGACCGGCGACGCGACCTGCGACACGACCGGCGACGCAACAATTCGCGCGACGTAAAAAACATGCCACGGGCACACGCGCTCGCCGCCGCGACCAGTGTAGACCAGGAGCGAAACGACATTCGCTGAGATCTTTTTATGAAATTTAGCTCAACATTGTACGGACTTTGGCGGCAATATCACATTTGTTTCAACACGGCAATCGAACCCGAGACCTCATGATCCGCTTACACTACCACAAGATCACAGAGGCAGACTTGATATTGTGTACCTAACCACGGTATTGAAATCTATAGCTACTGTATTTTATCTTTATACAAACGGTTGGAACGCGATTTATACCTACGAGCGTCAGGCTCGGTACCTACCCACCTAACCTACTGCATACCAAACTCAAGGCACTTCGGTATACATTCTGTAGGTACCTACTGAATGCGTACTGAGATTAATGTAGATATAGATAACATCCAGATGTTCCAAATAGCTAGCCTAACTAAAAATTCTAAGAATAATATCATGCTCGCGGATAAATAAACTAAAAATTTTATAGTGACTCAGCTCCGGCGCTAGTCGCCGCGACTACCGCTCGACGCCGTGGCGTGCACCGTACTAATTCATATATTTGTTTTGGTCGCGCGACGTGTCGCGCGATACGCCGTTGTGCCGCTCGGTGCTATTCGCCGGTCGCGTCGCCAGTCGCCGCTGCGCGTGGCATGCTTAGAACATTTCTATACATTTTATTCAGTCGCAAGTCGCGTCGCCGGTCGCGTCGCGCGAATTTTCGCTGGAGCGAATTGTCCGTGGCCAGGCCGTAAGAGAACAAACAATATTTTGATACAAAATGTACAGAAAACTACACCCAATTATAATTGACAGTGTACGGTGGAAGCGTACATTGCGAAATTACATTATTATCATGTCAGCATTTTGACCATTACGCTTTCATATTGCAATATATTTATATAACATCAGTTTACTACCAATCATCAACCGCGTCGCGTGTTCTCATTATCATTATAACATTTATCATTTTCTATCAATTGTAAGTAGAATTAGAATTTTTGCAGTAATAAACACATTCGTTAAACTCCTCGTATCATTTGATATCATTATAACAATAGGTGATAGGTACATCAGCATTTCTTCACTAGAAGTATGTGTTAAGTTTAATAGAAATATGTGTTGCACATTGGTAACATCATACATTTGACAGTAAACATTTGATTCCGCTCGCAACCGAGTGTATTATGCGCTACTGTTTTTCACAATGCTTGGATGTAGCTAATCAGTGGTGTCAAGCGTTTAGCTTAGTTCCTATTAGCTGAATATTAAGCGCTTTACTTACATTTGCATGAAATAGCATTAATTAATGTTTTGAATGTTAAGTTCTACACTATACAGCGTCGGAAACAAATAGGTATTTATACATTAAATAAGTTAAGTTAACGCGATTAAGACCTGCTAAATTATTTTGTATGATGTATACAAATCGCGAAAGTTTAAAATCGATTACTATACAGCCAGCAGTATTAAAATTGAGCCAAAATTATTGATAGTTTGGCTTTGGCCTGAGTTCTCAGTGCAAGACCCGAGCCTTTAATAGGGCTAATAAATCAAGTGGTCTTTGAATATTTTTGACAAGACATCGCATAGAAATACTCAAATAAATCCTACATCGATATAACACACCGATGACGCAAGAACCAAAATCATGTTTGTGTGGCATAGCAAAACGTGTAGTAAAAATGTAAAACTCTAAAGATTGATCCTTTGAACTTTTATTTCAATAATTTTGATTAGATTTACAGTGAATCAAGATCGTTATGCAAATGGCCCCGAGTCTATTGCCGATAAACTAGGTTTCCTGAGAGAACATCTATTGAAGTCTAAAGCGGCCTCTAGCGTACGGTCCAAATAACTTGAATACCAATTCTAATATCGCTTTCAGGCGACTTATTCATTAATCGTGTTGCTCGACGAGATTATCTTACAAAATTTGTACAAAGATATCAACTGCTTAAATCTCTTTGAGCGTACCTGCGTATTAGAAACACCAGAGTGACTTACGCCTGTTTATAAATGCAAGCGAGTCGACAAAGGCACGACAAAGACAATGATTTATCTATGAAGGTGTTATAGAATAACGCAGCACTAGCTTTTGCCTGCGCTCTCGCCCGCGTGTCCGTTATCACAGAAACATTTTAAAAGTAGCCTATGTCCTACTCTCTTGTATAAGACATATTATTATTACTGCTAAAATTTATCAAAAATAATTGAGTTGTTTTGGGTGAAAAAGTAACAAATATCTATCCTCACAAACTTTCGCACGTATAATAGGAATAGGATATTATTATTATGAAGAGATTATATTTTTATTTATTTATTTAAACTTTATGTACGATACACAATGTAAGTACAATGGCGGACTTAATGCCATCGAGGCATTTTCTCCCAGTCGACCATAGGGTGATACAGAGATAATTGTGGTAGGTGTACAAATTAGTTTAAAGAGCTTAATAAATGTATATGACAAGTAACATAAATATGATAATATATAATACATAAATATTTTATACAATATGACTACATATACCTATACATTCAAGATAAATATATATTTAAATCATATAAATAATCACCTATATATATAAATATATATAATATATACAGTTTTGTTGATGTGAAAAATTATGATGATTGTGCCAATAACTCTTTGCGAATATGCTCGCGTGCCTTAACCTTGAACGTCCAACGATTAGCAGCCATCCTGATCTCCAGAGGCAGGGAATTCCAAAAATGAACTGATTGGACAGTGAAGGAAGAGTGGACAAGGCCAGAAGTGTGAGCGGGGCATGAAAGTAAGAGATTGTTAGAAGAGCGAAGATCTTTTGAATGAATCGAGCTTAAGTATTGAATATTAGACATTAGGTATACGGGAGGACTTGGGGAATGAAGAAGAGAAAAAAGAGTCGTGAGAGCGCGCAACCTTCGGCGCTGACGAATGGGCAACCAGCGAAGTTCGGAACGGAAAGCAGACACATGGTCATACTTGCGAAGATTAAAAATAAATCGAATGCAGTTATTGAGAAGACGGTCAAGTTTATCGAGAAGGTCTGCATTCAGGTCGAAATAACAAACATCACCATAATCGATGACCGGGAAGAGTAAAGTTTGCACCAGCGTTACCTTTGTCCTGACGGGAAGAAAATGTCTTAAGCGATAGAGAGTTCGCAGGGACCCAGTAATTCGCTTACTCACGTTCGTGACTTGAGCTTGCCAACTAAGAGATTCGTCGATATGCAATCCTAGGTTTTTGACACTCGAAGTTACCTTTATTACAGTTCCATCAAATAAAATCGATGGAAGAGATAGTGCCTTAACTCTGCTCATCATACGATTACTTCCTATAATAATAGCCTGGCATTTTGAAGGGTTGACATGAAGTCCAAACCTATCGGACCAATGTTTAATAGCAGTCAAATCATTATTCACAGCGTCAATGGCAGCAGTTAGATTATCTACCGTGGCCTGAGAGTATAACTGCAAGTCATCAGCATATAAATGATACGTACACCGAAGGTCAAGGGTCAGGAGATTAATGAAAAGAGCAAAAAGAAGAGGAGATAAAATACCGCCCTGTGGAACGCCAGAGTCGAGAACTCGCCAAGATGATAATGATTCATCAAAGCGAACCGCCTGCTGACGCTCCCGAAGATAAGAAGAAAACCAATCCAGTGCATCAGATGAGACCATAAGATGGGAGAGGATGGATAGGAGAATATCGTGACTGACGGTATTAAAGGCGTTCGAAAAGTCAACCAAGACTAACACAGTAACCTTGGAATCCTCAACGCCCGCCCTAATATCGTCAGTCACTTTTAACAGGGCAGAGGTAGTGCTGTGTCCTGGCCTAAACCCTGACTGAAGAGGACTTAAAAAATTGTTGACATGTACAAAGTGAGTTAATTGTTTATGGACACAGGCTTCCAGCACTTTGGAGAGGTATGGAAGTATGGAAATGGGACGGAAGTGGCTGGGTAATGACGGATTGGGGATCTTAGGTAAGGGTCGGATAAAGGCTTTACGCCATAAGGAGGGAAAGACACAAGAATTTAAGGAAAAGTTAATAATGTGGGATACTGCAGGTAAGAGTTGGTCTAAAATTGGCATAACCATTTGTCGACCAATGCCATCGTATCCCACAGCCTTTGTTTTGATGGACAGGATAATCTTCTTGATCTCACCCGGTGCAACTGGAGAAAACTGAAATGGATCTATGTTAACCTGGTGCAAATTCGCCACGTATTCGACCGTCCGATCCCGGGTTAGATGACAAATTGAAGGAGTAGTGGCGAAATGACAATTAATATCATCCAAGCCGATATTATTCGGAAGGTCGAATTGCTGCTGTTTGCCGATGCCAAGTGTTCCAAGGAACTTCCAAGTAGCAGCTGGAGAGCTGGGAACAATGTTTTCAAGAATATGGCGGCGTTTGGCGTTACGTACCATCTGGTTACACCGATTCCTTGCAGCTTTGAAAGAGGCCCAATTGTCGTCCGAACGATCTCTTTTATATTTGCGGAATGCTCGGTCCCTGCGTCTCATTGCCATTCTTACCCCTATGGTCATCCACGGGGCTGGAGGGCGTTTCAATTTAACCCTTCTAACTGGGGCATGGACATTATACAAGTTGACTAGTACATTATTGAAGATATCAACCTTGTCATCTATAGTGCCAGCCGCCAGCAAAGGCTCCCAATTAATATGCGAAGCATCTTCTACCAACTTATTTACATCCATCCGGGCAAAGTTACGCAGGTGCAACACTTTAGGCTTGGGTTTGGGTGGTTTGAGGATATACGACAGGAATATGAGGTCATGGTGGGAAAAACCGGGAGCAGGATATTGGCCATGACAGGATATGAGGGAAGGGTTGGAGGTAAGAATTAAATCAAGCCAGGTGTCTTCCCCATTGTTGTTTTGGTGAGTAGCTTGAAGTGGTGAATTATGAAGACTGGCTGATTCAATAATTTGGAGGAGCTTACGTGAACGAGGAGAGTGGGGAGTGAGGAGATCTGTATTAAAGTCACCCATTATTATGTGATGTGTATATTCCGACCCTAAAGATTCCAGAATCGCTTCGAAACTGGAGAAGTAGTCAACAGCGGGGGGACAATAGACAACACCCAAAATAGTTTTTACACCCTTGACAATAACCTCCAAAAAGAGATATTCCATCGAGGTAAAGGAGGTAGAAGATGAAGCAACAATTTTGAAAGGAAAGTCGCTACGAATGTAGATTGCAACACCACCACCCCTCCTGTCAACCCGATCATTCCGGATAAGAATAAATCCAGGCAGAGGATAAGTAGTGGAGAGCAGCTGTGGCTTAAACCAAGTCTCGGAGATCAGAACAGCGTGAACATTGACATTACTGAAGGCTTCTAACAGGTCGCTATAGTGGCTTGGCACGCTTTGAGCGTTTAAATGACATACATTAAAATTTAGCGACTGATTAGACTTAACGTTAAATGTGTCACTCACAAATTCACCAAGAGTTCTATCGGGCACCGAACAAAAACTCTCATTAAATGATTCATTGGCAGAACAAAACGAAATATCATCATCGGAACTCATTTGCAAAAAAAATAAAAAATATATATATACTAAATATGAATACTACTATAAATATAGAATTATACTAAAATTAAAAATAATATATATTATATACACAATTAAAAATAAATTTAAGATAAGAAGAAAACTGAAGCAATATATGTACCCAAGTACAAAGCTATTTATCTCTGTACCACCCGCCAGCTTACACACAAAATAAATATTTTAAAGGGAAAGATGAACAAAATTAATCACTAAAACACTAAAATAAGATTGCTTGTACCCATTGTACCTGTACTGAAAAGTAAAAAAAAGAAAAGTTAAGTGTAACTAAACGCATATGACAGCAAAAAAGCTACAATACATTATAAATCACTAATATGTAAGTAATATCAAGTCAAGCAAATCACTAAACATAACATAATTAACTTTCGAAATCTTTGCAAAAAAGAAAGTCTAACTAAAATAAAAAGTTAGCACAGACGACCGTAAAATAAAAACAATGAAACAGTTTAATTAACTAAACATTTGAGTTGGAAATATTCACCCAGTACATAATATATTTTACACAGAAATAATTATGTGAAATGGAACGTAGCATCGAGAAATAATATTTTGACGTACCTATGACGTTATTATAATGACATGCATGACGTTTCTGACAGATAAACAACTTAAGTGTGAAGTGAAATTAAGTGAGTGAATACATTTTACATTTTAAACTGCGGGTAAAAGTTTGATTTATCAATTCAAAGTTAAATTAATGAGCCACCGACACAAAAGTAAACACAAGTACAAACAAATACAGCATAACATGAACTGTTACTTAAAACATTACACAAACAGTTAAATTTTGCGTGGCACAGTTTTTACATTACCGACGCCGGCCGGTATCTTCTTGGACGCAGAAGAATCGTCGCCCGTCACCTTTGGATGCACAGACATCAACTGCTGCAGTTCGTGGGAGGATGTAATCTTACTGCGCGTTCCATCCGGAGCCTTGACGACGATAGACCCATCCAGAGTCCAGCAGGAGCGCATCCCAAAATGCTGTCGAGCCTTAACGAATAACGACTGTCTGGCTTTGGTCAAGAACTCTTTGACCGAAATTTTTGAGGCCTTTAACGCCGTCTTCGCCCTCCATACAGCTGTCCTGAGATCAATTCGGGAAAATCTTACCAGAATAGGCCTGCGATGCTCTTTGCTGGGTGCCCCGAGCCTGTGACAATTAGTGATGGAAGTGTCGGCTACATCCTTCAGAGACATCTTGGTTTTGAGGATGTCCATGACCAGCGTGCGGCAGTCCTCCTTCTCAGATTCTGGGACTCCCAGGAATAAAAGGTCCTTTCGCCTGTGCCTCGTCTCCATGTTATCCAGCATATTGGAGCACTCATCGATCTGCTTGCGGAGGAGACCAAGCAAACCAAACATGAGTTCCCGGAATGTGCGAAACTCCTCAGCCACCTTCGCTACCGTGTCCTTGGCGGGACCCGCGGACTGGATCTGGCTCTCCAAATCGGCCATTCTCCTCGTGAACGATTCTTCCAAGCTCCTCTGTGCTGCTTCAATGTTACTCAGTTGAGACATAGTGTGTGAACGTTGATTTCAATATGTGAAAGTGCTTGTGCTGGCAGGTGGTATTAAATTAGCAATATATTATGCTACATAGACCGTACAACTGTGAGTACCAGTAATTTATATGTTTAAAAGCTTAAATAAAGTAAACTTTTTACTTAACTATGTAATTTTATAATTAAATAAGAGTTTTAAAAAATCGCGCACGTCTATCAGTTTTTAGCACCTACCGCCGAAATTATTTTTGCTGTCTACTACCGACTAAGAGTTTGTAGAGGGTTAGGCAAAGCCCACGGGCAGGCAATTTCATACGGCTTTGTGGTGTTTAGAGAACATTGTGGTGGACTCACCTCCCTTGCCTCACACTTGCTTCACCTACACAGTAAAGACGAGGGACATTCAACAACTTTGTAAGGAAAATACTACTTTTGAGAACTCAGGGTTGCATCCAATTGTCTCTTCATTTAGAGAAGGCTGCTTTTTGAGCAACAATGTATATAATTAGCTATATAACTGTAACTACGTACCTGAAGCCATTTGATCCTGGTGATATTCTCCTCTGTGACAGTGAGAGCTCTCCGCTCCTCCAGCTTATAAGACTCATCGTAGTACGTGTACTCAGTAAATGTCAGCCCACTAGTGGTGTACTGCTGTGTGAAGTATATCGATATCGTTCCGTTCACTATGTCGTGCTCTATTATCCATCTGCACTTGATGGGGACAGGGAACGGGTTGGGAAAGTTTGGGGTCTGAATGATCCCAACGGGGCCTGTGAGTCTCCCGCCGCAGGCTTGGAGTCTTTGGTGTTCTCTGTCAACCTCCTGTGCGGACACGTCTACTGCGATGATGACGAGTGTGAGACTTAGTAGGCGGCGTATGGTTAACCTGTAACAACGAACGAAAAACATTTTATGGATAACAAGACCGATCCACCCAAGATTGGTGACCTCGTTTTGATCAAGGAGGCTAACCTTCCGCCACTCAGATGGCGCAGGGGGCGCATTCTTCGTTTGGTAACTGGGGCTGATGGAGTTCCCCGATTTGCTGAGGTCTTGGTGGACGCTTCGTAAAATGTCCCGTCCGCCACCTTGGATCCCCAAATAAATGTCATTTTCGTTATCAGAATGCATGATAACCCCGAAAATTATACCCATATAAATTTTATTAAAAATATCCCGTCCGCCATATTGGATTCCCAAATAGATGTCATTTTCGTGACCAGAATCCATGAAAACCCCGAAATGATACCCATATTAATTTTATTAAAAATGTCCCGTCCACCATCTTGGATTCCTAAATAGATGTCATTTTCGTGATCAAAATGCATGAAAACTCTAAAAATGATTCCCATATTAATTTTATTAAAAATGTCCCGTCCGCCACCTTGTGAATGTAGAAACTAAAATTTGAGAATTTTGTGTCACACATGTGCGCGCATCGTAAAATGTGACTGTCATCATTTTTTCATAATGCGCCTAAAGAAGTTTAACTTCAAAAATATATGTTTAGCCTGTCCTTATTACTTAGGGGCTTAAAAACTAAATTGCGGCCGATTCTCATCTCAAGTTTTGGAAGAGTATTGTAACTAACACTGAGAAACGATTTTTTTGACTCCGGTATGCGCGTGGCGTAGACAACAGAATTATTGATCTAGTGATATGAACAAATTACTAATCCTCCTCCTCGCGTCGTATTCCTCATTACTGAGGGTCGTGACTCCCCCGCTTAATCAATTTTTCAGTGACTATCTCCCTCCATCTGTTCCGGTCTTTTGCTCCGTGGAGGGCTTTGTGGAGTTCAGTGTTCAGTGACGATCGGATGTGGTCCGACCATCTTATTGGACTGCGGCCTCTAGGTCTTTTGCCGTTAACCTTGCCTGTCACCATCAGCTGTTCGATGTTATGACCGTCTTTGCGGGCAATATGTCCGAAAAATTCTAGTATTCTGCGAAGACAGATGGTGGATAGTCTTGTTTTTATGTTAAGATCTCGCAGAATAGACGCATTCGTGCGGAAGGCAGTCCAAGGGATCTGTAGCATTTTTCGCCAACACCACATTTCAAAAGCGTCGATGCGGTCTCTATCAGCTTTTTTCAGAACCCATGTTTCAGAGCCTTAGCTGAATATGGAGAACACCAAATTACTAATATGGCTATTAAAAAATAGTGGTTGATGCAAAAAGGCTGAAAATTAATAGTTGTATGTATTTCTTAATGCCACATAATAAAAAAAAATATATAATGTCCAAATAATAATTTGTTTTTCGGGTTTGCCACCCTTATGACTTGAGGGTTTGAATAAAAAAAATAAGTTTAAGAACTATATAACCCGACTACGTAAAAAAAGAGGTTTAAAAAGGACGAAACAAGAAAAGTATTAGTACAGAAATGCTCAAGCTAGAGGCGTGTCGCGCCTCTAGCTTGAGCATTTCTTCATTTAATGTGGGTGCCAGAAACACTTACCTGCATTAAACAGACATGGTAGGGAACTACATGTACACCAGTATACAATAGGTGCGACCACGGCTCTAGCTTGAGCATTTCTGTACTAATACTGTTCTTGTTTCGTCCTGTTTAAACCTCCTTTTTTACGTAGTCGGGTTATAGTTTTTAAACTTATTTTTTTTATTTAATCCTTTTCCGTATCCCGGGCATGGGCATGTTAACCAACCGTGCAATATTTACATTGTCACATTTAAAGGAAGAAAAAAAGAAAGATAGGTAACTCAATGCGTCTAAACCGGGCGAATTGTAAATACAACTGCGCTTAAAACGTATATTTTGATAGAAAGAGTATAATATATGTACATATTTGTAATGTACTCACCAAAACCTTTCGGTTGATACCAAACACGTAGTGATTATCAAAGTTTTTTTTTCGAGGTTGGAATCTGAGGTATTAATTCCATAACAGAAAATTTTGATAAAATTTATATAGCCTATGTCATCCGCGCCATTATGACAAATTTATTGACACCCCATTTATTAAAATTTGTCCAGTAGTTTAGGCGCTACGGTGGAACATACAAACATATATACATATACTGCCATAAACATTACCCTTCCTTTTGGCTTCGCCGTAGTCGGGTAAAAACAGATTAGGACCGATTCTCAGGCCTACCAAATATACATACATAATTTCATACAAATCGGTCCAGCCGTTTCGGAGGAGTATTTTATCTAACACTGTGACACGAGAATTTTATATATAATTAGCGGGTAACTAATCCTAGAAGGCGTGGCTCTGCTCTGACGTCACTACTATGCGACACACGCGATGATGGCGTGATCGGATGGTACGACTGGAGGGGGCACGAGCACAGTTGCGACGGTTAGGACGACGGGCTCATTCTCTTGCAAGCCCTCGGATCGGACGGACGTTCACTAGCATTGTCAAAATAGCTTTTGTACATTTATAATTTAGTTTGAAAGTGATTAAGTAATAGTTTGTGAAATAATTAATAAATATTGTCGGTAGCTGTATTCTTTTTTTTAAATAAAGTGTGTTATAAACCTAAATTCAGAAGTGAGATCCTACCACGTTCTGTTGCTATTCCTGACAGTTTTTAAATCTTAGTTTTTGTGTTTAATTTAATTCTCACGTAATTAAACATTATGTCGAAAGACGGTAATAGTAAAAGTAAATCTCGTGGACGTTCCTCCGTTTCGGGACTCGAACAAAAACTTGAAGCATTGTTGTCTCGAATTAACGCGTTGGAGGAAGAAAGGTCGAGGTCTCACGGCGCCGAGGCGGCCTCGTCAGTGCGGTCCCATACGCCGCCGCCACCGCCAGTACCCTACACGCGCTGCGAGTTGGGTGATTCGACGCCGATGCCACCTAACGACGCACCTGGCGTGGCGAACCACCTCGAGCCGCGGTCATCATCGGGTAGCGACGTCGTTGTGAACGAGGTAACGGATAAGTTGGTGACCATCATCAAGGCCCTAAACCCGGTAAGATCTAACCATATCTATACCTCGAAGTTTGATCCATTTTGCATGATTTTAATGTGTGGTGCAGTGAAGTCGACCATGCGCGTGACATTAATCGGTAGGACGACCGCGAGTGTTTGGCGCGTATCGGTAATTGTTTAGTGGGTGATGCCCGTGTTTGGCTTAATGAGTGGACAACTAATGATCGCTCTGGGACAAACTTTAAGCGTAAATTTGAATCGTTGTGCCCACGTAGAATAGATATAGCGAATATTTTATTCGATGTTATGAATACTGACTCTGCCAACTACCCGACTTACGCGGAATATGCTAGACGTTCTTTATTACGATTGAGTATAGTAAACGGATTGAGTGAGGAATTAATATCTGCTATAGTAATTCGCGGCATCACCGACCCACAAATTAGATCAGCTGCTATGAACGCAAATTTACTACCCAAGGATATAGTCAGTTTTTTGTCGATATATGTTAAACCCACTTCTAAGTTGCGCACGAGTGGTAGTTCTCATAGTAGTAATAATTTGCGTAAACGAGAATATTCTGATTATAGAACAAAAGTTAAATGTTTTTCATGTGGTTCATTTGGGCATAAGCAGTGTGACTGCACGAAACGTATGAGGGTATCTAATGAAAATAATAAAAGCCATTCGTCTCCTAGTTCTTCTGTTTCAAATAGTTTTGTACCTAAGCCAACGCCGTGTACCTATTGTAAAAAAGTCGGTCATAAGGTTGAGGACTGTTTTACGAAACGGCGAGCTGAATCGGGCACTAAGTCGAATGTAAATTTTTGTCAGGAGATTATTAATGAATATAGGTGCAATGATATTGCCACTGCAGTGATTCAAGGAGTGCCTGTAGATATACTTATAGATAGTGGTTCTCAGGTTTCCTTAGTTTCAGAGGCGATAGTCAAGCATTTTCAGTGTACTCAAAAGCCTTCTTTTTGTACACTACGTGGTATAGGTAACCAGGATATAGAATCTAGCTTTTTCACAACATTAACTGTGGAATTTCCTGAGATTACATTTGAAGTCGACTTTCCTGTGGTCCCTGATCGGTATTTGAACACGCCTGTTATATTAGGTACTGATGTGCTAAATCGGGACGGTGTAGTATATACTCGTTCACGAGGCACTCAACGCCTTACACGGTCGAATAGGGTTTTTAATGTGGAATTGAATGTGCATGAGTGTAATATTAATACGCCTCTTATTGGCAGCGATAAAGAACGCCTATTTTCCATAATTAATGAGTTTTCGAATTTCTTAGTATCTGGTACGGCGACTACTACTGTTACCACCGGCTCCATGCACATAAAATTACACAATGAAACACCCGTAGTATATAGGCCCTATAAAATGTCTCATCATGAAAAGATGCGCGTTAGGGACATTATTAAGGACTTACTTGACAAAGGAATAATAAGGGGGTCTGAGTCGGAGTTTTCTAGGCCCATTCTTTTGGTGAAGAAGAAAGACGGTACCGACAGGATGTGTGTCGATTTTCGTGCGTTAAACGCAAACACCGTGAAAATCGGTACCCCCTTCCCCTTATTGAAGATCATATTGACCGTTTGGGTAAGGCCACATATTTCACAAGCCTTGATATGGCCACAGGGTTTTTGCAAATTAAAATGGATAGCGAATCCATCGACCGCACAGGTTTCGTAACGCCCGAAGGCCATTATGAATATCTAAAGATGCCTTATGGGCTTGCGAACGCACCTGTCGTGTACCAACGTATAATAACCAATACTCTTCGGTCCTTTATCGAATCTGGTCGAGCACTTGTATACATCGATGATGTTTTAATCCCAAGTTCCACGACTGAGGAAGATCTACACACACTCCGGGAGGTATTACGGACTTTGACTACTGCTGGCTTTTCGATTAACCTTAAAAAGTGTACTTTTCTTACCAAAGAAGTTGAATATTTAGGACGCACTATTAGCCGTGGTCAGGTAAGGCCAAGCGCGTATAAAATCGAGGCACTAGTCAAGGCTCGAGTACCCAGCAATGTGAAGGAGGTTAGACAATTTCTTGGTCTTGCAGGATATTTCAGGAGATATATTCCAAATTACTCCTTGATGACAGCATGTATAGCCAACTTGCTACGCAAAGGTGTGCAGTTCTGTTGGACTGACGAACACGAACAGGTTCGTAATGATATTATTTATCGATTAACAAATGAGCCAGTGTTGTCCATCTATGATCCGTCATTGCCCACAGAGGTTCACACCGATGCATCTTCGCGGGGTTATGGCGCAATTCTAATTCAAGTAAGTGCTCAGGGACATAAGAAACCTGTTGCATATTTTAGCAGGGTCACTCAGGGTGCGGAGCCTCGCTACCACTCCTATGAATTGGAGACCTTGGCAGTTGTCAAGGCATTACAACATTTTAGACACTATCTAATTGGTAACAAGTTCAAGGTTGTCACAGATTGTAATGCCTTGAAACTCACGCAACGTAAGAAGGATCTATTACCGAGAGTGGCTCGGTGGTGGATGTTCTTGCAAGATTACGATTTTGAGTTGGAATATCGTAAGGGGTCTGTGCTATCTCATGCAGACTATCTTAGTCGGAATGCAGTTAATAAATGCGAGGTAAGAAAACCTCACAACTGGGCTCAGATGGCACAGGCCGCTGACAAAGAAGTCCAAACCCTCTTGCAGAAGCTTCATGATGGTGAACTTGATGGGAATCGGTACGTTAAAAGAAACGATATTCTCTATTACAAGCTCGACATTACTGGAGAACAATCTCGTTTCTTGTGTTTCATCCCGAAAGGTCACCGTTTGAGCTTAATGCGAATATTTCACGATGAGCACCAACATGTTGGAGTAGAAAAAACTGTTGATATCATACTCAAACACTTCTGGTTCCCTGGACTTAGACAATTTGTTCGTAAATACATTCAACATTGTATCATTTGCTTAGCCCATAAAAAAGTGCCGCGACAACCCTTACAACCAATCCAGTCTTGGGAAAAACCGAGTACCCCGTTTGACACGGTTCATACAGATGCGTTGGGGCCTCTTCCAGACTCAAAGGGTTACAAGTTTGTTGTCTTAATCATAGATGCGTTTACAAAATACTGCCTTTTGTATCCCATCTATCGACAAGACGCTAACGAATTAAAACGAGTATTTGAGAACGCACTGTCCTTATTCGGTACTCCCAGGATTGTTGTGGCAGACCGAGGACGCATGTACGAGAGCACTATGTTTACAAGTTGGATAAGAGACTTGGGTTGCTCTATTCATTTTATTACACCAGAGATGCATCAAAGTAACGGGCAGGTTGAGCGGTATTGTCGTACGGTTCTGAATATGATTAGAGTAGAAACAAACTTTCGACAAGAGAATTGGTCTGACATTATTTGGAAATTACAGCTCAACCTGAACATTACTAAACAGAAAACCACTAATTATTCTCCTTTAAATTTGTTAATTGGCAGTGATGGTGCAACGCCCGTCATACGATCCGTGGTGCGTGATGTTGCTGTAGAAGCAACGAGTCCTAACCGAGAGGCCCTGCGGGAGCTGGTGCGGCAGCGTGCAAGCGAGCTGCTGGACAAGAACCGCGCTCAGCAAGATGCTCGTACCAATGAGCGTCGCAAAGCGCCCAAGTCATACCAGCTCCATGATTTGGTTTTTGTCCTTAAAACCAGGCAGTCTACCGGCAAGCTAGACTCTGGCATGCGCGGGCCCTACACGGTTACAGAGATATTACCGTGTGGCTGTTATAAGCTCAAGTTGGTCTCTGGTTCATATGGCAAGACTACACAAGCTGCAGCAAAATACATGATACCTTGGCGAGGGGAATGGACCCCTGATGTATGCATGGCATTCTTTGACTGTGAGTATGTTGTGATGTTCGTTTTGTGTACATATATACGTTATTGTGTGCATCCCGAGGGCTCTGCACTTTGTTAACGCATCTCGAGGGCTCTGCGTATTGTTGTGTGCATCCCGAGGGCTCTGCACTTTGTTAACGCATTCCGAGGGCTCTGCGTATTGTTGTGTGCATCCCGAGGGCTCTGCACTTTGTTAACGCATCCCGAGGGCTCTGCGTATTGTTGTGTGCATCCCGAGGGCTCTGCACTTTGTTAACGCATCCTGAGGGCTCTGCGTCTTTTGATCTGTACATCCCGAGGGCTCTGTACCATATTAATTTGCCTAACACAATTTGATGGTTCTTTACCGTCGACTACTAAATTAATGAACTGTTTCTAATGCAAACAATATAACTGCTTCTAGGTGAGGAATACGAAAGTCAAGATGGTTTACTATGCAATGAATCAATGATAACACTCAAGGTAATTCAGATGTGCAGCAGCGTGTTGAAGTCCATACTGAACAAACAAAGTGCCAAAATGACGACGCCAGTCTACAACCATCGACATCACGCCATACCGATGAAGGGGCCAGGACGCACTTTTGTCAGGAGAGGCCGAATTAGCGGGTAACTAATCCTAGAAGGCGTGGCTCTGCTCTGACGTCACTACTGACGCGATGATGGCGTGATCGGATGGTACGACTGGAGGGGGCACGAGCACAGCTGCGACGGTTAGGACAACGGGCTCATTCTCTTGCAAGCCCTCGGAGCGGACGGACGTTCACTAGCATTGTCAAAATAGCTTTTGTACATTTATAATTTAGTTTGAAAGTGATTAAGTAATAGTTTGTGAAATAACTAATAAATATTGTCGGTAGCTGTATTCTTTTTTATAAATAAAGTGTGTTATAAACCTAAATATATATAGACTAGAGTATGACCCTAGCTTCACACATACACATATTTGTATTTCTATTCTTTGGCAAAGTCAAAAATAATGTCCTCCTATCCTATCACATTATACAAATGACCGCTTTGATATCCGCCTGTTATATATAGGTACCTAATCAAACCAACAATATGATTCCACGGGTTGTCATTTCTTCACAGGGGTAAATTAACCAACAAACAAGCCTTATTATTCGAGGCAAGCATAGCGAAAATTACCGGGGTCTCAGTGCTCCTGAGAGACTTATAAATAAGTCCGTACAAAAGCGTATTCACGTCGCGACCGTAGTCAAATCACGGTCCACAGTCCCTCACCAGCCCACACAAAGACCGCGACTCGCTAAAAGGTCAGCCTGCCGAGACAGACAAATATTTTTTTACACCAATCATCGAGCGCCCGTCTTGTTGGCAAATAAATCACACCACAAACACGAAGAAAATAAATACGATCTTCTGCGATGGAATTTCGTTTCATTTCTTTGTGTAAAATAGGTTCTGACTCGCTTTGTTTTGTTCTTGACATTTGAAGAGATCAAATAACTAAATATTGCTCAGTTCAATATAATTTCAACTATCATTGGCCAAGCGTATTATCCGGTCCATTACAGTTATTAAGTTCTGTGCCCGAGTCCTTAAACCCATCTCACATTCTCTGTTATATTAGCTTTAAACTGGGCATGCACGTTTCTCACATACATTCTTAAGAAATGTTTCTCTCTAGATGTACATTATCTATTCTTATTCGAGCAGAAGTCAGTCTCCAAGGAGATCTAGCCTAGAATCATGTTATACGTACAAGAGCTCTGCGCAGTTTCTGTTTCAGTGGGTTAGCTATTTTCTCAGCACCCCATCGACAAATATATCTTTTTAAAAAGCTATTCTGGCGTTATATTATTATAAAAAACATACCATTCATCAAATATTATGAATACATAGAAATAATTCATAAAATTAATAAATTATCTGTCCCAGATGTTGGGTATTTTGGTATCTTCGCCATAGATAAATAATTATAAGCGTCAGTAACGTAAAATTTGTTGCTTTCTTCGAGAATCGAGGCGTTGATGGATAAAGAATGCTCTTAAATAATTAATCTTGTGTTAACTAAATTTTTATTGTCTTATTATTAATGGTGTACTACTCAAGCAATTAATCGGCTTTTTTCCCAGTTGACTTACCAAAGAGTTAGGCCAGTTATTGCTTGTTACAATTTTACTTAATCTCACACACGGAGTGACGACACGAGGTGTCTTCTTTTTAAATATAAAGTTGCCATTGGAAATAAAGTCTAAATTGTATCTCCTAGCAAAAATGCTTCAACACCAAGAAAACGTAACATGTGCCATTTATAATGAAAATTATAAGTTATATTTCCTTTTCAACAAAAAATACACCATTGAACCATGCCACGAATGCGGTCCCCTAGAATATGTCAATAACAGAGCTAATATGCGGTTACGCCCATTTACGTCACAAGCGTGCTTCCTGACAACGACGTGCTAATGGCCGTGAAGGCACTCTTACGAAGAGTTTCCATTAGACAGACTTGATACTTCACGGACGCCAGCGGAATATAAGTAGTGAGTAAGTACTTCTAATGTGAACGCGCTATGTACATAACATAGGGTTGCATGTCTCATATCGTAGCTTGAGTATATTATGAAAGTGAGGTATTCATTTTGCAATGTATAGTTTCTGATGTATTAAAATTGTCATCCAGCCACACTTAAATTCACACAATGAAAATATTTATCTGCGTATTTTTTATCACGTAGCGTATTTCTAAGGTGCAAATATTGCGCACTATTTCACCACACATCTCGTCATTTACACATATGATATTTACCAGGAAGTGCAAAAATATCGGAATATCAACATAATGGAACGTGGTATATATTCGAAAAACATTTCATCATCAAAGGTTTATCAGAGGAAAAGAACACAATTTGCAGAAAATATAATCAAAACAAACGAGTCACACCAATTTCACATCCTTCCTCATTCTTCCTAACTATCTTTTATATCTATCTTCTGAATAGTTTCCTCAATGAAGGAAGGTTGCAATAGTCGACCACGTCCGTGTGTCAGTCACGTAGCTTCGCTAATCAAATTGTCGACGCCGAAGTGTAATCAAGGCGACATGAAGATAACTCGGTGCGAAATTAAACCTTATATTAAATCAACGTAAGCCGCACACTCGATGGGTTTTGCAAACTTGGTTTCACACGAAAGTGTTATTTAAGCCGATGATGAAATTTATTTTGGTAAATTAGTAAGTAATATTTAGTCTTATTACGCGGATGTAACATTACGACAAGGTAATTATAAAATGGTTATCGGTTTGATTGCTTAACTTCTTGAATTCTTTCATTGAAATCGAAAGAAGGAATTGCGATTTTCAGTTTTACCTAGTAATTCTTCTAAATGAATATAAATTAATAATTAATTTGCCTCCTAGAACTAGCCAGGATATATTATTTTCTTTACCCTTGTAAAACTAGTTGTAACACGTTTTTTTACTAAAAGCTAACCATGCGAATGGTGTGGTGCTTGAGCTAGTAGCTGCAACTCCAGGCTTGCCTGGTCTTAAATAGCAACTTAAGTTCATACACATTATTTCTGCTCTTTCTTTCTCGCTAAGCAAAACAGTAGGTTATGTTCGTGTAATTTTGTTGTTGAGTCGAAGTAGATATATACAATTACGGAAAATTATGATATCGGAAAGTGTGCCGTGGTATGCTGCGGATGCGTTTGTTATCTACCAATAACATTTATAATGTTTCCACCATTGCTAAAATGGTGGAAACGGTTATTAACTTTTGTAGCTTAGCCAAAACATTCTTGATACATATCCACAGCACATCTGGCGGACAAACACCCTGACAATAGCATTGAATAAATTATAAAATTTTCATAAAAGGTATCATTTCAGAAATTCAATGTATTTATTCGTAGGGAGACTATTACATTGTGTTCCCCACGGTAAACAGCAATCAGTAAACTTTTATTACAGTTTATAGTAGGCTGTTGCTATAAATTTGATGACGTTTACATTAGCCTGGCGGCAAGTTAGTACCTCGTTTGTTAACAGGTGTTTGTACGCTGATCACGATAACAGCTACATTATAATATTTTAAAGCTTGTGTTCGCAATCTGTGGCTGTAAAATTATTGTCTTTTTAAAGTAAAATTTGTGCTGCCATCGGTAAAGTAGTAAGTAAAAATATCACAAAGCTTTGTACAAATAAGGGTCTAATGTATCTCAGTGTAGCTAAGGCCTGAAAATCGTGTAATGAACACCAATAAAAGTCTCATCGCCTCAGCCGAAAGACAATGTTGGTCATAGGCCTCCCCTAAAGCTGTTTACGCAGACCGATCTGAAGCAGCCCTCATCAAACGTGTGCGTCAGAATGGCTGGTTGCCTACCTCATTTAGTATCGAGACAGTGATTAAAAATTGCTACCTAATTGCTACTATTTGCTACCTACAATGAAATAATTGCTACCTCATTAATTTTGAAAATATAAGGAATAACAATGTCACCAGCCATTCTGACGTCAGAATGGCTGGTCGGTGCTTAGTTTGAGTAAACTAAACAGAGTTGAGCTATTGTTTTTGCTTCAATAATTGCTACCTAATTGCTACCTACTCATCTATCAATTTCAGCCTTATAACTATATCAGTTGAAAAGTTATGATTATTTGCAACTTACGTGTGGTTTGCTACGGTTGGCAAAAAAATTTTGCCAACCGTAAAAAAATTACGAAAAAAAATTACAAACACTTATTAATTTATTACAGAGCTTTATTACCTACTTAAAAGCAAGTTAATCATAACGACCACACCTAAATATTGGCTCAAAACATATGCACAGAGTTTAAGTATGAAAGTCAACAAAATATACAAAAAATAATTAATATTAATATATTAAACAATGCGGCATAATCTTAGTGACACTTTTTGTAACCTTATTATGCATGTCGTCGTAACACTGCCGAGAATTTCCACGTCTGCAATGTGCCTTATAGTGCTTAGGTACTGATTTTTAGTCTTCTTCTTCTTTCTTTAGTATAGTGCCCAATCGTTTACCGATGATTCCGCCAACGTCAAGGTGGTTAATAGATTTAATCGTTTATGGAGGTCTAAATAATGTACTGGTATTGGTCGGTTATTTTAGATAGGTAGATAGTTACTTTAGCTGCTATCAGAAATGGGACGGCACGAGGGCACAGAATAGATAGTACTAACGTACAGAAGCATCACTTCGCAAACCAATTTAAAAAAATTGCGACTCTTACTACTAAGCAACAAAGTGCAATTCAGCTCGCATAAGCACTCAGTGCCTTTCACGATATTCACCTAACCGTTCCCGCTCTTTTCTAACACATAACGCTGTCGCTGTCTAGCGCGGAGTGACGCACTAGCTGTGTCGGTTTTACGGCAAGATTGAAACCGAAAAATTAATTATTACCCTTGGTGATGACGATGATAGAGGCGACCACGAGAACTTATATTATTTTCCTGTATTTATTAATGTGTTATTGCGTTTAATGAGGCAGTTTCCTTTATGGGCAAATGTAATGAAAAATTTGTACAATTCTGATATTGATCGACCGACATCCTCTAATGTAGAATCCGACTTTAAAAATATTAAAAAGCTTTTGTGTCAAATCGGTACCAAGTCACAAAGATTACGTGTAGATGAATTCATTATGCAACATTTAGAATATCTAACAGGAGAACTAAAAATAGCAAAAAGTAATTTAATTATTTAAAAAACCCGCCCAAGGAAACCGTTGCAAAATCAAAGTTTAAGTAAGAAGAAAAAAAGTTAATAACGGAATTTACTGATGATTCTATTTTTGCAGACGTACCGACTTGCATAGAAAATTGGAAAGGAAAATTTACGATAAAACCTTAAATTAAAAATAGGGCCGTTAAAAAAATGTTTTGCATTTGTCAAACGGTAGTACAATAAATATGGGTGGTCAAATTGTTATTACCAGAAACACATGTGCACTAGACTCAATATCTTATGCATTGGCTATAGCATATTATGTTGCTGGTTTTATTACGAATCAGATAACAGAAAACAGTGAAAATATGTTTCGTCAGCTTATTAGATATATATGTGAAAACAACGCTGAAGCAGTTTATAAAATCAGATCGGAAATAGCTTTAAAACATTATGCACACAATCAATTCGGAACTACTGTTGACATAAGCTGCGAATGTAATGTTCTTTATATTTTTGACCGAATTTTAGTGGACTGTATGTATAGTGCAGTCGAAAAAGAAGCCTGCACAAATTTAGTTTGCCCCATAAATAATGTGAGTAGAAAAATATCCGTACTTGGATCATTTCGCCTGTTCGCGTCCATTTAGTGCAGTTGGCAAGTTTGAAGGAGAAAATGAAAATGTTCCAGCAAATTGATTCAATGAAAAATTAATGTAATGCTTTCATTATATAGTCTATTTTAATAATAACTTTCAGTTTTGTTCAAAACTTGTTGTTTTTTTTTAAATAGACAAACTTCAAAATATGGCATTTTACCCAGTTTGCGTCCAGAAAAGCCAAATTGCGTCCACCTGTGGACCAGTTCGCGTCCACCAGCTTAGTCTTAACAATATCAGCCTTATAATCATTCATATAAGGGTGATATTGTTAAGACTAAAGAAAGATTGGCTTTTAACAATTTCTACATTTAAGATTAAAGTTATAAAAAATCTACATTATTATCATTATTAAATCACTTTATAGAAACTATAAATAACTATTTATTGTTCTCAACATCGATGGAACTTAAAATCAAAGATAAAAAAATAACGATACATGTTGTCCAATATTGTGGTCTTCGGAATAGCATAATTTTTACGTAATTATGTACATATTGGTCTTATCGATTTCTTCTTCTCACGAATATCACAAAACGCTTTCTTTATTTAATCATCTTTTGTATTTTTTTTCCTTCTTCTTTCTTGTCTCCTAAGAACTCATCTTGAATAGAAAAAAATATGGAATAAAAGAAATTAAATGTAATAATTCAATTTTAAACTCAGTCTTAACCAAAAATGCATTTTAAATTATAAATATATATATATATATATAGAATGTATTTATACGATAATTTCTATTTCATGAAAATATGGACGCAATTTGCTATAATATTTATTTATTTATTTATCACATAACTTTGCCATTACAGATATAACTTAACCTAATTCGACAAAGTACCTAACTTAAAA
The DNA here is from genome assembly GCA_944739405.2 of Euclidia mi. Classification (NCBI taxonomy): domain Eukaryota; kingdom Metazoa; phylum Arthropoda; class Insecta; order Lepidoptera; family Erebidae; genus Euclidia; species Euclidia mi. The sequence continues at coordinate 14,171,305 of OX123193.2, read as the reverse complement.
TATATTATCCCTTGCAGGTATAGTTTGCGTCCACTTGTGATCGATTATTATATCGATTGTATCTTTTATTAGAATCATAATAATGTGGACGCAAATTGGTCATTACAATTGCATACTATTAATGTTAAAATAAACAAAATCCCAATTTCTCTCTCATATTTTAATCACATAAAAATAAACAACTAAAGAAATCATAAATAGACGAGTTCGCGTCCATTGTGGACGCAAAGTGGAAGTTTTATAAATTCGGTGTTGTAATTCGCGTCCACCTTATTTTAATTGTTAACTATAAAAAAAACAAGCTAATTCATAATTCATACTATTCGTCTTTTCATTATTATGTCTAGATACAGCTATATATCCTAAAATTCACATAAAACAATAAAATACTTACCGTCAAACACGCCGCTGCACACTATTTTTTATTTATATCCCGCGCATCTGCACTCTTTTGTTGAACAACCGAGAATAACTAATTTTTTTAAACAGGATAAGCTGGGCGCACGGAACTTTTGTCTATTTGTGCGTGTCTCTTATACGTCGAGGTATTGGCGATACTGACTTTTCATTTTATTAGTGTATTAGTATACTTATTTCCGAGCATTTTTAAAGGGAGGTCCGCAAAATGGACGCGAATAGGGGGATGGACGCGAACAGGCGAAATGACCTTACGCCCAGAGTTAGAAAAATCTGTAAAAGACTTAGAAGAAGCTTCCAATTCATTGTTAATTGATAGAGATATAACAAAATGTCGCCGGTCTAGTTGTGATGGTGTAAAAACTTTTGAATTGATTTTACAAGACGTAATTGCTTTTGAAACAGCAGATAAATATATTACCATATACGACGTGCCCGTACGGCTACATTTCAACAACATTGACTATGATTTAATTTCCATAATAGAATTTGTTCCACCTGAATTTGGTGCTAATGTAGGTCACTATAAGGCACATTGCAGACGTGGAAGTCTTTGGCAGTGTTACGACGACATGCGTAGTAAGGTTACAAAAAGTGTCACTAAGATTATTCCGCATTGTTTAATATATACTAATAAGCGAAACTAATATTAATTGTATTTTGTATTATAGGTATATTTTGTTGACTTTCATACTTGCAACTTATCTTTCAACTTTTTATTTGGTGCACATAAAGCTCTGTGCAAATGTTTTGAGCCAATATTTAAGTGTTGTGGTTATGATTAACTTGCTTAGTTCTGTAATAAATTAATAAGTGTTTGTAATTTTTTTTTTGCCAACCGTAGCAAACCACACGTAAGTTGCAAATAATCATAACTTTTCAACTGATATAGTTATAAGGCTGAAATTGATAGATGAGTAGGTAGCAATTAGGTAGCAATTATTGAAGCAAAAACAATAGCTCAACTCTGTTTAGTTTACTCAAACTAAGCGCCGACCAGCCATTCTGACGTCAGAATGGCTGGTGACATTGTTATTCCTTATATTTTCAAAATTAATGAGGTAGCAATTATTTCATTGTAGGTAGCAAATAGTAGCAATTAGGTAGCAATTTTTAATCACTGTCTCGATGCTAAATGAGGTAGGCAACCAGCCATTCTGACGCACACCATCAAACTGCTTCATTTAAACAGCCTACCTGTCTACCTTGTGAAGATACCTTTACTTCGTGGTCCAGTGCGAGGCCGTCTCTTTTGATATTACATTACTACAATAGCACTATTGACCGTAGTAAAATTCGTCCGTATTTTATTCAAAGTTCTCTACGTAGTTTTTCGTTTCTTTGTTCTGTTCGGCATATATTCTTTCTTCAACAATAACTTACGTTGATAGAATCGGCACGAATATTTGATATCTTTCATTTTCAATACATTTTCCAAGTAGATCAAACATTTAAGTTAGAAAGTTACTTGAGTGAAATATAATGGATGATGAATGTAGTTCAAAGAGAAAGTTCTAAACCCGTGTTCTATTCAACAAGTGAGTTGCAAGTGCAACACCTACGTGTTTGAGTAAGTTCAAGTGTTAGCCGGAACGATAAGTACAGACTCTGTGGTAGTAATTTTATACCCAGTGAAACTTGGTTGTACTTACAATCGTTCATAGACAGGTGAAGCTGTAAGCGGATTATAGCTTCGTTTGTTTGAAACTGATTGCGATAGACTGTATTTACTTCATTCATCATCAGCCTTTAACAGTCCACTGCTGGACTAGGCCTCTCCTTTTAAAGGAGGAATTGGCCTACTATATAACACGCTGGACAAACGGGTTGGTATAGGGTTTGTATAAAGTTTTCCTTGTCTTACTATGTATTTACTTAGTTGTAATTTATTCAATGAGATATAATAGTCTTGTTTTCTGGTATTATTTTGAATTATAGATGAATGTCTGGATATGATGTCAAAGTAGCATTGTGAGTCAATAGAAGGATTTGGTCTAGTGCACCACGTTGGGCAGATGCCAAGTGGAGATACCAACAGACTACAATGCAGAGGGTATCGGGTTCGAATCCACGGCGCGCACCAATGACTTGTGTCGGGTGTCGGAGCTATGTGCGTATTAAATTGTTAATTATCGCTTGTCCTGTGCCTCGGAGGGCACGTTAAGCCGTCGGTCCCGGTTGTCATGAAGATCTTTGACAGTCGTTACAGGGCGTTAGTACCTTCTCAATATGCTTGTCACTAGTCAAAACCATGGAATACAGCTATCCCTTCGGGTTGCGGCGGTCAGACAGGCAGTCGCTCTGTGAAAAAGCTAATATTCAGCCAAATCTGGTAAGACTAGTAAGCGGACCCAAGATTGAAACTGGGTTAAGGCTAAGAGGAGGATGATGACCACGTTGAGCAGACTAGTTGGCATACGTTTTGCTGTTGAGTTTGTTTTGATGTTACTTCTGCTCCCTGTATTTTTCTTAGTCGCTTTTAACGACACCCACGGAATGAAACGAGCAATTGAAATTTTGTGTTCTTAATATGTCACCACAAAAACTATGTTACTTTATAAGAATACTAGAGGACGCCAGCAGCTACGCCTGCATTTTTTTTAAATTTACCCGTTTTTGCTGATCCCGTCGGAATTTCGGAAAATCCCTTCTTAGTGCACCCCTACGGTCCCCAAGGAACATACATGCCAAATTTCAGCTTCCTGCGCCCAATACTTTCGGCTGTAGCGTGTCTGTCAGTCAGTCAGTAACGCAAGGATTTTATATATTAAGATAATAGTACACTACAATAAAAATTATTGCATTTCGGGATACCGAATGCTATTGAAACTTTAATTCCTTGTAGGTGTTATTAGACTTGATCTCCATTTTCTTTCCTTGCGCATTACCTAGCAGTAAATCTTCAAAGTACAATGGCTCTGAACGCCTACACCTTATTTCGATAGCATGTTGAAATTCTCGGTAGGTAAAACCAGCACACTTAATAAGTTGTTTTATCTTTCATTATCGTGGGTTCGCTAAAACTTGAAATTTGGAAAAAAAATCATAAATACAGGAATCAATACCAAAAAATTAAGTTTGGCATGTGAAGAATTTTATTTTATAGCAAGGTTTTAATATAGGTACACATGTAATAAGTAAGTATACAATACATAAAACCTTTGCCCTAAATATATTGTCACAAATATTTAGCCAAGCAAACATCACATCAAAGGATTTTCCTAACAAACGAGCTTTATTAAACAAAAATATGAGTTAACATCGAATCTTCAAAGTAAAATTTATTCGTGCATATTTATTTATGGGCTGGAGTGAAATGCTGTCAAATAAATCAATTTGAATATCGAGAATACCTTTAACATGAATGATGCAAATCGAGTGTATGCTAATATTGCCACTGATTATGCTTCGTGGCTTCACCCACGTCAAAATATACACTTCTCTTTGTCTAACCTTCGCCCTCTTTCTTATTCTTTAAAGAAAACTTATTTGTATCCGAGTATAAGAGTATTCAAGTAACGAACACAAATCACACGTAGAGCCAAGTCAGCTATTTGTGGATCACACAAAATGTTATCCTATACGATGTATGCACTCTGTATCATGAAGAATAAGATTAGAGGTCAGGATATATTTGCATTGTCAACATAGAAAACTATAATTAAGTAGACGTCGCCAGCGGCTTTGCCCGCGTCAATTATAAGTATAAACCTTCCTCTTGAATCATTATATCTATTTAAAAAAACAAAATACATTGTGTAGTTTTTAAGATTTAAGCATACATAGCGACAGACAGACAGAAGACAGATTTTTTTTTATACTATGTAGTGATGTAGCAGGTGTTCGTAGATATTCATTTACTGTATATAAGAACATATCTTAAATTTAAAAATATTGGTCTTTCTAAAACTACCAATAAAATTATATTGCTAAAGTATAGTTCGCATGTTAATTAATTAAATGTGAGATCATCCTGTTCCGTTTAATTAATTACCTTTGAGATACACTTGTTTCAAAAGATTCACTTTAATTCAATATACGAGTCGTTTAAACCGTGTAGATCTTAATTCAAAAGAAATTGCAAAGAAGTGTAATAGAATCCTGGCTTTTGAACTGAATTCAGGTAAACAGAGAAGTAAGAAAGTACACTTAAAGATTTTCTCAACATCTTCTAAAATTTCTAGCTATTCCGAGTGGTTCAATTCCCTCATTTATTGCAGGTTTTACTTTTACCCCCAGTGAGATCTCCACCATGTCGTGGTCGGGGCGCACAGTAACCGTGGCTTGGACACCCGAGGTGATCACTCCCGGGATCTCTCTCACTCGCTAAGAGAGATCCCGGGAGTGGCCTCTCCGCGTGCGCTTGGAGGGGCATGCGCAGGATGCGTCCAAAGGTGACTCACTCGTGCTGCAACTCCAGTAAGAGCGCCAATCTGTGGAACCTACTGATTTTTGAACAAGTTAAACAAGAACGTCTTTCCTGTTCCAGCGCCCCACGCTTTTACAATCAAATATTATAATTAAAAGCACATACATAGTTTACACTTCAGCCAAGAAATAGAGACAACTTGAACGATCCATAAATTATTTTTTGTTTTTACGTGCATTTATAAAAGCGTGATTTTCTAGTGTTTTTTAAACTATTACATACATACACATACATATCGTCACGCCTTTTATCCCTGAAGGGGTAGGCAGAGGTGTATTTCTACACCCACTTTTCGCCAGATATAGAATAGAATAGAATAGAATATTCTTTATTGTACACCATAAAACATTTTATGACATTCATACAAAATTTACAAATTGTACAAAAGGCGGCCTTATCGCTATGAGCAATCTCTTCCAGGCAACCTCTTTGGGTGACAGGAACGATGTAGGTTAGCATTAAAGTTCTGTGTGGTGCAATTTAAAACATCCAGAATAAACAATATAATAAACTTATAAATAAGGGATATACCTACACATACATATAAATTCATACATACCTACTACTATATTCAATATACCTACACATATACAAAATTCAATATACTTACACATATACTATATATAAAATACATACTAGGTATAACCACATTCTATGTTATCAAATGGATGAAAGGTAGTGCGTTTTTAACATAGCTTTAAATATTTTAAGGGATTTTGCGCTTCGAATTTCTAAAGGAAGTCCATTCCACAGGCGTACAGCTTGGACAGTAAAAGACTTATCAAAAAAGCTTGTGGAATGCATTGGCATTTCCAGCGTCAAATCCTCGGACGACCTCAAGGACCTTATATGTGTGTCATTAAGGAACTTAAAACGTTCTTTGAGATATAAGGGGGTACTAGGATTAAACAAGATATTATACAATAAAGTGAGAATGTGAGTATTTCTGCGAAGTCGAATCGGTAGCCACTTGAGCTTATTGCGGAATTCTGAGACATGATCATATTTGCGTAGCCCAAATATAAATCTTATACAGAAATTTTGGAGACGCTCAAGTTTATTTAGTTGCTCCTCGGTGGGGTCAAGATAGCTGACATCAGCGTAGTCAAGGATTGGTAGAAGCAAAGACTGTACAAGCGCAATCTTAGTGGCAGTTGGTAAGAAATTGCGTAACTTTCGTAAAGATCCAGCTGATGCAAAAAGTTTTCGGCTCGTTTCTTGTAACTGTGGTCGCCAAGACATGGTTTCATCAATGTAAATACCAAGATTTTTTACATGTTTACTAAACGGAAGGTCTTTTCCATTGAAATTAATGCTTGGCAAATCAGACCAGTTAATTTTGGAAACCATTCTTGGGCTGCCAATAATAATCAGCTGCGTTTTGTCCGGATTTACTGTGAGTCCAAATTTCTGCGTCCAATCACAGATTCGCGCCAAGTCCGTGCCAATCGTTGTACAAGCGTCCGCTAGTCTATTCAAGGGGGCTTGCGTATAAATTTGCAAATCATCTGCGTAAAGGTGGTAGGATGAAAGTAATTTGTTTGAAATAGAATTAATAAATATAGCGAAGAGTAAAGGGGATAGCACGCCACCCTGTGGAACACCTGCAATCGTATTGGACCAAGCGGAATAGGTATCATCAATACGTACACGTTGCCGGCGTCCAAACAGGTAACTCTGAAACCAGTCAATTGCCGATGGAGATATGTTAAGAGAGCGTAGAATACCAAGTATGATGTGCAAATCTACGGTGTTAAACGCATTGCTGAAATCAAGTAAGGATAGAACAGTTAGATTGCCACAGTCCATACCTAGTCTGATATTATCGGTAACGTGAACTAATGCAGTAGTGGTACTGTGCCCTGGACGGAAGCCTGACTGGTATGGATTTAAAAGGGAATTTTTACAAAGGAAGGAACTAAGTTGTGAATGGATAAGACGTTCTAGGACTTTCGATAGGAACGGTAATATGGATATAGGACGATAATCTGTTAAAGTAGAAGGCTTAGGTTTTTTAGGTAGGGGAATAATAAGTGCTTCTTTCCACGCTGAGGGAAAGACACCATGGGAAATAGACGTATTAAGTATATTGCATAGGACGGGAAGGATTTCATCAAGGATGGGAAGGATCATTTTACGGCTGACACAGTCATTACCAACTGCATTAGAAGTAATTGCCAGTATACTCTTTTTAACATCACAAGCGGCAAATTGCGAGAAGATGAAAGGAGAATAATCAGGCGTTGGTAAAGTTGAAAGATGCTGCAGGGTATTACTTTTAATATTTCCATCAAACTTGGAGGACGAGGAGAAATGTTTATTAAGTGAATCAATGTTGACATTATTAGGAATGGTTTGTTGCTGAGTCTTACCAACCCCTAAAGTTTTAAGAAATTTCCAAACTTTTGCTGGATCACCGTTTTCAACGGATTTATGAATATGTTGGCGTTGTGCTTTCCTACACACCTTATTGCAGTGATTTCTAATAGTTACATATTTATCAACATTTGAAGGTGTTGGCTTTTGCTTCATTAATGACTTTGCGGCACATTTCTTAGCCATAATCCGTTTAATATCATCCGTTAGCCACGGTGCTGGTAAATGCTTAATTTTAATAGCACGCACAGGCGCGTGCACGTCATATAATTGCAGCAATTGATTTGTAAATATGTGGACTTTAGTGTCGACGCAATCTGTGGAAAACAGCGATTCCCAATTGATGTTACTGGCATCCTCACGCAATTTATCTTGATCCATGCCACCAAAATTGCGTTGCAGAATTATCTTTGGCTTCGACTTAGGTGGGCGTATATTGTAAGAAAGATAGATAAGGTCATGGTAAGAAAATGCGTCTGCTGAGCATTGGCCATGCCTATGAACATAATTAAAAGAAGATACCAGAATGAGGTCAAGTAGAGAAGGAGAAGTGTTAGGAAAATGATGCGTTGCATCAAGATTTAAAATTGTCATATTGCAGGATTCTGTAACTCGTCGAAAAGATGTAGTTCGAGAGTCCTGCTTGAGAAGGCAGGTATTAAAATCACCCATTATAATGGTGTGTTCATAAGAAGGAGTGAAGTTTTCCAGGATTTGCTCAAAGGAAGAAAAGAAATTTATACGACTGGAAGGAGAATAATATACGCCCAATAAAACTTTGGTGTGATGAAGTTCCACTTCTAAGAAGAGATGCTCGCCCGCATTTGACGGTGGTGGCTGCGAAGACATAGAGACTATCTGATAAGGAAAATGAGCACGTAAGTATATGGCAACACCGCCACCAGCGCCAAGCGCACGATCATTCCTAATTAGTTGGAAACCTGGAAGTAAATAAGAAGTTGATGATATACTTTAGTCCCACGTAATAAGGGGCAAGCCTATTGCCGTACCGGGCACATTTCCAGACTCCGTGCTGCTACTGAGAATTTCGTGACAGAAAAACCCAATAACATTGCCCGACCCAGGAATCGAACCCAGGACCTCCCGATCCCACGCGCACATTTATGCCGCGAGACCAACGAGGCAGTCGTATAGGGTTTGATGTCGAGTTTTCCGTCTCTACGCAAAGATGTTCTTTGCATCGTGTTATCCCTTTGTCGCCTCTTACGACATCCACGGGAAGATAGGGGGTGGTGACACTTGTATTCTATGCCGTCAAACACACGGCGCGCAACCACACGGCGCTTTTTTTCGTTTTTCGTTTAAACTATTAATTTATTTTATACCTTTTGGTCTTTGAAAATGAAATATTTTTAACATTTATACATTTATTTTAAGTAGGCGAATGAGCCCGCATCCTCTCCATCTCCACCTGTGCGTCTGTATTAAATCGTGTTTTATCTGTCAGTTTATAACAATCTAGCTCTTCAATTAGGTGACCAATAAGTGATTTTACTCTAGTCAGGGCCACATACGCCTGTCCAGCCGCAAAAGTACGAACCCTAACTACACCACTGCGTGGTCTACAATATATAATTGGTTTGTTATAACCTTGAAACCTGATCGTGTCCACAATCCATTACATGACCTTTCTCACAAGTGCAAACACGACTATCATACGATATTCCCTCATGGAATGCCAGTGCCTATCTTCCGGCTTCGTCATCAGACCTTGAAACCTTATTGTAGTTAAAGTTCATAACAAGACTTTTATAAGAAATCCAAAACAGCTATGATACGTTTTCCATCATGAAGTTCCAGGTCATATCTTCCGGCTCCATCATCAGATCAGTTCGACTGTACCATATTATTAAATTATTATCAGAACTACATACAGCTGCCAATTTTCATTACGCTACGACCCTTGGAAGATGGTTAAATTAGTTAGCTTAGATTTCATTACATAGTTAGTTACATACACGACGACCTAATAAAAGCGTGTTAAAAAAAGCTGAAACGCTTGTTTGTCTGATCGGATAAACACGCTAATCTGAGGTACTACTTGATCAATTTGAATAATTATTTTTCTGTAGGATAGCCCATATATCGAGGCACGCTACAGGCTCTATAATATAACGCTATTAGCCACGGGTGCATAGCAGTATTTCTAAATAAAGCGGGTGTAACCGCGAGCTCAGCTAGTCATAACATAAATGATATAGCAGCAGAGTATACAGCGTGACTTCACTCGCCGTTTAAAATTGATCGCTAAAGAAACGCTTGCGTTTTTCTCGCTTTACTTCTACAGATAATTCACAGTTGCTGCAAGTCTAGTAACACCAGGCTAACATTTCACTGTCTCACTACAGCGGGGTTATATAACTTTTTCTATTACCATCCCGCTATCTTTTATTGCACTGTTACCTAGTCGAACTTTTATATTAAAATGTTCAACATTGTAACAATCGTTTTAATTTGGTGACCATCCAAATTCATTCGCGTTGTAGAAGTTCTCTGCTGTTACGACATCCTGAAGATGTTTTTTTCAAATAAAATTCTGGTTTCCCTTTGATGTAATTTAGCTTTTTTGTGTGTGTTTTAATGACATAAAAGAACTCTATAGGCTACCCTCGCAGCTTTTTTTCCCATTGGAAAAGAAAGGTGGAAAGAGGGTAGTAATAATAATAATAATAATAATAAACCCCTCTGGGGCAATCGTTATCTCATCATGAGACTAACGCAATCTCAGAGGGCAGAGTAACAGCTTTCAAACATCACCTTTGTCTTGTGATATATATTACAGGATAGAAAGAAAGCTTACAAACCGCAGGGCAGCTTTGTGGCGAGCTGAATGTGTGTGGCGACACTGCGGTCCCGAATACTTCAGGGAGTCGGTCAGGGCCTCGTCTCCGGCTTGCTTTTACTGGCTGGTCGGAGTGGATTTCCAAGAGCGCCCGCAGGACTCTCGACTCTGGCTTGCCTTAGTCGGCCGGCCAGAGGGAAGTCGCAAGAGCTATTTGCTCGGGGGTGGAAGTGTCATTGTCAAGGGCGTAATTACGGGGAAACCCGCTCCGGGTCACGAGACCCGCGATGGCGAAACCGGTGCCGCACCGTTCTACACCCCTAGCCGCTCACACCGGTGTTGTCCTCTTGTTGCCTTTATGGTTGAGTTTGTTTGCCTTGGCGGCTATTTAGAGAGGGTCCATCTAGTGAGCTGGCGAGTCACCGTCTGCCCCTTTTCGACGTACTATAAGAGTACTTAGGGCAGACGCCGGCATTCATCCATAGTTTTCATCTAAACCTATCCATTAAACACCCATCCCAATAGCCCAGAGTAATTAGTTTCCATATAAGGAGCAATAGGCCCTCACCTGCTGCGGCTAACTCGTGACTGTACTTAATAGTGCGGTGATGGAGGCGCCTCAGTAGGTGTTCCATTACATTCTAGATTAAAACTCTCAAAGGGCCTCTGCGCGTTGGACCTATGTCTCCGTGTACGCCTGCCAAAGGGCCGGGTATTGTTCTAACAAATTAGAATAATACCCGAGAACGAGAAACAAATAATAATAATAATAATAATAATAATAAAAACTATTTGCTGGAATCTGATGGTATAGAACTTTCAGATTTCACACAACTTTGATCTCTCTCTGCAACCAAAACCTACAAATATCTAGGTATGTCGCAGGCACTAGGTATTGCTGAGACTGGCATGAAACAGGCGTTGCAGGAGCGCTTCTTTGGCCGTTTGAGAAAAATCTTGAATAGTTTTTTATCAGGCGGCAACAGGGTGCGCGCCTGTAACGGTTGGGCCATGTCAGTCTTAATGTACTCCTTCGGCATACTTAGGTGGACTCAAACAGAACTTGATACCTTGGATAGAAAAGTCCGTTGACTACTAACTACATACCGGATGCATCACCCGTGGTCGTCAGTATGAGATTGTACATCCCGCGGAAGTGCGGGGGTCGCGGCTTCTTAAGTGCCAAGACCCTCCATAACCGCGAGGTGTGCAATCTCAGGGAATATTTTCTCAGCACTGACGCAGGTGTCCACCGTGATGTGGTCACTGTGGACAACGGGCTTACCCCGCTGGGTCTGGCTAAGGAGAACTGGCGCATACCTGCCGTACTTGGTGTTGAGGAGCGCAAGGAGGTATGGAAAGGTAAAGAGCTGCATGGACGTTTTTAACGGGCCCTGCATGGACCCGATGTAGACTTACCAGCTTCTGTGTCCTGGCTACGTTTTGGCGATCTTTTCGCCGAAACAGAAGGTTTTGTCTTTGCGATTATGGACGAGGTTGTCATGACGAACAACTACCGGAAGTATATCCTGAGGGATGGGACGGTTGACATATGTCGGGCATGTCACCAGCCTGGTGAATCTCTCAGACATATAGTATCTGGTTGTTCTCGTCTTGCCAACGGCGAGTATTTGCATAGACACAACCAAGTGGCCAGGATTGTCCACCAGCAACTTGCCTTAAAGTACCAACTTGTCGACTCTGAAATACCGTACTACAGGTATGTGCCCGACCCAGTTCTTGAAAATGGTCGTGCCACCATGTATTGGGATCGATCTATCATTACTGATAGAACTATTGTGGCTAACAAGCCAGACATAGTAGTGATAGATCGATCTAAGCGCCTTGCAATGATCATCGATGTCACCATTCCCCATGACGAGAATCTCGTGAAAGCCGAGAAAGATAAACAAATAAAATATTTGGATTTGGCTCACGAGATTGTTGACATGTGGGATGTGGACTCGGCGATCATTGTACCGATAGTCGTGTCAGTTAATGGTCTCATTGCCAAGAGCCTCGATCACCACCTCAAGATGCTCGCGTTAGACGGCTGGATTAAGTCCTCTATACAGAAGGCAGTATTGCTGGCCACGGCTCGTATCGTCAGGAGGTTCCTCTCTCTGGAGCCCTAACCACCGGCAGCTTGGTCCCTGCACCCGATACCGGTGAGCCCCGTAATTTTATTTTATATTTTTATATTTGTTTTTTCTAAATAACATAAAAATGAAATATATCATTATGAGAAAAGGTTAAAATAAAGAGAATAATAATAATAATAATGCGTATGTGGCTCTTGGCTATTAGACCATAATAATAATATGGTCTAATAGCCAAGAGCCTCGATCGTCACCTTAAGAGGCTCGCGTTGGGTGCTTGGGTCAAGGGTCTGATGCAAAAGGCAGTTCTTCTCGACACGGCTCGTATTGTGAGCAAGTTCCTGTCTCTGGAGCCCTAACCACCGGCAGCTTGGACCCTGTGCCCGTTGCTGGTGGGATCCCACGGTTTTTTTATATTTTTAAATGTATTCTATTGTTAGTGATATATTTAAAAATGTAAATTAAATTTGAATAATGATGAATAAGTGAATAATAATAATTTTCCATTGGTCCATGGACCCGTCAAATAAACATTAGTACGAGTATGTATATAATTAATCGTAACAGTTAGAAAATATTTATAACGTATCTGGCGTTCATTACTTGTACAAACGAATATAGCATTTTTTAAATTAGTAACATAATTCAAATTCAGCTCCTAATCAACTTTACAGAAGACATTATTTATTTATTTATTTATTTTTAAAACTTTATATACACAATGCGTATAGAAGGTGGACTTAATGCCTTAGGCATTTTCCGCCAGTCTACCTTAGGGTGGTGCAGAGATTAAAGGTAGGTGTATGTTACCATTAATTTGGGACTGATGTAGTTTTACTTAAATATAATACAAAATACATAAATATAAATATATACTATACATAAATATACACTATACATAAATATACACTATACATAAATATACACTATACATAAATAAATATTATGCATACATATTTTATAATAACACAAAACAAATACTTTGATATGAACGAATGCTATGCTACTTCTGCTAACTTTTCCAATAGCAGTGCTTTAGCTTTTGATTTAAAGCCATACCTGGTAATGGACGTTCTAACTTCAAGAGGGATGGCATTCCAGAGAAGGATAGCTTGTATAGAAAAAGAAGAGTGAGTGAAATTGGTAGTATGAGGAGGACAAAGAAGGAGAAGATTATCAGATGAACGAAGGTTTCGGTCGTGAATTGAACAAAGATACTGAAAACGCTCACTTAAGTACTTTGGAGTATTAGAGGACATAAGGATAGAATAGAGAGCTGTGAGAGCACGCAAACTACGTCTTTGACGAATTGGAAGCCACTTCAATTGAGAACGAAAAGTAGACACATGGTCATACTTGCGAAGATTGAAAACGAATCGAATGCAGTTATTGAGAAGACGGTCAAGTTTGTTAAGAAGATCTGCATTCAGGTCATAGTAACATACATAACCATAGTCGACCAAGAGAAAAATTAAAGCTTGCACAAGCAATGTCTTAGTGGTGGACGGCAGAAAGTTCCTCAACCGATAGAGAGTGTGTAGGGTACCGGTAATTTTTTCATACATTAGAAGCAGGGACAAAAAATGTGTTCATTTAAACAGCACATTTTCACTTCATGTGCAAATTTATACATTTTGCACGTTGGCCCTCTGTACGTGCAAATGTATGAATAACGTATTTCCCAAATCACATCCTGAATATCCCGAAATATACGGAGAGTAACAGCAGTTAACCATAGCATTAACACACAGCAAACGTGCGACGCAGAATGTTTACGTCATTATGATATCCACATTCACCCGGATAAACGTAAAATGTTCTGAAGAATTTACTTTCTCTCATCTTGATTGTTACGTAAAGATAAACTTAAGTGTTGAGTGTAAGAGATATGTAATGATATTTAGGCTGTGGGCTGAGATTACTGATATCCAAGTATTTATACATAATATATAAGAGGATAGTGGCAGTTAAATGACACTGACATGACGTTTGACAGAAAACTGTCAAACGTGTAAGGTGTAAGCTAGCTATATAAGTCGACAGGCTCGGCTAGTTCGTCCTATTCTCCTTCGACGACTGCTCAGGTACGATATGGTTCTGACTATTTAACTGCCACTGTGTTTCAATATTCTGTGTTGCTTGTTCTTTTGTTTAATCATCTAGGAAACAATGTAAGATGGTGTAATCATTATCTTATTGATATTGTGGGTAGTTTTATCGTTTGTAAGATATTAAAGATTGTAATATAGTATAGAATAATATACTGTGGATCAAGTTATAACAATGGGGCATGTTACACTTGTTAATATTATCATAATCCTAGTATCGCGATATCACAAGTATTGACATGGACTATTATATTATCAATAATATCATCATCAGTACGCGTTTGAAACTACTAGAGAAAGTAGTGTTTAGTGCAAGATTAAATTTGAACAAATTTTAAAAAGAACATGGATTCTAAAAGGAAAGCTGCTATAGCAATAATACTCGCATGCGCATTAAAAATTAAGCGCAGAAAGAGGAAGTGTTGTGTAAAAGACTGGATTTCAAAACGAAATCAATATACACATTTACTAACAGACTACAGTTAGCCGTGTGGTTGACGGCATAGAATACAAGTGTCACAAGCTCCTATCTTCCCGTGGGTGTCGTAAGAGGCAACTAAGGGATAACACGATGCAAATACCATCTTTGCGTAGAGACGGAAAACTCGACATCAAACCCTATACGCCTCGTTGGTCTCGCGGCATAAATGTGCGCGTGGGATCGGGAGGTCCCGGGTTTGATTCCTGGGTCGGGCAGTGTTATTGGGTTTTTCTGTCACGAAATTCTCAGTAGCAGCACGGCGTCTGGAAATATGCCCGGTACGGCAATAGGCTCGCCCCTTATTACGTGGGACTAAAGTATATCTGGCGAAAAGTGGGTGTAGAAATACACCTCTGCCTACCTCTTCGAGGTTATAGGCGTGAGACTATGTATGTATGTATGTATACTAACAGAAACAACAACAACAACTTGCCGAGGTCTTCATTTTTTTTTAATTTTATTTAATTAATTTTTATCTTTTGGGTTCCACAAGGGCGGGCAAGATTCATAAAGAAGAATTAATTCCTCCAGATCATTTTTACCTCCTGCATCAACGATGGAGCGTAATTCGTCATCGTCACTTTGACGAAGGACATAAGAATCGTCACAACTTTGACGTCGTCCCCCCATTGCTGCGAACGCTTACTGACAGAAAAATATCTCGATGCGCTTACATTTCAATAATATTGAAGCCCCGCTCCCTGGGTATCGCGGATTTCAAGATGTTTGAATAATTTGTGATATTATCACGATACCGCGATACAACCAATTACACAATCAATATTACCACAGTATCGTGATATTATTGACAAAGTAACATGCCCCAATGAGATTCATTATATACCTTTGGTATACATTTAGTAAATCGTGTTGATACTAAATAATGCTTATTATTTTCTGTTGTAAGACAGACCTTTCTAGTAATATAAAACTACCCACAACATTGATATTTGATATAAATTGGCGGTACCACTGTTTGTTAATTATTACTTATTGAAAAGGATGACCAAGAGTTTTATTGCCCGTTCTTTCTCTTGGTTCTATGCCTTTGCTTTGCGAACTGGGCTCTAAATGTAAATATAGAATCACGACGTAATTTAAAAATATATCCTTGTGCCAAACTGAATAAATGAAAGTATGATTTGATAATTGTCTCTTTTATTTATCAAAACTGTCTATACACTATAGGGAGCTTCCTGATTCTGACATCAGAAGTGTGATAAATTTGCGCCCACAATACTAATACATCCAATTGCAAGGTCCAGAGTCTCCTCATCGTGATCCCATTATTCTGCCTAAGCCCGTCACCGTTCAGCTGACGACGGAGAACGACTGCCCTACGATCCAGTAGCAACGATGCCGAGAGCAAGCCGGTGGATGAGTACCGACTACATATCTTAACGATCTGCAACAGTATGCTGAAGCCAACAGCAACAGTCAACTGCAAACGCTGGTAATGTACTTCCACCAAGATTATATCTATAGCCATGAATGGTCGAAAAATATGATTATTGTGTTTATGTGGTACCAGGTTATTTTAACATGTTCATCAAAAATGTATCTGAGTATAAAATATGTAGGTAATAGCGAAAAAATACAGAAAATGTATAATAGATTTATTTTGATAGTAGCCGATATTGTTCTAATCTGTTAAAATTTAAATAGGAAACATTTGTAGTGCTTTCTAGTGTACTGATTAGCGTAATCGTCCTGTATATTTGAATTCCAAGAATGAAGTGCTCTGACGTATCTTTTCATTACGAGTCGAATATGAAATGACGGTAGGTAGAATACATTTCAGAGGTTTCTTCATTAATTTTGTGTTGGCTGTGTATTCATTACATACTGACCAATATTGCGATGTAGGAATGTACCTTAGCTCTGTACTATAAGCTGTAGTTAAATTTTCGCCACAGGTACCAAATTAATTAGTTCATGCTATATAGTTTTATGAAATCGGATCCAAACTATAACGAAAGTAAAGCTCTTGAATGTGTTGCCCTTTTTTTTTTGTTTTACGAGGTGGAAAATCCCTTCGGATCTCCGACTCTAGGGGAAATTAGAGCCGGAGTATGTGGTGTAACCACTAAAAACCACCTCGACTTTCTCATGTACCCGTATGTCGAAGGGTAGAGATTCGCATAAGCATTCGTCGCTACCCCTTGACGGACATTGGCCTGCCAGATGGTCAGGCAGGCCCCGAACAAAACTCCCTTGGCGGCGGAATAAGGTGTTGGGCTCCACCGCCAAAACACCCAGCGGCCGCAGAGGATAGGGAGGACGGCAACGCAACACCGCATCTCCTCTTCCTCTGCAGCCCCACCGCGACGCATCGAATGGTGCGCCCCCATTTGGTCGCGGGAGATAGGGCGCGCGGCAACGCAACACCGACACGCCTCTCCTCCCGCGACCGCACCCGACTGCGAGGGACAGACATAACTGTCCCCCGCACCCGCACTGTTGGACGCATCCTGCGCAGGCCCCGTCAAGCCCACACGGAGCGTCCCCTCCTGGACCCCTTTTAGCTTCACCGCGGGTAACCAATCCACGGTTACTGAGCCCCCCACCACGACAAGGTGGAGATCCCACAGAGGGGTTGAATGTGTTGCCCTGGAGATAAGACTACGAAACTGTATATTTATCTTCAACATATCTTTGAAATATACTAGTATTTTTAACTGGTTAATAATTGTTTATGGCACTAAAATTTATGTATCGAATTACAAATAATACGCTTTCTATAATTGTTTAGTGAGTAAGTAATTGTCATGTACCAAGATAATTTAAAACCAGTTTACTTGCAATAGACATACTTATGATTTTGTCACTTTGATTTCTATTGGAAGAACAAAACAAAATAGCTTAACTGCTGTTCGCTTGTGGAATAAATTACCACTGCACATTAGGCAAGCTAAGACGGTAGCAAAATTTAAATCTTTAGTGAAGGAATATTACCTTTCATTATAATTTATTATAATATATAGTTATAATTTCTAAAATATTCTATAATTAAAACATGGCTATAGTTTATGTGTGTATAATTATGTGTTTTGTATGTTTATGTATATATGTATTTGTATGTATGTATGTATATGTATATTTGTATGTAGGTACATAGAGTAGAGTTTATGAATAGGTATATATGTATATGTTTAGAAATATATATGTATTATAACTGTTACACCTACAACTACCACTATTTTCTGACCAATAATATTTCCATCCAAAGGTTGCCTGGTAGAGATCGCTATAAGCGATAAGGCCGCCCATTGTACTTCGCTTTTTTTGTATGATATCCTATGTAATATTTCTGGTGTACAATAAAGCATAAAATAAATAAATAAAATAAATAGCTTAATTTTACCTCAGAGGCACCACATTTGAATGACACGTTGTAAAGATAACCTATGAGTTTTGTATAACTATAACTACAAGCGAACCTTTGTATGTAGATACAGAAATACTCTATATTATATCAAGCGGGTCTGTGTCTAGATAGATCATATCGATAAATTGATAGTTTCGTTTAGTAACTTTTTCCTTTTATTTTTAAACAAACCTTATCCTCCTGAGGCCTGAGGCGTCATATATGCTACGTCTAAATATATAGCTCAAGGTATTTTTATTAAAAAGTAATTATTGAAGAATGTTGTATTTTATACATATTATATAAGATTATAATTATAATAATATATATAATATATAATATATTGAATGTAGTATTATATAAGATTCAATTGACTTGTGTAAGATAATTTTGCTTATGTCTGGCACTATTAAATGGCAGTGTATCCAATATTTTCAAGTAGTGGTATTTTGGTTGATAATTTCCTGTTATTTATTACGATAATAGCAGATAAAGTAGTTAAAATGAAATGTTTAGTAAATGCAGACATCTGTCTAATTAAATGGATCTGAAATAAGCACATATTGATTCAATTTGAAAATAGTTCCATATTACATCATTGATTTTTTTCGAAAACATTCTCATAGTTTACTTATCCATCTCGGAAATAATACAAGTAAATTCAATAAATTAATAACATATGAAACTGTTTTTATTTTTATCTGCTTTTAATTATTGAAATTATGTATTTTTATTATGAAGTGCCATGTGCCGTGATTTGTTAAACTGTAAACCTATTAAGACCATTATAGTAATAATCAATCTTAGGATTAGCTCTCGGAAATGAACTATCTTATCAATTTAGTATATCAGGTATATACACTGCGATAGATTAGCTATTTAGAGATATTTTTTATGCAAAGATATACATGTGTAACTGTACTTTGTGTGGTTCAATTGTAGGAGACCATGGCAATAATGATTAAAATGGGATTTAATCATACTAGGTGCTTGAAGAGTTTTATGTATTTATTTTAAACAATACTTACATGTAAGCTTGCTATTTTTATACCAAACATCTTACAAGTCGCTAAATCTTAATTATAATGAAACTGAATGAACCAGATACCTGACGTAAAATACGTAAAACGATGTCAGTGTTCTGATTGTGTAAATGGAATTAAATGGCCACAATTTCATAATACAATTGATAAATTAAACTGAAATTGATGAAATTAAATAAGATATCTACTAAATATAATAAGTATTTGTATAAGTACATTGATGTTTATAAGTGTTGCGAACTAAATGAATAAATCTAGGTATGTATATTTGACTTATAGATATTGAAATATTAACCGACTGGTCTGAATTTAAACTTATTTTAACTAGTGTCTGGTTTGACTTTCTACATGACTATTCATTATACCGTTTCTTACCAAGAGTATTTTTACTGACATTAGCGTCTAGTTTAACTTTAGGCAGTTCACTGACTATTGGTAACATAAACAAGCTATTAACTAAATTGGTTATTTTTTGGTTACTGGTTATTTACTTATACTTTTGTACTGTTAGTACCTGCAATACATTCAGGTTATAGCATTCAATACTGTACATTTACAGGTGGTAGACTTACAATCAGGAAACAATTATTATGGAACACTATTAGGAGAGAGGAGCAGTTTAGTAATATACTATAATTAAGTTAGGTATTATACCTAGGTGCATTTGATATTATAGTTAAAAGATATATTATAGTAACATGCTTTAATTGGGTCTGCTGCATTTATTATTCTAGATTGATAACATTTTAGTGTATTATTAATATGGATATCAATTTTTATTATGATAAGTTACATTTATAGCTTTTCCTACAGTTAATTTTTGTAGAATAATAATACAATAAAAATTTCTTTGTACTTTTAGATAACTACGATTTATGGATTAATAACGTTTAGATATTCTTTGATAACATAGTAGCTTTTACAGATATTGTTTTATTTACTAAGCTATATTAGTTAAATTTTAAAATACATATACAAAGAAAGTAAAAGGGCGGGCCTTACTATAGGTTAGAGGTTCTGATAACCATACACATATAAACTTCTTCTAGACTAGGATCGATAATGTAGGTAGCAGTGATGATATACAGTTATCTGTAAATATCTATAATAATGTGATAACATCGATTTATTCATTGATGATTAAATAGTTGATGATGATTGAATTATTATTGATGATTAACTTACCGATGGTTAAGAAATTAATGATAATGCTGGCGATGATGACGATGTTAATAATAATGTTGATAATGATTTTGATAATGATTTTGATGATGATTTTGATGATGATTTTGATGATGATTTTGATGATGATTTTGATGATGATTTTGATGATGATTTAGATGGTGATTTTGATAATGATTTTGATGATGATTTCGATGATGATTTTGATGATGATTTTGGTGATGATTTTGATGATAATCGATTTGAAACTTTCGCGATTTGTATACATCATACAATATGATTTAGCGGGTCTTAGTCGCGATAATTTACTTATTTAAAGGCAAGGACGGCGCTGAGCTGACATCAGTCCCTCGCGACCACAACCGTTGCAAGGCGGTAGAAACGTAGAAGAATTACAGAGGTATTTATGCCTTTAAATAAGTAAATTATCGCGATTAAGATTCGCTAAATAATATTGTATGATTTTGATGATGATTTTGGTGATAATTTTGGTGATGATTTTGGTGACGATTTTGATGATGGTTTTGATGATGATTTTGATGATGATTTTGATAATCATTTTGATGATGATATTGATCATATTGCCTATGAACTGCTGATAAGTGAATAAGGTTTGTTTTCTTTTGATACTTATTTTGATCAGAATAAAGCAATTGATGAAAGTGTTCGTTATTTGTAATTTAGTTATGGTTTTAATAGCTTGTAGTAGAACCCTCTGAGAGTCCTTGGTCTAACCCGGTTATTTTAACCCCTAAAAAGAACGGCGAACTAAGATTTTGCTTAGATAGTCGTAAATTGAATTCTGTTACTAGAAAAGATGCTTATAATTTACCCTACATTTCGGAAATTCTAGATAACTTGAGAGACGCTAAATACCTATCTAGTTTAGATATTTCTTAATGTTTTTAGCAGACGTTAATTAAAGAAGAGGATCGTTTTAAGACCGCTTTCTATGTACCTACTCGTGGCACGTTTCATTTTAAAAGGATGGCGTTTGGTCTAACAAACGCACCCGCAACTCAGCAACGTTTAGTCGACACTTTGTTTTACGGTCCTGAATTTGAAAATAAGATCTTTTGTTTTATCAACGACATTGTATGTATATCGTCAACGTTCGAAGAACACATTACGCTCTTATTACGTATTTTCGAAAAATTGAAAATGGCAAATCTCACTATAAACTTAGATAAGTGTAATTTCTTTCGCGATAAAATTAAATATTTAGGTTACGTTGTCGATTCGCAAGGTCTCCATGCGGATTCTGATAAAATTGATGCCATAATTAATTACCCTACCTCTTCTAATAAAAAGGAACTACGTCGTTTTCTAGGCGTGGCTTCATGGTATAGGCGATTTATTCCAAATTTTAGTCGTATATCGTCACCTCTAAACAAATTAACCTCTCAAGGTAAAAAGGCTTCCCCTTTTTGTTGGTCTAAAGAGGCGGACCAGGCTTTTTTCAAATTGAAAGACTGCTTGTCCTCTCCTTCTATTTTATCTTGTCTGGACTACTCCGAACCTTTTGAGATACACACGAACGCCAGCGACTACGGCGTAGGTGCTGTCCTCTGCCTGGTTTTGAAGGGCGAAGAAAAAATCATAGCCTATTTCAGTAAGTCTCTGTCTGATGCTGAAAAGAATTACAGCGCTACTGAGCGCGATGCACTCGCTGTGTTATCTGCCATCGAGCACTGGCGTTGTTATGTCGATAACGGTAAAAAGTTTATTGTTTACACTGGCCACGCTGCTCTCAAATGGTTTCTAAAACTTAATAATTCTACTGGTCGTTCGGCCAGATGGGGTGTTCGTCTTTCGTCGTACAATTTCGAGATTCGACATTGTCGTGGTTCAGACAACATGTTGCCCGACCTCCTGTCTCGTTCTGTTCCCGTTGCAGCCATTATCAATAATAATGACATTACTCCTAATTTAAACCTAACACTCCCAATGTCTACTAACGACTCGTGGTATCTAAACATTTATAAAGGTTGACTAAACAATCCCACATCTTTCGTGGACTACCAAATTATTAATAATAAATTATATCATTTTAAAAAGTGTCTAAATCCTTTAACTCGAGATTTTCAATGTAAAGAGGTTATTCCGTCTGAACAAAGATCTAATATTATTGCTGAGAACCATTCGCTGCACACGGCTGGTCACCTAGATATTTTGAAAACCTACAAGCGCTTGGCATTAAATTATTACTGGCCGAATATGTATTCCGACGTTGTTAAGGCTGTGAATTCGTGTGATGTTTGTATAGCTCACAAACATCAAAACCATTCAACCTTAGGTCATATGGGTAGATTTAAGTCTTGTTATAAACCATTCCAGATGTTAAGCATTGATCTAATTGGTCCACTACCTACTTCTAGAAGGCTAAACAATTTTATTTTTGTTGTTTCTTGTTGTTTTTCCAAATATTGTATGCTTTTTCCCATTAAACGAGCTACTGCTGAAATAATTACTAAAATTTTAGAAGAAAATGTTTTTTTGGTCCATGGTATTCTGTCAACTATTGTTCTCGATAATGGTAAGCGATTCATTAGTACTACATTAATTTGATAACTAGCATACAAAAATTTGATAACTAAATACAAAATTCCTGATTTGCATTATACGCCGCTGTATACACCCCATGTAAACTCAGTCGAGCGTTATAATAAAACTATTATGACGGCTATTTCTACTTTTATCGAACGAGATCAGCGCGTTTGGGATCTGGTTGTTCCTAAGGTTCAGTTTGGAATAAATTGCGCAGTAAACGATGTAGCTGGCTATTCTCTATCTTTTCTGGTCTTTGTTCGTGAATTGGTTACCAGGTATTATTCGGAAGGCGCGCTAGCAGCTCGCTAAATAGAATGGGTTAATATTAATAACTCCGAGCATACTTTATAACATAACGTAAACAAGGTGATTAGCACAACAAATAGATTCAAGAAACTTCGAACCCGTGAGACGCAGTTGAAAACTGTAATAGTTTTAACCACTGAGTCAAAACAAAAAAGATTTTAAAGATAGAAAAAATCGGTATTACTATAACGACCATTATGGACTGTGGGTGAGCAGAAGTAATTACGACAAAAATTTGGCGAGTTTTTTTTTTTTTTGAGATAATCCATTGTTTGTAATTAATTAATTTTAAATCTTTAATATGCCATTCGCCAACTGGCTTGCCAGTCATATCAGACAATTTGTAAACTAAGGGAGACTTTTTAGCTACAACTTTGCATTTAATAAATTTAGGAGCGAGTTTTTTATTGAAATATTTATCTTTATCGCTTAAATAGTAAGTACGTCGCCACACAATATCGCCGACATTGAATTCGGCTGGTTTACGACGAAGATTATAAGAATTACAATTACGTTGGTGAGCGGCTATCAAAGCAGCCTGTACCTTTTCGAAGATAGGAGACAAATGGCCGAGGGCCTCCGCATATGTATCACGCGGTTCGAAAACGATATTAGGGTCAGGTATCTACATATGTATGTACATTGCATTCAAATAACTATAATTTTCCACATATATTTGATAACTACACCATTAAACCTATCCTTTCCAGTATGTCCATCCTAAGGTTGCCTGTAAGAAATCGCATTTTGCGATAAGGCCGCCCTTGTGCATTTACTATTTTTAGATATCTATACATAATTTGTAACAATTGTATTTGCGCAATAAAGTTTTATCTATCTATCTATCAAATTTTGCGCCACTTATTTTTGCTATTCTACCAAATGGAAATTATGTGTTTTATGTGGCTACATTAATGGTTCTACTCCGCGGGCTACTTTGGCCCAAAGGGGAAATGTCCGTGGCTGGAACGCACCCCGTAGTCGTGCGGTTAGGTTGGTATTATTTACAGTTATCACTTTTTCACTGTTTTGAATGACACAGTAACGGATTTGATAGTCTGCAAAGTTTATTTTATATTTAATACGAATGTTTTATGCGTGAGTGATTTATTTACGGTGAGGTTTTGTGAAACACTGTAGTTATTTAGTGATTATCCACTGTTTTAATGTTATTGAGTCGTTATAATGTAGCCACTTCACTTAGTTACACTGTTTATGTTAGGTAGTTTATAACTTTTAACAGCCTTATTTGTTTTAGTCACAAACGATATCCTTGGATATCGTTTGTGACTAAAACAAATAAGGCTATTACTATATATTACTATTACTATTACTATTGGGTACTACGAAACATATTTACATTATTTTAAACACTACTTATTAAGTTATTGATACATTAAATTATTTATAAATACAGAGTAATTGTTTAGATCTCAAGTGACAGGTGTTAGTTATGACTTTAATGAAAATAATAACATTGTGTCTGTTAGTTGTATGTTTGCAAAGTCTGCCGCGACACAGGATTTAGTCCTAATGCGGGAGTTGCCATATTAAAAAAGAAAATTAAAAAATAATATTTTTCCACCTATAAGTCCTATTTTAGGTGGAAAAAGATATATACCTACACATTAAGCTCCGTAATGAAGAGCAAGATAGACTACGACTGACGATGAGATGTGCACATTCACGGCCATTTTCAATATTCGATCCATACATGGAATTTGAGATTCGAGATTCGTGTTTGACATATTTTGTATGGAGTTAATGTCAAAAACGAATCTAAAATCTACAGATCTATCTATAGATCGAATATTGAATTCCGTTGTCAGTCTCACCGTTAAAAGTAAACGGATTTTTGACTGCAATATATTAAACAATACACAAAGATAAATTGACAGATTAGTTTTAATTGTATAAAACTGACAGCTGATGGTTTAAATTAAAAATACCTGACAAATTGAGAAACAGACCTTAATAAAATGCCTTCTAAAATGAATGGCCGCAAATCTCGTAAATGTTGCGGCTTAACACATCATCTTTATGAATCATATCATAGTAAATGAAAATTTCATGGTATAAGTATTTGGTATGGAGCATTTACATAGAAAGCAAAGCTTGCATGCAAAAGCCTGAGTTATAATTCTCAGAAACCGGTATCACGAACTCTTTCTTCAGCAAACTAATAGCTGCAATAGGCAGAGTGAAACTGAGCAGCCTGGTGTAGTGTAATCCTTTAACAGCAGGAACAGAGCAGTATGCGAAAATCCGTATACCGACGGTATTAAGTACCGTAGCCACGTAGAAATACCGCTACGCCATAGCTGTGAGCGCTCCGTATTTACAGTGACCTTTCATTTCTGTTTGTATTCCACCTATGGCGTTTATTGATAAATACTTAAGGGTTTATTAAAATTGATGTAATCTGCATAATATATTTTTTGTTTATAAACCGCCGTTAGCTTAGTGGCAAGACCAATAACTACTACTCAAAGTGCTGTCCTGCACCTCGTATTGAGCCACCATAAAATAAACAGGCGCTTGATTAGCTGTCGGCAATATTATAAACAGAGCACACATCATTATAACCATACATACGAAAAGCAACATTACGGCGTAATAAATGAAGTACATTATTTTTGAGTTCAACTTTCCTCTTAAAGGAGGCTACACAATACATAATGATTTGGTATCTTTATACTTCTCAGAATATACTAATACCAAAATATTTGAGCGTCCTATTACGGAAGCACCTTCCGTTTTCTTGTATCATGTTTTCTCTCATTAAATGATGTAATAAATACAGAACGTAGTTTCCGTCTCAAACGGTTACTGAAGTTCGGAGAAACGTTAACGAAAATACAAACATCGTATTTTCGACTATAAAAAATTGGAACATGTCGAGCCTGCAATATATTTTCCGAAGTTTGAGCTTACGTCGGCGTCGGTAGTGTAGGATCTGCGTAACAAGTTATACAATTGATTGAGAACCAGTACGTTTTGTTCTCGAAAGAAAATGTAGATGAAATGTAAAACATTATTACTTAGACTAGCTTTTTGTACGAGATTTGATTAATTTCTGTTGTAACATTCTTATAGTTATAATATTTTGAGTCTATAAATGAACATAATTTACTATTACATTTGTATAATAATAGGGACTAATTATTGACCGTAGCACGAGTAGGCCGATTTGATCGGTTAAGTACTACCCTCATGCATAATATTTATGTAAAATCGTTACTTTCGTAACGAACCACAACGGTAAAGATACTGTTGTACCTAAATAAATGTGGTTCTAAACTTGCATTACAAAAAAATCGACAAAATGTTCTAGAAAGATATGTGACGTTTGCTCACCCACACTTGACCAGCAAGGTGAACTACTGTCTACACCTTCTCATAATGAGGAGGTTGAGCATGTCCATCACTGTTACAAATTACTGACAGGACTGATATGACACCATAGGTGATCAAGACAAAATGTCTAATTGTCAGATTTTGAGGTACTTTCTTTTATCACTTTTACACACTTTATGTAGAATTACGCTGATCTAGTAAACATTAAGTCCAGTACTAATGACTATTAAGTTATAGCTGTAAGCTTTTTAGGTGGCTAGCTAAGTGAAGCAGGTTATTTCGTGCTTAAGTGTCCGAGCAGATAACATAGCGCCACATTCGGCTTTAGGTAAGAATAATGGCGAGCTTTATACTTAGTTAGACATTATAATGTGGGAACTTACATAGCCCATAAGTATTCTTACAACAGAAGCGACCCGAAGCTCTATGAAGAAATATGTAATGATATTACTTTTACACATCGTAACATAATATCTACGGTATACACCGATTATCGTTTCGACAGCTTTTGAGACTTCAATCACTCTTCGACTTTGTCATATATCTTTGCTAAATTTGACACCAGAGGCAATAGGCACAACAACTTTTTCCGGTATTATTCTAATCAATTTCTCTCCTTCTAACGTTAGTGGGATACTTAATATGCCTGTTATTTTAATATCCAGCACATAACTTTGCTGCCCATGTTAATAAAAACTGATTTTGGGACTACAACTAATTGATAGAACAATCATTGCATTTTAATTCTATTGGATACACAGCTGCTACGTTTTTAGACATCCTTCTTAACAACACATATACAAGGATTAAACCCTTAGCACTCTGAGCTACTCTAAACTACGCCACCCAAGCAGGCAATGAAATCACTTTCATGAAATCATCCCTGCGGAACCCCTTTTATTCTCATATAATCCTTTTTCGTACGTATAGTGATTAACGTTATAAATCTCGCACCATCAGTGGCACTTATGACTCACGATTAATTGCGTTCTTTCTGTTCCCGTCACGTCGACGTCGAGTGTCATAATTAATTAACCGACGCCAAATAAACATGACCTTAGTTTGGTATTGGAGGATTTTATTTGACGTATTGACTGATTCTGTTTCTGTTTTGACAAATGGTGTTTGCTGTTAGACAGATTAACTGGATTTTTGTTTGGATAGATTTATAAAAAATCAAGCCACTTTATTTACCTAGCTTTACTGGGTATATAAAGTGGCTTGCTATCAGTTTATTTTTTGGAATAATAGGTAAATTGCCAAATAGCTTGCCTCATGGTAAGTGATTACTACCACCCATGACACCCACCACACTAGTGGAGCTACAGCAGCTTTTGGGATGGGAATAGAAATAGGTGGAGGAGTGCTATGATGAACAAAGGGATGGTGCCACTGTATATTATATATCTATATCGCGCATACTAAGTATTCATCCCGTATCGTAAAGAGGACATGCAAAAATTTAATCAGCATACAATGAACACACCGAAATAAAACATCAATTTTTGGATGGCACAAAAGGAATTGAACCTCCGTCCTAACGTTGTGCTACATGACGATTACCACGTCATTCACGCAGTCATTATACAACATTATTGATGAAATTTGTAATAATTTACATGATAGATGCTGCAATTACCGTTAAAGGTTAAATTTATTCGTTCTGTGGCTACGGGATCGTGTCAATAACAAAATTATCGCGAACATACCACGTTCATTAAAATCACGTGGCTTGTTATTACAAGCCACGTGATTTTAATGAACGTGGCAGTGATTTATGATTTATTTATTAAACTACAACCATGTCGTTCGATTTTGTAGTATTGGCATGCTTTAGTAATTACAAGATACAGTCATATAATGTAACTCATTGATTCTCACTACATTAATGATCAAATAAGTTAGCTATATTACATCGAAATTCTGACAGAGAAAATTATTTTTCTTCTTAGTCTTAGTCTTTACAAATTAGACAAATAAGGAATAAATATCACACCGTACTTTTAGAGGTCATTTTTAGAAAAGGTAAAGAAAATGTACAAATAATATAATTATAATATTCTGCCGTCCGTTAGCTAAAACAACGTTAACCCCAAAAAGTGAATTTGGTGAAAAACGTAAAAAATGCGAGAATCGTTGTTTCTAGAAAACTATTATATATAAATCAGTGATTGTTAAATATTATTAAAACAAATATTTGCCAGCGTCATTTAGGATATTTCCTACTCAGAAATGTACTTAAAATTATATAAAAAACAGGACTTTTTTGTTTAGTAAAGCAATATTCATTTTTTTTCCAGGTCTGGAAAAAAAAAACTGCCAGATCTGGAAATACAACTTAAAAACAAGAAATAAAATAACTACTTGCCAAAGAGGTTTGGAACGCAGTATGTTAAAAATAAGAAAAATACAAAATTAAGACACACAAAAATTAGAGACATAACAAAGGCGACCGACGCTCTCCACCATGGTATGAAACTGAAATGGAAATGGGCGGGCCATGTCGCTCGACTACAGGATGGAAGATGGACCAAAAAGGTAACATTATGGACCGGCCCTGCGGGCAAACGTCACAGAGGCAGACCATTTATGAAATGGCAAGACGAATTAACCAAGACGGCTAGCCAATCCTGGGTACAAATAGCTCAAGACAGGGAGCGATGGAATTCTTTGGAGGAGGCCTTCACCCAAGGAGGGGTTCCTGCAAACGAACTAGGAGCGTAATATTATATTAAATAATATAACTAGAAATCAATTATTATTAAGCTAGAAATATAGTTACACCTTAGATTTAAATTTTTAAATTATTACTACATTAATGTTAACTGCATGAAATAAAAGGCTTTTTTATTTTTATTTTTTATTTATTTTATTATTATTCATTTTTTTGAGATTGATTGCCGCACTAAAGCCTCTTTAACCTACACTTAGAGATCTTATAGTTAAGCATCGTCTTTAATTTTATGAGGTTTCTAATTTTCAATAAATTTACCCTAAAATGCTTAACTATAAACGCGCTAGGTCCATTAACTGTTTTGTAGCTATTCTCTTAATAATTATACATTAGTACCTTACATAAGAAGAGGCTAAAGCACCTATGACTCTTTTAAGCTTAGTTTTAGCGTAAATTAAAAAAGGTATGAAAAATAGGTATATGCTTGCTTACTAAGCTAAAAACAGGTATTTCTTACTTCAATTGTTACTAACGTCTTTATAACTAAGCATCACATTATGAAAAAACTGGATAATTAAATAAAATGCAGTATGAAAATTGAATTAATTAAAATTTTTTTTTTAACTAAATGCATTTCCTTATCCTCAACATATACAGCAATTTGTAAAAATGTATATGCACAGCCTTGATTTATTTTTCTAATCTTATTAAGCAATTAATAGCTTTAAAAATATATTTAAGCCACTATTTCCATAGTGGCTATTTAATATATTATATTTGCGTATGAAAGACAGTAATAATATTTTCAATCACATAGTCATCATCATGTCAACCTAGAGACGTCCACTGCCGGACATAAGTCTCCCCCAAGGTTCTCCACACAGTCTCGATTTCGAGCCGCCCGCATCCAACCGCTTCCCGCAATCTTATCCAGATCGTCGGCCCACCTTGTGGGAAGGCCTCCCACTCTATGACAGAATTTAATAGTTTTCGAAGTTTTTCCACGGCAGGTGCGCCGACAGCTTTCAAAAGCTTTGACGTAATTTCTTCATCACCCGATGCCTTGTTGCTTTTGAGTTGATTTAGGGCCACACTTATCCCGTGCATGCTAACGGAATGTCATGTCCGGGATATCTTCGGCATAGTGTCGGGTCAATCCAGCTCTAGGGTCAGTGACTGGAGTAGTAACAGATGATCGTGTAGTCGTACTATCATACTAGTCCAAAGAACAGTTCGATCTCTTCCAGGAGTTGAGGTCTGGATGAGATAATTCTGTCACCATTCGTCTTCAGCCTTGTCAGCTGACCTGCCCGATAGATAGATCTCTTTTGAACACCTTTGGAACCGTAATCTGCTCGATTGCCTCTTGAACACACTTAGTGTTGTATTAGCGGAGATCGTGAGTCAAAGACTTAGAAATCTGTCTATTTAGCCGCCGATAATTTGGCATATCTTTGGAGGCATGCAGAAGCATCTTACGCCCTTCTTGTATAAGCTCGAGGATCGGACCAGAGATTTTATGGGCTCTTTTAACCCGGCGAGGATGTGGAGGGGTCATTCTGACCCTGTTAATTTTTAATCGTGTGTAGTTTTTTATTCTGCGATCGAAGAGTTTTGAACGTCACAATAGCTGTTGCTATAGGACCGGCGCACCCACCCCGCGCCCCTGTTCAGTCGACCGCTGCCTGTGACGGGAGCAACAAGTGCGTGCAGTCAGAAAGGGTAAATATGACCCTGCGACAACCGCGATGTAACATTTTTATGTAAGGTTTCAATTATATTTTTACTTAATATTATTATAATTTTAGGTGTTTTCGTACACAATGAATAACCAGGAGCTTGAGGATGAGCGCATACGTCTTGTTTTATTGCAGTCTGACAGTGAAGACGACTTGTTATTCGACGGTAGCTAAAAGGAAGATCATTTGACAGCTACGCAAGAGAATCAGAGAATTCATCGGAAAACCTGAACAAGAAGCACCTGTTAGGGTTCCAGGTGTACAAAAAAGGTGCTAAGTATGTCCTTATGCCCGCCATCGCAAGACAACCAATCTTTGTGAAGATTGCCAAGTATATTTGTCCAGATAAGAACACACTATTTCATTGTGCCAGGATTGTGCTGCAATCACAGGCAATAATGATTTGTAGTTCATAATTGATAATAAGACTGTAAGTGCGACTAATTTATCTCTACGTATGTACCAAATTTAAAGTTAATCGTCAAGAAGTTAGTTACTTTTTGTTGTTTTTATTGTAAGTTTAGAAAGTTTATGCAAAAGTTGATTATTTTCTAGTACTTTGCTAAAAGTGATTTAATTATAATATGATGTACTCTTATCAGCATTTTATTTCGATAGAACCGTAAAAATAACATGTAATATAAATAATATTGATTAATATTTGGTACATTGATATAAGTTTAGATATTTTAAACCCAATTATGTACAGGGTCAATAAGACCCTCCACAACCTCCACGTTACTATTTTCACCACATCCTCGCCGGGTTAATCGTCATGGGCTTTAAGAACTTTAAGCCCGTTGTATGGACAGCATTCACTAACCTGTCACTAAAGTCGTCCACATCTACGCATTTTCCCAGGCATTCGAAGCGGTTTCACAGTTCAAGCTGAAAGCTGTCAGGGTTTTAGATTTAAACTGGCGCTGGTAGGAGCGTAGACTTCATCAATCTCGACCGTTCGAGGCTGGGATTGATATTCAATGTGCCTTGTACCATTCGGTGACCGCGGCCAGCTTTATGCGAACTGATCACAGAGAGAGCATTAAATATTAACCTCTTCATTGACATGATGAAATCGATCTCATTTTTGTTGGCACCATCTGGACTTATCTAGGTCCACTTGCGGCATTCTCGATTTTTGAAAAAGGAATTCATCATGAAGAGTCCTTCCTTCTACATGAAGCTAGCCAGCAAGTGGCCCCGCGAGTTCTGGTGTCCATATCTAAATTGCTCCACCCTCAGCTCATCACCGCTCGTTTGCCTAGTTTCGCGTTAAAATCTCCCATGATAACGGTGTAATAGGTTTTGAAGCTATGTATAGCCCGAGATATGTCCTCATACATAGCTTCTACATCCTTATCGGAGTGTGATGAGGTCGGCGCGTATACCTGTATGATCTTCAATGAATATTGCGATGAATCTCTGCCGGAGATTTATCGCACCTCTTGCCACGCCGTTACCATGGCCGCTATCTGAGTCAGGAATAGCGGGGCCGCCGGGGAATAGAGGCCGTTTTTTTTGTGTGTGGCTAATTTTTGGGAGATTTTGCTTTGATCGCCACGCTTGGCAGACGGATTGGCGATCTTAGTGGCGGAAGTCTTTGATACTGAATGCTGCTGCCTATATAGTACTTGATACTTGATACTTGATGGCACGGGCTGTTTCCGCAACTCCACGTCTTGGCGTGTATTTTGCGTGCGGGTGGGAATGGTGTCTTCATTCGAGCCACCCCAGCTCTTCGAGGAAGGCCAGCAGACTCTTGATGTGGCCCACGGCCTCCCTCAGGGTGCTGTATCTGGTCAGGTACTGCTGCCTGTACTGTGCGACCACAGGGCAGTCGAGGAGCAGGTGGGCTGCCGTCTCGTCTGCTGCCATACAGGCCCTGCACAGCGGGCTGTCGGTGATACCTATAGTGAATAGGTGTTTATTAAAGAATCCGTGTCCTGTGTAGGCGGCCGTGACTGTCCGTAGTTGTTGTTTGGACAGCCGGAGGATTTGTTTGGCTATCTTACCGTCTACTGCGGGAAGAGCCTCCTTGGCCTGCCTACATGTTTCAATACCAATCCAGGACTGGTTGTGTTTGGTCCTGGTCCTATTTCTTACCAGGTTGCGATAAAAACCAGAAGGGAGGGGAATTATGGGCTCGGGTCCCACCACCTCTAAAGTGGCCCCTCTTCTGGCGAGTACGTCGGCTGCGTCATTCCCTCTTGAGCCACTGTGGCCCTTGATCCATTACATATATAGCCATTGCCTATATAGTATCTTGCCTTTTACTTTCGCCTTACTTTGGGTGGTTTGACTGACATCTTCCGGTTGACTGAGTGCAATGGTAGATCCGAGGCTACTCTCATCCAGTTCCTGCCCGTCAAACGTAGTCACTCCACCTAGTCTGAGGGATAATAGCAAACCAACAAGGCAGTCATAATAATTTTATAAATATGACTAATTCGTTGGTCTGCTATTTTTTCCTCAAACTCGGTGGACATATTTAGGAACATAATGTTAATTATTAAACAAAAATTTCAAATTTTACCTCTTAATGTTTCCCGACATATTTGAGTTTTTGCAGGAACACGATGCGATGACGCACGCTTGCACGCCATAAGCTCCTCGAGCGGAATGGCAAACCTCCCTGCGCGCATATCCTATCCTCGCGCGCATTTTATTATGGCATCCTCGCACACTCCCGGAATTAATGAAGCGCGAGAAACGGATAACGTGTTTCTAGTTAGGGAACGTGGGCTAGCCTTTATTAAGTTAAGAATGACTAATATTTTTTTGAACAAATTTCATGTTAGAAGTAAATAACGATTTTTTTAAGAATTGTTTTGAGCAGATCGCAAATTTCTACCACATACACAGAACACCGTCTAGTCCCAAACACACACACTAGAACAAGTAGAACTTGTACTATCATACTAGTACATAATTATAGGAGTACTAGACAATGGATAATCATACACATACAGTCTTTTATGGCGCTAATACACCTGAGCATTCACTTGTAACAGAACAGCGAGCATTCGCCATTTTCTTTTTTGTCGAACCGAACATTTTCACGATCATTCTAGCGAACACTCTAAACTCAAATAGTCCGTAGAATATAGAAATCGCACTACAACAGCATTTTTTCCAATATTTTTAGTCACTTCAGTTTCATATGAATAACATATTTCTAGAGTAAGAGTAAGATACATATTAAACAAATGCAGATCTTAATTTTAACACATTTAATAAATCACAGAAGTGTCTGTTTCTACGTTTAAATTTATTAATCGATATTGAGAGTTTATCAACATTCTATTGAAATTACTTCTGAGTAAACCAAATCTAAGGATCTATTGTAAACATTATCGATATTTATTCTGAGTCTAAGTCCATCACTAGTCAAGTTAAAATTAGTGTCAAACTGCGAAGATTCTTCCCTAGATTAAAATCATAAGTCAAAGTGAAGTAAATATATTGGGTTTAACCGCCATTGTAGCGCGAATTCTATGTATTATCTATATTCTAAGGCTTGCCCGAATGTTCGTGAGAATGCTCGCTAAAACACACTCATTTGTTTTATAACATTCGCGAGAATGCTCATTACAGGTAAATGCTCAAGAGTATCAGCGCCATTATAAGCCTCTCCCAAATCCTTTGCTCAATCCGTGCAAATATTATAAAAAAACGAACAAATATTAAACAAGTAAGAACATTATCGGAACTGCTTATTGGCTCGAGCGTGTGTGACATGCAATCTGTTTATTGGATCTCGGAGATAATCTCGCTAACGAGATGTTAATGTCGAACATGTTGTTTGCTAAAGAGATTCTACTTCAGAAATGTCTTCATGATAAGAGTATATGTTTATGTGAATACGTTATTTCAAAGGGTGAAAATTACAGATAATACGTAATTGAAATGCATACTCGAGTACGCATATACAAATTCGTCAATAGCCAACTGTTGACGAATTTGTATACCTTGTATACAAATTGAATTGTAGACATACTAATGTTTATGTAATGGTTCTTAATTACGTAATTATGTGCGAAATATGGCCGAACACAATATTTTGTCTTAGATAATATCCCAAATGCCATCAATCTCATCAATAATAAATAACCAAATCTCATCATTGTTGATGCAATATGCTGTCATTTAGTAGGTACTCATTTTTCGCCCCATAACCAAACATCTTTAATTTCAAATAGTCACTCTTAAAGTAGGTACTTAACATGGTTAATGAATCTCTCTTTGTAGATAAGCGTACGAGACTTAAACATGTGACGTTCACTGTACTTTAAAACCAGGTCTTATTTTACCTGTGAATACAAAAGCTTATAACTGGCAAAATTACGTTCATTGTGGATTTAATTAAAACGAAATGTGCATACACACACAGCCGCAGGTAACATAAAGAATATTTAGGTCGTGGTTGTACTTCATTATTTATTTAATGAGGGTCCATAATATTGTAACAAAACGAAGCTTTCAAACATACGTAACGTACATTGTTATGTGTCGAAAAGGGTACGGTATATTGTGAAGTACAACAGCCATGGCTTAGAGACTGAGTGAATTATTACGCGCCAGTGAGTTGAAAGCGAGTGCGGTTTAACAGCATTTTATTTATTACGCGAAAGAAATCATTCTGGCAATTGCTTAGTATTTATTCAACGAAACCCAATTATTTTTACAGAACAATTATTTATTTATTTTAACTTTATGTACAATACACAATGTAAGTACAATGGCGGACTTAATGCCATCGAGGCATTTTCTCCCAGTCAACCATAAGGTGATACCTACAGAGATAATTATGGTAGGTGTACAAATTTTTTTACAAATTAAGGAGCTTAATATAAGTAACAGTGACAAGTAACATAAATATGGTGATATACAATACATACATATTTTATACAATATGACTACATATATACATTCAAGATAAATATATATTATCGATTAGCAGCCATCCTGATCTCCAGAGGCAGGGAATTCCAAAAATGAACTGATTGGACAGCGAAGGAAGAGTGGACAAGGCAAGAAGTGTGAGAGGGGCATGAAAGTAAGAGATTGTTAGAAGAGCGAAGATCTTTTGAATGAATCGAGCTTAAGTATTGAATATTAGACATTGAGTATACGGTAGGACTTGGGGAATGAAGAAGAGAAAAAAGAGTCCTGAGAGCGCGCAACCTTCGGCGCTGACGAATGGGCAACCAGCGAAGTTCGGAACGAAAAGTAGACACATGGTCATACTTGCGAAGATTAAAAATAAACCGGATGCAGTTATTGAGAAGACGGTCAAGTTTATCGAGAAGGTCTGCATTCAGGTCAAAATAACAAACATCACCATAGTCAATGACCGAAGAGTAAAGTTTGCACCAGCGTTACCTTTGTCTTGACGGAAAGAAAATGTCTTAAGCGATAGAGAGTTCTCAGGGACCCAGTAATTCACTTACTCACTTTCGTGACTTGAGCTTGTCAACTAAGAGATTCGTCGATATGCAATCCTAAGTTTTTAACACTCGAAGTTACCCTTATTACAGTTCCATCAAATAAAATCGATGGATGAGATAGTGCCTTAACTCTGCTCATCATACGATTACTTCCTATAATAATAGCCTGGCATTTTGAAGGGTTGACATGAAGTCCAAAGCTATCGGACCAATATTTAATAGCGGTAAAATCATTATTCACAGCGTCAATGGCAGCAGTTAGCTTATCTACCGTGGCCCGAGAGTATGACTGCAAGTCATCAGCATACAAATGATACGTACACCGAAGGTCGTGGGTCAGAAAATTAATGAAAAGAGCAAAAAGAAGAAGAGATAAAATACCGCCCTGTCGCCCGCCAGAGTCGAGAACTCGCCAAGATGATAATGATTCATCAATGCGAACCGCCTGCTGACGCTCCCGAAGGTAAGAGTAAAACCAATCCAGTGCATCAGATGAGACCATAAGATGGGAGAGGATGGATAGGAGACGTGACTGACGGTATTAAAGGCGTTCGAAAAGTCAACCAAGACTAACACAGTAACCTTGGAATCCTCAACGCCCGCCCTAATATCGCCAGTCACTTTTAACAGGGCAGAGGTAGTGCTGTGTCCTGGCCTAAACCCTGACTGAAGAAGACTTAAACAATTGTTGACATGTACAAAGTGAGATAATTGTTTATGAACACAGGCTTTCAGCACTTTAGAGAGGTATGGAAGTATGAAAATGGGACGGAAGTCGCTGGGTAATGACGGATTGGGGATATTAGGAAAGTTTCGGATAAAGGCTTTACGCTATAAGGAGGGAAAGACACAAGAATTTAAGGAAAAGTTAATAATGTGGGATACTACAGGTTCAATTCATAACCATTCAATTCATTTGCATACTGATTATGATATATATCATGATTATTTTATATACTATTAATTGGCTTAGTCGCATGAGATCCATAAATCTAACCACCGAAAACAGTATAGGCTATCCATAATCTTGCTCTGTGTTCAGAGATATAAAAACTACTATTTTAAATCTGTGAAAACAGAAAATAGCCCCGTGGTATATAAAGATATATCTAGAGTAACACAATGAGAACAGAAAAATAAATTAAAGCTATTGTAATAAATCTCCAATACCTTACAGTATTTTAAGTTATTCATTCAACACTACTCTCAATACCACAATGCCACCTCGAAGTTTTATCCAGCACCCAACGTTTCTATCCGGCTGTCGCCGCCAGCACCGAGTAAAATAACTTTTATTGCACTAATTTTGCATACAATTTCTTTCAGAAACGTTTTACTTTGAGCGCAGCCGAGATTCTTATCAATGAGGTAATATGTAAACTTCGCTGCAGTTTAACTAAATAGTAAAATGTATTTTCTATTTTGTATAATATAATTTTCTGACATCATGAGGGCACATGGGCTTGTTTGAGTAATTTTGTAGCTTTAATTTTCACTAATCCGTAACAAGTCATGAAACATTAATCTATAGAATATTCGTCTAACGAAGGCGCCTAAGTGGCGTTCACACGATTTTTTTTTCTTTTTTGTTTCTGCCGAACAAATTGAGTTCATGCTGCCTGATGTTAAGCAGTCACTGAAGTCCCATAGTGATGGCCATCATCCCAGCAGCCAGCATGGCATTATGGCATGATGGCCTTCACCTTGACGGCCTTGAGTAAAGCTTTTTCACGCCCCGCTTAAAGGACCCGGGATCATAAATGGAGGGAAACACGCGGACTGGTAAAGAGTTCCACATCTTAATGATACGGCAGAGATAAGAGGCGCCGAACCGTTTGGTGCGTGACGGTATCAGTTCTACCGTGTAAGAGTGGCACCTCAACCCAGCACGTGTCGTTCGGGATAGGAAAGGAGAGGGTGGGATTAGTTGAAAGAGCTCTTCGGAGCACTCATCGTGATAGATACGGTAGAAGACCGCCATTGAGGCCACGTCTCTGCGTAATTGCAGTGACTCAAGAGTCTTAGTGGCCTCTGGATCCCCGATGATACGGACAGCACGCCGCTGTAACCTACCGAGGGCGTCCAATAAGTACTGAGCGGAGCCGTTCCAAAGGTGAAAGCAGTATTCCACGCAGGAGCAAACCTGGGTCTTATATAACAGACACAACTGCTCCGGCGTGAAATACCTCCTCACCTTGTTCAGGACTCCGAGTTTCCGAGATGAGGATTTGATGACACCCTCTGTGTTTTCTTGGCGTTGAACTCGACCAGGTTCTCATCGCCCCAATGCGAGATGCAATTCAAAACCCGGTCAAGCTCAGCAACAAGTGTTCGCCTATACTCCTCAGTATCGGCTTGCTTAGCCGCAGGGTGTCCGAGATATCGCCCATGTTCAGTACTGTCATCTGCATAGCAATGTATGCCCCCAAAAGTGAGCATATCATTGATATGCAGAAGAAAAAGCGTGGGCGATAACACGGACCCCTGAGGCACACCAGCATTCACCTGGAGAAACTCGCGAATTTAAGCGGTTTCGTTATCCTTTTGTTTGTAGGTGGTTTGGATGATGACGATATAATCATATTCATCGTGCGTGGTAACAAAATGCCTGGAATGAAAATTTTGATTGCTCCTTGTGGCGAAACAGAAAACAACGCCTTTTCATTACACCATCCGAACATTTGTAGCGGCGAGTTTTCAGGCCGCCTTAAGGTCTCCGACATGCCCTAACGATCCTTGTCCTGAGACAAGAACCGGGACCGACAGCTTTACGTGTCCTCCGAAGCACGGTAGCGCTCTGATGTAAATGCCACACGCGGTCACCCATCCAAATGGCGGCCTGTGCACGCGTTGCTTAACTTTGTCGATTTACTACGATCTGCAAGCCAAGGCTCGCTATGAGCACTACAAAATATTTATAGAAAACGTTCCTTTCGATGGACCACCCGAATGAGCTCCATTAGTGCCCGAGTTCGGACTAGGTCCCCTGAAATCCAGATTAGGAATTGCGCTAGGTATCTTATAAACTGTGTGTACTCTATAACAGTGAAGTTACTGTTTTTACTACCATTATGGACCAAATATATTACCAGTTTCACTATTATATTAACAAACGTTTTCTGTACTTAAATCTTCTTTTATTTATGAACATTATTGAACTCAGCCTAAATTAAAAGATTCTTAGTTGCTTAATAAAATGCTTGTAAATAAGTAATTCGACTGACAATAAATTTTCTTATTTTAATTATGTTAAATAAATAAGACCAAGCCTTAAAATAGCGATCTGCATCAAAAAACATAGCGTTATAGTTATTTAAATATAAATTTTACTATGAAGTCCAAGAAAACTACAATAATATTTTAAGAAAGAATTACATGCACATCTATGACTAATATCTTTCTGACAGAGGTTACTATTTTTTAACTTATCCGCTCGCTAAAGCTAATGAAACTTGTTAGTTGGTAAAATTGGGTCAAAACTTGCAACCTGAATTAGACCTAAATATTAAATTATTATCATCATAAGGAATTGCAACTTCATTTTAACTGAATTTGTGAAACTTAATGTTCGTAAACTAACTAGATGTTGCTTGTGAAAATAAAGATTCTTTAGATTTGTCGATAATAACAGAAATCTGCAGCAGTTAACAACATTAATTTTATTTTTAGTTATACTTATGAATAAGAAATAGGGTGCATAGGGTTCCCACCAAGAACTTAGGGTCCCAAGCCAACCTCACCTGCAAGTGATGCACCTGCCGATCAACGGACGAGGCTCTGGCAAACAAAATATACCGATAAGCGCAATAGGCTCGCCACCTATTACGTGGGGTCAAAACACTGGCGAAAAGTGGGCGTTTAATATGTATGTAAATATCGGTTTAAGATTTTTTTTTATTGCCATCGGTGCGACACCTGGAAGAGGATAATCTAATAAAAACTGACGAATAGAAATCAACGTGTTCTTTTGAACTTAAATGAGTTCCTAATACTGTGAAAGAATAAATAAGTTACCCATTCTAAGAAGGAAGAATTAGGGAGTCACAAAAGGATGACTCGTAATGCCCTTGTTAATGTTGTTGCTTTTAAACACAATAATTAGCACTATTCATGGCATTTACTTCGATCCATGTCCTCCACTCGTATAACGCGATTTTTAAAAACACATTTATAGGCTTCTTCCAAATAAAGCTTAAATCTAAACAAGAACGAAATCAATATCATTGTATTACTATATGTCCCAAATTACTTTGGTATGTTATGTGATTTATTTTTAATTTCGTTTGACTTTAATAGTATGTCAATCTTTAAAATGTTGACATTAGACAAAGACCGATACGGTTGCCGTAGTGGTTTAAGCGGCCGCCTCGCCGCTTGACACTGCGTCGAGTGTTGTTGGTTCGATTCCCACACGAGACAACCCTTTGTGTGATTCATAAATTGTTGTCTTGAGTGTGTTCATTGTGTCCGTTAATTGTTTGGTTGGTAAAGTCCCCCGCGACACAGGATTTAGTCCTACTGCCGGAGTTGTCTTTTTTAATAAAAAAATACATTTACTAACACTTTCACGGACAGTAAACGAGACACAATTGAAGTTTTATTGTTATCACGTTTACTGTTCATGAAAGTGCTAAATAGGTACTGTTAATTTTATCTGAACAACTTTCGTATTGATACTATTATTGCCCACGAGTGTACACTAAACTGTCTCCCAGATATAAATTACAAAGTCCTTCCCGCTCCCAAACAACAACAGTTAGCCCCGGGCGTCGAACGCCGGACCGGATGTTTGCGGCCGATTGTGAGCTCGACCGTAAACACGAGCTCAAACTTGACGAGATCAAACGAGCCAAACTAGTTTACATGTCTGTGCAATTAAATGAATGAGTGAATCCGAACTATGGGCTGCTGATATATATGTGTGGCACTTTATTGGTTTGTAATTACAGACCATACCACGCCGCTACAAATGTTCGGATGGTGTAATGAAAAGGCGTTGTTGATATGCTCACTTTTGGGGGCATAGTAAAATTTATATTTAAATAACTATAACGCTATGTTTTTTGATGCAGATCGCTATTTTAAGGCTTGGTCTTATTTATTTAACATAATTAAAATAAGAAAATTTATTGTCAGTCGAATTACTTATTTACAAGCATTTTATTAAGCAACTAAGAATCTTTTAATTTAGGCTGAGTTCAATAAAGTTCATAAATAAAAGAAGATTTAAGTACAGAAAACGTTTGTTAATATAATAGTGAAACTGGTAATATATTTGGTCCATAATGGTAGTAAAAACAGTAACTTCACTGTTATAGAGTACACACAGTTTATAAGATACCTAGCGCAATTCCTAATCTGGATTTCAGGGGACCTAGTCCGAACTCGGGCACTAATGGAGCTCATTCGGGTCGTCCATCGAAAGGAACGTTTTCTATAAATATTTTGTAGTGCTCATAGCGAGCCTTGGCTTGCAGATCGTAGTAGATCGACAAAGTTAAGCAACGCGTGCACAGGACGCCATTTGGATGGGTGACCGCGTGTGGCATTTACATCAGAGCGCTACCGTGCTTCGGAGGACACGTAAAGCTGTCGGTCCCGGTTCTTGTCTCAGGACAAGGACCGTTAGGGCATGTCGGAGACCTTAAGGCGGCCTGAAAACTCCGACACCAGAGTTGGCCACACACTCACACGAAAAGAAGAAGAAGTATAAATATTTTCATTTCCTAAATCAAAACTCCTACACATCCGATATTTCATTTCTTTCATATTACTTTGAATTAAATAAATTTGATCAGACATTGCCCAGTTCTTGTCTCATTATTTGAAAATCGTCATTTTAATCAATATTTACGAACTATGGTAATCATATATTTCAATATCACAATGCCTTAACATTCCTAGCATACTTTATAATTTCCGAAATTTATCTCATTCATAAAACTCCCTAAGGATTCATAAATATGACCATAATTTATACTTTACATTTCTATATAAGTAGTGAATGACCACTCAAACCTAGCGATTCATAAAAAAATCCTTCGCTCTAAAGGCCGAAAAAGGCAAAAGCACTGAACTTACATTTTAATGCCCATTGGTAGTATTGCTCTCTCGTGACTAAAACATTTGATCGCACTCACAAACACTCTCACTCCGAGGACATTACATCGCACACAACACTCGACATCGTAAGATACATGCCCGTTCACGCGAGTCACAGACACGGGGGCCACGTCCGTTCGCCGCGGCAGATACCGCACTACTAAACTGAATTCAGCTGAGGAAATCTTAGCGACGCCGACGCGACGGAGCTACAGGCAGTTTAGACTTTTTGCGCTCATAGTACCTTCGGTGTTATTTTCTCATACGGGACATTATTGTGTGTTGGCTAATAAAGCTTTTAAGTGGCATTATATTTTAAATACGAGTAGGTAAAAGTTTTTCGAGACAATATAATTAGGACCAATAGTCCTAATGCTGCTCTTGTTGAATGCCTTAAATAAAATTTGTCTGTTGTTTTTTCTTACAAACACACAATGCGTGACAAGATAGAGGATAGTTTCAGAGGTGTCACACTATAGTTTGGAATTCAACGCAATTTAGTTCATTGCTGTCTCCTACGAATAGTAAGGAAGAAAAACGGATGGTCCAGAAGTGTCAAACTAAATTAAGTACATATTTGACGATAATTACGGCGGTTATAGTTGATTACCGTCTATATGTCTCACT
The DNA here is from genome assembly GCA_944739405.2 of Euclidia mi. Lineage (NCBI taxonomy): Eukaryota > Metazoa > Arthropoda > Insecta > Lepidoptera > Erebidae > Euclidia > Euclidia mi. The sequence goes on along the minus strand of OX123193.2, from coordinate 14,128,198 downwards.
TCTTTTTTGTACAATTTTGCTTCATAGGCAACAAAGTGAAACTTAAATAGACAGATCAGGATAGAGGTACTATAGACAAATCTGGGGCCTTACTCTCCAAAATTATAACAATCTCAATTTAAAACCAATACAATTCCAATGTCAATTTTATGGTCACGTGGTTTCCTACTCTTGAAACCAATGTTGTCAACATTGGATTGAAATTGGGATTGCCCTGCAATTGGATGAACTAGTGCTGTAAAGTTACTATTAAGCAACATTAGGTTTTTGAAAGTCTATATGTTGGAAATAACAGGATAAATAGATAAATATTATGCGGATAATTGTTTAACTCATTTATTTTATCATCTTTTAATTAAATAAGAACTTGAAAATGCCTAATGTCATAAAAATTACGTACGTATTCCTGGCTGTATGTGTGATGGCCGTTGCCACTTGTCATCGCAGTAGGTATATAAAAGTGAATCAACTTATAAGGGCTCCAACTTTTAAATATTTACGAGTCAATTTTGATAAAGGAGCTTTTTTATGTTTGTGTATTTGTTTATCTAATCCAAGAAATAAAACAAGAGTGATTATAAAATAAAATTCGTTCTAATAAAGTTAAAAGTTTACATAGGTACTACTTTTAATATATTGAATCATACATACCCACAGAGTAGGTACTTTACTATCCCCCCCGTAGGATTTCCACCTTGTCGTGGTGGGGAGGCTCAGTAACCGTGGATTGGACACCCGCGGTGAAGCTAAGAGAGATCCCAGGAGTGGACGCTCCGTGTGGGCTTAGAGGGGCCTGCGCAGGATGCGTCCAACGGTGCGGGTGCGGGAGACAGTTCTGTCGGTCCCTCGCAGTCGGGCGCGGTTGTGGGAGGAGAGGCGTGTCGGTGTTTCGTTGCCGCGCGCCCTATCTCCCGCGACCAAATGGGGGTGCACCATTCGATGCATCGCGGTGGGGCCGCAGAGGAAAAGGACATGCGGTGTTGCGTTGTCGTCCTCCCTATCCTCTGCGGCCGCTACCTAAGTGTTTTGGCGGTGGAGCCCAACACCTTATGCCGCCGCCAAGGGGGTTTTGTTCGGGGCCCGCCTGACTATCTGGCGGGCCAAAACCCGTCGGGGGGTAGCGACTAATGCTTATGCGATTCCCTACCCTCCGACACACGGGTACATGAGAAAGTCGAGGTGGTTTTTAGTGGTTACACTACATAATCCGGCTCTCATTTCCCCAAGAGTCGGAGATCCGAAGGGATTTTCCACGTCGTAAAACAAAAAAAGGTACTTTACTATATGTATAGTTACCGACATACATAGTTACATACATACCTAAGTATTTATTCTGATATGATCAATATTGTTGATTACTGTATTCAATATAAACATTATCTAAAGTCCTAAACTTAGTTGAGGGTGCTTCTACACGGTGCATGTAGCTGGAGCAAGTAAAGGTGCGGGTTACACGCGTGGGTAATATGCGCAAGCTACTTGACCAAGTTACTCGCTTGTACTTGTACATGGTGCAAATAACTGGAGCAAGTAAAGACGCGGGCAACTTGCGCAAGCTGCACCTATGTACAAGTTATTTGTTCGTGGTCAAGAGCTACATGTGCATGCTATTCGCGTGGTAGCTTTATGACTTGAATCGCGTCAAATGTCTCGACGAACGAAAATTATTTTAAAATCATATGTTAAAAATGTAATTTTAACAGATAACATGCGCGAGTGACCCGCGCGCGTCGCAGAGCACGCGAATTACTTGCGCGGGTGGCTCGCTTTGGTACATGCTCGAGTCGCTGGACCCGCACATTGTTTTAAACGATATATTTACGGTGCATATAACCCGCGCAAGTGCCTCAACATGCTCAAGCTACATGCGCCGTGTACAAGCACCCAGAATTAAATACTTTGTATTTTGATATATTTTTTCAAACAAATCCAACACGGTAATTTGTTTCGTCCATGTATCAGATCACACGGCGTTCGTCTCGTCTTCTTTTTATTTCATTTTTGTGACGTTTAGTAAATATATTGGTCATTATCATTAACCGTGTTGGATAAATAAAACATAAAACACCAACAATTTGTAAAAAGAAATGAAAGAAAGTTACTGTTTTGTTATTTGGATAAAACTCAATTTACAAACAATTCTAACACAATCTTGACGCAATACAGAACTGTCAAAATATGCTCGGGAGTCGCTTTACATGCTTTCCAATACCGATCTAAAATTCAATTTAGTTCCTCAAAAATACGTTCAATTTCAAACCGATTTGGCGCTAGTATCGTGTTTAAGATTACGAAATAACATAATTCCAATGTCGATAGATCGGAATTAAATTCAAGATTAAGGCCCCTGGGATGACATACGGCTGCCTGTACGCTTAACCATCTGAAGGTTAGAAGTGCAGTCAATTAACTATAAATAATTCATATATTAAAATTTACATAAATGTTTATCGATAAGTCATCATCTTAACATATTTATCCATGAACTCGCATCTAGCTTAATAGGTCAGTGCTCCAGTTCTAATGAAACGGTCACTTAGAAGATAAGCCTGTTAAGAAATGGATGTTTAACATGAGCGATTAATGAAACTTGTTTTAAGATGCACGTAAAATATTGAATGTCTAATGACTGCTTCTATGGTCCAGTGAATAACGTATGCGTCTGCTGTTCGGAGGTCCCAGGTTCGATTCCCGGGTCGGGCAAAAGTGTTACTTAGTTTTTTCGAATTCTCAGTAGCAGCAGGGAGTCTGGTGATGTACCCAGTGTCGGCAATATACGACATCTATTAAGTAAGACCTAAAAAATTCATGCCGAAATGTGGGTGAAATATTACACTTCTGCCTACCCCTTCAGGGAAAAAGGCGTGAGTCTAAAAAATTAAATAATAACAGTCCACAGCTGGACTAAAACCTCCCCTAATTTGCTTCGCAGCAGCCCTCTGAGTTTATAGCAGGATCTGGTCTAGTAAATGCTGGCCAGATGGGTTATTTTAGAGTTTTATTGCTCTGCGCAAGGATACTACTTTCTTCGTGTTTTCCCTTAATTGCCTCTTATGACACTCACAAAAATAAATGTGTTCTTAATCCATCATCACACGAATATTAGGTTTGTTTGCCGAAAAAAAATTGTCATCATCATCTTCCTAGCGCTTATTCTAGCCTAACCGGATTTGACAGAATATTAGCTTTTCCACAGAGTGGCACCCCAAAGGGCTAGCTATATTCCGTGGTTTAGACTAGTCTCAGTTGGTCATAGGTACTGACTCCCTATAACGACTGTCAAAGATCTTCATGACAATCAGGACCGACGGCCTAACGTGCTCGGGCTCGGGCATGGGCACGAGGCACGGGACAAGCGATAATTTACAATTCAATACGCACATAACTCTGAAAAGTCATTTGCATGGCATTCCGTTGGTATCTCCACTAGGCTATCGCTCCCTTTTTAACAAATGAAATAAAGAATTTGTATTTGTTTTAATTAGTAATAAAGAGTTATACTTTATTGCACTCCAGTAACAAAAACAAAATTTAGAAAGAGTTTGATTTATTTTCTTTTTAGTGTAACATTATGATCAATCATCATCGAAAAGTGCGACATCAGTGATAGGCACTGATGCAAATCTTTCCGCAGAATAATAATAAGATTCAACAACCGTATTGCGAGATCCCTTTTTAGGGATCTCGCAAAGAAACTGATCGACGCCTCGGGTGACCAGAGGGCTGGCACGTATTTAGCACAAAAGATAAGCATTGCTATACAACGAGGCAATGCCGCCAGTCTTCTGGGCACGCTTCCGATTGACTGCGATGCGGATGACTTCCATGACGCCTTCTAAATTTAATTTTAATTTATTTTTCGTATTGTATATATTAAATAGGCTTATTTTAATTTTAGGACATAATTAAGTTTTTCTTTTTATGTAATAGTTGATTTTGTTTGGAAAATAAAAGTATAAGTACTCTTAAAAAAAAAAAACAACCGTATTTATCCCAATCCTCCTAAAAGATACACTATTTCCTCATTGCTGCTCAAGCTTTAATACACACACACACACAAATACTATTCATGTGTAAGCATCTCAGCACTTTATCCGAGTAAGTCTCCAAAAAGATTTTTCAGCAGACAATGCCTTCTGAAGCACAATGGTGCCGGCGTGACGGATATCCTGTTAGTAATCTTATCTACAAAAACTTTTCTTGTGTAAAAAACAGCCTTCTCGTTCTTCGTTTTTTTTTCAGAGACAAATTTGCAAACACCATTTATTTCGTACAAATTCTCCGGCGAGGTTTTTTGTTAAAACGAACTGACTTTTTCCTTAGCTCTGATACGATTAACATTTTCTATTATTTCCTCGGAAAACGTCTGTAAGAACGTTAATGTTAATATTCCTCTACTTGCCTTTTGTAATCTTGGAGAAATTGTTTAAATTAAATAGTATCGGTAATTTATTTCTTGTTCTAGAATACAAGGTTCGGGTAGTACAAATCGAGGCATGTCTAGAATTATAGTTAAAAACTCGGTGTTAGAAAAACTCTAGTTTCAGTGTTTCTGGGATCAGTATCTTAACCCGGAAGAAGAGTAAGTTTCATAGAAGTTTTCACACACACCCGTATGTAAAAATGTGTATGAAACGAAAAGATTTTTAGGCGCAGCAACTAATAAGGGTTTAGGTAAAATTTCATTTGTTTAGTTTTGAAGCCTAAACTAATGTTATAAAAAGGCAAAAATGTTTATCCGAACCTACATACATTTACGGCGAAGGCCTTCGGCTCGACGTCCGCAGGCTTTTTCCTACGGTGGCTAGAAATCGTCACGCGCTCACCAACGCCCATTAAAAGAAATAATTAAAAGAAAAATGCCATGAGCCATCACAAAACTGCACGTTTTGCTAGTTTATCTTAATTAGACATTTGTTTCTACGAATTTTGGAGACAGATATTTCAACCTAATGGAAGGAAAGAAGAACCCATCACGCACCCTCGGATTGACCCCCCCCAACTATTGCAATAGAAAAAAGTTGACATACCGAACTCCTCTAAAAAGATAAGGGATATGGGAATGGTATGGGTTCCAGGAAGATACCTGACTTCCAATATCACGCTGTATGCGCCGACTATTCTTCTACGCGTGTTTCGCCTCTGCACGAGGCATCCTCAGGAGCGATAGGCAACGACTGAGCACTTTCGTACCTTGTGCATGTCTTATAAACGATTGTACTTTCTAATTCCCTCCGTCGCTCGACTGATGTGCGTCATTATGACGGTATGCGAATATATTCAGCAATCGGGACCCGTTAAAGTTGGTTTGATCGTTCAGTAATGTATGCTTGTCCGGCTTTAAATTTTCTAATTGTTCCAATACGCACATTCTAATACCCTTTTGACAAGTGTGTATGACGTCAAATGAATGTCCGCTATTTAGATTATAGCCCGTTTGAAGTAAATGCTCGGCAAAAGAGACTTTTCCGGCTGGTTGTTTCTAAACGCCGCTAAATGTTCTTTATATCTTAGCTCAAAACTTCGACCCGTCTGTCCTATGTACTTATTTTGGCATTGGTCGCATGTTAAGCAATAAATACCGGATTTTTTGGTCTTGCATACTTTATCTACCATTGCAAAGAAATTTTATCGTTTTGTATGGTTTATAGGCTGATCTGATACCGTTCCTCCTCAGTATACGCGCCATACGGTCAGTTATACTTCCAAAATAGGTAAGAACAGCAGAATTATTTGTAGGTTCTTTTATGGAGGGATATAAAAGTGACTTCGCCATTCTAAATTGCTTTCCTCGAATCATCTTGTCTATTAGGCGTTCACAATACCCGTTGGATTGAGCTATATGATAAATAATATTTAATTCTTTATTGTATGATTCTACCTATATTCAGTAGTACAGTCACGAGCATAAATATATTACTATTGGCAGATTAGCAAAAATATCTGACTCAAGAATGAGTTCAATAATATCTGTCTGCACGTACCCAGCAAAAATATCTGATATCATCAGGCAGCATAATGAAGTGACATCAAAATTATGTTATGAAAATGTCGAAGCATAAATATGTGATGTGACTGGTGGCAAAATGTTATGGTCACCTGTGGAGAGCAAATACTCGTATATGTTACGTTTTCTATTTCTGTGATTTGCATTGATTCCGCCCTAAAAGCATAAAAATGTGACATCAACTAAGTGGCAATAATAATAATAATAAAAGTTTATTACAGAATTGTTAATTCCATATATTAGTTAGTAATACTTATATCTACTGTTAATTAACTTAAATTTATTATACAAGTAGTTAACTGATCGGATGTGACCGGCCGATACAGGGAAGCTGTCTACTTGATTGCGTGCAGTCGTATCCAGCGTCCAAGCATCGGCGAGTCCCACCGATCAGCTAGCACTTCCAGGATCGTATTGGGGCCGGCGCGCACGCGGCGCAATAAAGAAGTACATCTCTTCCGCATGATGGTCGAAAAGCTATCAACGTTCGTGTCCGCAAACACCCCGGACGCACTGCAAAAGCGCGGCAGCCCCACTAACACCCGGAACGCATTGTTATACTGGATGCGCAAGCCGCCGTATGCCGCCAGTGTAAAGCTCACCCACAGGCTGCACGTGTAGAAAGATTGACAGAAAGCTTTAAATAGCGTGATCTTTACTTGAGTAGTACAACGTGCAAACCTACGGGCCAATATATTACAACGAACAGCCAGCGACCTGCGCTCCCTCTCTATATCTACATCATATTTCAAGTCCTCAGAGACCCAGTGGCCCAAATATTTAAATTTGGCCACTGTCACAAGTGGTGTACCACACAACGTAACTACTGGCACTCTATTGTAACTTTTGTTGCCTGCCTTAAATATCATAAACTCACTTTTTACTGCATTACATTTGAGCCCATGTGCCTGAGCGTATTTTTCACATAAACTAATCAACCGCACCATAGATCTAATTGACGGGGTCAGTAGCACCATGTCATCTGCAAAACATATATTATTGGCACAAATGCCTTCAATGTGACATCCAATTCCGGTGCTGCTCAGCTCATCAATCAGACCGTTCATGTATAAATTGAAGAGTGCTGGCGAGGTCAAACCCCCCTGCCTAACTCCACACTCCAAACTGTACTCTTCTGACATTGAGTAAGCCCACCTTACCCGGTTCTGTTGGTTACTGTACCAATACTGAAATATATTTATAATTTCTGTAGGTAATGTCGTACTTTTTCCTAATTTATCCCACAGGATGTTATATGACACCAGGTCAAACGCCTTAGATAGGTCCAGATGACAGGCATATACAGGTGTTTTTCTTGCTGTGTAGTACCGCACAGTTTCCTTAAGGCAAAGGATAGCAGTTTCTGTTGACAGACCTCGGCTGAAACCGAATTGGGCATCACTAATTATTAAATGCTCATCTAGCTGGGCCGTAAGTAAACTGTCCAGTACTTTGGCAATCACAGTTGCCAACGATATAGGTCTGTAGTTGGATAACACAGAAGAGTCGTGGGTTTTATTTTTAATAATAGGCACAACAATCGTATGCATTAATCTCTCGGGTAAATAAGAATGACCTATACATAAATTAAAAAACATTGACAAAACCCTAGGCAAGTGAACACCAGCGTGCTGCAGGTGCTCGATACTGAGACCATCGTGTCCGGGTGATTTTCCACACACCATATTCTTACAACTATGTAGCAACTTGCTTCGCCTTAAGTGTCACACTTCGTTCAGTGCCGATTATCTCAGTATCGAGCAGCGGCGCTGGCAGCTGAACCTTTAGGGGCGACTGTACTTTAAAATGCTGTCGGAACAGCTCCGCAATGCCACGTGAATCGTGTATGCCCTCGACGCTCACGGGAAGCCTAGGCCTATAATTCAGCTTGTTAGTGGTTTTCCAGAAATGACTAAAGTCTTTATTAAAATGATGTTGGGCAATTTTATCCATTTTAATTTGGTCTTGATGCGCTTGGCACCATTTCAATTTGGCCTTAAATATTTTCCTGATATTGCACATATCATTGTAAATCTTACCAAACTTACTAGGTTTACCACACTGTAACCAATATTTGTAATGAAACCGAGCCTTCTCGTGAGCGGCGCGAACATACTTGTTCCATCCAGACACAGTATATTTACACTTTTTATTATTTTTATTTTAATAACTATATTTAGAGGCATCTTTTAATATGCGTTCTATATCATCATACATTTTATCTAATAGAGACAAGTAAACAGACTTACTACACAAACTATCGCAACATTCATTAAATTCCATAGGAAAATGTATTTCTCTAAGCTGTGAATGACAATAATCGTGATAAATGCGTGTTTGCTCAGCATTACGTTCACCCCAAATTATTTCATTCGTCAATTTATTTTGTTTTAAAATTGTAGCATGCATTACATTTAAGTTGCATTCTAACATCATAGGCAAATAATCGGACCAATATGTGTCATACAGTATAGAAACGTTAATGGCAGTCCGCAACGCGGCTTCTGTCATCACGCAGTGATCGAGCGACCGCACGCACCCGTGTGCATCACTCACAAACGTATAGCTGTCTGACGGCAGAGTGTTAATGTCAGCGCACGACCATGATTGTTCCGTACAGAATGAGGACAACTCGTTTGCAAACAGTTCACCGGGATGAGAATTATAATCACCGATCATAAATACAGACTCCACATTATTATTTTCAATTATCGCATTAATCTCGCTTAAGCACTGCGTAAACTCCACTAGATTATCCCGGCAGTCAGTAGGCATATATACCGACAACACTATGAAAGAACGATCACCATTCACTAATTTTATACCCGCTAAACGCACGCTATTACAATCGATTACTGTGACGAAGGGTAACGCACTCTTTCTCCACAGGAGGGCAACACCCCCATGTGGTCTCCCGCGCATCACGCCTGCCGACGTATCCACAGCTGAAGTGCCCGTGAAGGCAAAGTTGTCGTCTATGGTACCCAAAAATGAAAGGTCATGGGGTAACAGCCACGTCTTCTGAAGAGCTATAATGTCTGCCTTCTTACATAGTCTTCGCATACAGTTGATTGATCTAACAACATTTTTACAATTGAATGTTGTAATTGTTGTGATAGTCATTATGAGTTAATGATAGCGGTGTCATTAGACCGTATGGTGTTTCCACTTCCAGGTTTATTTTGTAGGAAAAATTAATAAACCGTCTATATGATATACCGACAGGCCAAAAGTCATCTTTCATAAATAATTCTACCCTATCTTTGGGGACAAATATTTTGAATGAGCTATATTGCTTATCCACTTTCATGATCGTCTTTTCTACACTAATATTTATGTTTGACTTACTTGTCACATATTTTACGATGTCACTAGCCGACACATCCTTCGCCACATTATAAATATAAATGGGTACCTTTATGTCCGCTGCTTTAAAGTTCACACTTGTATCCACCTCGGCTTTTCCCCTATTTACAGCAAAACGATTCCTGTGTCTACGCCGCTGAACCTTCGTCCATTCGTCAGTCCGTGCATCCCGCTTCCATTCTCCTTGTTTCACTATATCTGCAATAGTCTTGTTTTGGTTCGCCGTATGAGCAATAATATCTGACATTATTTTATCTACAATTTAAATTAAAATTCATAAGAAATACTTAAAGAAATAAATTGTATTTTACATTATTTAAATAGGGCTATTGTTTTATACTATATTTATGTCTAGACCTATCCAATATCAGGACCAAATTAAAATATTCATTTTAGTGGGTAGATCTTTTCTATCTGCGGCCGCTGAGTAGTAGTTTAGGAATAGGGTATCGAACTGCCTTGTCAAATCAGTCACTTTTTGTCATCTGTCGAAACGCTAGTTTTGTATGTTGATAACATACAAAACTAGCGCTTTTACATACTGAACTGCTGTACTTTTTGATGGTTTTATTTAAATAAAATTTGCTGTAAGAGCAAAATAATAATCATAATTTAAGGATATTTATATGCTTTGAGACAAGCTTTTTGATAAATGATAATTTGCAATTTACTTTAAATACAGTCCGATCCCCTATATAGTAACATCTCAGGCCCCCAGATCTTATTTATTATATTGCTTTTTTTGGGTTTCATTGGATTGACGATGATTTATCAAACATCAACGTTGATGAAAATGAGAATTAAAAATAAATAGTTTTTTCTCACAAAACCTAAAAAAAAGAATATTTTACTAAATTGATTGCTGTGTAAGCCATAATTTTCCAATTATATCTAAAGAAATACTTATAATACCTAATACTAATAATGCGCGAACGTTTTACTTCATTATTACTGAAGACCCATCATCATCAGCCCTTTATACTTTCCCACTGCTGGGCATGGGCCTCTTCTCCCTATGAGAAGGGTAAGGCAACTACGCTGGCCAAGTGCGGGTTGGCAGACTTCACATGTCTTTCGAGAACATTATGGAGAACTCTCAGTTATGCAGGTTTCCTCACGATGTTTTTCTTCACCAATTAGCAAGCGATAATTAACAATTTATTAATATAATTGACCGTCTGCGTAGCAGTCTGTCGGTCTCTCCGCTCAGCTATCGCTGCTCTCCGAAGACCCATTAGATAAATATTCTAACAAATATGACAAATTTTGTAAAACTATCTATAAATTACGCTCACGCTTATACAAATAGCGAGTCTTTAAGTAGGTCTGTCAGAATATTAGACGTCTCCTCTATTGGTCTGGCAAAAATGATTGAATTAATTCCCTTCCCTATTAATATACAAATCAAGACTGATAATTAAAGAAAACTTAGTACTATTTTTACGTACCTTTAGCACCTCATAGCTGAAAATTGGCCATCGATCCATGCTAGCAGGTATGCGTAAACTCATAGCAGATTCTGACACTACATAATTGTATAGATTTTGATTTTACAAAAATAAGTAAGGTCTGAGAGCCCTGGGATCTTGGACTATTTGTTGTGGTTGACGTAAGCAGCGTTTGACAAGATTGATCCGTTAATCTTAAATACAGTTTATACCGCTAATTGCTACTCTTTAAATAATTATATTATCACAAATAATATCTTATCGTAGTACTGATCATTTACGTCATCGAACAACAGCCATGTATGACACATGGATACTATCCGGTGCATATATTCCATTCATAGTTCTCGAATAACTCGTGAGTGGTTTAAAAGTTAAATATTCAAAGAGAGGCTTTAAAGTTAACTAATTTCCCTCCAGAGAGCCCTGATTTGAATCCCATTGAGAATCTGTGGAGTTCAATGGTTCAACAATAGGAGCCAACTCAGGCTGGAACCCATGATTTTCTACGTTGTCACACCTTTGACATTTAGGAGTTACTCCGAGGCTCGCAAGTGTGTGCTACTATATTACTACAATGCAAAAGAGGCTACAGCTATAAACTAACGGATATCCATTCGATAGATTCTAAGCGGTTCGACCAATCATAGAAGCTTCGCATTAATTTTGCGCTAGTTGGGATGTCAGATATTATTGCCACCTAGTTGATGTCACATATTTTATGCTTTTAGGGCGGAATCAATGCAAATCACAGAAACAGAAAACGTAACATAATATATTTGCTCTCCACAAAGGATCATAACATGCTTTTAGGGCGGAATCAATGCAAATCACAGAAATAGAAAACGAAACATATATTTGCTCTCCACAAAGGATCATAACATTTTGTCACCTGTCACATCACATATTTATGCTTCGACATTTTCATCACATAATTTTGATGTCACTTCATTATGCTGCCTGATGATATTTGCTGGGTACGTGCAGGCAGATATTATTGTACTCATTCTTGGGTCAGAAATTTTTGCTAATCTGCCCATAGTAATATATTTATGCTCGTGACTGTACATTTAATAATCTATGTATCATACTGTGGAATGCTGCCGTTTTGTGTTGTGAGTAGTAACTGTATATGTAGGTTTACGATAAATTTCAAATGAATGTGAGGTACCCTCCCTTTTGATTGTCAAATCTAAGAAGTTTATTGAGCTGTTTTGTTCCATCTCTAAATTGAACTTAATTTTGGGATGTATACTATTAATTCTTCTAAGAAAACAGTGAAGCTGACGTTCGGTGCCCTACCAAGCTAGCAAAATATCGTCCACGAATCTATAATAATACAAGATGTTCGGTACTTTCACCAAATGCTCGTGTTCGTAGTTATTCATAAAGATATCCGCTAACAACGGACTAAGCGGTGAACCCATGGCCAAACCTTCCTTCTGTAAGTAGTACTCGTTGTTGAATTGAAAATAATTTTGTTTACTGCATAGCTCGGTTAATTTCTCAAAATTTTCTTAATCTGTTCTGGGTGTACTCTATTTCTTTCCAGCAGATTTTTAATAATAATTAGGCAATCTTTATAAAGGACGTTTGTAAATAAGCTTTCTATATCTAAAGCTACGAGTTTTGTGTTTCTAGGTAAACAGATGTGTTTTATTTTGCTAATCTAATCATAACTATTTTTAAGGCTGTATTCTGCGGTGAATGACGTCTTCTCTTTAATCAATCCGTTTAAATATTTCGCTAATTTATAAGCTGGAGCGTTGACATATGAAACGACTGGACGGATGGGCACCTGATCTTTATGTATTTTTGATAAACCATACACCAGCGGACATTGAAGGTTCATCGGTATTATACTTTTCGCAAAATAGCAGTCTTGTGGAAAAAGGTATTTACTTGACTTTATGCTGAGTTTTAATTCTGCATGAAATCTTTTGGTAGGATCGTAGGTCAGACGCTGGAAATTTTCGGTGTGTATTACATCTTGTACTTTGCTATTATACTGGGATCTGGACATAATTACTACGGTGTTGCCTTTATCCGCTTTATTTACCACCAAATTGTTTTGTTGAATTTTATTTTGGATGGTTTTATATATTTTTAATCCGCAGTTAATTAAATTAGTCGATTTGTATGTTTTTAAGTGATGGGCAGCTAAACTCTTGAGTATATTATCTTTTTTATTTCGGGTAATAGCTAGTTCTGCATCCATTGGTTTATCAAAAATACATAAAGATCAGGTGCCCATCCGTCCAGTCGTTTCATATGTCAACGCTCCAGCTTATAAATTAGCGAAATATTTAAACGGATTGATTAAAGAGAAGACGTCATTCACCGCAGAATACAGCCTTAAAAATAGTTATGATTAGATTAGCACAATAAAACACATCTGTTTACCTAGAAACACAAAACTCGTATCTTTGGATATAGAAAGCTTATTTACAAACGTCCTTTATAAAGATTGCCTAATTATTATTAAAAATCTGCTGGAAAGAAAAAGAGTACACCCAGAACAGATTAAGAAAATTTTGAGAAATTAACCGAGCTATGCAGTAAACAAAATTATTTTCAATTCAACAACGAGTACTACTTACAGAAGGAAAGTTTGGCCATGGGTTCACCGCTTAGTCCGTTGTTAGCGGATATCTTTATGAATAACTATGAACACGAGCATTTGGTGAAAGTACCGAACATCTTGTATTATTATAGATTCGTGGACGGTATTTTGCTAGCTTGGTAGGGCACCGAACGTCAGCTTCACTGTTTTTTTAGAGGAATTAATAGTATTCATCCCAAAATTAAGTTCAATTTAGAGATGGAATAAAACAGCTCAATAAACTTCTTAGATTTGACTATCAAAAGGGAGGGTATCTCACACTCATTTGAAATTTATCGTAAACCTACATATACAGATACTACTCACAACACAAAATGGCAGCATTCCACAGTATGATACATAGATTATTAAATGTACATACTACTGAATATAGGTAGAATCATACAATAAAGAATTAAATATTATTTATCATATAGCTCAATCCAACGGGTATTGTAAACGCCTAATAGACAAGATGATTCGAGGAAAGCAATTTAGAGTGGCCAAGTCACTTTTATATCCCTCCATAAAAGAACCTATAAATAATTCTACTGTTCTTACCTATTTTGGAAGTATAACTGACCGTATGGCGCGTATACTGAGGAGGAACGGTATCAGATCAGCCTATAAACCATACAAAACGATAAAATTTCTTTGCAATGGTAAAGATAAAGTATGCAAGACCAACAAATCCGGTATTTATTGCTTAACATGCGACCAATGCCAAAATAAGTACATAGGACAGATGGGTCGAAGTTTTGAGCTAAGATATAAGAACATTTAGCGGCGTTTAGAAACAACCAGCCGGAAAAGTCTCATTTTGCCGAGCATTTACTTCAAACGGGCCATAGTCTAAATAGCGGACATTCATTTGACGTCATACACACTTGTCAAAAGGGTATTAGAATATGCGTATTGGAACAATTATGTTAATAGATACAGGTTCTAATTCATCATTTATAAGTCCAGAGATTGTTGACCGATACTTATCACACATACCATGTAATTACGAACATTTCGAGGTAACTAATATTCACGCTACTACTCGCAACGATTATACTATTACATTACCATGCTTCGAGGAATTACATGAGACGAATGATATAACACTTTGTATTTTAAAATTTCACGATTACTTCGATGGTATAATTGGCTATGATTTATTAGAGAAATTGGAATCAATTCCGCCGCAATTTGCCGCAATTCGGCAAATTGGAAAATCTACATGAAATTAACACTAAGTTAACGCTACAAACACCAGTTCAACTCAGCGAAAGCAACATCGAATCCAGTTTCTACCATACTACAATCCCGATGTACCTAATACTATCCGGTGCAAGTGTACCTATTTGCCATTGTACTAATGTATTGCAAGCGACGAGAACAATCCCCATGAGAAGTTGAACCGAACGACGTTACAAGTACTGGTATCTACGCTGAAGTTCAGGAATTGGCGCCACCCGAGCGATATAAAAGTTGGCCACAGCAATATTTCATTATCTCACTCAATCAAGATTTCGAAATAGTTGCTGATCTACGGCGGGAGGTGTTACATACATGCCTATCCCCGAAACCCCTGATACATGTTGCCCCAAAATACTTTCGCAATAGCAGCCTAGTGACGGCAACGGACACGAGGCGCCGACGCAGCACAACGTGAGGCATCGAAAACCGGACATGCGGCCCCTTGAAGACCCATCACTTTTGATCCAACATCGATCGATTGTCGACTTCCATTTAATTATAATTAATTGTAATTTCTAAGTAATAAATTTGTCTTAAGTAAATTTTGCATTTTTTTGCATCCTCCGGCTACAGCCGTCGTAATTGGCCTACTTATTTTTTTTTTTATTTGAGAGTGCCAGCATTGTACGAGAATCTAATTCAAAGTCAACTGACGATGGGTCGCAAATTGTAGTGATGGCGTACATTTTCCCGTTGTTATGTTGTGACTACTGATGTGTGCAAATATAGTGACTACGTATTGTAGTGCAGCTGGAATGATTTATTAAGAAATGCGATGAATTATAAGAAAAAAGAGCCTTTTATTTTATCTTCGATTATTTTAAAATATTTTACGATCGTAGGCAGTTAGTCTAGCTTATATACTAGACGTAATCATATTGATGCCGGAGAGCAATTCCCGAGAAGTAAAACAGCACTGCGTACATTGGCGCTGTGTCCTAAGCGTAAGTGCTGATTGGTAGCTTGGAGTGCTCTAAGATCTACAAGTGCATCTACAACGATCTGATCTTTGAATTTGATCTGTCAGCTGTCATGATGCTTGTCATTACGAGCGACGGCGAATATATGTTTAGGAAAATAGTATAATTATCTGAAATAGTAAAGTTATTCCGTCACTACTATCACGTACCAAATGTTATGTGTGCAATCCCAACACGACACGAATATAAGCTTTATCCACAAGCTGTTTTTGTTTAAGTACTTAGTAATCAAGTCATGATTTGTGTGTTTTAAAACCTCTTGCTCATTTATTTTAAGATACTTATCTGAAGATTATTCAACAATACTTCAAGTTCTTTAAACTATATATTCCAAAGAACATCGTCTGATCTTATAATCAAAACAATGCAGATATATTTTCGCTTATATTTAAGCAAATTGCCACCCAAACTGATAAGGAGGCTCATAATTTAATTCTGAGCCCAATCTGAGACTTCAAAATTTGTGTTAGTTCAGATTTCGTCGAAGTACTTTATGCAATCTCAGCAGGGAATAAATTTCACAAGCTTAATATTATCTGGGATAAACTCGATGATTAGGTACTTACAATTAATTTGATAAAATTGTATTACACAATGTGAACGGAGCTTATTCAGGTTGAGGTTGCTATAAAGATATACACGCTGATTTTTTATTGGTTTTGGAGTGAAAACCATCTTATTACTTATCGTTTATAAAACCTAACCAGCTAATAATATTTGCAATATAAGCCAAAAAAATCTTGAGATATTAATTAATTTAATAGTACAAGAACACGAAGTATCACTTTGCCGCACACTGGCGAAGTACGAGCGATCGTGTCACACATACACACACTGGCATTAGTCATTGAACTGTGATTCCCGCCCTCCCCGCTCCCCGCCATGCGCGCGCGCCTTCCCTCCGCTGCAGGGCGCCACTGTATTAGGCAGGGAGCGGGGCGTGGCGGGGTGCGGCGCGGGCGCAAGTTGACCTTCAGTCTTAAGAAATGAGGTCAATGGGACAGTCGTATATCACGCTCCTGTCACTCTGTGTCCGTGTCACGTAATAAAACTACAATCGTGCATCCTTACAATCACAGATATAGATCTACATAGATAACGCAATTATCACGATTTGTATTGAAACCAAGCGTGCTGACTTTTTAATACCTACTGTACGAACTGTACCGAACCGATGCGCGACAGTATCGCTTGTGCGATATTCATCATCTCCTAACACACAACGTCAGATCAAACGTCCAAAGCAACGTAATGTGAATAAAGTTTACTTAACGGTAATTTATAGTTAGGTATGTTCTGGAACGACACGCAGCTTGGAATACTTATAACAGTTTTAATATGAATTTACGCATAATATAATTTTAAAATAACTTACCTGTGATAGGAAATATGTTCCTGCCTTTGGGTGCTCGAAATTTTTGGGCTATTGCAGTTAATTATCACGCAACGAGGCATTTTTTTAGTTTTTTGCGGACGTTCGGCTGCAACAACGGACGCGCGGGGACTGAAGTTAGCGGCGACCAACCTCGACGCTTGGTCGGGGTTCAGACACGCGAAGTGCATGCATTTGCGTTATCTATGTAGATCTATGTCTGTGCTTATAATACTGATGTGTTCGCTAGTGGATTGATAGGCCGCAACCTGACCTAACTCCATAGGGAATTATTAGTGGATCGTGATTATAAGATTTGTGTACAAAGAAGAAACGGAGTCGCGAGAACGCGAGAAACATGCGCTGTAGGTACTCCCGAGTGCGAAATGTGTAAATTAATTGTGATGTAAGCAGAAGAAAATGATTTGATTTATTGATTGTTGTGAATACTTACGTTGATAACATGTTTAACTCGCCAGAAATAAGTAAATACCTAAATTCGGCTTTTTCTAGTTATTGAAAATGAAAAAAAAGTCGTAGGACCTACGACTAATATGTAACTAATAATAAGTTCTTCGTTCTTTCTTCTAGTAGTTTATTATGATTGCGTGAACCCACAGCTTATTTCTGTCGACTTACGAAGGAATAGGTACAGCTATTTAGATACATGTGTTTATTATTTTAATAATTATTATGTGCTTAAAATTATTGAACTTGTCATCGTAATTAATTTGTGTTTAGTAAGTACGTAAATTAGGTATCACTATCCATCCGTACTTCTTAGTGCTGTGCAAACTGATATGTGTTTTATGTGTAGGTAGTTAAAGGCCTAAAAAGAAGAAAGAAATTGAGACATATGAATCTATGTAGACATTTTTTAAATAACCACAAAAATAAATTAAAACACTATCATTTAATTATTCGAACACTAGAATTAAAGATTTATAGACGATCCATATGTTTGTTCGAAGTTCACTTAACCGCCGATGGGAAATAGTTCAGTCGTAAGCTCATTAGGAGAATAAATTAATTAAATCGATTTCATCGGGCCTCAATCAGACGCTCGAACCGTGACTATACATAATTGTACAAACGAATGATTCTCTTAGGATGTCTGTCTGTCTTTGTAATGAATAAGTTCATAAAGGAAATTTCATGAACTTTTTGTTTGAGATTCTGAATATCCATGAGTATATTATACGATTTTCTATATGATATGAGTAGGATTGAAATGTTGTACTTAGCTGAGTTGACGTGGAATAGTGTTGACATTATAATGTTACCTCTGAAAAGAATACTTCTAAAAAAATCGGAATAAACACTTATTTTATACATTTATGATTATCAGTGTTGGTTTGCGGTTAACTTATGCGATGCCACTATGTTCAACCGCTGAAAATATAGTGCAAGATTGACAATGTATCATTCTAATTGTTCGTGCTATGATAATATAAAGAATAAATAAGTATTACAATAATTTCTTCACATTATCAAAGCACGGCGCGATACAGCAAAGCGCACTTCGACGGGGCAAACTACAGCAAAAGCGAGCGTACAGCGCGTTGCAGCAGAGATTCAACTGTGTAAACGTACACATGCCACATGCACATCTTATTTTTTTATTTACTCACGCCTATATCCCTGAAGGGGAAGGCAAAAGGTTCAGGCATATTTTCTGACTCCGTGCTGGCCTTGCTGCTACCAAGAATTCGATAAAACTCAGTAACATGTTTGCCCGACCCGGCATCGAATCCCGATCAGCAGACTCATACTTTATCCACTGGACCACGGAGGAAGTCGTTATGACCCATCATGACGCGGTGCTCTTATAACCCTATGCTTTCTGAGCTGTGTGTACTCAAATTGCTTATCCGTGCTAAGAACCTCCTGTCCCGTACCTGATAACGTATAACTGTAGATATTAATCCTATCCAACTGTTTCATATTACTTAATCTCACGGCATACGGCATTAATTACGGGCATGCCAATAACAATCAGTTTCTGTTATGTCATCAAATTAGCGCACGGTAGGTAATTGTTATCCGATATCATCTTCAATTACTGCTAGTGCTGTTGCCGGTCTCCCTTGTTTGACCGAAAGGAATTTGACAAATTTTCACTTCCCAAAAAAAATTTCGCATAATTACATTTTTTCGGCTCGTGCGTAGGAGGTCACAGTTCTAACCTAACCTAACCCAACCATTTTTTTAATAATTAAACTACTCTAACTACTTCCATAAACAAACTAATATCACCAAACGTTTATTGTCTGAAGATTGTTTGCTGTAATAAATCATTTGATAAAAGACCAAATGCCCTAATGACATACTTGGTAATATTTTGCCAAGTAAAAATATGCGTACTAAAATCATTCGAAATATTGCAATGGTATAAAAAACGTTGCTAAAATTTGTTTGGGTAATGAAATTTTGTCAAAATCTTTTCGGCAAAACGACAGGATCTCGCTGTTGACGATTATACCCTATACGATTTCACGAGGAATATTAAATCACTGCGGTGTAAAAGGGTTGTAGGCTCTGTCTTAAATAATGATTTGTTATATGTAATTGCTATTTTAGTAGTAAATAATGAAGATAAGCAGTTCTTATTACCTATCTAGACATGGCAGTTTGTATGTAAAGATATATAACTAGATGAGTGTTATGGTACGTTATACTCCTAACAGCAAAACTACTGAACGATTTCTGTAAATCGAAAATGAACAGAAACAATAATATAATAATAAGACACCGAAAAAAATATACACATATACGATTAAGGCATGTGACAATTTTGTTATTTACGTATATAGAAAGATCCGTAGCGAAAAGTGAATACAATATTTTATACGTATGACGCAACATTACAGATATTACGCAATAACATGTTCACAAGCTAAATTAAATATTCTCATACTACATCACACAGTTACATGAATATCCTCGCATAAGAAAATATGAAAATTAGCGCGAGAGCTTTTGTGTCAACATTACTGTAAGATATTTAAGATGTGACTGTTTATTTTACATTTCTCCATGAATATTTCAACGGATACTAAAACGTCAGCCGTTCCATGTCGGTATATATTTAGTCACGCGACTAAAATGTTTGCGTATTCATGATACTTTTGAATTAGAATACGTTTTATTTGATACTGTCAAATAAATATACCACCCGCCTGACATTAAGTGGCAAGCATGGCTTAAATGTGTAAGAAGTACAAAGTTGGATATTGCTAACCGTACAAAACGGAATTCGGGTTGCCATAGAGTCTTGAAGCGCTAGACTACGTATATCGTAGTCTAGCGCTTTTGTTTATTCTATAAAGCTTGAAAGAATCGGTGTTAGGGATATGCAGCTAAAATTGTTTGAAAGCTATTTAACTGACCGATCACAATGTGTAAAGATAGGAGAACATCTTAGCAATAATCTGCCAATAGAACATGGCGTGCCCCAAGGCAGTATACTGGGCCCTACACTCTTCCTAATTTACGTAAATGAGATGTGCAAAATAGAACTAGAACATGGTAGACTTTTCGCATTCGCTGATGACACAGCTCTTATCTTTAGAGGGCGCACATGGGAAGAGACATATAAAGCAGCTCAGATTGGTTTGAATAAGATAACCCACTGGCTAGCTCTCAACTCTCTTTCACTCAATGTGAAAAAAACTAAATACCTTATATTTAGTATTAAGAAACCAACCATATCTTTGAACGATGCTAAATACTCCATTGTAGTACACAACCACACATTGAATACCCATTCCACATGTAACTGTCCAAAATTAGAAAATGCTACAAGCGTAAGATATTTAGGTGTGATACTAGATGATCGATTAACCTTTACGCAACACATAGAACTGTTGACGGGCCGAATTCGTAAACTCATTTTGTATCCAAACATCTAAGACATGTGGCCGAGCCTGACGGTCTAAAGATGGTCTACTATGCCCTTTGCCAAACGTTGATAGGGTATTGTATCTCCTCTTGGGGCGGGGCATCCAAAAGCCACTTAATACGAGTGGAAAGAGCTCAGAGAGCAGTACTAAAAGTGTCCACTTTTAAGCCCTTCAGATACCCCACGAGGGACCTTTACGAATACTGTCAGGTCCTCACTGTACGACAACTTTTCATGCAACAAATTATATTAAGAGAACACTCGTACCTATCAAAATCAGGCCACTACACCTCGTCTTCTCATCAGTCAATCGCTCGTAGGTATAAATTTCCACCTGGTGTTACCCGTAGAACATCATTTAGTCAAAGATTTTTCTGCTTTCTTGGAAGGTTTATTTACAACAAAATAAATAAAGTATTGTCAATAGTTAACCGCAATAAACACGACTGCAAGACTATCGTAAGTGAATGGTTACTCACACTATCATACGACGAAACAGAAAATCTACTCCATCCTACAACTTAACACACGCACACACACACACATACACACACACGCGCACACACACACACACACACACACACACACATTCTAATATGCAAGGTTTATCAAAACTACTTAATATTACTTTTCATTTTCTTTATTTATTTTTGGCAATTGTTTTACAATATTTATATTAAAACTGTCTCAATGCTTTATTATGTAAGTTCTGTATTGTGTCATTAGAAGGTTGCTGGTACTTATGGCTCAGGTTCTCCTATTTTAAGTACCAGCCGCACATATATTGTAGCTAACTATATGTTTTCATTTAAAATTGTACATAATTTTGTTATGCATGATTGTGAAACAAACAAATAAATAAATAAATAAATAAATCGTTTGTACAAATCCAGTGCCGTCAAACAAACGCGATGACGTGTGTTCTTTTATATGTGGTTTTGTTTAATCTGTATGCTGAATACAGGTAGAATCATATAACAAAGACGTGTGTTCTTTTATATGTGGTTTTGCTTAATCTGTATGCTGAATATAGGTAGAATCATATAACAAAGAATTAAATATTATTTATCATATAGCTCAATCCAACGGCAGTAGTAAACGCCTAATTGACAAGATGATTCGAGGAAAACAACTTAGAATGACCAAGTCACTTTTATATCCCTCCATAAAACAACCTATAAATAATACTGCTGTTCTTACCAATTTTGGAAGTATAACTGACCGTATGGCGAGTATACTGAGGAGGAACGGTATCAGATCAGCCTATAAACCATACAAAACGTTAAAATTTCTTTGCAATGGCTAAGGTAAAGTATGCAAGAACAAAAAGTCCGGTATATACTGCTTAACATGCGACCAATGCCAAAATAAGTACATGGGACAGACGGGTCGAAGTTTTGAGCTGAGATATTCAAACCATTTAGCGGCGTTTAGAAACAACCAGCCGGAAAAGTCTCATTTTGCCAGACATATAATTCAAACGGGCCATAGTCTAAATAGCGGACATTCATTTGACGCCATACACACTTGTCAAAAGGGTATTAGAATGTGCGTATTGGAACAATTAGAAATTTTAAAGCGGGACAAGCATACATTACTGAACGATCAAACCAACTTTAACGGGTCCCCATTGCTGAATATATTCGCATACCGTCATAATGACGCACATCAGTCGAGCGGCGGAGGGAATCAGAAAGTACAATCGTTTATAAGACATGCACACGGTAGGAAAGCGCTTAGTCGTTGCCCATCGCTCCTGAGGATGCCTCGTGCAGAGACGAAACACGTGTCGAAGAATAGTCGGCGCATACAGCGGGATACTGCAAGTCAAGTATCTTTGAAATTTGTGTTATTTTTTATTATAAGAATATAAGAATTTTAAATAATTATACAGAAACCGAAATGTGCCGGAGGCCGTGTCCCCTTTTCCTTGCCCCGATCCCGCTGCTCTCCTCCTATTTTGTTGGGAGGTATACATCTGCTCGCTTACCAAATCTTGCTAGCGATGTCTTGTTGAATATGACAAGGGTTTTTTATATTTCCCACATAGACCACATGGACTCAGAAAACCCTAAATAATATGATTTATGAAGAAAAGAAATATCTAATAATGTTTTCAATATGTCACATAAAAAACCGAAAACTGTTTGAATAAGTTTTGACAAATGAAATGTTATTTCGCTTGACAGCTGGTACAAATTGCTACACTAACAGTTTGTGTTCCAATAAAGGAGGCCTGGGACTGAAAGGTGACCTAAGGCATTACTTTATTTATTTCAAAGTATAAAAAGGAACTAGAATGTCACGCAATAACTCCATTTTTCACTGCTTTGATGTTCAAAAGTTATTTTAATCAAATTCTGAAGATATTTCGCAATAAATCTGCGATAGTCAATATTTAGTCAATATACTATAACAATACTCTGATTCAGTTGTTTCTTCCTTTTTTGAGTCACCTCAATTTTGCTATTACTAAGATTTTTTTTAAACGAATTAGCCTCATTATCCCAATATGAATTCAACTAGCAGTTTAAATTGAGCGTTTCATCGTTTTACGCCGTATTTAATATTCGATCTATCCATGGATTTAGAGATAGAGATACATATTTGACATAAGCTCCATACAAAATCCGGAAGTAGATCATGCCTTCTGTGTGAAAATAATTTTACTACATTGATTGTGGTATACAAAAATATAATCTTCATTTAATTTAGCTTCCATACCAGTATACTAATCTATATTTCGCTAGACATCCACGTACTTAACTAACAAGTTTAATCAAACAAATTCAAAGGGTATTCAACAAAACGCGTCTATCAAGCAGATAAAACTTCAAGATTAATCAATCCTACAAAGTTTTTGCGCATTCGTTTACATTACGAATTACGATGCGTAGAGTGTTTGTTAGTTCTATCAACCCTTTTACTCATTAATTCAATCGTTGAACGACTAATTACCACGTGATTTACAGGTAAACTTTCGTTTAAAAATGTGCCTACTGTTTTAAGTTTAAGTACACGTTTTGTTTACTCTAAATATTTGTTAGCAATAACATTTAAAACCTCCACGAAAAGCTGATATTCTGTCAAATCTGGTTAGATTACTTTAGCGGACCCCGGGTTCCAAGGCGTGAAGTCTTGGTTGCAACTGGGATAACGCTAAGACGATGATGATGATTTAAAACCACCACAACTGAAGTAAGCCGTACTTATATCAAATTAATTACATTTTGATGATATATTTAGTACCAGTACACAAATGATAGCCTGGCTATAATTAAATTTGTATATTATACATGTTATATTACTTGAGTCAGGCATTTAAATTAATTCATAAGAACAATATGAATTTTATTTGTTAAGAGTGGTCGAAAATAGAGATTGGAAATAACCACAATGTATATTAGAATTTTAGAACGTTTCTTATAATCAGCATTTCAAAAATTTCCTGAATCAGGTTAACAGTTAAGCAGTGTCATCTGAGAAAGAGCTTATCTGGAACAGATCCAAGTATCGTTGCAAAACTGTCTGCAAGAAATCTCGTAATTTGTTAGGGCTGAGGTTCAAAAATTACGTAGTCTACTAAGAAGAAAATTTACACAGATAAGGCTAGCACTAAATCTCGAATACATACATACATACATAGCCCATGTTTTGCTATACCATGGATGTAATATTATGGACTAGAACAATGGTGAAATTTTGTGCACATTTGCATAAAAAGTGCTAAAACACAAGAATAATTTAAATTAATGACGATGTTATTTTTAGTAATATTCTTCAATAATGTATGCCTAGGTCATACGGTGATGGCACATTATGCAAGTGCCACAAACCGCGATATTAAAGCACTAAGTTGTTATTCACATATAAAAGTTATATTTAAAGTCGTATAATATATTTTATAGCGTAAATATGAAATGCCAACGGCGTTTTATACGTTAGGTCAGTACCTAACAACTTCGAGGTAGATCCGTACCGCAACTGTGTCGTGACGGTGCCGGAACAGTTCACCAGATAAACTTTGGTCTTATTTCAAATTAAATTTTAGTCCCTAACATTCAATTAGGTAGTGCAGCAGTCAGGACTAAAAGGGTTTTAAACTTTTTCTACCACCAGACGGCGGTTTATATACGTCTGATTCAAACAGTTGCCAGACAAGTACAGTTTCGTATACACACACGAAATAAACTAACACACATTTTAGACCTGACGTCTCAGTGCTGCCGTCTAGTGGACATCTTTTCAGGAAACCCTCATTGTAAATTACATTTGCGTACATCAAAGCGATAACAATATTGTATATAGACATAGACAAATACAATGCCTACTTTTACAAAATGAGTATAACTTGGCTTTACGAACTGCTAGTGTAGAGCTAGGACCAAAAAGCGAACACTGCAACAGCGTCCATTTATTTTATTAAAAATTTCAATTTTCATTATATCCCACCTGAATTTATCTCCTTCCTTTGACGGGTACTTCGCCAAAACTAGCGTAATGAATAACTTGTAATTTAAGAACCAATTTCATTTATGTAACAATAATTCTGTTTTATACACGTACACAGGTCCGGGCCAATAAAAATACTTTAACCCTGCAATCGTCGAGAGCACAAACGGGTGTTCCGGAAATTAAGGGGTAAGGAGTGTCTGCTGCACAGACGGGTGTTCATAAAAAACTCAGAAATAAATAAATATTCGTTGTGCAGTGACATTATTCGTGACAAAGACAAGAAATACAGTGACAAAAGGAATAAAACTATTTAGAAGGGCTATTAATTCTACTCTTGAAACTCGCTATTTTCCTAATTGTTTTATGATAAATATTCTTTTAATAGTTATAAAAAAACATAAAAGTATCTAGATTATTTATCTGAAAACATATTTTTGCAACTAATTACTAGTATTGTTATATATTTTCACCATTACCGTGTTTCAAATGGTAAATAATTCGCAGCTACAGTATCAGTTACAGCAACATGACTGCCTGGAATGGCGAACTTTTTGTTTCGCGTTCGGATTATAATTTTTTGGTGGCGTTAGATTCGTTTGTTATAAATAAATACCGTATAGTGTGAAAACTTAAAGGTATATGAAATAATGGTTTTGTTTATGAAGCAAATATGAAACGAAATTCATTAATATATGATGAAATGTTTGTGTCAACGAGTGAAAAAAGCAAACCTCTGTTTGTTTCTTCTTTTGGCAGAAATGTGAGTATTTTGTGATATTTCATGTATTAAATATGAAAGCAAGTTTTATAACGAACACATTGATATACAATTTATGTGATATAATTATAATAACGTAACTTAATTAATTTTTTTCCGGTGACCTATGCCAATGAAAATTTGCAATCACTTTGGCATTTTGCCTTAAGACATATCCGACATTCTAAGGGTGAACGCGAAAGAAGAATAAAGAATAAAATTTTTGAAGAATAATGATGATGATATTTTTTTCTATTTCACGCAAAAACTACTGAACGGATTTTGCTGAAATTTTACTACTTAATCATCAGAAAGTGCCAATTTTTCCATGATGATCGAATCTCACCAGGCGGAGCTGCGGGCAGAATCTATTATTATAAATGTGAAAGACTGCCTGCATATTTGTTACACTGTTAAGGCTTAACCTGCTGTCGAACACAAATATACAAATCATATATTTCAATAGACAAAAATAACACAGTCATACTTAGTCAGTACAAAGACAGCCTGACTTTCAATCCCTGTCATCACTTGACTCGCTTAGTGTACTTCCTCGGCGCACTGCTATGACAGAATGATCGGCGCATTAAACAAATGTTTAATTACTGTTTCATTGTATTATATCGCATTAAAATTAATAACTTTGATTGACTGCCTCCGTGGTCCGGTCGATAGCGTATGCGACTGCTGATCGGAGGTCCCGGGTTCAATTCCTGGGTCGGGCAAATGTGTAACTGGGCTTTCCGAATTCTCATTAGCAGCACGGAGTCTGGTGATGTGCCCGGTAACGGCAATAGGTTTGCCCCCTATTACGTGGGAATGTGGGTGTAATGTTACTAATGTTACACCTCTGTCTACCCACTCGGGGATACAGGCGTAAGTCTATATAAAATATAAGTAAAATTGTTAAGCATTTTCATATAAAATACACATACCTGGGACTAGATAATTTATACCTTTCCACAAAAATAATACCTATTATACTTCGTTTCAGCATTGCGATGGTACCACACATTAACGAACGGCCTCTTGATACGAAAAACGCGAGTGTTGTACGCCAGCCATCCAAATTTCGGTCGGCCCGGGTTAATTACTTCGTGATAGTACGTCACAGAGCGTACACACAGACTCGGTGCGGTCTCGTAACACATCCTCGACGTAGAATTGCGTCAGAATAGAATTGTTTAATGCAGAGCGATGGTAATTTTCCTAATGCGTTTTGCAATGTCATACATGAGTGTTTTTTGATGTGGCGCCATGAAACGTGTTTGTACTCACTTAGTGCTATAATATGGTGTTCAGTATAAAATCTTAAGTTTTTAGGTTTTCTGTAGCCTGCTCATCAAAGCTCACGGTGTTCCTGATGTCCCTAATCAGAGTGTCACGCAAATATTAGTCTGATATGAATACACGATATTGCCAGAATCCGTCGTAGCTAATTCGCCTACGCACTACAATTATATCTCTACAAATTAACTCAATGCTATATCATTACAAAAAATGAGTCGTTTTTTGCAAGTGTGATATTTATCTGCAAAATAGCATGATGCAAGCACACAGATAAAACAAAAAGCACAAACAAAAGAACATACGTCATCGTGTTTGATTGACGGAATCACTGGATTTTGTACTAACGATATGCGATATCTAGCGCTTTACCACTCTATGGCAATTCGAATTCCGTTTTGTACGGTCAGCAACATCCAACTTTTTGCTTCTCGCACATTTAAGCCACGGTTGCCACTTAATGTCAGGCGGGCGGTATATTTATTTGACAGTATCAAATAAAACGTATTCTAATTCAAAAGTATCATCGTTGATGCAAACATTTTAGTTGCGTGACTTAATATATACCGACATAGAACGGCTGACGTTTTAATATCCGTTGAAATATTCATGGAGAAATGTAAAATAAACAGTCACATCTTAAATATCTTACTGTAATATTGACACAAAGAGCTCTCGGGCTAATTTTCATTTCTTATGCGAGGATATTCATGTACCTGTGTGATGTAGTATGAGAATATTTAATTAAGCTTGTGAACATGTTATTGCGTAATATCTGTAATGTTGCGTCATCATCATCATCATCATCATATCAGCCAAACGACGTCCACTGCTGGACATAGGCCTCCCCCAATGTTCTCCACACAGACCGGTCTTGAGCCGCCCGCATCCAACCGCCTCCCGCGATCTTGACGAGATCGTCGGTCCACCTTGCGGGGGGCCTACCTCTGCTGCGTCGTCCGGTACGTGGCCGCCACTCCAGAACCTTTCTGCCCCAACGGCCATCGGTTCTTCGAGCTATGTGCCCTGCCCACTGCCACTTCAGCTTGGCTATCCGGAGAGCTATGTCGGCAACTTTGGTTCTACTGCGGATTGTATTTACTTTTCGTTACGGATCTTTCTATATACGTAAATATTACAATTTTCACGTGCCGCGCGTATATGTTTTTCGGTGTATTATTATTATATTATTGTTTCTGTTCAGTTTCGATTTACAGAAATCGTTCAGTAATTTTGCTGTAAAGAGTATAAACACTCATCTAGTTATACATCTTTACATACAAATTAGGTAATAAGAACTGCTTACCTTTATTATTGACTACTAAAATAGCAATTATATAAAAAAAAAACATTATTTAACACAGATCCTACAACCCTTTTACACCGCAGTGATTTTAAATTCCTCGTGAAATCGTATAGGGTATAATCGTCAACAGCACTAGCAATAATTGAAGATGGCATCGGATAACAATTACCTACCGTGCTCTTATTGGAATGACATAACAGAAACTGATTGTCATTGGTATACCGGTAACTAATTCTGTGTGCCATGAGATTAATTTATATGAAACAATAGATTTTTAACTTTCGCGATTTGTATACATCATACAAAATAAATTAGCGGGTCGTAATCGCGTACAATTAATAATGAAACAGTTGGATAGGATTAGTGTCTATAGTTATACGTTATCGAATACGGGGCAGAAGGCTCTTAGCAGAGGCGTATAGTAGCAATTTGAGTAGGTACCTAGCCACATTCAATTGAGCCTAGGGTTATGGCAGTAACGCGTAATAATGGATCATAACGACTCCTCTGTGGTCCAGTGGACAGAGTATGAGTCTGCTGATCGGGATTCGATTCCGGGTCGGGTAAAGATTTTACTGAGTTTCATGGAATTCTTGGCAGCAGCAAGGCCAGCACGGATTCAGGCAATATGCCTGCACCTTTGCCTTCCCTTTCGGGGATACAGGCGTGAGTCTATAAAAAAAAAATAAGGTGTGCATGTTGCATGTGTACGTTTTCACAGTTGATTCTGTGGTCAAACGCGCTGTACGCTCGCTTTTGCTGTAGTTTGACGCGTTGAAGTGCGCTTTGCTGTATCGCACCGTGCTTTGATAATAAAAAGAAATAATTCTAATTTAACTTTCGAAAAATTTGAATGATAGATTGTCAAACATGCACTATATTTTCCGCGGTTGAACATAGTGGCATCGCATAAGATAACCGCAAAGTCCGCAAACCGACACTGATTTTCATAAATGTATAAAATAAGTGTTTATTCTGATTTTTTTAGGAGTATCCTTTTCAGAAGTAGCATTTTAATGTCAACACTGTTTCACGTCAACTCAGCTAATTACAAGTACTTTTCAAACCCACTCACATCAAAGAAAATCGTATAATATACTCATCGATATTCAGTAACTCATCCCAAAAGTTTATGAACTTTTTTTATTTATAGACTCACGCCTGTATCCCCGAAGGGGTAGGCAGAGGTGTAATATTACACCCACATTTGGCCATGAATTTTTAAGTCCCACGTAATAGGGGGCAAGCCTATTGCCGTACCGGGCACGTTACAAGACTCCGTGCTGCTACTGAGAATTTCCAAACGGAAAAACCCAATAACACCTTGCCCGACCCGGGAATTGAACCCGAGACCTCCCAATACCACGCGCACATTTATGCCGCGAGACCAACGAGGCAGTCATGAACTTTAATTTATGCATTAATTCATTACAAAGACAGACAGATCTCTCAAGAGAATCATTCGTTTGTACAATTATGCATAGTCGCGGTTCGAGCATCTGATCGGGGCCCGATGAAATCGACTTAATTAATTTATTCTGCTAATGAGTTTACGAATGAAGTCTTCCCCATCGGCGGTTGAGTTAAGTGAACTTCGAACAAACAAATGCATCGTCTATAAATCTTTAATTCTAGTGTTCGAATAATTAATTCATTGTGCTTTAATTTATTTATGGTTTTATTTTGTAATGACTTGCAATGAGCTAAGACATCGTAGCCCTGATCCAGCGGGAGGAAAATAGACGGGAACAGGATGGTGGCTGGAGTCAGCTCCATCCACCATCGTGTCCCCGTCTATTTTCCTGTTACAGTGATTGGCCTTCTGACGTTCTAACTGGCAGAACTGCATATCGGTATAGTACATATTTCACTACATGAGACCTGAGCCGAATACGTAAGGCCATAAGGCCACCATTGAAATTAATTTATTAGCTTTTAGAAACACAATCGTATAAGTACATTGCCACGTGTATGTGCGAATGCTGTGTAGAACGCGACTGGCCGGCCGAGCAGCTCACTGTAAAATTCACATGTGAACTGAGTTGATTTGGCACTTCCAATAACTCTGGCAAAAGGTGTGCATGCCTTCTTACTTTATTTTGATATTCTGCAAAAGGGCAATACTATCCTTGTCGACAAGAACCATTAATGTCGAAACCAGAAAAACTCTCCTACTTACCGTAATAATCTTACAAAATATCGGACGTCTACAGATATGATTATCGGTTTTTCAATTTCATATATCTTTTGTTCAGGAATAAAACAGAGTTCAGCAGCAGTGAAAATAATATTGTAGTTTGACCCTTATAATTTTTATATCAACTGAAATCACTGTCATAAAAAATCCATCCAATGAGCCATCTCTTGGGATCAAATGGCTGGCCTACTTATTTTTTTATTTATCTGAGAGTGCCAGCATTGTACGAGGATCTAATTCATAGTCATGTGACGATAAGTCACAAATTACAGTGATGGCGTACATTTTTCCGTTGTTATGTTGTAACGTATGTCCGGTACTTACCGCGTTGCGTCACAGTACCGCCCATACGCTCGGCCAATCAGAGAAAGCCATCGTCCGCACTCGCAAAGCCTGACCAAATATGGTCATATAAACGGACTCTCAGCCTGATGGAGGGCCCGGTATATAAAGGGGCCGACAGAGAGGCCGGCACCGCTACTCTAACGTCGCTTCTACTATAACTAAGCGTACCTACTGACCCTACGTCGTATTTACGTGTATCCTGCTTCCAGCTACGGGTAAGCACTACATTTACTGCGTTAGCGTACTTCCCATCTCTCTACCTGCTGGCTGAGGCCGGCTGACGCCGCCTGCCTGACTCTATTGGTTGTGGCTCTCCTAATGCTGCTTTCCTTCAGGTTCCAGGTTCACCTTAAGACTTCGGCTACGCTCCTAGACCGCTACACTTCCTGCATCGCCTTCGGCGTCACTTCTGCCGAAGAGTCTGGCCTGCCCTGCTCATCGTACACACACCGCCGGCGTCTGCCAGCTGAGCCAACGTCAGCGAGGACCTGTACCGCTACGCGCAGCCTTCGAGCAGCCTGCCTACACACTACCGGAGGGAACAGCGTGGGAGACTGCAGCCCTTAGTGTTCAGGCCAGTGTCGTGTTGTTGGTCGGTCATACTCGTGGCAAGGGAAGTGAGACAATACTCGGCAATTAAACGCATCTAGATCCTCTACTGCGTTTTACTACCAGAACCCGTTACAGTGACGCCTACGTGGGTTATTGTCTCGCTTTCCGTGCTCGAGTTCTCATCTAGCAGGTCTCCATCATTGTAAGCGAGCAGGTGCGGCTACAGCGAACCGGTACGTATTGTTGTACTAATTGCCTACCTTTTAGTGTAACTACCTACTACGTACTAGTTCGCAAATTTGAATCCAACGTTTTTCTAATTAGTCCTAACGGTCGAACTTTTACGCCTAATCGTAAAGTAGGCCATTTGTAAGGGCGGAACGCTTGCGCACTAAGTGTAGTGTGTAGTGTATACTTACGCGGTTATTCATACACCATGGGCTCACACCCCATAAAATACTTCCTGCTAAACAAGAACGAGTTAGCTTACGAGGTCGCGATTAGAGGTGAGGAGCCGGCTACTTCTGTCCTAGGTCTGCGGAAGCAGCTCCCTAAATTACTGGAAGCCATTCCAAATGATGACATTTTGGAGTCGGGTCTAGCCATAGCGGTGGACTTCGAGGGCGCTAGCGAGGCCGTCTCTGAGCTGGCCAAGCGACTAAATTCGTTATCTGCCTCTTACGACGCGAACCTAGCTAAGAGGTGTACCGCACTGCACAACCACTTATACCATAGACTCCGTAGGATGGAACGTCCTACGGCGTTTTCAAAACGGATTACCGAATTGTGCAGCCGGTTCGACAAGCTCTCGGCGGAGCTGTCCGCCATTGAGCAATCAGCTGTTCGCTCAGCTGATGCTGTAGCAGAGGTCCAACCTGCGCCGTCTACCTCGACGCAGGCAGGGTTAGCCCCAGTATTGCATTGCGAGCATTTGAGAGTTAGCGAACTGTCTAAGCTAAAATACGACGGTACGGGATGCGTCCGAGCGTTCCTACAACGCGTAACCGAATTCCAAACCGCGCGTAATCTACCTTCCACTAAAATTTTATCATATGCCTCCGAAATTTTCACCGGTAACGCACTTCACTGGTACCGCGGCCTAAAAGAATATTTCACTACATGGGAAGAACTCACCACTAAATTAATAGACGATTTCACACCGTACGATTATGACTACCGGTTATTAAATGAAATCCGCTGACGTACTCAAGGTGCTACCGAAACTATAATTATTTATCTCTCGATAATGAATCAGCTGTTCGCTAGGCTGTCTCCGTCAAAGCGATTGTCCGAACGCGAAAAGTTAGACATCCTATTGCATAACATACGTCCATGCTACTCACTAGTGCTAGCTCCGTCAATATCTTCAATAGACAGTATAGCAACACTGCAGACGTTATGTTTAAACTACGAACGGATGAAATGTTTGAACTCTCAATTCCGCGAACCGTATTATAATAACGACACGTTGGCACCAGACCTAGCTTACAGTCACAAACCTAATAACCGAGCGCGTAATAATTCCTACAATAATTATCCCGTTGCTACTATAGAGGGTACGTCCGAATACACTGTGAACAACGAACCCAGCAAACCTAAGTCTAAACCTAGCTCTGTCGCTCTAGTCACGTCCAAGTACTGCCCGCGCTGCCAAATCAATGATCACAGTTTGAATGAATGCAAACGCGATCGCTTCGCAATTTGCTTCAAGTGCGGCTGTAGGGATGTGACATTCACTAACTGCCCGAACTGTAAATCGACGAAACCAAAAAACTAGTTGGTCAGGGTCGGGGCGTGTCAAAATCTAAATTAGGTTCTACAACCTATTCAACCAATTTTGACAAAGATGATTGGAGAAATTGGCTAAACACTCTAAAAGTGTATTTCTCTAGTTATTCCGTCGCCTCGATCCTGGATAATAAACCTAAAAATGACCTACGGCCCTATGTTAACGTAACGATTAACAGTTTACCTATTTGTGGATTGCTCGATTCCGGTTCAGCCATTACAATTCTAGGTAACAACTCCCATCTGGAGGTAATTACTAAAACCGGGTTAGAAATGCAGCAGTGTCACAACACTAATTCCATTCGGTCCGCGGGTGGCAATATATTGTTGCCGCGCGGTTTTATCAACTTACCCACTACTTTTAATAATCAAACCCACTTATTGAAAGCTTACATTATTCCAGAAGTTACAAGTAATTTAATTTTAGGCATCGATTTCTGGAAACTATTTAAATTACTGCCTAACCATATCGCATCCGTATGCATGTCTAAAACATTGCCGTGTAGTGTGTTAGGTGAAAATAAGCTAAGTAACACGAACGTATTGCAATCTTTTAGTGAGTTGAGTGAGTCACAACAGAGAACGGCTAAGTTAATTATAAAGCAATACGAGTCGATTTCTACTGAAAAAACCGGTTTAGGACGAACTCACTTAATAGAACATGCAATAGACACTGGCGATTCTGCGCCGATACGCCAAAGATATTATAGGTTACCGCCGGCGAAATTAAAAATAATTATTGACGAATTAGACGAAATGCTTGCATTGGGAGTGGTAGGAAAATGCGAAAGTCCGTGGTCGTCACCGATTTTACTAACGCCTAAGAAGGACGGAAAACTAAGGTTTTGTTTAGATAGTCGGAAACTTAATTCTATTACTAAAAAAGACGCGTACAAACTACCTTACGTATCCGAAATTTTAGACAACCTTAGGAACGCTAGATATCTAAGTAGTATAGACTTATCTAAGTCCTTTTGGCAGACGCCTCTTCGCGAATGTGATCGTGATAAGACTGCGTTCTATGTGCCTACTAGAGGAACATTTAGATTTGTGACTATGCCGTTTGGTTTAACGAATGCGCCTGCGACACAACAGCGTTTGGTGGATCACTTGTTTACGAACAGTCCTGAGTTCGAAAACTCTGTATTCGTTTTTTTAGATGATATCGTGCTTATATCGCCATCTTTTAATGCTCATGTGTCACTATTAAATAAAGTATACGAAAAATTAAAATCGGCGAACCTTACAATAAATTTAGAAAAATCTAAATTCTTCCGTGATGAATTGAAGTACTTGGGCTACGTAGTAAACTCTAAAGGATTACAAGTAGACCCATGTAAGGTGGAAGCCATTCTTCAATATGCTACGCCTAAGAATAAAAAAGAAGTCAAAAGGTTCTTAGGCATTGCATCATGGTATCGGCGATTTATACCTAATTTTAGTACTATTGCCGGTCCCTTGAACAAACTTACTTCTACCGGTAAGAAAGCCGCACCATTTTAGTGGTCGGTGGAAGCTGATGACTCGTTTTGTAAACTAAAACAATTGTTAAGCTCCGCACCAATATTATCGTGTCCCGATTACGAGAAACCTTTTCAAGTTCACACAGATGCGAGTGCGAGCGGCATCGGTGGGTTACTTACACAAGAAATAGATGGCGTGGAACTACCTATCGCTTACATGAGTAGGTCACTAAATGCACAGGAACAAAACTACAGTATAACAGAACGGGAGACATTAGCAGTTCTAACAGCCCTCGAATATTGGCGCTGTTATTTAGATAACGGGTTAAAGTTTGTTGTGTATACTGACCATTCCGCACTGAAATGGTTCCTAAACTTGAGCAACCCGACTGGTAGATTAGCTCGGTGGTCGGTTCGTCTGTCAGCCTTCAACTTCGAAATAAAGCATCGGCGCGGTGCGGATAATATTATAGCCAATGCGTTATCACGATCCCTACCTGTAAATATAATTAACGCGAATAATAATAACGTGAATGACCCTAATGTTAACACTGATCAATGGTACTCAGCCACCTACAATGGTTGTTTATATTCGCCTAATGACTATCCAGACTATTCTATTAAAAATAATAAATTATATCGTTTGATTAAATCTAGGTGTATGCTACGTAAGGAGTTCGAATGGAAAGAAGTACTACCTTCTTCTGATCGAAATAATGCCATATTAGAGAACCATGCCGAACCCACTTCGGGGCATTTCGGTATATTTAAAACTTACAAGCGCTTAGCACTGCGTTATTATTGGCCCAAAATGCGCGATAACGTAGTTAAGTTCATAAATTCTTGCGACACTTGTATCGCGCACAAACATCAGAACCACGCACCATTAGGAACCATGGGACGACCCAAAGTGTGTTCACGACCCTTCCAAACCATTAGTGTAGATTTGGTGGGGCCACTACCCGTCACAAGAAAACAAAACGCCTACATCTTCGTAGTAACTTGTTGTTTTAGTAAATACTGTCTACTTTTTCCTATCAGGCGCGCAACTGCTGAAATAATAACTAATATTTTGGAAGAAAAAATATTTTTAGTTCATGGTATACCATCTACAATTATATTGGACAATGGTAAACAGTTTGTCAGTGCTACTTTAAAAGCTATGTTGCGCAAGTACAAAATCCCTAATCTTCATTATACTCCTAAATATTCCCCACATGTCAATACGGTCGAACGCTATAATAAAACCATTGGTTCTACCTTAGCGGCGTTTGTAGGAAATGACCAGAGATTATGGGACACTCTCGTACCTAAGGTGCAGTTTGCATTAAATACTGCAGTTAATGAGGTCACGGGCTATACACCTAGTTTTTTAGTCTATGGACGTGAACTAGTTCCATGCGGCTCACACTATGTCGACACAGACGCTGATGATATAGTATACATACCTAGGGACGATTACGCAGAAAACATAGGTCACTTATCAGGCATATTTGACAAAGTTCAGGCACTCCTCATTCAAGCTCATGCTAGGAATTCCCAAACGTATAATTTACGCCGTAAACCAGCTGAGTTTAATGTGGGAGACACTGTGTGGAAAAGGACTTTTTATCAGAGCGACAAGGATAAGTCCTTCTGTAAGAAACTAGCCCCTAAATTCGTGAAGTGCACAGTGATTTATAAAAAGTCGCCTCTCGTTTACGAGTTGTCGGACGCGTCTGGAAATTCTATTGGGTTTTGGCACATTAAGGACCTAAAACTTATACACTATGGTGCCTAACTATTTGTTACAAACCGTAGAAGACTTTCCCTTCCTTCTCTCTTTATGCCGTCTTAGCTTGGACAGTAGCGGACTCATAGACCTAACGCAGCTAGTCGGATTTTCCTTGTTAGCCATGTAAAATCCTCTCCTAAGGCGGGCGGTATTGTAACGTATGTCCGGTACTTACCGCGTTGCGTCACAGTACCGCCCATACGCTCGGCCAATCAGAGAAAGCCATCGTCCGCACTCGCAAAGCCTGACCAAATATGGTCATATAAACGGACTCTCAGCCTGATGGAGGGCCCGGTATATAAAGGGGCCGACAGAGAGGCCGGCACCGCTACTCTAACGTCGCTTCTACTATAACTAAGCGTACCTACTGACCCTACGTCGTATTTACGTGTATCCTGCTTCCAGCTACGGGTAAGCACTACATTTACTGCGTTAGCGTACTGCCCATCTCTCTACCTGCTGGCTGAGGCCGGCTGACGCCGCCTGCCTGACTCTATTGGTTGTGGCTCTCCTAATGCTGCTTTCCTTCAGATTCCAGGTTCACCTTAAGACTTCGGCTACGCTCCTAGACCGCTACACTTCCTGCATCGCCTTCGGCGTCACTTCTGCCGAAGAGTCTGGCCTGCCCTGCTCATCGTACACACACCGCCGGCGTCTGCCAGCTGAGCCAACGTCAGCGAGGGCCTGTACCGCTACGCGCAGCCCTCGAGCAGCCTGCCTACACACTACCGGAGGGAACAGCGTGGGAGACTGCAGCCCTTAGTGTTCAGGCCAGTGTCGTGTTGTTGGTAAGTCATACTCGTGGCAAGGGAAGTGAGACAATACTCGGCAAATAAACGCATCTAGATCCTCTACTGCGTTTTACTACCAGAACCCGTTACAATGTCATGACTACTGATGTGTGCATGTATGGTGTCTGCTTGTTATGTAGTGCAGGTGGAATAATTTCATTTATTTAGAGATGCGATAAACAGTAACAAGAAAGAGCCTTTTATTTTATATTCGATTATTTTAACATTATTTTATGATCGTAGGCATTTAGTCTATATACTAGACGTGAACATATTAATGCCGGACAGAAATTCCCGAGAGGTAAAACAGCATTGCGGACATTGGCGCGGTGTCCTTAGTGCAAGTGCTGATTGATTGACAGCTCGGAGTGCTCTAAGATCTACAACGATAAGGGCCAGTTCTCCTATTTTTATATGACATTGATATTATATTTTGAATGGACTAAGAAGCGGTATACTGATAACCTAATGACATTATTGTATAATTTGAAATTAACCATTCGTCGCTGACACATATTTTGACACTTGTTTCAATTTACGATCTCGTTACAACTTCGTTCAATTATCAGATAATTTAGAAGAATATGTTTTTTGTGACGTAAGTATGACACTGACATGATATCGAAACTATATTTATTTAGCAGAATTGGGCCCCAGGGGCACAATCTTTGAATTTGATCTATCAGCTGTCACGATGCTTGTCATTACGTGCGGCGGCGAATATATGTTTAGGAAAATAGTATAATTATCTGAAATTGTAAAGTGATCCCGTAGCTATTATCACGTACCATATGCTATAAGTTCAATCGCTACACGACACGAATATAAGCTTTATCCACAAGCTGTTTTTCTTTATTTAGTAATCATGTCATGATTCGTGTGTTTTAAAACCTCTAGCTTATACCTCTAGCTCTAATCTTAATAAAATAAATGAGCTAATGAATGAGCTAATAAATGAGGAAAATGTATGCCATCACTGTAATTTGTGACTTATCGTCACATGACTATGAATTAGATCCTCGTACAATGCTGGCACTCTCAGATAAATAAAAAAATAAGTAGGCCAGCCATTTGATCCCAAGAGATGGCTCATTGGATGGATTTTTTATGACAGTGATTTCAGTTGATATAAAAATTATATGGGTCAAACTACAATATTATTTTCACTGCTGCTGAACTCTGTTTTATTCCTGAACAAAAGATATATGAAATCGAAAAACCGATAATCATATCTGTAGACGTCCGATATTTTGTAAGATTATTACCGTAAGTAGTAGAGTTTTTCTGGTTTCGACATTAATGGTTCTTCTCGACAAGGATAGTATTGCCCTTTTGCAGAATATCAAAATAAAGTAAGAAGGCATGCACACCTTTTGCCAGAGTTATTGGAAGTGCCAAATCAACTCAGTTCACATGTGAATTTTACAGTGAGCTGCTCGGCCGGCCAGTCGCGTTCTACACAGCATTCGCACATACACGTGGCAATGTACTTATACGATTGTGTTTCTAAAAGCTAATGAATTAATTTCAATGGTGGCCTTATGGCCTTACGTATTCGGCTCAGGTCTCATGTAGTGAAATATGTACTATACCGATATGCAGTTCTGCCAGTTAGAACGTCAGAAGGCCAATCACTGTAACAGGAAAATAGACGGGGACACGATGGTGGATGGAGCTGACTCCAGTCACCATCCTGTTCCCGTCTATTTTCCTCCCGCTGGATCAGGGCTACGATGTCTTAGCTCATTGCAAGTCATGTTCTTTTATCGAAAACCGCTATGTCCAAATCCAATTTTACCGTTCATCATCACGAAGACCTGGATCAACGAAAGACACGAGAAAAAGTAAAGTTATTCAAATTGCGCTCCAAATTAGATCATCAATAGAATTGGAAATAATAAGATCAGGATGAAGACTCTTAGTGACAGTTGGTAGCTCCTTACTTATCTCGTTGAAGATCAACGATCAGACTTTTCCTCAATCAACTTTCATGTCTTGCGTCAGCCAATAAGTAGTTAACACTTGTTGTTTTCGTCTCCTTCTTGATCGAAGCCAATACTAGGCTCATTCGTGTAAATAATTTTGTCGTTCTGTAGCAGTATAACGAATAAAAAAATAATTTAATAGAAAGCAATCTACCGTTCAGCAATATAATTAACTAGCTGAGCCCGCGGTTACACTCGCTTTATTTAGAGCTACTGCTCCGCACCTTGACCCTTATAATTTTTATATCAACTGAAATCACTGTCATAAAAAATCCATCCAATGAGCCATCTCTTGGGATCAAATGGCTGGCCTACTTATTTTTTTATTTATCTGAGAGTGCCAGCATTGTACGAGGATCTAATTCGTAGTCATGTGACGATAAGTCACAAATTACAGTGATGGCGTACATTTTTCCGTTGTTATGTCATGACTACTGATGTGTGCATGTATGGTGTCTGCTTGTTATGTAGTGCAGGTGGAATAATTTCATTTATTTGGAGATGCGATAAACAGTAACAAGAAAGAGCCTTTTATTTTATATTCGATTATTTTAACATTATTTTATGATCGTAGGCATTTAGTCTATATACTAGACGTGAACATATTAATGCCGGACAGAAATTCCCGAGAGGTAAAACAGCATTGCGGACATTGGCGCGGTGTCCTTAGTGCAAGTGCTGATTGGTAGCTCGGAGTGCTCTAAGATCTACAACGATAAGGGGCAGTTCTCTTATTTTTATATGACATTGATATTATATTTTGAATGGACTCAGAAGCGGTATACTGATAACCTAATGACATTATTGTATAATTTGAAATAAACCATTCGTCGCTGACACATATTTTGACACTTGTTTCAATTTACCATCTCGTTACAACTTCGTTCAATTATCAGATAATTTAGAAGAATATGTTTTTTGTGACGTAAGTATGACACTGACATGATATCGAAACTATATTTATTTAGCAGAATTGGGCCCCAGGGGCACAATCTTTGAATTTGATCTATCAGCTGTCACGATGCTTGTGGTTACGTGCGGCGGCGAATATATGTTTAGGAAAATAGTATAATTATCTGAAATTGTAAAGTGATCCCGTAGCTATTATCACGTACCAAATGCTATAAGTTCAATCCCTACACGACACGAATATAAGCT
This sequence comes from Euclidia mi, assembly GCA_944739405.2. Lineage (NCBI taxonomy): Eukaryota > Metazoa > Arthropoda > Insecta > Lepidoptera > Erebidae > Euclidia > Euclidia mi. Next base: position 14,087,419 of record OX123193.2, on the reverse strand, counting down.
TTATCCACAAGCTGTTTTTCTTTATTTAGTAATTATGTCATGATTCGTGTGTTTTAAAACCTCTAGCTTATACCTTTAGCTCTAATCTTAATAAAATAAATGAGCTAATGAATGAGCTAATAAATGAGGAAAATGTATGCCATCACTGTAATTTGTGACTTATCGTCACATGACTATGAATTAGATCCTCGTACAATGCTGGCACTCTCAGATAAATAAAAAAATAAGTAGGCCAGCCATTTGATCCCAAGAGATGGCTCATTGGATGGATTTTTTATGACAGTGATTTCAGTTGATATAAAAATTATAAGGGTCAAACTACAATATTATTTTCACTGCTGCTGAACTCTGTTTTATTCCTGAACAAAAGATATATGAAATCGAAAAACCGATAATCATATCTGTAGACGTCCGATATTTTGTAAGATAGACCGTAAGTAGTAGAGTTTTTCTGGTTTCGACATTAATGGTTCTTCTCGACAAGGATAGTATTGCCCTTTTGCAGAATATCAAAATAAAGTAAGAAGGCATGCACACCTTTTGCCAGAGTTATTGGAAGTGCCAAATCAACTCAGTTCACATGTGAATTTTACAGTGAGCTGCTCGGCCGGCCAGTCGCGTTCTACACAGCATTCGCACATACACGTGGCAATGTACTTATACGATTGTGTTTCTAAAAGCTAATGAATTAATTTCAATGGTGGCCTTAAGGCCTTACGTATTCGGCTCAGGTCTCATGTAGTGAAATATGTACTGTACCGATATGCAGTTCTGCCAGTTAGAACGTCAGAAGGCCAATCATTGTAACAGGAAAATAGACGGGGACACGATGGTGGATGGAGCTGACTCCAGCCACCATCCTGTTCCCGTCTATTTTCCTCCCGCTGGATCAGGGCTACGATGTCTTAGCTCATTGCAAGTCATGTTCTTTTATCGAAAACCGCTATGTCCAAATCCAATTTCACCGTTTATCATCACGAAGGCCTGGATCAACGAAAGACACGAGAAAAAGAAAAGTTATTCAAATTGCGCTCCAAATTAGATCATCAATAGAATTGGAAATAATAAGATCAGGATGAAGACTCTTAGTGACAGTTGGTAGCTCCTTACTTATCTCGTTAAAGATCAACGATCAGACTTTTCCTCAATCAACTTTCATGTCTTGCGTCAGCCAATAAGTAGTTAACACTTGTTGTTTTCGTCTCCTTCTTGATCGAAGCCAATACTAGGCTCATTCGTGTCAATAATTTTGTCGTTCTGTAGCAGTATTACGAATAAAAAAATAATTTAATAGAAAGCAATCTACCGTTCAGCAATATAATTAACTAGCTGAGCCCGCGGTTACACTCGCTTTATTTAAAGCTACTGCTCCGCACCTATCGCTCATAGCGTGATGCTATATAGCTTATAGCCTGCCTTGATAAATAGGCTAGTACCAGTAGTTCTTGAGGTTAGTGCGTTCAACCAAACAAACAAACATACAAACAAACTCTTCAGCTTTATTACATTAATATAGATAAAGTCTCAGAAAATGGTCTCGCGTAGATATTATACTACCAACTTGACACAGATATTTTAAGATGCTAGATCGACACGAAGTGTGGAAGTGCTTGCAACTTTAACGTATCGTCAGTTGGCAGAGCGCCAATATTTTATTATCGAAGCAAAACCTACTACGAAAGGAAAAAAATTGTGAAAGGATTGTTTGGCTGCGGTTGACGCAGGAAATTGGGCAAAAAAACTTATGCCCCATATCAGAGATATAATATATTTTGTTTGTCCGATAATTTACAAATGGTTTTTAGGCTACGATTGTATTTATTTGTTTGCTTTTTAGATGAACAGTTATCGAAGTTCATATTTTAAAACTATTAACAGTATTTTTTTTTGGTTGGTTGATTATTCTTTTCGAATAATGGTTTTTATTATTTTTATAGGCTCTCGCCTGTATCCTCGTGGGGGTAGGCAGAGGTGTCATATGACACCCACATTTCACCATGAATTTTTAGATCCCACGCAATAGGGGGCGAGCCTATTGCCGTTACCGGGCACATAACCAGACTACGTGCTGCTACTGAGTATTTGGTAAATCCCAGTATCACTTTTGCCTGACCCAGGAATCGAACCCGGGACCTCCGAACAGCAGTCGCATACGCTATCCACTGGACCAAGGAGGCAGTCGTTCATTTTTATTTTGGTTATACAAAAATTGGGCAAAAGCAAACCTTAAACCAAATTTAAAAAATTACCTAAGTTCGTTCTTTATACTCGTGAGAAAATGTGATTAGTCCAAAAATTACAATGACCTTAATTTGATCATCAACAAACGCCTGTTTGAATAGTTCCTTATTAGCATGGGATAAATAAAATGCAAGAAAATAAAAATGAAAAAACGTTATATGTTTTACTAGCACTTAAAATTCAACCACTTTATTGAGTCTGTGACGTCAGTTTAGCCTCGTGTCTAACCACGAGGGCCTTTGACGTGTTGCTCTTCTTCAATCTATCACTTACACTCATAAAGTTTTCATGTCACGTATACGTGAGCCTCGGGTAGTCTGCGAATGAGCGTCTAATGTATGCAAGTTAGACACGCATGCGAACGTAACCACGAGAAAGCACTTGGGCCGGGTACTTCGTGCGTGAGACGTGCGTACTGCGTGCAAGTCATCAGTCAAATTATTCCTATATGTCAGTGTCAGTTCAACAGATAACTTCAACATCCTGTGTGTCACCCGAATAAATAAGACCCACTTTTCTTTAAATCCCTTGCAGAGTTTTCTGGCACGTTTAATAGATCTCCTTAGCTATCTAACAAAGATTAATAAACCGTTTAAGTAGGTATTCAAACTAGTTCTAAAGATTCATCGGTGGCAACAAATCTTTTCCGATAAACAACATCCAAGCACTGAAAGCGATCGTACGAAAACTAAAACTGTTTCCATTAGTTATTGTCGAAAAACTTCCAAATACCTTATTTAAGTTTCTCGTTTAAACCGCTATCTATTCTCCTCTGGGGAAAGAGAGGAAGGGCAGTAACGATTAGGGATATGAAAAAGTTTAACGAACCTACGGCCCTGATATCTAAATAATGAGCGAGTTTATGGTTTTGAATGCGTTTAGTATCAAGCGTTTGATTTTAGAAAATATTTCTTGTGGCTTAAATGCGCGGGCGATTGTTACATTGGCGGTTCGAATCGAAAAGGTTTGCAATAATTTTATGATTTTATAGAGGGATATGTTATCCATTGCGACAAGGAAGTCAGGACCAATAAACACGTCTTATAATATATGCTTAGGAAACAAAATAAATATAAACGCAGAAGTCAGTGCAGTTTATATCTCTGCCCGTTCCCTCAAACGCAACAACTGCTCACGTGATTCTATGTTTTGTTCTAGTCACTAGTGATTTTCTCTGTTTTCACAAAAGCGTCGCGACGCGTAGTTTTGAAATTCGTATTATGCATATTATATTTTTATCGAGGTGTTTGTATGTCGGCTCTTGCATTAAATATAAAAATTCCCGGAAGAATTTTACCAAACAAGTATTTTCGGGAGATAGACCAAACATTTTCTAGCATGACGCAAAGAAAATGGAAAATTCTACAGTAAATTACAATAAAAATCTTATGAAATAACAAGGACATCAGAGAAATTGGAGCAGCTATATTGGAGCAATTTGATAATGAGTTCACAAATTATATATCTTGTTATTTAGATGAGTTATGAATATCCAAGGCTTTTCCATTTTATTTTTTCGCATGTAAATCACATCGTTTTGTACAATGTGATTTACATGCAAAAAAGCCCATTACCAAATGCATAACCAGATACGTCATATATGTATTACGTATGCCAGACATATACGTATGTTGTGTACCTATTATTGCACACATACACTTTTATATTTTTGTTGTCCCAGTGGTGTATCCGTTTCCATGTTGCTAATTACAATCTTCCTATGGACAAAATCAAATAAAATCCACTATCCAGACTTATAAATTCCTCAAAATTTACCACCAAAATAAGGCAGGTTCATTCCACCGTATAACTGAGAAACATGATTTACTAGATAAAAATTGTACATGCCAATAAAAAATTTATTGATGCACGAATATCGAGCGAATACCAACTGAGGCTTCGCGTTGGGCGAAGCAGCTGCCACAAAGAAAATCATTTACATAATTTCTATTACACTGACATTTGTCTCGAATGCAATTCTCTTGGAAAGATATGAAACTCAAAGCGTAGCCATCCCTTTCTAACATAAACGGAAATATAGCATGAAAAGAGACAGCAAATTCAATAATTCTAAGCGTGCGGGTTGACTATACATTTATGTAAATTATAGGAATTAGTTGTGGCAAGTTTATTTTGACTATATTATTAGAAATAGAATACTTATTGGTATGTGCTAAAAAAAACCATTTATGCTTTTCAATCATTTTATACTTTATTATTAATTAAAAACCTTCGACTTGTTACAGATTATGCAAAATACTTAAAAATCCTGAATTTTGTATTCGCTGTAAGTCATTACTAACAAATTAATTAATGTCCCTTGAACAATAGAACTAGATCACTCCTAGTACACACAAACCTGCGTCAAGACAAGTCCAAAGTCCACGCTGGCCACCAAACTTGAAGCAGATAAGAAACTAACAAGGACTCAATTATCTCTATCGACTAGTACGACAGCAGTTGACATCGTAAATATCTCGTTCTCTCTCGATTTCGCACCACAGTACTGCAATAACCAACAAAGCTGGCTGGCGGCCCAGAAATCTAAGATAGTATTTGAATTTTTTACATTTCAGCTTAATTTTTAGAGATATGTAAAGACAATCTTAGCAGTGTTGGGTTTCTAAATGGCACTCTTTTTAGCGATTATATACCGTGTACGTTTTACGGTTAACGAACATACAAATTAAGAGATTTCAACATTAAAGAAAAAGGTTTTTGCAATAGTTTGGATCACCAAACATATTTCAAGCAAGTTCTATGCTGACTTACATTATCTTTCATAATTAACTTTACATATTATTATGGCATAGTCAATTTTGCGAACGTTGCGGGTTCAATCCCCACACGAAACAATACTATGTGTGATCCGCAAGTTCTTGTTTTGGGTCAATTTGTACATAGTGACTGAGAGAGTACCGTAGATAAATGCTTGTAAAGTCTCCTAGCCGTACAATATATATTCAGTATTTTCTTTTAAAATAAAGTACCTAACAATACTTGTAAAACAGAAATAGCATCTACTCAATAATTGTCTTATGTACTCTCTTCTTTCTGCTACATTCACTTCCACCATAGTTCTGACCATGTTGCAGTGAGCATGATGTAAATGGATGATGCTCCTGTTTCACCATATTTACTTTGGGAGGCTTACCAAATGAACATCATTTACTGCTTGAGTGCTTGAGTATGATATCAATAGTTACAAAAAAAATTACTAGTAGATATCTTACAAGGTGAAACAGTTGCAGCTTATATTTGATTGAAAAGAGTAGCCATGAGTTTTATTGCCCATTCTTTCTCGTGGTTCTACCTATTGCATTGCGAACGTGGCAGTAAATGTAAATGTAGATCATTAAGTAATAAACTCAAAATTTGACATTCATAAGCGTCACTTTTAGGCCTAGATATATAATGATTTTGACTTTTGACTTTTTGTAAATCAGCCATTACTACAAATCCTCAACAAGTTTCACCAGGCTCATGAAACCTGACTTAATTAAGTCAACCATTATTCAGTGGAAATATAGAACGATATTAATTAATACAGATGCGCTGCATTGAACGTACAAATTGATTAATATCCTAACAATACTATTCATTATGCAAATTGAATTAATTTACTGAAGATATGTGATAACCTGATACCTATTGATTAGTGATTACGGCATAACTCATTTTCAATTAAAAAAGGATGGAACAACTCGAGCTTCAGGCTAAGAAGGACAGGGAGCAGATATTTTTCTTGGAAGAAAAGATCGAGGATATGCAACGCACACATCGCAAATCCAATATAGAAATTAAAAATGTGCCAATGAATAAACAAGAAACTAAACAGGATCTGGTCGATATGGTCATGAAGCTGTCTAATAATATCAATTGCAAAGTTGAGTTATCTGATATTAAGGACATTTACCGTGTTCAGATGAAGAACAAGGAGAAAAAAAATACCCCTATCATTGTAGAAACCGGGTCCTCTATATTAAAACAGAAAGTTCTAACTATGTGCAAAGCTTTCAACAAGCAAAATCAAAGTAAGCTCCAAGCAAAACATCTCGGACTCACATCAAATACAGATACGCCAATCTATGTGTCAGAGCAGTTAACTGCGAAAGGCGCCCGATTGTTCTTCTTGGCTAGAGACTTAAAGGCCGCCAAGAGATATAAGTTTTGCTGGACCTCTTTTGGAAAAATATTTGTCAAAAAAACAGAAGACTCGCCGACCGTAATAATTAAAAATGAAGCTCAAATTCATAAGCTACGAACTGAAGATTGACTAGAGATTGTGTTATTTATATGCTACTGGCTAAACAGTTTTGTAGCTTTCAGTCCACCATTTATTACGGTCATAAACTCTTTACAGTCTTGTCTAAATTGTAAACACATCTACCTATTTACTCACACTACACATACATACAAATGTCACACAACACTATATAAACAATGTTATTCAACACCTACTATTAACTCACACACTATATCCAACACTATATACTTACAAATATACTTAATATACACTTATTTAATCTATCTGTTCGCACGGGTAGTGCAGTGGTTACTTGATCATGAGGTTGCACCAAGCGCTAGAGGTTTGCTTCGCGAACATGTCAATGATTTATACTATAGTCTGCAAATTTCTGTTGTTTTATGCCCTTACCTCCCACGTAGCTGCTATCTCAAAATTTATAAAGTATTCAGCGTAGACGTAAGAAAACCACTTGTTACATCTATAGACATTTTATATTATCGTTGGCATTATTGCAAATACCATAGAAACTTCACACAAAATTATATTATTCGTTCATATAAATACCATAAAGTATGTTATAAAATTTACTATTTATATAATCTTGTTATTACCTTTAATTTACTAAAATACACACACACTCCGATAATACATTTGCCTGTATCCCTAATGCAGGGGTTTAAATACTTGCTTTACCGTTGCACTGCACTGAATGTCATGGCGTCAGTTCCCGCTTTGGTCAAAGGATTGTGTTGTCTACAAATTGTTATCTTAAAACGTTGTACTCTATTTATCAGTTGTTTAAACGCTTGTGAGCTGTCCAGCGATATAAAAGCTACTAATTACGTTGGAGGGCTATTTTTAAACTCAATCTACTTAATATACAAATATAAAAAGTTTTACTCTCTGAATATAAGCAACTTGCAATATACCAAAATTTATGTTAAATGCTTACGAAAACGTATACATATATTATATCAATGTTCTTCCACATGCTTTAAAATATATATAACAACACTACATCTTAAGTTAGCTGTCATCCATTCTTTTTCTACCGTTGGTTGTTGTAATAATAATATCCACCACTCGCTGATACGGACTCCTAGAGAGAAAATAAACACAAATTATGGCTAGCCCTTTATATAATCTACAAGAACTTGACAAAATGCAGATTGGTTATGCTGTTGAATGTTCCGTAGAGGACTTATCACAAAAATATTCTCAATTGCTATCAAACACCTCCTTAAACATTATATGCCAAAACATAAGAAGCATATATAGCAATATTAACGATTTTGAGATTTTTATGCATCAGCTAAACCTTAGTATAGATATCGTGATTCTCACCGAATGCCGATTAACTTCAAACAAGCAGATACCCAAATTAAACAACTTCCATTCATATCACACTACTAATTTGCTGAACCAGAACGATGGTGTGGTGGCATATGTGAAGAATGATTTACAAATAAATGTGCAAGAGGTTATTCTTCAGCACGCCTCGTGTCTCCAAATTTCAACTTCTGATTTTACAATTTTAGGTGTCTACCGTTCCCCATCAAATCATAATGCTAATGATTTTATTAACTCTTTTGATACGTATCTAGAAAAAATTAAGTCTCATAAACGCATAATTCTCGCTGGTGACTTAAATATAAACTTGATACCAGACCCTACGGAAATTACGTATGCAAGAAATAATAGGGAACATTATCTAAACATAATGGTGCATCACGGTTTACTGCCTGCTCATTACTTACCTACTAGAGGCAGAAATTGCCTAGATCATTTCTTAATTAAAATAGACAAAAGGAGTGCTACTGCATTTACTGCAATCCTAGACACATCGATCACAGACCATAATTCAATTTTACTAAGCCTTTCTAAAGTATCAAAGTCATACACTCCACCAAAAATTAGAAAAATAACAGACTTCGACAAAGCATGTAACACCTTACAAAAGTCAAATATCGAAGAATTATTGTATTGTGATAATCCTGATCATCTTACTGATATGCTTCTCCAGAAAATAATAGGATCTATCTCACTTCACACGAGAATTATACCTATTCCTTGTACTAAACGGATTATAAAGCCATGGATCACCGAAGGTGTTCTTAGGTGCATAAGAAATAGAAATAATATGCAAAGATCTCTAAAAAATGAACCTACTAATGAAGTCCTAAAGATTACCTTCCGGCGCTACAGGAATTATTGTAATAACCTCATAAAAAAATTAAAACGTAAACATGATAAAAATAAATTGTCTGCATCAACTAACAATCACAAAACTCTATGGAAAACTATAAATGATATCACACATTATAAGCCCACAAAAATATCGAACACAAATTTATTGTATAAGCATGCCAACCCTATCGATTCTGTTAACTATGCTAATAGGTTTTTTGTTAATGTAGGTAAAAATCTGGCAGAATCCATACTTAATAGCAATAGTGGCCACTGTTCTGGGTTACCATCAGCAGCAAATAACTCTATGCTATCTTCGTTCGTCTTACTAGAGACAGATCCTATGGAGGTGGAAAGTATACTGCTGAGCCTTGACTCTAATAGTTCTCCTGGATGGGACAATATCTCCACAAAATTTTTAAAACTGATAAAATCCTTAATAGTCCCCATACTCAGTCACCTTGTTAATCTTTGTTTTAGAACTGGCATATTCCCTAGAGCCCTGAAAAAATCAATAATAACGCCGATTTATAAGAGTGGAGATAGGGATGATGTCCATAATTACCGACCCATCTCTGTGCTGCCGGTGATTTCTAAAATAATCGAGAAGTTGTTAAACAGAAGATTGTTGAACTTCCTTAATAAATACAACATCATTGCACCTTCCCAATACGGTTTTCGTACAGGTGTATCCACTGAAGATGCTGTGTCTAATATTAGTTCATTAATCATTGATAATTTGGACAAAAGCAACAAATGCTTATCAGTTTTTATTGATCTAAAAAATGCATTTGACACTGTCTCTGTTCCCATTCTTATAAAAAAGCTTGAAAACATAGGAATACGTGGAAATGCTCTCCTGTTATTTAAAAGCTATCTTACGGAACGTCAGCAGCAGGTCAAAATTGATCAGTATATTAGTGAACCAGAACGCGTCCTTTACGGCGTTCCACAGGGCAGTGTTCTAGGACCTACCCTGTTTCTAATCTATATTAACGACCTGTGTAGGCTAGATATCCCATCCGGTAATATATTTTCATATGCCGACGATACAGCCATTGTTTTTACTGGAAGTTCTTGGAACGAAGTTCAAGAATTAGCTGAAGCTGGACTGATTAGGGTAGCTAAATGGCTTACTAGTAATCTCCTAACCTTAAATATAACTAAAACTAACTTTATATGCTTCTCTATATATAATTCGTCTCAACCACCAGTAAACTTTGAACTCCGGATTCATAAATGCACTAATATATACTCTACAAATTGTAATTGCCCCATCATCAATAAAGTATGTAATATCAAATACCTTGGTATTATGATTGACCAGAGACTATCTTGGCACTCACACCCAGACCCTCTCAAAAGCAGGATTAGGAAATTTATATGGGTATTTAAAACATTACGTGACGTCGCACCACCTGAAATATTGAACAAAATATATATTGCATTGGTTCAATCTGTTTTATCATATTGTATACCTGTGTGGGGGGGATCAATAAAAAGTAAATTCATTGAACTAGAGAGGGCTCAGAGGTCCATTGTAAAAGTAATGTACCATAAGCCGTATCGATTTTCTACCGACGAACTGTACAAACAGGCTAGCATCTTGTCTGTAAGGCAATTATATATTTTACACAGTACCCTTAAAGTACACTCAAAACTCAAATTTGAGCCTAAAATTCAAAAAAAACGAAATTACTGTAATGTTGCTCCTACCAGAACGGTCAGTACATCCTTCGCAAGAAGACAATCTAATAGACAGTCCTCATATCTATACAACAAAATAAATAAAATGATTAACATTTACTCAATGACTGTTCATGACTGTAAAAAAGCCTTACTGTTTTGGTTGAAGACCCTTAACTACGATAGTACAGAAGACCTGTTGCATATAGTATCATGATATGTATATATGATGACACACACGCACACACACACACACACACACACACACACACGAACACACACACACACACGCACACACACACACACACACACACACACACACACACACACACACACACACACACACACACGCACGCACGTACCCATACACACACATAAACATGGTTTCTGTATGTATTCTTCTATTTTAGTTCATTTTTATTTTTTTTTTCTTTAATTTATAAATTCTCTTTTTCAACTTTGCTTAGTGCTTTATAGATATACTTACCTGTCTAGTTTTATATTTGTGTAATGTGAAGAGCGGGGGCTCCTAACACAAGTATTTTTCATGCTTAAAAGGAGTACCTCAACCACTGATGTTAACTAGCTCGTAAAAAAAATGAAAATAAACAATTTTTTTTTTTTTTTTTTTTTTAATTGCTAAACCAATTATGAAAATATATACACAGGGTAGTAGGTAGTCAAACTTTGCGGGAGCTGTTGTATCTTTTAAAAAAGACTTTTAACAAATAACTATATTTATTTTAATATACTTACTTTTACAATATTTATATTAAGTCGCTTACAAGATTATTACGAGACGGACGAAAGATTACTCGACTACAACTCAAGACTGCTCAAGACTCACTGACTTTATTCAATACAACAGTTCTTATACTAAGTTAAACACAAAGAGGTGTGCGGGCCACCGTAGGTGGGCTCACGCCATGATTCATTTCTATAAACTCATTAGTAATTGATCTACATCGATTAAGTTTATTAACAAAACAAAGGGGTATTAAAGTAATGGTTGTCTCTGTACTTTGGTATGGGATGCGTCATCCATAACTCCTCCCTCCTTAAGATCGGAGTTCACCCTTAGTGAACTACGTTTACAACATTTAATAAGCACAGTATAATACTTATAAGCTAAGGTACACAGAATAACTAATATTAATACGTAAAGTACTAATGTCCATATGCTGACACTTTTCACTGTTATTATTGGCTTCTCACTTTCACTTATTTGAACACTTTTCTTTAATGCAAATGACAGGAGTTTTAAGTCAGTAAGATCTATTCCTTCTAAATTCACTGGTTTAATATTTGTACTATTTGTTGAATTCACTATTGGTAGGTTTATAATTGGCAACTTGGAGTAAACAATTCTTTCTTCATTAATTTGATGCATTTTCAGGTGCATATTCTTGATCTTCACATCACAGTTGTCGTCTAACGTTACTATATATGTGCCTTGAATCTTCTGATAAGATATTTCATCGTAACAATTCTTAGATAGCAATGTTTCTTCCTTGCTATACAACATCCATCTATTTGGTTGTATTAACTGGATCTTTACTGGCTCGACATCTATAGGGATTTGAATACATGATTTCACGTTCTCAGCATATGTCATCAATTCTGTGATACAACTATCTTCATTGAAGTAATGATTGTAGTCATCTACGCACAGGAAGCTGGCTTCATCTATTTCTTGACATGCATGGGCAAGAAGTCTTATGTTCAACCCTTTCGCTAACAGGTAAGGATATTTAGGTAATATAACAACTGTTTGGTTGTTGGATAAGACAGGTAAGGGATATAATCTATAATATATGTAAGTATCTTGCTTAACCAACGGTATTTCCAGTACATAGTGAATACAATTTTCTTTAAAATAAGCTTTTAATATAATACTTCTTTCTAATTTAATTAAGTTATCTAAACTAGGTGAATATATTAACTTTTCAGTTTTACTTATGTTTTGTAATAAATATAATAAACTATCTTTGTCTACAATTGACTGATGTAATACACCTAACTTACTTAAAGCTATGCTAGTTTCTATCTCATTCAACTTAATATGGATTTTCTGAAAATTATTCATTAATAAATTATATGTCTTTAAAATATGAGTTTCAATGTGATTTAACATTTCACTTCTAGAAAGATTATTTAATTGATTTGTAAAATTACTTATATCCGTATTTATTTTCGTTATCATTTATTTCGAATGTGGAATTTGTTAATGTTTGTACCATTGCAGTGATCAAAGTGAGTCTTTTGTTTCCAGTGTTTTGATTTAATTTTATTTCATTAATAATTTTATCATATTTAATAGCATCATCATTATCAAGATTTCCAGTTATTAACTTAATTAAAGATCCCATTGGATTTACTAAACCACGTTTTATTCTAATAGATGGTTTAATTTGTTGTAATTTATTAATCGTTAAATTCTTCATATAATCTATTTGTATAACAACGTTTATAAAATTTGAAGTAAAATCTTTATCATAATGATTAACTAATTTATTTAATTCATTAAATCTTACAATGTTACTCTCTATATCTTCTACGATAGGTTTAAAATCTAATATCTTAACTATTATCCATTTATCATTGCTTATTACTGCTAATCCTTTTTTCACCGGTAGTATGCCTGGATTATCAAGTAACGCCTGAAGTTGAAGGGCCTGGAGTCACGTCATCGTGCTGACCGCCAGTGCGATTAGGATGTATCTGCGGAGGACGTTTAATATTCTTTAATGGTGCTTTGGTTTCGCGATTTTTAACTTTTATTGGAACTACATTTCTATTCGTTTCGCCTATTACTTCCGCTTCAACAAATCTGGGTTTATCTTTACTACTTCTTTTATTTATATCTTTAGCGTAAACTTTATCACCGATATTTAATTTAATATTTGTTTCTCCACCTTTCTTTTCTATAATTTTCTCTTTCGTTTGTATAGTTTTTTCCGTTAAATGTTTATAAAGATATTTTGTTCTTTGGGCATGTTCTTTAATTAATGTTGCATATATTGTTTTTCGAAATCATTATCAAATACGTGTCTTGAATCTGTATGTCCTAACAAAACTTCAAAAGGTGTCATTCCTGTAGTGGAATGAATACTATGATTATATGCCATAATTGAATAAGTCATTACAGACGCTGCATCAGTATACTTATGATCATATTTAGCTAAACGATATATTTCTATAATAGTAGAATGGAATCTTTCGATAAGTCCCATTGAGTTTGGATTATTCGGAGTTCCTATGTGTATTTCTATTTTATATAAAGACATAAGTTCTTTCATTAATATGTTATTAAATTCTGTACTAGCATCAGCACTAATTTTTAGTGGTACGCCGTACAACGAAAAGTATTTGATTAAAGCTCTCACCACTTCAGGTGTAGATCTATTAGGGATTTCAATAGCTTGTCCCATTTTGCTAAAAGCATCTATAATGGTTAAATAATATTTACTTTCTATATTAAATAAATCAATAAAAATCTCTTGTAAGGGTTTATTTTGTGTTTGGGTTAACTGAAGTTTTGGCTCTATTGGTTTCCTATCATATTTCATTATTTTACATATTTCACAAGAATTTATAAGGCTTGAAATAGTTTGTGGCATATTATACCAAAAATATGTTCTCTTAATATGTGCTAAAGTTTCTTTAATACCTCTGTGACAAGTTTTGCCTACATGGTATTTCTTTATAATATCTATTTGCTCATTTTCATCTTCTACGTCTACTACACGCTTAGTACATTCATAACATTTAACAAGTTCTTTCTTAAATAAAAATATAATTGCTTCTGTAAATTGTGTGCGATGTATGTCATCTTCAAAATAAATAAAGTATGTAGTTTTATTTCTAACATATTCTTTCAAAAATTGTTTAACTAAATCTGGTCTGTTAGTAGGTAAATGAACTTCTAATACTCGTTGTTTTTTCACGGGTAATACTTTAACTAATAACTTATCTATCAACCAAGTATATACTAATATTTGGTAAGGCTTCGTATCTACCGCTTCTTGTAATATAGGAATGCCTTGAGATTCAGTGTCTTCGGCTGAATGAATAGTTTCAATATTTTTAATTTCTGAAGCAGTTAAAGTTGAACTACCTATGCTGACTGATTTATAAGTTCTATCTGAATCTGAGTCATGAATACTTATTGGTTTATCTGAATCAGTTTCCATCTTTTCTGGTTTACTTAAAGTTTTAATATCTCTCGTTAATTGTTTAACATATTTCTTTAAATTTTCATCCTTATCTTTATTCGCTTGAGTTGACAAAGTGTCTTCTTCAGTAGCATTTATTCTTATACGTGATAACGCAACTGCGTTACTATTTAACTTACCACTTTTATGTATTATCTCAAAATTATATTCAGCTAAACGTAAACGCCATCTTGTTAATCTACTATTTGTTTCCTTAAGGGAATTAAGCCAAGCAAGGGGTTTGTGATCAGTAACAATAACAAATCTTTTACCGTAAAGATATGGGCGAAAATGTTTTACGGCCCACACAATAGCTAAAAGTTCTTTCTCCGTAACACTATAACGTGACTCTGCATCATTAAATGTTCTGCTTGCATATGCTATTGGTTTATCATTGCCTATTGTTCCTTGAGATAGGACAGCGCCTAAAGCAAACTCAGATGCATCAGTTGTTAAAATAAATGGTTTAGTGTAATCTGGATATTGAAGAATAGGTGAATTAGTTAATAATTCTTTACATTTTTGGAATGATTCTATATATCTTTGGTCAGTAAATGGCATTGTGCATTTCTTCTTTAATCTAGCCGTCATTGGCTGTGTTATTTTAGCAAAATCTTTGATAAACTTTCTATAATATCCTATCAATCCTAGGAAACTTTTTATTTCTGTTATATTACGAGGTAGTGGGTAATTAAGTATAGCATTTATCTTATAATTATTTGGCTTCAATCCTTCTGGAGTAATTGTATGGCCTAAATAAAGTACTTCTTTACGAATAATTTCTGATTTATCTAGTTGAACTTTTAGATTCGTTTCTCGTAATCTATTAAATATACTTTTTAACTTATCTATATGCTCATTTAAGTTTGATGAGAATACTATAATGTCATCTAGGTATACCAGGCAATGTAGTCCTTGTAACCCTCTTAAAACATTGTCCATTGTACGCTGAAAAGTTGCGGGTGCAGTTTTAAGTCCAAACGGTATCCTTGAAAATTCATAATGACCTGATTGCGTACTAAATGCAGTTTTTTGTTTATCTTCTTCAGCTAATTCTATTTGATGATATCCACTAGCTAAGTCTAAAGTAGAGAAATAGCAGCTTCTACCTAGCTAATCAAATAAATCATTTATATTAGGTAAAGGATATTTATCATCTATTGTTATATCATTCAATTTCGTATAATCTATAACTAACCTATATTTCTTTTCATTAGATGCGTCCATTTTCTTTGGGACTAAGTGCACAGGAGCACTCCAAGGAGAATGAGATTCTGATATAATATTATCTTTTAACATTTTCTTTACTTGCTTATTTATTTCTTCATTTATAACTTGTGGCTGCCTATAGGGCCTAATAAAAATTGGATCTTCATTCTGTGTTCTTATATGATGTTTAACTTTATTTGTAAAAGTAAGAGGTATTTTTTCTGAGTAAAATATATCTTTATACTCTGTACACAATGTTTTAATCTTATCACGTTCCTCGTCGTTCATATGATCTAATCTTAATTTATTTAAATTTTCGGTTAATATTTGATCTATTTCTAAATTATTTATATTATCATTAAAATTTAATTCGATTTGAGAATTATTATATTCTGTTACAATAAATGGTTTCGTAACTGTTAATCTTAATTCTTTGTCTAACGTATTTTGAATTATTGTAGTAGCATAACCATTCTCACACTTAACTAATGCACTAGGCATCCTAACACCTTTCATAAAACAAACATAATTCATTATAGCATTTCCATTTTGTATATTTGTTGGCAATTTTACACGCTGTTCACATCGCGGTGCAATATTTATTTGGCATGTTGGACTATATATTAAAGGTATCTTACTATGTTGTGTATATATTATATTATTTTGCATATCTATTTTTGCATTTAAATATTTTAATAAATCACTTCCTATCAACCCATCGTAACGACTGTCTACATCGTATACGTAAAACTTATGTATATCTGAACAATTAAAAGTTGGAAATGAAGGAATATAAATAACACTGTTATGTTGACTCGAAGCATGAGTACTAATAACTTCAAATGGTTCATAACAAACATAATTCTTAAAATACTGTTCCACCTTTTTAGGGCTAATAAATGATCTAGAACTTCCCGTATCTATCATAAATGTAGCATTTATTTCTGGTATTTTTATATGTGGCAATCTTAACTTTGAAAAACAATTAATATTTATTATCTCATACTTTCGTCTAAAGTATCCATCTGAAAATTTCCATTTTCATCGTACAATTCATTTACACGCGCTTGTTGCACTTTCGGCTGCGGAGCTGTGCGCATTGTCACATCATCCGATTTATTTGGCTGAGGTTTAGTATTAAATTGATGATTGTTAAAATTAGGTTTATTAACAAACTGATTTGTATTAAAATTTGGCTTATAACCGAATTGCTGGTTATTAAAATTGGGTTTATAACCGAACTGATTATTATTATAATTTGGTTTATATCCGAACTGATTGTTTTTATTATTAGGTTTATATCCGAACTGATTGTTATTATTAAAATTTGGTTTATATCCAAATTGATTATTATTATAATTAGGTTTTACTTGGTTTTGACCGTGTAAATTAAATCTACCTGACTGCTTAGAAGCCGGGTTCTGCATATTAAATTTGTTTTGTGGTATTTGTGGAATACCAAATTTAAATTGTTGATTATTATTATTATTAAATGTATTTTGAAATACTGGTTTCGTACCAAATTTATTTGCTAAATTAAAAGAATTCTGAGGTTTATACTGTGAAACCTTCGTTTTATTTTGCGCATTATATTGGTAATAAAAATTAACTTCTTCTAAAACTACACTTAACGCCTCTTCTAAAGTATTACATGCTTTTAATCTAACAATTCTTAACAAGTCTTCCGTTAAGTTATATAAAAATACATTCATTGACATCTTATTATAAATTATAACTTTACTCGCACGGAGAGTTTCGTCTAAAGTTAAGTTGTCTTTAGCGATTAAAGTACTCCTCACGTGTTGAATTCTATTACAGAAATCTAAATATGATTCGCCATTATTAATTTTCATTGTTTCTAACTCAATAGCAATACATTCCTCTGACCTTGGATCACCGAAATGCTGTTCTAAGGTGCGTTTTAAAATATGCCAGTTATCTAAGTCCCTACGTTCACTTATCAACGATGCTGCTTTACCTATCAGCTTTGAAGTAATAACATGAAATAAGTATAAATCTTGCTCTGGATTTTCTTTAATTCTACAACACTCTATAACATATTCACATTTTGTGATAAACAAGTTTAATAATTGTGAATCGCCATCGAACTTTGGGATCACTTAAGTTAATTCCTTAGGAATCTTACAAATTTTATCCATTTTAATTAATTTAAACTTACACTAACGTCTTATAAAAATTCTACAGTATATTTCGATGTTTGGAAATAACGCTGCTCAAACTTTTTAGACACTTACAATATTACAGTGGAATAAGGTTAATAGAAAGGAATAGCGATTTGGGTCTACTTACAGATTATGCATGCTCCACGGAGTTGAGTCTTGGGTCTTGATCTTCGTCTCTGCCGCTGCTTCGTTGACTTATTTGTTTGGTTCGTGGATTTCCGTAATACCGCAAGAAAGCGATCGACGTGTTTAACTGATTTGAAGTTAATTTACGACGCGGAAATCCTACCGGCTGCGCCAGTCAAACTTTGCGGGAGCTGTTGTATCTTTTAAAAAAGACTTTCAACAAATAACTATATTTATTTTAATATACTTTTACAATATTTATATTAAGTCGCTTACAAGATTATTACGAGACGGACGAAAGATTACTCGACTACAACTCAAGACTGCTCAAGACTCACTGACTTTATTCAGTACAACAGTTCTTATACTAAGTTAAACACAAAGAGGTGTGCGGGCCACCGTAGGTGGGCTCACGCCATGATTCATTTCTATAAACTCATTAGTAATTGATCTACATCGATTAAGTTTATTAACAAAACAAAGGGGTATTAAAATAATGGTTGTCTCTGTACTTTGGTATGGGATGCGTCATCCATAACTAGGTATCAAGAATATTCTATGTATGTTTCTTTTAAGTTACATACATAATTTCTTTTAATTTGACATTTAACACATTGTGACCTAAAATTTGGTAAGCTACAAAAAACAGCATTTAAATAATTTGTTCAGCATACAAAGATTTTGTTTGCAATAAAAAAAATCAGGCAGCAATCCTTCTCCCGTAAATAATCTTTATAATGGGCAAACATTAAATCATAAATAGGCAGCTTACAATAACATTAGTTTGCATAATAAACATTCAGTCTGCAATATAACTACTTGATCAGCAAGATTTCATGATTGATCGGCAGATCGGATAATTTTATCATTATAATAATCACAGTTAGTTTATATAAATCATATTATGGCTTTGAAATTAAACTACAGTTTACGGATTTTATCGCGTTATATTGGTTTGACAAGTTATTACATTTAAACCGAATGATTTAGAAACTACATTTTTATTTCTAGCCGATGCCGACGTTTCGAATTCTTTATAGGATTTATGTTCACGCCAGACTGAGCGGATATTTGTCTTTTTCTTGAATGTATAAGTTATCTCAAAGTACCCGAACATTTTTCAACTATTTATTTATTTAAAAACTTCCTGCAAAATACATTGCACAAGGCGGACTTAATGCCTATAGGCATTTTCTCCCAGTCAACCTTTAGGTGATGCAGAGATGATCATGGCAGGTGTGTACTACACATAAAGAGAAAAATTAAAGAGAATACGCAATATAATATATACTTATAATTTAAATATAAATACACAACAAAATACATAAGTATACCTATACATATATATAAATAAATATATAAATACATATATAATATATACCTATACATGAAAATAAGTATTTAAGAAGAAAGATTACTAACAGTTAATAATATACATACACATGAAAATAAATTATAGTTAAAAAGATAGAATGCAAGTGAATTGCTACTTGTTACTAACAAGTAGCAATTCACTACTTGTTAGTAACAAGTAGTGAATTGCTACTGAGAAAGTTCCAACAACTCGCTATACAACAGCTGGCGAACTCTAAACTTGAACGTGGCACGACTAGTGGCCGTCCTAACTTCGGGAGGGAGAGCATTCCAAAGAAGGATAGATTGGATATTGAAAGAAGAATGTACTAAGCTAGAAGAGTGAGATGGACAGAGAAGGAGAAGGTTATTAGTAGATCGCAAGTTCTTATCATGGTTGGAGCAGAGATATTGAAAATAAGGTACTAGATATGACGGCCCGTTAGGAGAGTGGAGAAAAGAGTATAAAGTCGTCGGAGTACGCAAATTTCGTCGCTGACGAATCGGCAACCATTTTAATTCTTTGCGAAATTTGGAAATGTGATCGAACTTACGCAGATTAAAAACGAACCGAATGCAATAATTGAGAAGTCGGTCAAGTTTGTTGAGTAGATCTGCATTCAGGTCGAGATAACACACGTCACCATAGTCAATTATAGGGAAGATTAAAGTTTGCACAAGCATTGCTTTAATTTTGGATGGAAGAAATTTTTGAGACGGTACAGTGAGCGCAAAGTCCCGAATACTTTTTGGCTGACAACTGAAATCTAGGTCCGTCAGTCAAGGTTGCCATCTATGTGTAGACCAAGATTTTTCACAGATGTCGAGAATGGTATAGCACACCCGTTAAAAGTTACAGACGACAGGCTTGTGAAATCTATTCTGGTGATCATACGCGGGCTTCCCACAACGATAGCTTGGCTAGGATTGACGCAAAGGCCAAATCTGTCAGACCACACTGCTATGGCATGTAAGTCTCGATTAACATCTGCAATGACATCGGACAGCCTGTCCGCCCTTGCCTGAGCGTAAAGCTGCAAGTCATCAGCATACAGATGATACGCACACTGAAGTTCGTGAGTGATGAGGTTAATGAATAGTGAGAATAGAAGTGGAGAGAGAATTCCGCCTTGTGGAACCCCAGCGTCCAGATCACACAGATTTGACGATGTCTCATCAATGCGAACCGATTGCTGGCGCCCACGAAGATATGAAGAGAACCAATCCCGAGCATTAGATGAAATATTATGGTGGGAGAGGATGGCCAAAAGTACATCATGGCTGACGGTATTAAAGGCGTTCGAGAAGTCCACCAAAACTAACACAGTTACCTCGGCTTTCTTCACGCCCGCCCTAATATCACCAGTCACCTTAAGTAGAGCTGAAATAGTACTAAAACCAGGCCGGAATCCGGAACTATTGGTGTTACTATTTACGCAGAATGAGCTTCCTAATGAGTGTCCTTAGGTCTTCTGGTGACTTTGTCTTCTTGGGTTTTATGAGCCTTATGACTGGGTCCCAAGCTGGACTTCAATAGGGAAGACGGTTGGAATGTTCCATTCCGTCTTCCCTATTGAAATTAGGGTGTTTTTTATTTCAATAGGCTCACGTATCAAATCGCAGGTAGTGGTTGGGTCCTTGTTCCACATGGTCACACAACAAAGTCTGCTGTCTGATACTCGCAAAAGAACACCGTTTTTTTCAAGGATTATACGTGAGGCTTTTGAAATTAAAAAACACCTTAATTTCATCATCATCATCAGTCTGCAAGAGTCCACTGCTGGATATAGGCCTCTCCAATGGCACGCCACTAAGCACGATTTTCAGCTTTTCGAGTCCAGCCGCTGCCAGCCACTTTGCGTATATCGTCACTCCACCTAACTGGAGGGCGTCCTATATTACGTTTGCGAAGGCGCGGTCTCCACTCTAGAACACGACTACCCCAACGGTTATTGGTTCTTCGACAAATGTGGCCAGCCCACTGCCACTTCAGCTTGCCAATTCTTTGAGCTATATCGATTACATTGTTTCTCTGTCGGATCACTTCATTAAGAATTCGATCCTTCAGAGAAACTCCGAGCATAGCCCTCTCCATAGCTCGCTAAGCGACCTTCAATTGGTGGACCAGTCGCACCGTCAGTGTCCACGTCTCGGCTCCGTTGGTCATAACGGGTAGGACGCACTCGTTGAAGACCTTTGTCTTAAGGCTTTGCGGTAGGGGTGACGAAAACACTTGACGGAGTTTCCTATATGCTGCCCAGCCCAGCCGTATTCTTCTGCCAGCCTCCTTCTCGAAGTTGTTTCTACCCAACTGCAAGGATTGCCCAAGGTAGACGTACTCCTGAACAACTTCGAGAGGGACCCCATTTAGGGTAATCGGTTCCGGAGAGACAATGACATGTTCATGGGCTAGGCTGTTCAGCATATACTGCAAGTCCTGCACGGTTTCAGCCACGATGACGATATCGTCTGCAAATTTTAGGTATGACAGGTACTCGCCGTTTATGTTAATACCGCGCCTTTCCAATACAGCGTCTTGAACATATCCGTCATTGCATTTGTGAACAATTTGAGGGAGATAACATCCCCTTGTCTCACTATTCGATGCAGGTGGATAGGCTTAGACTGTTGGTTCTGTACTTGGACGGTCATAGTCCCGGCGTCATACAGACCTGTTTGCACTTTGACATATCTCCAATCGACTTGGCACCGTTGACCAGACTCGAGAGCAGACCAGGTTTCAATGGAGTCAAAGGACTTCTCATAGTCCAAAAACGCTTAACACAGGGGCTGATTATACTCCTCTGTGTTCTGTATAATCTGCCACACTGTGTGGGTGTGGTCTATTGTGCCGTATCCTCCTTGAAAACCGGCCTGTTTGGGTGGCTGAAACTCCTTAAGTCTACGCACGAGACGGTTTGTAATAACCCTTGAGAACAGCTTATGCATGAGGTAACTCATTTTTCAAACGTAAAAAAAGGCTATCGCTGTATCGAATTTTCAATACGGCTGCATAAAATTTCATAAAAAACTGTCAAGTTCACTCGGGTCCTTATTAAATTTTAGGTGCACATAAACAAGCTGCATCTCTCGACGTTATAATATAACACAGAACCTAAACAACACTATTTTTTGCAATTTATGCGATAGAAAACCTTTTTTCAGCGTATATTTCAACTTTATATCGCTTCTTCAGCGGCTGTACTAAGAAAGTCCTGTCTATAGATAAGCACCTTGGTGTACCATTCTTCTTTTTTATGAAGACATACAACATTCACGGCCGTGCGTGAAAGTGCGACACTTGACAAACGTATTATATTTCAACACGCACTTGGAACTCACTTTCGAATATTATATATAGGTCACAGTGATTTTTATTTTATCGAATATCGGAGAGACACTTGCTTTAATGGTGTGTTTAGAGGTGCTGTGGATTCAAAATGGTTTAAGGAATGACCTCATGATGATGTGTGTAAATTTGTATCTACTGAATTTATGTGAGAGTTTATATCAAAATACAGCAGAAAATTTGGAAAATGTATTAGGTAGACAGCAATACGTGGCATGAATTAAAAATACGGAAATGAAAATGTTTGCCCGCAGTATTATTACGTTTTTCGGTCTTTACATGCAAAGCCGCAACATTAATCAAGTAGAGCCTGTCTCATCATCATTAACGTTTGCCGAGCGACTAATAATTTAGCCCAAACTTATTCCTTTATCAATAAAATGTTCAAGTGACGGTAGGTGCCACAACCCGCACAACACAAGGACGGCGCTGAGCTCACCAGACCCGCCGCGACCACGGCTGAAGCAAGTCAGTCGAAATGTTGGCAAAAACCGAGGTATTCATGCCTTAAATATATTATTTATGTTGAGTAAGACCCGCTACATAACCTTGTATAATATTTCCCTTTATCAAGTTCGAAATCATCACATTTTGAGTTGATTTATTAAATTACCATCGAGAATTAAATTGTACTTATTTCAGCGACAACAAAGATTATTGAATTATTTGAAGTCTAACTTTGAAATTCATTGAATTTTTTAGTTAAACTACTATTGATTACTACACTATTAAGATTTGGTGAAATATATTAAGTATAATTATTTGTGAATTATCTGCTTGCTTCTAAAAATTGACGTAGTTGTGAGTATAGCTCAGATAAATTACTCGTTGTCGTCAAAAAGCAAGTTCAGATTCCTGTTTAAATCAAAGTACATATAACGCTTAGTTACGGTCTCCACTTCTTCGCAAAAAACAACCAACGTTTAACAAAGGGTAACAAAGGATACAAACTCAACGTCCTTTATAAATATCAAAGGTATCGTTTGCAATATCGAGAGAATCACCCCAACCAGCAAAAACTAGGCTTACAACAAGCTCAAGACTACTGTTTTTTTGCTCTTACATCACTCCTATATAATGATATAAGCCTGGGTTTGGGCACTAATTATAAGCATATTTAGTTTAATATCGTTCTAATATCAGTCTAATTGAATGCTGTTTGAAATTACTGAAATCTAGCCAAAATTAAGCCGACTTAGGCTCATATTACTTTTACGTAAGTATCTTGTAAGCCTGCATTGGCTTATATTGGTCTAAGGTTAGAATATTTTGAGAATTTTACGTCAGATCCAACTTAAAAGTTCGTGTGAGTGTTGGTTTGAAATTAAATGTAAACAAATTAAAGTTGCGTAAAGTTAATGTTTATACTAAATTGCCGATATTATCAAGTGCGCGTATTTAAGCTTTACGGTAAGTAATCGTATTGGAATTTATTATTTACTGTTAATTAGACCTCGTTTTACGTTTCAAAATTCATGCGCCTTGTTAAATAAGGTATTTCATGTTCTCGTTTAATTATTTTATTTGTTAATTTGTATTGATAGTGTCGCCATTAGTATAGCTGCATTTTACCAGCGCACTATTAGACTAATGTAAGATTGTTTACACTAATTTTGGCATTCGGTATACTAAAGATAACTCCATATTGGAATAAATTAGGATTCCTCGCAATTTTACATAAAACGTTAAATCGACAGAGAGAAAAGAAAATATCTTAATCTTAAGGCTATACGGACACGAAATCGGCGCGCGCGGTTTTTGTAATCCATTATAACTATTAAATTTAAAAATTTAAAATAGAATATGGCCAGCAAAATTACTCTTAAAACTATTAAAATTAGTTATTCCCAAAATCGATCTAAGATCAAACGCTCTTTTATGGGTCTTGTCTTTTGTATTGTAAGTTTGTTGATCCAAAATTACTCTAATATCATACTTATCCAGTGCTATTGATCTTATATTAGTTTCAAATAAGATCTGAAATGCACGTAGTCACAGTGCTCTTATGCAATGCTGATATTAGTCTGACATCTTACAATAGCATTTAGCAAGTGTAATATGAAATCAAACGAGCTTAGAAAATACCCATAAAAGAGCAAGCTTTTCTCAAGTGCAACTATTCTTAATGCTCTTATATACATATATGAGACTTGGTTATAAGACTGAGCGTACCGGCTTGTCTAAAAGTAATATAGGATCGATGGTATGTTCTAAAACAAATATAAGAGCGCTTTATGGCTACCACCCTTAAAAAGTGCGAGTTCTGAGACTGTTTTGCTGGTTGAGACAATACCCATTTGCCAAAACAGTTCACTTTTTCACATTTGTTTACTATAGTTACCTATTTTGCACAGAATCAAAAGAACTAAAATTATACACACCGTACCCATTTACCCTTTTATATGTACAATGAATATATTAATTTTATTTAACGATAACACAAAGTTATTCAGTTTATAAGTAGGATTAACATAATTATGTACAATAAAATAAAACTAATTATATAACTAAACTATCCTAAACTGTAAAAAGTATGAAAAGAAAAGTAAAAAAAAATCCTCCGCAATTATAATATGCAAAACACAGCGCCAACATTAACAATGAGAAATTTCTGTCACTTTTTATCCCGGGTAATGTAGTACCCGAACATGAGGCCGGCCGCATGTTAGGGTACTACTACAAAGTACTAGTAAAAGTTTTACGTAGTGGACTAGTTGTAGCACTTCTCTGAAGTGGAACTTGTTTAACTACACTTTGTACAGGAGAAGTAAATTTGCGTATTTATTTCATCAAATTGAATCTTACTTAATTTGGGTTGAGGGTGAAAACAAAGCAGACAAAGACAGTATTAATTTTCACATTTATTAGTTTAGATAATAAGATAATGATTCAACCATTCAACCCACCTTACACTCTCGATATGTCCACCATTATAATAATATATACGAGAGAGAACTTGCGTTGAAAAATTTGACTAGTAAAATTAGTCATGATAGAAAATCTAATCAAATATGTATTCAAAAACTACACTGCCTTACTTTAACATATAATTATTATGGCAACTCACATGAAATAAGATTTCTAAGTTATAATTTCGTAAATACACTAAGGCCCTGTTTCACCACCTCTAAGTAAGCGTTACCTAATCGATTTTAAAACTTTCGCGATTTGTATACATTATACAATATTATTTAGCGGGTCTTAGTCGGGATAATTTACTTATTTAAAGGCATAGATACCTCTGTTATTCTCCTACGTTTCTACCGCCTTGCAACGGTTGTGGTCGCGGAGGGACTCCGCGACCACAACCGTTGCAAGCCGGTAAAGGTAGTATCTATGCCATTAAATAAGTAAATTATCGCGACTAAGACCCGCTAAATAATATTGTATAATGTAAGCGTTACCTTCCAGATAAATTCAAAATTAGAACGGAATTTGTATGAATTTGTTTAGCAAGTAGTTTAACCAGCACTTATTGGACAGTGGAAAACGGGCGCTTATATAATTTTCACTCTTTTAACTTCGCCGAAGTTGGTATCTCGAGTACACCGTGTGAATGCTACAGATACACCTAAAATACGAGAAACGTAAGCCTCTAAACCAACTTCTGAAAGCTGTTTAATTAAAAAGGTTCTCTCTTGACTCAAATTTTCTAAAAGGTGAAAAGATTCTTCTAATTAATATAGCTTAAGTAGCACTCCTTTCATTTTGATTTTATGTTATAAATCAGTAGGTTACGAGGCAAGGGTAGTACCTATAGATGAATTAGTAATATAATTAGGTATTGAAACTTCAAATAATAAGAAAAATATTTTCCTTTTTAATTAGAAGGCGTACCACACGTACAGACTCTCGTTGTTTTATCTTGTGGGTTTTGATAGTTACATGGCATTGTCGCACATAGTATATCTGGTTTAAACTAAGCTCACAAAATACTTTGGTGATGCGGAATTGTGCGATGAAACTCTTAAAACCAGCAAGTGTTGCTGACGACATAAAATTCACTATCACTCTTCACCAACGTTTTTAATTTTTAAAGCACTGTTGTGCGAAAGCATACATGTCATATGGCAGCAATACTTACAAATACTTGCAATATCAGGGGTACTGCCTTTGTGTTCTATGGTCAAGGTTTATTCTCCACTCAACAGCTCACAGTACCCTTAAACAGCTTTTAACCGAAGATATAACCGAATACTTGTGAAGGTCCCGAAGGAACAAGCGAGATGGCGCAAAATACACCGGCCAAATTCAGTATCAAATACTTCTATATTATTATATACTAATTGAGTAAAATTTTCCTAAATTCTCTACTGTCGAATGTCTACGAAAATCACGACTTCGTGCAATCAAGGTAGCCAACTTTCTAGACCTAATAATATTTTTGTCCAAAAATATTATTGCTTTCTTGCCTCACTTTAATGATTTATCCCACCTGCTCGTATGTCCACGGTACGCACACATAGTTATCCGCATATTGACTCTGAATTCGTGCGAATATAATGCACATCATCATCAGCCTTTAAAAGTCCACTGCTGGACTACGCCTCTCCTTTGAAAGGAGGAATTGGTCTACTATACCACGCTGGCCAAACGGGTTGGTATAGGGTTTGTATCAAGTTTTCCTTCTCTTACAGTGCTGTTCTCTGCATAATATGCTCCCTCTGTCGGCTCTTACGACACCCATGGGATGATATGGGGTGGTGACATTCCGTATTCTTAATCCGTCACCACGCGGATGAAATACACACACGCGAATATAATGCACATGTGTATGTAAAATGGAGCGTTCTCTTCCTGTGCTCACTAACACCCTCTATTGTGTTCGCCACCAAAATACATACCATATTGTTCAACAGACCGCTTCGAATTTACACCATCCGTAATGTTGGAAATCTTTATTTTCAGTTTTATTATCATACTGTCTATTGCAGTCCACCTCTGAACAAAGACGTCTTTTTGATAATAAAACGCTGCCTACTAGGGTTGGTATAGGTTTCAATGTCGAGTTTTCCACCTCTTACAAATATATTTTTATGCTGCGTGTGTTTTCCTTAGTCGCCACAGAATGAAATACGAATTTGTATTCTTAATCAAGTACATAAAAAAACTCATTCAGTAAACAAAATTTCAAATAATATTCCGGGAATTACCTCATTTGCCCGGTAGCACAGTTTTGAAGTGAGTTTTCCAATTAGGCAATTCTTAGTAGTAATATAATAACGAAAACGATACGTAGACATCTTTGAAATTATTTCTACGTTATGAGATATGGTGATATAGATACCAACATTATATTCAACTCTACACTTTATAGCAACCAAGTTGGAGTGTGTATGTTATTGTGGTCGATTTTTGCCAAGCCATCAACAGTGCTATTCCTGTGGCCACACGTAAGGCTGGTGCGATCTGATCTACTGTACCATTGACTCGAGAAAAAGAAGAAGAAGCACCAAGTCCATTCTTATACTACAAGGAGCTAATACAAAAGACCTGCTGTATTGCCACCTATGTTTATGAATCTATGCCAAGAATTCTGGAGTTAAGATTGCTTTGGAGATAGAGGCCCGCAAGACGTTATTGTATATCACTAGTCCAGTGATTGCACTTGCTACCGGCGAGGAATTTATCTTAACTACGAAAACATTTTCTAACAAATAAAATTGTTATGAATAGTCATCATATCCACATGTATGGTAAAGCTAACAAATTGTTACAACAATTGTATTCCTGAGACATATATCTTATCCAAACAGAATACGCAGCTAAATTAACTTGTTACACAAATAGTTCCTCGATATTAGCCTAGAGCTAACGAATATTCTCATAGTAACATTTTTCGTACCACTGGATGTTGAAATCAAACTATATATTGGTTTTAAACATATTACATTTAATCCGTAAACCGTAGTTCAATTTCACTGTGTAACATTCGCATAAACCCAAGAAATGGCATTTTCTTTCTTTCTTTCTTAATTAAATACAAACGATATGCGCAGTCTAGAGCGCTTAAACACTGAAAGCAGTGGTTATTCCTCGCGAAATCGTATAGGGTATAATCGACAACAGCACAAGCAATAATTTGAAGATGGTATCGGATAACAATTACCTACCGTGCGCTAATTGTATGACATAAGAGAAACTGATTGTTATTGGCATTCCCGTAATTAATGCCGTATGCCGTGAGATTAAGTAATATCAAACAGTTGGAGAGGATTAGTGCCTAAAGTTATACTTTATCAAGTACGGGGCAGAAAGCTCTTAGCATTGGCGTATAGAAGCAATTTGAGTAGCCACATCTCAGTTAAGCGTAGGGTAATGGTAACCACGCGTTATAATGGGTCATAACGACTTCCTCAGTGGTCCATTGGCTAGAGTATGAGTAGGGAGTCAGGCAATATGCCTGCGCCTTTGCCTTTCCCTTCGGGGATACAGGCGTGAGTCTATAAAAAAATAAGGTGTGCATGTGGCATGTGTACGTTTTCACAGTTGAACCTGTGTTGCAACGCGCTGTATGCTTGCTTTTGCTGTAGTTTGCCGCGTCGCAGTGCACTTTGCTGTGTCGCGCCGTGCTTTGATAATATGAAGAAATTATTGTTATACTTATTTCTTCTTATTATTATCATAGCACGAACAATAAGAATCATATATTGTCAATCTTGCACTATATTTTCAGCGGTTGAACATAATCGCATCGCATAAGTTAACCGCAAATCAACACTGAAAATCATAAATGTATAAAATAAGTATTTATTCCGATTATTTTGGAAGTATTCTTTTCAGAAGTAACATTATAATGACAACACTATTCCACGTCAACTCAGTTAAGTACAACATTCCAAACCCACTCATATCATAAAGAAAATCGTATAATATATTAATATAATCGTATAATTTGACGACCGGTTGGCGCCGCGGAAGTGTAAGCGACTGCTACGCCGAAGGTCGCGGGTTCGATTCCCACTCAAGTCAAACATGTGCGTGAACATGGATGTTTTTCTTGGTCTGGGTGTTTCTATGTATAATATGTATGTATTTAGAAAAAAAAGTATATTATGTATGTTTATCCATTGACTAGTACCCATAGTACAAGCTTCTGCTTAGTTTGGGACTAGATGGTGCTGTGTGAATGTGGTAGAATATTATATTATTATATATTATTATTATATCATCATCATCAGCCTTCAGTCCACTGCTGGACTTAGGCCTCTCCTTTAAAAGGAGGAATTGGCCTACTATACCACGCTGGCCAATCGGGTTGGTATAGGGTTTGTATCAAGTTTTCCTTTTCTTAAGCAGCGATCAGACGGCACGATTCATCGGACCGATGAGTAGGGCTCGATAGATTGGGCGTTCTGATCACACTACACGATATCGCCACCCTAAGGCTCAGTTCACACCGAAATGGCAGCGGCCGGAAGCGAAGCGGAGAGCAGTTTCAGTGTCATATAATTATAGTCTTTATCACCATGACTATAATACATAGAATCACTTGACAATCCGCGCCGCGTCGGCGCGCGACCGCTCTGGCGGGCGCGAGCGGCCGCGAGCATGCGCGGGAAGGCGCGGGCGGCCGCGAGCATGCACGAGCATGCGCCGTAAGGCGCGGGCGGCCGTGATAAGATAAGATAAGATATATTTATTAGTCTCAACATGTGTACATAAGGTGTTACAGGTTTTTTTGTTTCAACATGTTCTGTCTGGTTAGACATGCCAATATAAGTGTATTCTAATAATCTATTAAATATACATTAAATCTGGATCTAATATAAAAGGCAGTTACATTGTCTTTTTAATAAGCGTTTCTTAGTTAACAAAATTCTAATTGGACAGTCAAAATTCATTCAATAAAATAGTAAAAGATATAATTAAAGTCAATAATAATAAAAAAATATAATAATAAAATATTTATGTCAATTAAATTAGATCCCGATATGTCATATTTATACATCAAAACTAAATAATTATATAAAATTGTCAAATAGGAAATCATTAACAGTATAATAGCATTTATCCAATAATAAATCTTTTAATTTACGTTTAAATATATTAACATTACAATCCTTGTATTTGTTGGGTATTTTATTGTATATTTTGGGCGCCATGCAAAAAACGCTCTTGCCCAATAGCGCCGTCTTAGCAGTGTGCATACACAATCTATGGTTATCTCGACGGTTGCGTATGGTGACATCTGATAATTTGTTAAAGAGATGTGGATTGGTTTTAACAAATACCGCTGTTTCGTAGATATATAATGATGAGAGAGTTAGAATTTTATGCTTTACAAAATACGGTTTGCAGCTGTCTGTAAGTTGTAGCCCAAACATTGCTCTAATGCACCGCTTTTGGAGTTTGAATGCTATATCTTTATCTACTGAGTTTCCCCAAAATATAATCCCATATCTGAACAGAGACTCGATAAGTCCATGATACGCAGTAGGTAAGCAATGCAGCTGTATTAACTACTGGAGCAAGCTTGTACAGAGCGTAGGTTCGACTACTTATTTTTTTAGATAATTGTGATATATGAGCTTTCCAATTCAGTTTACGGTCTATTATGAGTCCAAGAAACGAATCCGTGTACCAAAGAATCCGCGTTTCCTCTTCTTCTTCTTCAATTATACGTGCAATAACTATTAAATCCAAAATAGTAATTTTCACAGCTAATTACACACGTGTTTCCTCGTTATATGTAGAATATAAACTGCGCATAGGAATAGCGTGCGCCTGAGCCGTGACGTGAGCTGCGCGCGGCCGCGAGCAGTCGCGCGCGGGCGCGAGCAGTCGCGGGCGGGCGCGAGCAGTCGCGGGCAGCCGCGAGCCTTCTCTTCGATGCCTGCCGCTGCGCGTCGCTTCCAGCCGCTGCCATTTCGGTGTGAACTGAGCCTAACTCACTTGGCAGCCGAACGCCGAGCAGTGAAGATGGCAGCAAAGTATCAGAAACTTGGAATCGCTCTTGCAGTAACAGCAGGTGTAGTAAAACATAAAAAGAAAAGAAGATGTTGGGTGAAGGAATATTTACTCTGGAGAAATAAATGTTGTAACATGAACATTTTGTGTGTGTTAGAGCCGGAGGACTTTAGAAATTACGTCCGAATTCATTCTGGACAATTTAATTATCTTTTTATAAACTTCCAGTACGTTGAGTATTATCTCTCTTTGGCGTTCCGTAGCCATTTTCACTCCACACGTCCTTTCACGCTGAACGCCGCGCCGGCACTGAGGGCCCTAACCGCGATCAGACGGCACGATTCATCGGGACTTAGGGACTTAGGGCGGTCGGGCACCCTCGATCGCCCGATTAAGGGACACTAACAGCCTAACAGCGATCACACCACCCAATCCATCGGGACTTAGGGACTTAGGGCACGATGAATCGGGCCGTCTGATCGCTGCTTTACAGCGGTGTTCTCTGTATAATATGCTCCCTCTGTCGGCTCTTACGACACCCATGGGATGATAAGGGGTGGTGACATTCCGTATTCTTAATCCGTCACCACACGGTATATTATTATATACCCATCGGAAACTCAAACCAAAATTTCATGAACTTTCCTTTATGCACTTATTCACTACAATGACAGACAGACATCCCAAGAGGATCATTCGTTTGTACAATTATGTATAGTCACGGTTCGAGCGTCTGATCGAGGCCCGATGAAATCGACTTAATTTATTTATTCTGCTAATGAGCTTACGACTGAACTATTTCCCATCGGCGGTTCAGTTAAGTGAACTTCGAACAAACAAATGGATTGTCTATAAATCTTTAATTCTAGTATTCGAATAGTTAATTGACTGTGCTTTAATTTATTTTTGTTTAATTTTGTGCTTATTTTTAAAATGTCTACATTTTTTTATGGAATAGGGGGCAAACGAGCAGACGGATCGCCTGATGTTAAGCGATTACCGCCGCCCATGGACACCCGCAACACCAGAGGAGTCACAAGTGCGTTGCCGGCCTTTTAAAAAGGAATACGCTCTTTTCTTGAAGGTTTGAAGGTCGTGTTGGTTCATAGGTCTCATTTTCTTTTGTATTGATTCATAGGTCTCATTTTTTTCTTCTTTTTAGGACGTTCCATCATAAATTCGTGTTTGGGAGTACTTACTTATTAGAACAACGGAGACGAAAAGGAAATAGACTCATCACAACTTAAGGAAATTGAACCTACAACATGTAACCCACAGCAAGGCTGAAGCTTAAACCACTATTCTATACACGTAACTGTACGTATGACATAACATTACGGATTGCTAAAATTAAGTCTCAAAATAACATTATTTTATAGGCCTTTCTGAAAAAGACTTTATTCATAGATCCGAAAGCAGTTCATTTTACATTTATATATCTTTATAGCATTACTAAAACCCGAGCTGAATATGCTCCGTTCACATTGTGTTATACAATTTTATCAAATTAATTGTAGGTAAGCATCGAATTTATCCCAGATAATATCAAGCTTGTGAGATTTATTCCCTGCCGACATTACATAAAGTACTTCGAAGAAATCTGAACTAACACTAATTTGAAGTCTCAGATTGGGCTCAGGATTTAATTATGAGCCTCCTTATCAGTGTGGGTGGAAATTCGCTTAAATAATAGCGAAAATATATCTGAATTATTTTGATTATAAGATCAGACGATGTTCTTTGGAATATATAGTTTAAAGAACTTGAAGTATTGTTGAATAATCTTCAGATAAGTACCTTAAAATAAATGAACAAGATGTTTAAAAATACAGAAATCATGACTTGATTACTAAGTACTTAAACAAAAACAGCTTGTGGATAAAGCTTATATTTGTGTCGTGTTGGGATTGAACACATAACATTTGGTACGTGATAGTAGTGACGGGATAACTTTACTATTTCAGATAATGATACTATTTTCTTAAACATATATTCGCCGTCGCTCGAAATGACAAGCATCGTGACAGCTGACAGATCAAATTCAAAGGTCAGATCGTTGTAGATCTTAGAGCACTCCAAGCTACCAATCAGCACTTACGCTTAGGACACAGCGCCAATGTACGCAATGCTGTTTTACTTCTCGGGAATTGCTCTCCGGCATCAATATGATTACGTCTAGTATATAAGCTAGACTAACTGCCTACGCTCATAAAAAAATTTTAAATAATCGAAGATAAAACAAAAGGCACTTTCTTGTTATAATTCATCGCATTTCCTAATAAATCATTCCAGCTGCGCTACAATACGTAGTCACTATATTTGCACACATCAGTAGTCACAAAATAATAACGGAAAAATGTGCACCATCACTACAATTTGCAACCTATCGTCAATTGACTATGAATTAGATTCTCGTACAATGCTAGCACTCTCAAATAAATAAAAAAATAAGTAGGCCAGCCATTTGCCCGACAAGATGGCTTATTGGATGGATTTTTTATGACAGTGATTTCAGTTGATATCAAAATTATAAGGGTCAAACTACTGTATAATTTTCATATGGCGTGGTGAACTCTGTTTTATTCCGAAGAAAATATATAATGATACCCTAATTTGCAAACCTAATAACTCCACTTTTTCACGAAAATGACATTTTGACACCGGCAGAAACTAGATTTTTTGCTCTATTTTTTAAAATACTAATAACTCCATGATTCCGAACTGTACTGGTGTAAAACGCCATTTGAAAACCAAACAACTCCGCGTGACACGAAGCGCATCGGTTTTGACAAAATAATCGAATATCTCCCGCGCAGTCGGCCATTTTGTATGGCGTCACAGAAGCGTACGCATGCTCCCAAAGATTTAGTTTTGAAACATATAGTTAAAGTGTGTTTTATCACCGTTTGAAGCTTAAAAATAGTAGAAGATATATTAAGGTAAGTGTATTTATGATTTAAATAGTTTTGTAACATAATTTTGACATGAATTTTGGAAAATTTGCACGGGGATTGGAGTTATTAGATTTGACTTGTGGTTATTTTGGTGTGATGTTTGGAGTTGATATGTTTGTCGCAAGGTTTTTGCGATACTGTGAGCCTAATAATTAAATTGTTACTGTGTTCATAATACAATAATGAGCAGAACACTTCTGCACATGATTGTATAATGTTCACAAACAATTAACAATATATGAATGTGAAGTGTGTGTGTGTATGTGTGTGTATACGAGGATTCAGTATTACTAGTACCTACTTACACTTTCGTGCGAGTCGCTTAAATGTACATGATGATGACAAGAAATTAAATTTGTAGATTTTGGTGCATTATTTTTCTAACCCTGTGTTGCCACCAGCCAAACATGCACAACAACATGTAGCTCTCTTTGATCGTTTAATAGGAACTCCTACAGTTTGTCTAATATAGGATGATACTTTTGACAGTTGTCATCTATGTAGAGGGTATGAAGTTGCTATTTCAATGTCAAGCCAAATATAAGGAAACAAACGCAACCTTAGTAGGGACGTTGCAATAAGGAAGTGACATCTGTCAAAAGTATCATCCTAAATTAGACAAAGTGTAGACATATTTTGAGTATATTTTGTTGCTGGAAACAAATGGTGATTTTGTTATTTATTGTAACACTTTGGAATGATGTTTACTATTCTGATGCTTTTTTTTTGTTTGCTTTATGTTTATTTTTCTCTTTGGTGCAGGAATATGTCTTAAGCACGAGCTAAAAGAATTTTGCTTTCTGTGCAAACAATGAATGCCAACAATATTGCTAATAACGATATCACTAACCCTGATAATGCATTGTTCCAAGCTAACCAATTCCCAAAGTTCTATGAAGATACTTCCATTGCTACTAATTCTGATGTTGCCCTTGATGCCTTTGATACTCACATTCCTTCAAATAACCTCACACTATTAGAATCAATACCGATCCATACAAAGCCTACTGCACCAGAGAATGAATCTGAGACGGAAACCATTGTGAGTTACTACCAAAAAGAATGTCAACTCTCCAAAGCTACAACAAACACCGATGATGTGTCTCAAGTTCACAATTTCTTATTATTTGATGAAGATATTAATGTCCCAAACAATGTCCAAATTGTGTATTTTGATCAATATGTAGCCCCACGGGACGATATCAACTCATATGTAATTACCCATGGAACCGACATTGCTATAAACCCTATAGTTGATGAACACACTACCACATCATCCTTGCTGAATGATAACGTAAACATTCCCCCTAGAGTTGATGATATTCCAACCGCTTCATGCACGCTGAACATCAACATTAACCCTTCCCCTGGAGTAGAGGAAGCTAGCACTTCATCATCGCTTAAAAATGTGGCCAGATTAGTTGAATATAGTGAAAGTTCAGAATCCGAAGACGATAAACCACTTGTCAAGAGGAGAAAACGTTGTCAAGTAGATAAAAAAGATTGGAATATTGAAAAAAACAGACTTAACAGAGAAAGGGGTATTGAATATTATGGAAAAAGAAAAGTAGATGGAAAATGGTTACAAGATGTGCCTAAATCAAAAAAGGAAATGAAACCACCATGCAAATGTCAAGCGAAAAAAAATGGAGTATTTAATTGTCACTTGATATCTGAAAATGACCGAGAAAGCTTATTTAAACGGTTTTGGGCTATGGATTGGGGAGAGAAAAAGATATTTATTAATTGCCTGATAAAATGTGTAACACCGAAGAGAAAAAGGGACAGAAAAGACCCTAATAAGTCACAAAGAAAGAATTCAATGGTTTATTATTTGAAGAAAAACGATGAAATGATAAGAGTGTGTAAGACATTGTCCTTAAATACCTTTTCTATAACCACCTACCAATGCTGGGCTTGGAAAGAAGAAAAGGCATCACAATTCACCACGAGTGCAAATGATTTCCATCGTAACAATCGGTCAACGGCCTCCGTCAGCAATAGAGTCAGTTCCTCAGAAAATAAATTTATGGACAGTTTTCTGGACGAATTACCTAAACTACCTTCTCACTACTGCCGGCAAAGAACCTCTCTGTTGTACTTGCAACCCGAAATTACGTCTAAGCAACAGCTTTATACACTCTATAAAGAGGAATGCAATTCCAAAAACATAAAACCACTGAGCATCGCCACATTTTCCAATGCTCTTACCTTGAAAAAAATATCCTTGTTTAAGCCAAAAAAAGATCTCTGTGAAATATGCAATGGATATGTGATTGGTCAGATCAGTGAAGACGTATACAATGAACACATTCAGAAAAAGAAGGAAGCTAGAGCGGAAAAACAACAAGACCAGGAAGATCACAAATTCGTTTTCACTGCTGACCTCCAAGCTGTTCTACTGGCACCTAGGTCTACTGTTTCCAGCAATTATTACAAAACTAAATTATGTGTCCACAATTGGTGTATTTTTGACATGAAAATGGAACAGGGTTATTGTTTTGTGTGGAACGAATCTGAGGGTGGCCTTAATTCAGAGAAATTTGCCACTATAATGTCGAAATTTATTGTGAAAGAAGTAATACCTCAAATGGACGACAAGGACCGGCACATCGTGTTTTACACTGATGGTTGTACCTATCAAAACCGCAACGTAGTTCTCAGTAATGCCTTCATTAATGTGTCAATATATTATAACATAACAATAACTCATAAATACCTCGAGGTTGGGCACACACAAATGGAGGTGGACAGCATGCATGCCATGATTGAGAAGCGGCTGAAAAACCAAACCATCCATGCCCCTGCTGAATATTTAAACATCTGCCGAACGGCAAAGACCAAAAACAAAAAATACCAATGTGAATATTTGACTTTTCCCTACTTCAAGGACTTCAAACAAATCGCTTTTTATAAATCCATTCGCCCAGGGAAAATGAAAGGGGATCCAAAGGTATATTTTCTTTCAATTTGCATGCTTTGTTTCAACTTATCATGGCTTAAGACCTTCTTTCTACATGTTTGGTATGTGATTATTTACAGGGAGGCTTTCTAAAATCAAGTGTTTTTTACAGGTTACTGATCTGAGAGCTCTGCAGTACAGACCTAATGGAGATATAATGTACAAGCTGCGGTTTGGCGAGGAGTGGAG
This sequence comes from Euclidia mi, assembly GCA_944739405.2. Taxonomy (NCBI): domain Eukaryota; kingdom Metazoa; phylum Arthropoda; class Insecta; order Lepidoptera; family Erebidae; genus Euclidia; species Euclidia mi. The sequence goes on along the minus strand of OX123193.2, from coordinate 14,049,607 downwards.
GATCCTATTACGATGCGTTGCCACACGAAAATTATTTTTTTTCATAATAAAACACAATTTGTTTGTACGATTGTACTCTGCTTAAAATTTAAGATAAAAACAAACAACTCCACTTTTATTTTCAATTATTGCTTAAACCAAATCTAACAACTCCTTTTTTCACGATAAAACCCAATGGTTATAAAAAAAAATAGATTTTTAAGTGTTTTTAGATAAATAAAAAGCATAATTTCCAACGGGACTTTGGTTTTTCTTTATTGCGTTAAATAGCATTTATTATGACGTTTTAAGTCTCTCCTGTAAAATTTGCTCCAGAGGAGTTAGTCGGTTTGCAAATTAGGGTATCGTAATATTTTATTATGAAATTGAGAAACCGATAACCATATTTGTAGACTGCCGATATTTTGTAAGATTATTAAGGTAGGTAGTGGAACTTTTCTGCTTGTGACGAAAACGATTCTTGTCGACAGGGATAGTACCTTTAGTAGAACCTTTTGCAGTAATATTAACATAAAGTTAGAAGGCATCCACAGACAGGGATGTGTAGCGTCTCCTTGGCTGTTCAATCTAGTGATGGATAGTTGTTTGACTGATTTGAAAGAGTCTGAATGTGGTTTAAGAATGGGTGAATCTGTGTTTAAGACACGCTGACGATCAGGTTCTTTTTGCGTCGTCAGCGTCTGATTTACAGCATATGGTCACCGTAATGAATAAGGCGTATAAGAAGAAGGGCATGAAAGTGAATGTAAGCAAGACTAAGGTCATGGTCATAGAGAGGGAAGATAGTGTAACTGAATGTAAGATAATGATATGGCGAATGATAGGAGATGAAAAAGTGGAACAAGTGAATGAGTTTGTCTATTTAGGTTCATTGTTTACAAGAGATGGAAAATGTGAGGGAGATATTGAAAGGAGAGTGAAAGCAGGAAATTGTGTGAATGGCGCCTTACAGACCATTTTTAGCAGTAATATATACCGAGTAAGGCTCGCCTCGCAGAAAGTTTTGGCGCCAACATTGATGTATGGAAGTGAATCGTGGCAGAAGAAGCATGAAAGGAGAATTAATGCTGAGGAGATGAGAGCTTTGAGGACTATGTGCGGAGTAAGAATGGCAGATAAAGTGAGAAATAGTGTAATTCGAGAAAGGTGTGGTTTGAAAGAAGATGTAGTGTCAAAGATGTTTTTCGATTCATTTCATTTATTAATTTGCGAAATATGCGTACAATAAAGATGTTATAATTAGACAAGTCTCACCATAATCAGCTAAACTGTCATGCAAATATAGATTGAGAAAGGTATGTTGCGATGGTTTGGACATTTGGAACGGATGCAAGGAGATTTACGAAAGATGTGTATCGAGTAAGAATGAATGGAGATGTCGGTAGAGGACGCCAAAGACGGAGTTACGCCGACCAAATTGGTGACGTACTGCGGAAGGGCCAAATCAAAAGTACCCGTAACCGACGAGCATGCATGACGAGATTAATGAATGTCGAAGAAGCGAAAGAGGTATGTTTGAACCGGAGCATTTGGCGTTCCATAGTCTCTGCCTACCCCAATGGGAGACAGGCGTGACGTTTAGATAGATAGGTCGCATCCACACCTTTTGCCAGACTTATCGATAGTGCTAAATCAAATCAGTTTTTATGTGAACTGTACAGTGAAATGCTCAGCCCGCCAGTCGCGTTCAGCACAGCCTTTGCACATCCACGCGGCAACGTCACATACGAACGGATGTCTAAAATTGCGTGGACTGTTTTCAATGGTTGCCTTATACGTATTCGGTTAGGGTCTCACATAGTGAGTTATATACTGTATATACGTTCAGCTCTGACAAGTAGAGCGTCAAAGGACATTTTCAAGCACTGTATCAGCTTTGCGGACCATTTCATTCTCCGTCCGTCATGCATTTCTCCCTGTGGATCAAGGCTACGATGTATTTTCCTTACCATGAGGTAAGGAAAATACAGCGTAGTAGGAGGTTTATAATAGAACATGACTGGAAAGTCATGTTCTATTATCCAACACTGTTTATCGTCCCGAAGGCCTGGTTCCAATGAAAGACACGAGAAAAAGATTAGTCATTCAAATTGTACTCCAAATTAGATCGTCAATAGAATTGGAAATAATAAGATCAGGAAGAATACTTAAGTGACAGTTGGTAGTTCCTTACTTATCTCGTTGAACAACAACGATCAGACTTTTCCTCAATCAACTTTCATGTCTTGCGTAGTTGCGTCAGCCTATAAGTAGTTAAAACTTTTTGTTTTCATCTCCTTCTTGAGCAAAGCGAATACTAGGCACATTCGTGTCAATAAATTAGCTGTTTTGTTGCCGTATTACGAATAAACAAAAATTTTAAAAAGAAAAGCAATCTATCGTTCAACAATATAATTAACTAGATGAGCCCACGGTTACACTCGCGTTATTTAGGGCTACTGCTCCGCACCCGTCGCTCATAGCGTGATGCTATATAGCTTATAGCCTTCCTCAACAAAAGGGCTAGTACCAGTAGTTCTTGAGGTTAGTGTGTTCAAAAACAAACAAACATACAAACAAACTCTTCAGTTTTATTATATTTTTTTAGACTAACCCCTGTATCCCCGAAGGGGTAAGCAGAGGTGTAACATTAGTAAAATTACACCCACATTTCGCCATGAATTTTTAGGTTCCACGTAATAGGGGGCGAGCCTATTGCCGTAACCGGGCACATCACCGGACTCCGTGCTGCTACTGAGAATTTGGTAAAACCCAGTTACACTTTTGACAGACCCGGGAATCGAACCCGGGACCTGCGATGAACAGTCGCATTCGCTATTTACTGGACTACGGAGGTAGTCTTATATTATCTTAATATATAAAATTCTTGCGTTACTGACTGACTGACAGACACGCTACAGCCGAAACTACTGGTCACAAGAAGATTAAATTTAGCATGTATGTTCCTTGAGGAGTGTAGGGTAGCAATAAGAGAGGGTTTTTGGAAATTCCACCCCTAAGGGGGTAAAACTGGGGGTCAAAATCTGTATGAAACTTTTTATTCCTTCAATGGATTGGCTCCAAACTTTGTATATTAGCTCCTCAAACGACGATAGTGAATACTAAGAATGATTTTTTGGAAATTCCTCCCTTAAGAGGGTAAGGTCAGGGGTCAAAGTTTGTATGTCACTTTTTATCTCTCTAATGGATTGACTTCAAACTTTGTATATTGGTTTCTCAATCAAGGATAGTGAACACTAAGAATTTATTTTTTGTAAATTTCACCCCTAAGGGGGTAAAACTGGGGGTCAAAGTCTTTATGAAACTTTTTATTACTTCAATGGATTGACTCCAAACTTTGTATATTAGTTCCTCAAACGACGATAGTAACAACTAAGAATGATTTTCCTGGAAATTCCTTCCTTAAAAGGGTAAGATAGGGGGTCAAAGTTTGTATGGCACTTTTTATCTCTCTAATGGATGGACTTCAAACTTTGTATATTGGTTTCTCAAACGAGGATAGTGAACACTAAGAATTTGTTTTTTTACGTTTCACCCCTAAGAGGGTAAGATTGAGGGTCAAAGTTTGTATGTAACTTTTTATATCTTTAATGGATTGACTTCAAACTTGGTACACTGGTTTCTCAAACAGCAAAAATGAACATTAAGAATTTGTTTATCGAAAATTCCTACCCACAGGGGGTAAGATAGGGGTTCAGAGTGTGTATTAAACGAAACTTATTATTCCTTCAGTGGATTGACTTCAAACTTTGTATGTTGGTTCCTTAAACGACGATAGTGAACACTAAGAATTAGTGTTTTTAAATTCCACCCCTAAGTGGGTAAGATAGGGGTCAACGTTTGTTTGATACTTTTTGTTCTTTCAATGGATTGTCTTCAAACTTTGTATATTGGTTCCTCATATCATGAAAGTGAACACTAAGAATTAGTTTTTAAAATTCCTACCCTCAGGGGGTAAGATAGTGGGCCAAAATGAGAATGAAAATTATTATTCCTTCAGTGGATTGACTTCAAACTTTGTGTATTGGTTCCTCAAATGACGATAGTGAATACTAAGAATTTGTTTCTTGAAAATTTCTACCCTCAGGGAGTAAGATAGGGGTTCAAAGTGTGTATAAAACGAAGACTTCAAACTTTGTATATTGGCTCTTCAAATGACGATAGTGAACACTAAGAATTAGTTTTTAAAATTCCTTCCCTCAGGGGGTAAGATAGGGGGCCAAAATGTGTATGAAAATTATTATTCCTTCAGTGGATTGACTTCAAACTTTGTATACTGGTTCCTCAAATGACGATTGTGAACATTAATGGTGCGGCGTCGTTGTGCTGGTTCCCGAAGAAAGAGTGTAGTGTCGAATAAAACTGCAGTGGACTGTAATACTAGGATGTTATATTCGTTGAAGTACTACTGAGGGTTACTTGTACAATATTATAGTCGCGTCTACGGAACAAACAAGAAAGGTATTTTGGATGCGCGAGAGCGGCTGATCGTAATGACGTGTAACAGTTGATTGTCGATGACAGCGGCGCACGAGCCGGCGAGCCGTCCACTCGCCCCGCACCGCAGACCCCGCGGTGACGTTTCGTAATTGCTGTTGAGTGCATGTCTCAACATACTCCCCCGGTTGAAGAGTCTTCAACAGCAGTGACTGGAAGAGGGCAGATTGTGCTAAAAGCGCGCCGAATGACACCCTTGCGAGTCCGGATGTCGGCGACCCTTTTGATGCCATCTCTGCCAGGTAGGACATGGATGATTCGTCCTAGAAGCCACATTAGAGGAGGTGAACCTTTGTACTTAATGACGACGAGTGTCCCTTCTTTAAGTTCACCAGACGACCGGCGCGACTTGGTTTTCTGTTGAAGCCAGAGAATGTACTCATGGGAAAACCGATGCCAAAAGTGTTGTTTCAAGTATTCTATGCGACGAAACCGTTGCAAGCTGGTGATGTTGACGTTTTCAATCTGTGGATGTGGCAACATGATTAGTGAGCGTCCAATGAGGAAGTGGGCCGGAGTCAAAGGGACCAGGTCTGAAGGATCATTGGACAAGGGAGTTAAGGGTCTCGAATTTAGTATGGCTTCAACCTGTATCAAGCATGTGGCCATCTCTTCAAAAGTTAAATTTGTTAAACCCAAGACACGCCTGAGGTGGTACTTGGTAGATTTGACTGCCGATTCCCACAATCCCCCCATGTGGGGTGTGTAGGCAGGTATAAATGAAAAGTTGATACCGGGGTCAATATCATTAAAGTCTAGGTTTTGTGAAAGCAGCCTAGCTAGCTCATTGAAAGCGCCAACAAAAGTAGTACCATTATCAGAGTAAATATTACGAGGCTTCCCCCTGCGAGCAATAAAGCGATTCATGGCAGCCAAGAAGGCGTCTTTCGTGAGATCTGACACGAATTCGAGGTGGAGCGCTCTTGTTGCTAAGCACACACACACACAAATAAAACACTTGATGAGTCTGTATCCTCTACCCTTGCGGTCAGCTATCATGATGGGACCAGCATAATCCACCCCTGTATCTAAGAAAGGGAACTCTAAATGTAAGCGTTGCGGTGGAAGACAACCCATGACAGGTTGGATAGTCGTAGCTTTAATCCTACAGCATTTTACGCATTGCTGGGAAACCTTTTTAGTCAAGTTTCTACCACCCACAGGGTAGTAATGGTGGCGTATCGTAGCAAGAAAGAGTTGCGGTCCAGCATGCAAAAGGCGCAGGTGATACATGTTAAATATTAGGACACAAATAATATGAGTACTAGATAAAAGTATTGGATGTTTTACATTAAAATCATAAAATGAATTGTTTAATCGACCACCGACCCGAATCAAATTACAAGATTTATCTATGAATGGCGACAATGAAAGTAATTTATTTTTGACAGGCAATGATTTATCTGAGGTTAATAGTTTATATTCCTCAGAAAAGGACTCCTGTTGACTATGTCTGAGTAAGAAATGTAATGACGTAGTCAACTCAGTGTTTGTGAGAGGACCACATTCTATAGAGTTCTTTCTACATTTATTTATAAAACGCATGATATGTGCGACCTCGCGCTGTAGTTTACTGAAACTAGAATACCTCTTACATAGTAATGTAATCCAATTGTCGACAGCATCCGTAGTATCAACATGATGAGATGTAACTATTTCTGCTAAATATGACTTATCTCCTAAATTTGACTCAGGAAACAGGGGCCATGAAGAAGGTTCTTTATGTAAAAACTGAGGACCTGACTACCACAAAGAAGAAGACAGCAGTTTGTCAGTTCTAAGTCCGCGCGAAGCAAGGTCTGCGGGGTTTTTAAGTGAAGGAACGTAACGCCAAGTATTACCACCAACAGAATCTTGAATCTCGGAAACGCGATGACGGACAAAGGCTTTAAGCTGTATGGGTGATGCAGATAGAAATCTACGTTGAGCCATTGCATAGGAGTCGCCTAGAACATGAGGTGACTCTTTGAAAGGAATGTTTACCACAAATCGACCATCAGGGTTGCGAGTCGTGGTGTCAACGAAAAGTTGTTAGCAAGCCCGCTCTTCAGCAGTATATTTATGTTTGGAATCTACCGAATCTAATTCCCAAAAACGTGCTAAGTCCGACTGTAAATTATCAGTATGCAGACACACATGAGGAGATGAATTCGATTGAATTAAAGCACCAGAAATAAGCCAGCCTAATTTTGACTCGAACAAAGAAGGCTTGCTTTTACCTAAAGTGACCCGATTCGCGCCTATCATACCCCAAAATACCTCCGCGCCGACTAGGATGTCGATCGAAGACGGAATGTAGTATTTAGGGTCGGCTAGACGAATGGTCGAAGATATCTGTATGTTGCTCGTATCAACAAATGACTTTGGTATGTATGACGATACCTTAGGTAGGACAAAACACTCAATGTTGATTTCATAATCACTATTGAGTGATTTTAAGGAGATCGAACAACCTTGCGAACAACTAGAAGATTGATAATTAATACCTATTACCTCAGACTCGGCATGGTAGGTAGAAATATGAAGCTTACGGACAAAGTCACTGGACACGAAGTTAGCCGTGCTCCCGTTGTCCAGCAAGACTCGAACAGTGTGATAGCTCCCCTTTGAGTCCATCACCTGCACGAGCGCTATGTAAAGCAAAATTATGCGAGAAGAAGTAGAGTGATTAGCTGACAAGACAATGTTTTGAGTGTTAGAGAGGTCACTATCACTATCAATATTGGTTCGGCGATACACCGAAACCGTAGGTTCTAGGCGACTTGGGAAGGATTAATGGAGTGGACTGTATTCAAAGGATAGCGGGTTTTTAGCCGCCTAGGATTGGATACGGGAAGAGGTGATTGTGAGTGGGTATAGGATATTCCAAGGATGGAGGGCACTTACCTCATACGGCAATCTTCTTCGTTTCCGAAGGGTAGTCACCTGGTGGTTTCATGATGCAGCTGCTTGTTTTCACTTCACTACACAGTCACTTCCACTTGCGAGCGGTTTTTTTGCGAGATAATAACTATAGCGGGAGCGGCGCGGTGATCCGGTATAGCGGACGCGTATCGCGAATCGAATGTTCTCGAAAGTTCTGGACTGTCTCTCGCGTCGACGTTTCGCGGCGACCAATCAGGCAAAAGACAGTGCCTCTTCCAGGGAGTGGGATAGAGAGGGACGGAAATATGGTATCGCTCGCACTAGACAAGCGTGGAACGATTGACGTTGATGCGATTAGTTATAGATAGGAAGGTAGATGGCGCTACTATATCCCCCCGGCCCTAAAGGGTTGCCTTTAGACAAATAGAATTGAACTTAGCTATGTTGGGTGTACTACCGCATAACCCATCAAAAGACTAAGACAGCGATATGACAATAAAATTAATCTAAATTAACTTTAGCGAAAACTACAAACGCAATAATAGCGAAAACTACTAACTAAATACTTAAACTAAGAGGTAGGTCCAACTTCAGGCTAGATCTCACTGAGTTGTAAGGGGACAGAGACGTACAACAGGGCGCACGTAACTCCCTTTAGCGGTTTTCTCGGTAACAACGCGGGTTGATCAGTGCCTCGACTGGTGCAAGGGCAGTTAAAAGCTCTTCGTAAGAGAGGATCTGTTGACCTATAACTTTGAAGAGATGCGTTTTAATCACTTTGACCACGCTTTCCCAACATCCACCGAAATGTGGTGATGCTGGTGGAATAAACTTCCAGTCAATATGATCTATGGAAAGTTCTTCCTAAAGACGAGTACGATAACCCGCGACGTGATTGAAACAAGTAGCGGGAACAAGTTCAATCAATTTGCTTACGCGGTTGGCGACAAAAGTCTGCCAGCGGTGAGGAAATGAATAAATCCAAGCGAGCACTACTTTGGAGTCGGAAAATGCGTATATTTTATTAATGGGGTAGTGGGTCAAAACTGTGTCTTGAACCTTGAACCTTGCGGAGCAACTGAGACAGCAGAAGTGCCGCGCACAACTCTAGTCTCGCAACCGAAATGGTTTTAACAGGCGAGACCTTAGACTTGGCACAAACTAACTGCACCGAGTAGTTAGAACCAATGCGGACTTGCAGATATACGACTCCGCCGTAAGCACGCTCGCTGGTGTCAGCGAAACCTGATAAGTTGATGGTACATCCATCTACCAACCCAAAATGACGCGGAATAGTAATTTGATTGAGCGCGGTAAGCTCAATACAAAACTGGCCCCAAGCGGCGACAATATGGTCAGGGGGTGTTTCATCCCACTCACACTTTGATAGCCAAAGCTCTTTGATCAAGAGCTTGGCGTACAAAATTGTGGGAGCCACAAAACCCATTATGTCCCATAGTCCAGCCACTGTGGACAGCATAGTGCGTTTGGTGCACTTATCATCTGGTGGTGAGACGTCAAACTGAAAACTATCACAGGATTTGTCCCAGCGTAAACCGAGAACTTTATGCGGTACAGACTTCTCAAACTCAATGTCTGGAGAAGCCTTATGAGAATCTGGTATGCGTGCGAGAACCTCCTTAGAGTTGCTTGTCCATTTGACAAGATCAAACTGGCCTCGCTTGAAAAGCTGAATAAGCTCTTCACAAAGCGAAATTGCTAGCGGAGCGGGTATGACACTACAGGCAAGGTCATCCATATACAAAGCGGAAGTGTAGTATAGTATAGTGTAGCGTAGCGTTGCTTAGCATAGCATAGCATAGCATAGCGTAGCATAGCGTAGCATAGCGTAGCATAGCGTAGCATAGCGTAGCATAGCGTAGCATAGCGTAGCATAGCGTAGCATAGCGTAGCATAGCGTAGCATAGCATGGCGTAGCATAGCATAGCATAGCATAGCTAATTAGTGCTTTATCTTACACACAGTTTTAGCACCCACTTTGATCTCTTGAAGAGCAGAACAACAACAAGACGTAATACAATGAGAAGTATGTAACGTAGGTACGGTACCCATAATCACATACCCAAGTACCGTCTCAATAGCGGGCGGTAAATCATATCGCTCACTACGTACTATTTTAGTTAGTAGCAAGTGCGGAAATATTGAAGCTCCGATCAAAAGATCAATGCCTGCCGGATTCGCAAACTCCGCGTCGGCTAGCAGCAATGACTCGAGGTGAGTGAGTGATGCTACGTCTACATTAGTGTTCGGCAATGCGTCCGTGATACGCTCCACGATAAGCGAAGAAATGTTAAAATTAATATTCCTATCAAGACGCGAATGTAGCTTTCTCTCTCTACACCACTCAAAGGTAGACTGTGAGACAATGCCCTTGGCATTAAGTCCGCCTGTACACTCGATGTGTATGAAGTTTTAATAAATAAATAAATAAATAAATATTTTAATATCTACGGAACCCCTACAATGCTTTTCTGATCCGCCTATCCCTTTGACGGTTGAGTTAGTATTTTTAAAGTTATTTCATAATCCGAGGCGTTTGAAGCATTCCGATGTTATTAGATTGGTCTGAGATGCGCTATCTAGCAGACAACGTACCATGTGCGGCGACCCATTAACATCATATACGATAACTTGCGCTGTCGCTAACAGAACAGTCTTAGTCGTCATACACTGCGTTTTGGCCTTGCGCGGATCATTATAGATGCGCGAGTGCCGTCCTCGCGTGCGCGTCGCCCGCGCAATGGACGTCGTACACAACGATACCTCGCCCTGAGGCATGCAGGGGGAGGGCACCGTGGCCTGCATCTGCGATGTAAGTGTGTCAAGGTTAGCGGCTTGGCTTGACAACGGGTTATCTTTATCGAAATGAAGCAATGAATGATGTTTTTTATTGCAGAAGCGGCACTTTGTCTTACTAGAACAATTACTTGTTTTATGTTTTATGCTTAAGCAATTAATGCAAGCTTTGTTATCTTTTACGCATTTAAAACGAGCGGTTGCATTCTGATTATCGAAGGCGGGACACTTATATAAATGGTCGTGCACTATATTACTGCACAGACACTTCTGTGAATTATTACTATTAGATTCCGAACATGTAACGTAAGATTGTGGATTAGGGACCGAGTTATTATTACTATTTCGCGATTTATTCAATTCTTTGTTTGTTGCTGTTAGTGTTAGACGGGCCAGGTGAACCAGACTGCGTATTATGAAATATTCGACACTGATCTTCGATGAACGAAATAAAACTATCTAGTGTAGGTATTTTATTATTGCGTTCCGTCATCTCGAATGCGCGAATTGTATCAGTGTCAAACTTTTTTAAAGCGAGTTGAAGCAACATAAAGTCGGAAAGATCTTCTATTTTTAAGTTTTTAAGAGAATTAACTGCGGTAACAAAGTTGTCTATAAACAGCTGGAAATTCGAGACAGACGCGTTGCCGGACAGTTTGAGATTTAAAGCTTGGTCAAATTAAGTAGCCGCTAGGACGCGCGTGTCCTGATATCTATCAAGTAGTGACTGAAATATGACCTGATAATTCTCAGCACTGGGTGTGACACCTGCAAATACGGACTGGGCCTTCGGTGACAGTTTACCTATTAAATAGTACAACCTGTCAGCATCTGTCAGAGAACCATTATCGTGCACTGTAGACTTAAAACTCGCATAGAATAACGGCCAATTTCGTATATCTCCGTCAAACGACATAATCTCGATTGGCGGTAATCTCGGTTTGCGGGCAACGGGCTCTGCTGAACATTTATCCTCCAATTGCGATTGTATACGCTTAATAATACAATAAAGATCTTCGAATGAGGTATACGCCTGGTAGTTCGGTTTTTCATCAGGATTGATAGAAAGTAATCTTGCGTTATAATCGTCTAACAACTTATGAAAATCTGTTCGAATACTATCTACTGTCATACAATAATTGAGAAATGCTTCGCTATTACTGTCAGACATAGATGCGGTTTTTGAGCGTTCATATATGTTTTGAATGCGCTCAAATAAAATATTGCGTTTCGCTTCTAAGATTGTCATCTCTTTGTCTTCCGACACGCGTGATTTCTTTTGTTGTGACATGCTTACGTAAGTATAAGCTAATGAGAACGAAACAAAATAAGAATATCTAATGTACCTATTATTTTACCTAAGTAGGCTAAGTAGGCAACACTTTAGAGCTGTGGAATTAAAAGTTGCTTGAAATATGAGATTTATAAGACAACTATGATAGGTCCTTAATTAATAATTTAGTAAGTAGGTAGCTACATAAAAGTTTACCTACTGATGCGGGCGGAAACAACCATGTGACGGTTATGTGAATATATTAGGAGTATAGCTAGGTGCTATAACTGCCTAGGTATAGCGATATAACGTATAAAAACGTAAATGAATCCGGCTCGAAGGACCAAAAAAATGGTTCGGCGATACACCGAAACCGTAGGTTCTAGGCGACTTGGGAAGGATTAATGGAGTGGACTGTATTCAAAGGATAGCGGGTTTTTAGCCGCCTAGGATTGGATACGGGAAGAGGTGATTGTGAGTGGGTATAGGATATTCCAAGGATGGAGGGCACTTACCTTATACGGCAATCTTCTTCGTTTCCGAAGGGCAGTCTCCTGGTGGTTTCGTGATGCAGCTGCTTGTTTTCACTTCACTACACATTCACTCGTCCGTGTGGTGAAGGATTAAGAATACGGAAATTCACCACCCCATATCATCCCATGGGTGTCGTAAGAGCCGACAGAGGGAGCATATTACGCACAGAACAGCATTGTAAGAGAAGGAAAACTTGATACAAACCCTATCCCAACCCGTTTGGCCAGCGTGGTATAGTAGGCCAATTCCTCCTTTCTAAGGAGAGGCCTAGTCCAGCAGTGGACTGTTAAAGGCTGATGATGATGATGATGATGACACAGTCACTTCCACTTGCGAGCGGTTTTTTTGCGAGATAATAACTATAGCGGGAGCGGCGCGGTGATCCGGTATAGCGGACGCGTATCGCGAATCGAATGTTCTCGAAAGTTCTGGACTGTCTCTCGCGTCGACGTTTCGCGGCGACCAATCAGGCGAAAGGCAGTGCCTCTTCCAGGGAGTGGGATAGAGAGGGACGGAAATATGGTATCGCTCGCACTAGACAAGCGTGGAACGATTGACGTTGATGCGATTAGTTATAGATAGGAAGGTAGATGGTGCTACCAAATATGAAGCAAGGTATTGTGCTTTTCATTGCAATATTTACAATGTCCTAGCTTGCTCTTATTAGCATCATGGCCTGGTCGAAGACAGTTAAGACATACCTTAAAACCATGAGCCTTTTTTATTCGAACCTGTACTGGCAGTGACTTGAATATCTCACATGTAAATACAAAATGATCCTGTTTACACATTGGACACAATAAAAATTTATGTTTAGGTTTTCCCTTCAAGCAATAAAACTTTTATTTAATTTATTATTAACATTGTAACCCTCGCCCTTTGTTTTGATAAACTTAGACTCCTCAAGTGTTTCTAATTAATCAGATCGGTTACTGAGAAAATTAATAAAAACATTTAATGTTGGAGATTCAGTTAGAGAGTTTCTATGCTCCTCCCACTCACGGTTTGTCACCTGATCCAATTTATTTGCTATAATATAAATTATAAGTGTATCCCAGTGTTAAACTGGTTGCCCAAGTGTAGATAAAGCTCTAAGATTTTTATTTGTTGTATCAATTATGTGACGTAACGACTTACTTGACTCTTTAGGGTTCACATTAAAGAGAGCTTGTACATGATTGTTGACAAGCAGTTTCTTGTTGTCATATCTCTCACAAAGTAACTTCCAGGCAGCGTCGTAATTCTCCGAACTGAAATCTAAATTATCTACAACAAGAGAAGCACTTCCCTTTAAGGAAGCACGGAGATAATGTAATTTATTGATTTGTTTATGCTGTCATTACTGTGTATTATAAATGTAAATGTATCCCTAAACTCTAACCAATCATGATAGCTGCCTGAAAACTTTGGCAAATCAATCTTAGGTAGGCGTATAGAGTTATGATTGTGTGTGTGATTAGAACAAGAATCCACCTCGGACGTTGAGTCTCCCGTTTGAATACTGCGAGCGCTGGTGATCAACTGGCGCGCAGTAGCCACCAAACTGTAGAACTGCTTCTCAAACTCCTCACGCTCCGCATATTGCTCGCTGGGATCGTCCACCAGTGCCGCCAGATCACACTGTAATGCATCATATTTTGCATATAAGTCTCAACTCAAATATGTTGAGACGGTATTCAACCTCAACTATTTGAGTATCACTTAGTTTTTTACAAGACTGTGATATATTTAAATAAGATGCAAATTGAGTAAGCTTAGCCTTAATTGAAGCACGTTTCTTAATTAAGCCTTTAGCGTCTGACATGTTGCAAAGCTAGTAAGAACTAGCAAGCAGGAAAAAATATTTTTACAAGAAAGGAAAGTATGAGAAAAGTGCACAAAAAGCCAAACTCATCAATGTTCAACACTCCTTTCAACTAAAATAATAAGCAATATCCTGCAAAAGATTTGCTGTCTAAAAAAAATCTTGTGAAAATCTAAAATTATTGTTAAATTATTAAAATTAAATGAAATATTTTAATGATAATGTATGCTATAACTACATATGAATGTAAGAGGGTATGAATCAAAATGGATGACCAATGTGTGACAATGACTTGCAATATTTGTAACCATGTAAGTATTTAAATTTATCTACTATAAATTCATTTAAATGAAGTGAAATATGCTAATGAAAATGAATGTTTCAACTACTTATGAACATATGAAGAGATGAACAGCGCCCAAAAACAAGATGAATAACCAATATGTGAAAATAACTTGCAGTATTTGAATGACTTGCAATATTTTGTGAAATGAAAATGAATAGAATGGAATGACAATATGAATAAATGATTAAGCTTATGGGATGAAATATGATAATGTGAAGTGTGATGTGATGTGGTGATAATGACAATATGAATAAATAAGGAAAATGGAACGATCTCACAAGTTATGTTGCAAACCACTGATGTTCTTGTCTCGCAGTCCTGCGTAGGTATCCTTTCCTTTGACTTGGGTACAAATCAACAAAGACGGCTATGTTCTCCCGTGTCGATTCGTGACGTCCCAACGGCCAAATTCTTCAAGAAATCCAACGATCGCAGGATAAGACAACTTGAAGCTACTCACTACAGCTCCTCTGTGGGTACCCCGTTGAATATATTCAAATTTCTTTCTTCGTAACGGTGAAAGGACCATATGGTGCGGCATCGTTGTTCTGGTTCCCGAAGAAAGAGTGTAGTGTCGAATAAAACTGCAGTGGACTGTAATACTAGGATGTTATATTCGTTGAAGTACTACTTATAGGTTACTTGTACAATATTATAGTCGCGTCTACGGAACAAACAAGAAAGGTATTTAGGATGCGCGAGAGCGGCTGATCGTAATGACGTGTAACAGCTGATTGTCGATGACAACGGCGCACGAGCCGGCGAGCCGTCCACTCGCCCCGCACCGCAGACACCGCGGCGACGTCTTGTAATTGCTGTTGAGTGTATGTCTCAACATCAAGAATTCGTTTTTAGAATTCCACTCCTAAGTGGGTCAGATAGGGGGTCAAGATTTGTTTGATACTTTTTGTTCTTTCAATGGACTGACTTCACACTTTGTATATTGGTTCCTCAAATCATGATAGTGAACACTAAGAATATTTTTTTTTGTAAATTCCAGCCCTCAGAGGGTAAGATTGAAGGTCTAACTTTTTATGTAACTTTTTATTCCTTTGATGGGTTGACTTCAAACTTTGTATATTGGTTCCTCAAACGACGATAGGGAACACTAAGAATGTGGTTTTTGAATTTTTTTTCCCTCAAGGGGTAAGATTCTAAGTGTGTACAAAACGAAACTTACTTAGTGGATTGACTTCAAACTTTGTATATTGGTTCCTCAAATGATGATTGTGAACACTAAAACTTAATTCATCGGAAATGCCACCCCAAAGAGGGTAAGATAGGGGGTCAACGTTTGTATGAAACTTATTGTTCTTTTAGTCGATTGACTTCAAACTTTGTAAATTGTTTTCTCAAATGACCTTAGTAAACATTAAGAAAATCTTTTTGGTAATTCTAATCCTAAAGGGTTAAAAAGGGGAGTCGGAATTTGTATGAAACCTTTTTATTCCTTCATTGAAACTTCAAACTTTGTGTGTTCCTCAAATGACGTTAGTGAATACTAAGAAACGAGTTTTCGAAGTCACTTCAATGTATGGGAGTTAAGAAAGTGTGTCCCATATTGTATATAAAAAGAAACTTCAATGGATTCACTTGAAACTTTGTATATCGGTTCCTCAACTGATGTTAGTGTGTTCACCATTACAACGGGGAGTTCAAAAATGGGTCCCTGTTTGTATGAGACTTTTAATTCCTTCACTTGATTTTTTTTCATCGTCCCTGATGTGCAATTAATTTTTATTCATTTAAATTTATGCGGCTGACTCTCATCTGAGCGCTCTTCATCTTCACTAACTAAAATGTATGATGGTTCTTTATACGACCAATAGAAGCTAAAATACTTAGAACTGTTAATTATTTTGCTATTTTTATTTATTTTTACGCAGGTACGAACTTTTTATCAGTTATCTGCTTTGTCCCACTGCTGACCAAGGCTTTTCTCAATGCTTTAACCTAAATATACTAAGAAAGGGTTTTTGAACTTGGATAATTTATTTTACAAATGTATACTGCTACGGAATCCTTGACTAATTTAATTTTAACTAACTTTTGCAAACAGCTACACCTAAATTAAATTTTCATCGTTTATTCGAGAGTTTTCATGAACCGTTAATAAAATACACATTTAAATCGATTCAGCCATTTTTAAGATTACGCTGAATAAATAGACAGTCAGAAAAACAATCTAAATAAGTCATTGGGATACTGGAAACGGGTTAGCAACAATATGCAAAACAGTTATTTTGAGCTTACAGACAGACAGTCAAATATTATTTATTTGTATAATCTGCATAATATGCAGATAATATGAACATAATATGTCAGTCAGTCAGTAACACAAGGATTTTATATAATTAATAAAATCCTTGTGTTACTGACTGACTGACAGACACGCTATAGCCGAAACTACTGAGCGCAAGTAGGTGAAATTTTGCGTATGTTCCTAGAGGTGTGTAGGGGCGCACTAAACGAGGCTTTTTCGAAATAGCTCCCTCTAGCGGGTTAATCAGGTTTGAACGAATCTTTTAATTCCTTCAATAGATTAACTTCAAACTTTGTATATTGATTCCTCAAATTAAGTTAGCGAACACAAAGATATTTATTTTGGATTTTTTCCCGTAGAAAAGCTATTCAGAGTTTGTGTAAAACCTTTTATTTTTCCATGGAATCACTTCAATCTGTGTATATAAAATCCTTGCGTTACTGACAGACACATTACAGCCGAAATTACTGGGCGCAAGAAGGTGAAATTTGGCATGTATGTTTCTTGAGGAGGTTAGGGGAGTTGGTACTAAATATTTTATCTAAGCGAAATTTACGCGTGCGAAGCAGCGGGCAAAAGCTAGTTATATTAATATAGATATTGTCTCTGAAAACAGGCTCGCATTGATATTATACTACCAACTTGACACAAATATTTGAAGATGCTAGATCGACACGAAGTGTGGAAGTGCTTGCAACTTACTTGATACTTGATACTTGATTGCACGGGCTGTTTCCGCAACTCCACGTCTTGGCGCGTATTTTGCGTGCGGGTGGGAATGGTGTCTTCATTCGAGCCACCCCAGCTCTTCGAGGAAGGCCAGCAGACTCTTGATGTGGCCCACTGCCTCCCTCAGGGTGCTGTATCTCGTCAGGTACTGCTGCCTGTACTGTGCGACCTCAGGGCAGTCGAGGAGCAGGTGGGCTGCCGTCTCGTCTGCTGCCATACAGGCCCTGCACAGCGGGCTGTCGGTGATACCTATAGTAAATAGGTGTTTATTAAAGAATCCGTGTCCTGTGTAGGCGGCCGTGACTGTCCGCAGTTGTTGTTTGGACAGCCGGAGGATTTGTTTGGCTATCTTACCGTCTACTGCGGGAAGAGCCTCCTTGGCCTGCCTACATGTTTCAATACCAATCCAGGACTGGTTGTGTTGGGTCCTGGTCCTATTTCTTACCAGGTTGCGATAAAAACCAGAAGGGAGGGGAATGATGGGCTCGGGTCCCACCACCTCTAAAGTGGCCCCTCTTCTGGCAAGTACGTCGGCTGCGTCATTCCCTCTTGAGCCACTGTGGCCCTTGATCCATTGCAGTGTTAATTTGTTTTGTTTACCTACCTCTGTTAGTTTCTGGTGGCATTCAAGCGTGAGTGCCGAGGTGATAGTATGGCTTTTGAGGGCTGAGAGGACCGCCTTACTATCTGAGAGGATCCTAATGGATCGTTCCCTTACCTCACGTGCCATGATTGCTGTGGCAGCTAGGATTATGCCAAAACATTCGGCCTGGTAGACCGTGTTGTAGGCTCCCAGTGGTGCTGCGATGTTGATGTTTAGGTCCTCGGAGAATACTCCTGAACCCGTACCTGTATCCGTCTTAGACCCATCTGTGAAGATCGTGAGCTCGTTGTGATTAACCGCTCCTTCGTGTAGATCCTCGTACAGTTGGATTTTGTACTTCTTGTCGAACACAAATTGTTTCGGTATTTGGTCGCCGATGGCTTGTGTGAGAGGAACTTCTTTAAAGAGTGTATTTAAATTGCTAGTGTGCGGTGTGTTGGTGTCTTTCCAGAGCTTCAGAGCTCTTAGCCGGACCGCCGTCATCGTTGCTTCCTGTTGTATAAACAGGTGCAATGGAGGCAGGTCCAGCAACACTTCGAGTGCCGCTGTAGGTGTAGTTTTCATGCAGCCCGTTGCCGCTAGGCATGCAAGTCTTTGAAGCTTTTGAAGCTTGTTGGCGGCCGTTGTTAGGTTGGTCCGAGGCCACCACACTACTGCGCCGTAGCTTATCATCGGACGTATTATTGTCTTATAAAGCCATAAGACAATTTTGGGGGATATGCCCCAGCGTTTGCCTATCATCTTCTTACACTGCCAGAAGACAATGCTGGCTTTGTTGAGCTTATTTTCCATGTGGCTGTTCCATGTCAATTTGCTGTCGAGAGTGACACCTAGGTACTTGACCTCGGTAGACAGCTTAAGCTCTGTATTAAATAACCTGGGCAGTCGGTAAGTGCCTAGCGCGCGTTTGTGTGTGAACATAACTAGTTCGGTCTTGGTCGGGTTTACAGATAATTCGTACTCATTACACCACCACTCTACTATGCGTAGGGCTTGTTGGGTTAGGTCGTACACTGTACTGGTTACCTTACCTGAGGTGAGTATGGTTAGATCATCTGCATAACCTATTGTGTAGAAGTCTCTCGCGTTGAGTTTGTCTATGAGTTCATTGATGACTAAGTTCCACAATAGCGGGGAAAGTACACCTCCCTGCGGGCACCCTTTAGTTATCAAGGCTGTCTGAGTGTCGCCGTGCAGGCGCACTACCCTTTTGCTGAGCATGTTTTGGATCCACTGTATGAGCATCTGATCCACACCATGCCTGGCTAGGGCGTTGCTTATGCTGGAAAAGTTTGTCTTGTCGAAGGCTCCTTCTATGTCAATGAAGGTGCCCAGACAGATGCATTTTTGTTGTATAGCAGCTTCTATCTGGTTCACGACCTGATGTAAGGCCGATTCCGTCGATTTCCCTGAGCTGTATGCATGTTGATTGGCATGAAGGGGTAAGTGTTTAAGTGCCCCACTTCTTAGTTCCCTCTCGCAGAGCCTTTCCAAGGCTTTAAGCATGAAGGAGGTCAGGCTTATTGGTCTGAAGGACTTTGCATTGGTATAGTCTGTTTTGCCTGGTTTTGGTATGAAAATTAGTTTGACTTCCCTCCATCTCTTCGGTACATATCTGAGGGCCAGGCTAGCCCTCATGATTGCCAGAAGTCTTTTGCGGACAGGTTCACCCCCCCATTGTAATAACCCTGGGAAGATGCCGTCCAGTCCGGCTGCTTTGAAGGGATGGAAGCTGTCGATGGCCCATCGGAGTTTTTCCTCTGTGACCACGGTATTTGCATGTCTCCACTCATGTTCGGTCGCCACTGTTTGTGTATCGTGCCACGTTATTACCGGGGTGAGGACGCAGCCTGGGAAGTGTGTTTCGAGTAGGACGCGTCTTGTCTCCTCCTCCGATGTGGTGTATGTGTTATCCGGTTTACGGAGAGTACCTGGTGCAACCGTTGGTTGCTGAGCCAGTAATTTCCTTACCCGGTTTGCTTGTTGGCAAGATTCAATGCTCCCACAGAATTTCCTCCATCCCATGGTACGTCTGAATCTGAGGCACTTCTTGTAGCTTGATTTGGCCGCTTTATAAGCGTCCCAATCTTCGTCTGCGCTTGTGTTCATTGCCCTGTTTAAAGCCCTTCTTACCTTCTTGCGCTTGCGTTCAAGCTCAGCGCCCCACCAGGGTTGTTTGCCTGGGGTTGATGGTATAGTGGTTTCAGGGCAGGCTGCGTGGTAGCTGTCTAACATCGACTGCGTCAGTGTACATACCTGCTCGTCGATCTGTTCATTGTTACCCAGTACTGTCGGCGTAGCAGTCAGGGTAAGTTTCTCTGTAAGTAAGTGGACATACTTTACTTTGTCAGTGTTGTGTGGTTTCCTACGCGGCTGTGTGGGTTGTATAACGACTTCCATGGAGAAGCTGATCCATCTGTGGTCTGAGCACGATGCCTCTTTCGAGACGTGCCATCCCTTGATGCGTTCAGCCGCTCCTTCTGTTGCGAGAGTTAAGTCGATAATTGTCTGACTACGTCTTGTGACGAAGGTGGGCTCCGTACCTGTGTTTAATAGGGTAAGATTGGTGGTGAATAGGTATTCAACCAGTGATTTACCTCTGTTGTTATTGCAGTTCATGCCCCACATTTGGTGGTGGGCATTGGAGTCCGTTCCTATTACAACCTCCGTATTGGTTCTCTCGCACTGGTTAACCAGACGCGTGAGGTCGAACGGAGGCGGGTCTTCGGCCTCGGGCATGTAGACCGATGCGAAAACAACCGCTATACTCCTAGGCTGCTGTGTTATTTCAATTTGTATCGCTGTGATGTCTCTGGAACAGAACTCCGTTAGAACTTGGGCTCTGATGTTTTTAGTAGTTAGTATACAGGTTCTTGGATGTGTGTGGTCAGTTGAAGAATAAATCTTACCTCCCAGGCTGGAGAGGCCTCTAATGAGGCCACCCCTTATCCAAGGTTCCTGGATGAGCACGATGGCTGAATGTTGGACCTCCATCCATTTGCGCAGTTGCGCAGTAGCTGTTTGGCTGTGGTGGAGGTTGGTTTGAAGGCAGTTGACGTTACTAGGCGGAGGGTTCATCTTTGGATGATGTCCCCTTCTCCCCAAACGTCAGCTGCGTCAGGCCGGCCAGGATGTCGCCAGCCTCCACCCCGTCGTCCCGCCGCACCGGACTCAGGAGCAGGCACTCATCTTCCGAGTTACCCTCGGCTGATGGGCCAGCCCCCGAGCCAGACGCGGCCGGCTCTGACGGGCCGGATTCTGCGTCGCACCCTGGCTTGGTGTTAGAGTCCTGCTTGACTCGTATGGAGTTGTCGTCGCATCCCGGAGGATGGTCGACAAACTTACCTGAGGGGTCCCGGAACCTGACGTAGACGGCACCCACCCCCAACGCGAGGCGGCGCTCGTTCTTCAACAGGATCGGGACCTGTTCCTCTGGGACGCCCACCACCAGGAACCACCCACCTGACTGCCTTTCGGAGTGCAGCATCGACCATTTGTCAACCTCCAACCAGGGGTTCTGGAACTCCAGAGCGCAACCCACGTCACGCACGTCGTCCCAGACCCCCTGTTCGTCGGGCACGACAATGCCGCACCGCACTCTCTTCGGGGTCTCTTCCTGGCCCCTGACCTCCAGTTCGAAGCCCGGTGGTGGGACCAGGAGAGAGACTGCCTCCGTCAGCCAGGTGCGCGTTGCCTCGTCGGCGCACCAAAGTTTGAGGACCCCGTCCGCATGCACGGGTTTCCCGGTGAACGCTGGAGCGGGGCGTTTGGGGGTTTTGTTCGACCAGGCGTCACTCAGGATCTTCCTCTGGAGCTCCCGGAGTACCTGGTCCACCAACTCCTTCGGCAAGTTCCCTGTGCGTTTGCATGTTACTGCAACACCCAGGGACGCCTTGGAGGCCTGTGCGTAGGACTTACCTACTGTCGTCCTGGAGGATTCGAGGCGGGGCTTCTTGTGGTCTCCCCGAGGCGAACTGGTCTCGTTGAGAGCACGTTTGGCCTCACCTCTGTCCTTGTTTCCGGCAGTTTTACCTGCTGTGTTGCTCGGTGGTGCAGCGGCTGGTTGCCGTCCAGGGTGGCCAGCTCGCCGCTTGGCGGCAGCCGGCTTCCTTGTACTGCTTCCGGCCTTCTTGCATCCCTCACTGCTGAGTGTGGGCTGCGCACTGGTCACATTGCTGGGACCTGCGACAGCAGCCTGCTCAGCTGCTTTTGTAGAGGCAGCACCGGCAGCAGCAGCGGTTTGTGCAGCCTTCTGCTTGGACGCCCTGCGCTGTCTCTTGTTAAGGTTTTTCCTCTTCTTCGACGGGCCGACAGTGGCGGGGCCACTAGTGGGCGGGCGCTGAACAGGATTGGTGGTCTTGCCCTTACCCTTGCCCTTCTTGTGGCCAACCAATTGCCAGCCCGCGAAGGAGGAGTCGTCTACCCGCTTGATCTCGAACGGGCTGACGATTGTAAGGACGGGACCAGTACTAGTGCTAGCCAGCGCTGAAGTCCCGTCCTTGGGGGATGATATAACCTCTGCAGCCGAGGCCACAGCGTCAACCATCTGTTTTGGTTTTGCGGCGGGAACAGCTTTCGCTGCCACCGTCGCGGTTGGGGTAGTGAAAGGGATAACGGTATCCATAAATGTTTTTACAAGACTTCATCCCTCTGGCTTCCCACCCTCCATGGAGCCCGCAACAGGGAACGTCATACCGGACGTTAGGATTACCAGAGGGATATAGGAACGCGGGGCTGGCTTACAGCACGACATCGGGCGCCCGCTTGGGTTAACGGCCTGAGCCGAGTTACCAACTCTAGCCGTCCACCCTCGCTTGCGCCCTCAGTATAGCCTTCACCAACCACGTCAACAGCCGAAATAAATTCCGACTGTTGATGTGGACCCTACGTCCCTAGCCCGTGGCCCTCTGACGGGACACGATGGCCATTTCCCCCGCTGCGGCTCACAGCGGGGGCTACCGTTTAGCGTGAAATCGGGACCAAAGAGGGCGTGTTGCCTCACGGTCACATTACCGCCAGCGCCGCTCGGCTCAACCTCCCAGGACTCCGTCATCCCCGCGTACGGTGCTCGACTGCGCAGGTCCTAGCGCAGGTGGTCAACTTCTCTTACCCGTGACTGTTTACTACGGGCCCAAGCCCACCTGGCCACGAGGGGGCGTGGTGAAGAGATGTGTAAGTGAATGTGTGTGTGTGCGCGCATGTGTGTACGTGTGTGTGTATGCGTGTGTAAAGTGCCTGTTATTTGTGTTTCGGCTGGAGGTTTTGGTTGCATCCATTTCTGAAGGAAATGGACCAAGAACGGGCGGCAACCTCGAGAAGGATAGTCCACCAGCCTTGCCTTAGGGATCTACACGACCTGCGCTACCCCTGAGACCATTCGCCACTCCCTGCACCGGACTCAGGTGCAGGGAGTAGAAGTCAGTGCAGTTCAGTGGAAATGGAAACGAATTGAACTGCACGGGCATCCGCCCTGCTTGCAACTTTAACGTATCGTCAGTTGGCAGAGCACCAATATTTTATTATCGAAGCAAAACCTACTACGAAAGGAATAACATTGAGAAAGGACAGTTTGGCTGCGGTTAACGCAGGAAATTGGGCAAAAAACTTATGTCGCATATCAGCGATATATATTTTGTATGTCCGATAATTTACAAATGGTTATTAGACTATGAATATATTTTTTTGTTTGGTTTTTAGATGAACAGTTATTGAAGTTCATCTTTCCAAAGGTTCTCCCTTGTTTGACCGAAAGGAATTTGACAAATTTTCACTTCCCAAAAAATTTTTCGCGTAATTTCATTTGCCAAATTATTACTTAGCAAAAACTCTATTCACAAAAAATTGTAACGCAAACCTAATGTTTGGGAAATGAAGGTTTAAACTATAACTTTTTTACCTACTAGTACTTTTAACATTTTTTATTTAGTCAAATATTTCAGTTGGAATAACAGTTTTTACGCAAAATCAATAATTACCCTAATCTAAATAGTTCAGTTCCGGGTAACTTACTAAAAACAATTTCTTTTCTATATTAATGCAAGTCGTTTCTGGCACTCGCCGGCCGCTTCCGGGGCACCGCTCGCTTTACTTGCTCGGCTCGTGCGTAGGAGGTCACAGTTCTAACCTAACCTAACCTTACCATTTTTTTATAATTAACCTACTCTAACTACTTCCATAAATAAACTAATATCACCAAACGTTTATAGTCTGAAGATTGTTTGCTGTGATAAGTCATTTGATCAAAAACCAAATGCCATAATGACATTATACTTGGTAATATTTTGCCAAGTAAAAATTAGTAGTAAGTAAGTATAAAAAAAGGTTGCTAAAATAGGCATGAGCGTTTTCGGATTTTTCCGCAAACCGATACAAAACCGATTTCAGATACTGAAATCGATTTCAAAAACCGATTATAGAAATCGATTTCTGTAGCGGATGTCGGAGCGACGAGCGTAGTTACTAGTTGCGTAGACAAACGCAAACAATCGAAATCTTATTGTATTGTTATGTCATGCGTCCATATTTCGCTAGGTTTGCGTAATATATTGAAAAAGAAAACCTACTAACTACCTAAAACTAAGTGTTAAAAAACTCAGTCGCCAAACAAACTAAAATTACACAACACGAATTGTTTCTATTTATTTACACTTTACAATCCTAAACTACTAGGTACTACCTAAAACTAATTGTTAAAAAACTTAGTCGCCAAACAAATTAAAATTACACAATACGATTTTTTTCTATCTATTTACACTTTACAATCCTAACCTGCTAACTACGTAAAACTAATTGTTTAAAAACTCAGTCGCCAAACAAACTAAAATAACACAACACGAATTATTTCTATTTATTTACACATTACAATCCTAACAACGTAACAATAAAACTTTTTAAATCCTAATATTATAACTTTCACGACAACCAAATATAGGTACTTAATTATTATTACGCGCGCACCGCACTGCACGCGTCACCTAGGTCAAGTGAACAAATAAACATCGATCAACGGATCAAGTCAAAACTCTCCAAACATAAATCCCTAATAATTATGAAAACTATTTGCAATTTTCAAAACAAACATTAAATAGTTTCAATCTGAATTAGATCTTATCGCCTTGATGTTTAGTTTTATTTTTTCTATTCAATCCGCAATTCATAAAACCGCCAAAATCCATAACGCACGACTGCGACTGGCTTGCTGAAAAGATCGATTCGCTTCATCTCTTTTGCTCTTTAAACGGATCACTAAGTAAGAAAGAAAAGGATATGAAATTCGCTCTCTCTCATTCTAACTAAGTAGTCGTTGGGTAGAGTGAAAGAGAACGAATGAATATGAAAACTATCGAAAACGTAAGCTTTAGATTTACTTTGTAGTTTTGTTTGCGCTTGCACCGTTTTCGTTTGGTTCGTATTAGATTGTTTGCGTTATCGTGGTATTGTTTTGCGTTATCTAAAATCGGTTTTCTCATATTGGAATATCGATACGATACGATTTCTGACTGCAATCGAATTTCAGTTTCGTTTTGATATATCGGTCTTATGCCTATGCTAAAATTTGTTTGGGTAATGAAATTTTGTCAAAATCTTTTCGGCAAAACGGCAGGTTCCTCTTTTTCAACTATTAACAATATTTTATTTTGGTTGGTTGATAATTCTTTTCGAATAATGGTTTTTACCTACTATCATATTTTTTTGCATAACATAACATAACTTCATGCCTTTTATCCCCGAACGGGTAGGCAGAGGTGTATTACACACCCACACTTTGCCAGTTATGTTTCGGTCCCAATGTAATAGGGGGCGAGCCTATTGCCATCTACCAGGCAAATCATTAAGCGAGCGATAATTAATTTATAATGATACACACATAATTTCGAAAAGTCAGAGGTGTGTGCCCGTGCTACATGGGGATCGAAGTCCGTTACGTACACCACTTGGCTATCGCCGCTGTGATGGTTATAAAAAATAGAGCTGTACAGAAGCAAACGTTAAACCAAATGTTTTACATTGTCTAAGTTCGCTCTTTATACTTGTGGTAAAATGTGAACTCTCCCGATTCTTTTTTATCGGCGGCAAATGACCAGATGGATCACCTGATGGTAAGCAATTACCGCCGCCCATGGACACAAGCAACACCACAGAAGTCACAAGTTCATTGCTGCCCCTTGGTATTGGGAAAAGGATAGGAGGAGAAGTGGGATAAGGAGGAAGGAATATGGGATTGGGCCTCCGGCAATCTCACTCACCGAACGAAACGCAACAGTTTAGGTACTGTTACTTTACGTCGATTTTCTGTGAAAGGGTAGTACTTCCTCGGTCGAGCCGGCCCATTCATGCTAAAATCAGCAAGGCTCTACTACCTGTAAAATTTAATTACCAATGACCTTAGTTTGAAAAATGAAAGCTAGTACACTGCGCTACGCATACGTTCATCAACAAATGCCAGTTTGAATGGTCCCTTTGGGTTGCATTTTATTTATCCCATGCTAATAAGCATGGGATAAATAAAATGCAAGAAAAGAAAAAAAGGTAATAGGTATGTTCAACAAGGACTTAAAATTCAAGCACCTTATTGAGCCTGTGACTGAAGTTTAGCCTCGTGGCTAAAGCAAGGGATTTTGACGTGTTGCTCTTCTTCAGTCTATCACTTACCCTCATAAAGTTTAATGTCACGCGTATGAATGAGCATCTAATGTATGCTGGCGAGACACGCATGCGAACGCAACCATGAAAAGGCACTTAGATTCTGCTCACTTTGTGCGCAAGACGTGCGTACAGGGTCATCGCTCAAATTAGATTCCTATTTGTCAGTATTAGTTTCACAAATCCTCAATAGCTTGTGTGACGACCGAATAAATAAGAACCACTTTTCTTTAAATAACTTGCAGAGTTTTCTCACACGCTTTATAGATCCTGAGCTATCTAACAAAGAATAATAAACCTTTAAGGTATTCAAAACATTCTTCGGTGGCAACAAATCTTTTACGATAAACAACATCCAAGCACTGAAAGCGATCGTACGAAAACTAAAACTGATTCCATTAGTTATTGTCCAAAGAGTTTCAAATACTTTATTTAAGTTTCCCGTTTAAACCGCCATCTGTTCTCTCCTGGGGAGAGAGAGGAAGAGCCATAACGATTACGGATATGAAAAAAATTTACGAACATACGGCCCTAATAACTAAATAATGAGCAAGTTTATGGTTTTGAATGCGTTTAGTATTAAGCGTTTGATTTTAGAAAACAACTCTTGTAGCTTAAATGCGCGTGTGATTGTTAGATTGGCGGTTCGAATCCTTCGAATCGAAAAGATTTGCAAAGAATTAAATGGTTTTATAGAGGTATATATTATCCATTACAACAACGAAGTCAGCATCAATAAACTATTCTTATAATATATGCCTAGGAAACAAAATTAATATATACGCAAAATGCAGTGCAGTTTATATATCTGCCCGTTCCCTCAAACGCAACAACTGCTCGCGTGATTCTATGTTTGATTTAGTCACTAGTAATTTTCTGTATATCGAAATTCGTATTATGCATATTATATTTTTATTGAGGTGTTTATTTGTCGGCTCCAGCATTAAATATAAAAATTCCCGGAAGAATTTTACCAAACAAGTATTTTCGGGAGAAAGACCAAACATTTTCTAGCATGACGCAAAGAGAATGGATGTGAATGGAATGGAAATTCTACTGCAAAAAACAAGAAAAATCTTATGAAATAATAAGGACATCAGAGAAATTGGAGCAGCTATATTGGAGCAATTTGATAATGAGTTCACAAATTCATGTTATTTAGATGAGTTAAGAATATCCAAGCTTTGCCATTTTCTTTTTTTGCATGTAAATCACATCGTTTTGTACGATGTGATTTTCATGCGAAAAAGCCCATTTCTAAATGCATAACCAGATAGGTCATATAATAATATTACGTTTTCCAGACATACGTATGTTGTGTATTATTGCACTCATACACTTGTATATATTTTGCTGTCCCAGTGGTGTATCACTTTCAATGTTGCTAATTACAATCTTCCTATGGGCAAAATGTTTCATTCCACACACACACACACACACACACATAGTGAACACTAAGAATGTGTGTAAGATTCTAAGTGTGTACAAAACGAAACTTATTATTCCTTCAGTGGATTGACTTCAAACTTTGTATATTGGTTCCTCAAATGACGATAGTGAACACTAAAACTTAATTCTTTAATTCAATATTTTTAGAAATAGAAGTGCTTCTTCATTAAAAAAGATTTATGCTTTTCAATCACTTTATACTTCTTCACTAATTATTAATTAAAAACCTTAGACTTATTACAGATTATGCGAAATACTTAAGCAAATCCTCAATTTTGTATTCGTTGTAAGTCATTACTAACAAATTAATTAATGTCCCTTGAACAATAGAACTAGATCACTCCTAGTACACACCTACGTCAAGACAAGTCCAAAGTCCACCCTGGCCACCATACTTGAAGTAGATAAGAAACTAACAAGGACTCAGTTATTACTACCGACTAGCTAGGTACAGAATTCAATATTCGATCTATAGATAGATCTGTAGATTTTAGATTAGTTTTTGACATAAGCTCCATACAAAATATGTCATACACGTATCTAGAATCTCAAAATCCATGTATGGATTGAATATTGAAAATGGCCGTAGGACGACAGCAGTTGACATCGTAAATATCTCGTCCTCTCTAGATTTTGCGCGAGAGTACTGCAATAAACAACAAAGCTGGCTGGCGGCCCAGAAATTTAAGATAGTACCTATTTGATTTTTTTACATTTCAGCTGAATTTTCGAAATATGTAAAGACAATCTTAGCTGTGTTGGGCTTCTAAATGGCACTCTTTTTAGCGATTATATACCTCCTCTTGTTTGTACGTTTTACAGTAAACCAACACACAAATTAAGAGATTTCGGCATTAACGAAAAAGGTTTTTATAACAGTTTAGATCTTTAAATCACCAAACATATTCCTTAAGCAAGTTCTCTGTACCTTTATGCTGATTTACATTGTCTTTCATTTCATTAACTTTACATATTATTATGACATAGTGGATTTTGCGAACGTTGCGGGTTTAATCCCCACACGAAACAAAACTTTGTGTGATCCGCAATTTCTTGTTTGGATCAATTTGTACATAGTGATTGAGAGGGTACCGTAGATTAAATGCTTGTAAATTCTTCCTAAAACAGAGATAGCATCTATTCAATAACTGTTTCATGTAAATCAGCCATTACCACAAATCCTCAACAAGTCTCACCAGGCTCATGAAACCTCATGGACTTAATTAAGTCAACCATTATTCAATGGAAATATAGAACGCTATTAATTGATACAGATGCGCCCCATTGAACGTACAAATTGATTAATATCCTAACAATACTATTCATTATGCAAACCGAATTAATTTACTGAAGATATTTGATAACCTTATACCTATTGATTAGTGATTACGGCATAACTCATTTTCAATTGCTAAACCAATTATGAAAATATATACACAGGGTAGTTGGTATCAAGAAAATTCTATGTATGTTTCTTTTAGGTTACATACATTATATCTTTTAATTTGACATTTAACACATTGTGACCTAAGTGAAAAAATAACTTTGCTTTGACATTTTTTGTCTCAACGCCATATTTATTTTATCTCTTTTATTTAGCTGTGTTTATAAATATTTAATTACAAAAAAAAAATCGAAACAAATATTCATTCAGAAGTTCACCGATATTCTCTCGCATCAGAAATATATCTTTATTAAATTAGTTAAATGCAAGTTCTGAAACTCAATACAAAAGTCTGGAGCCCAGTAAGTTTTCCAATCGCTATCGTCGTTTGGGATCAATTCAATACTTGTATTGTACGCTTAAACTTATAAGGAGTTGGCAGAAGTTTATACCATAAATAGAAACTATTTATAATTATGTAATTTTTATTGAAACTCTTCTTCTATTTTTTATTTGAGTGTGTATACAATTTTGCAAATAAATGTAAAAAGTACATTTAACCAAGATGGCGTATAGCTCTAGATGAAAATTACTGATAAGGCGAGGTTAACATTTTAAGCAAGGACAAATTGCATACATACTTAAACTCACGCCTTTTTCCCGTCGAGATAGGTAGAAACAACAGAATACCAATTGCTTCTATCCTTACAAACCTCACGCGCTTCCTCTACACTAATTACTCTTTTCATACATGCTCACCGGTTTCAGGTATTTCGGACCTTCCCGTTTTTAGGACATCTTCAATTTGGTCGACGCATGTCCAACCGTCCAAGTTTTATATGCAACAAAATTGTTTAAACTGGAGTGTAACAGCTAAATAATATTCTGGGAGTAAGGTGAGGTAATGAAGCAGTGAAAGTCCAAATATGCCTGACCTTTGGAAATTCGATTCGAAGCTAAAAGCTTACATGTGCGAGTGTGTGTGTTGTATACACACCCTCGCACACACCACAGAAGACTACGTATACGGACACAGTAGAAACGTAATATGTCTTGTCTCAGCACAGTCAGTTATCGTAGAACAAGCGAAATTTCTGTCAAAATGAAAGCAGATGAAATGAAGTGAAGATTAACTATCCATGCAATTATATGAGATGTCAATGCGCTAACTGTTTAAAGTACGCAAATAGGTACTATATTAATATGGAAACGTTACAGCATTTCTTGCAGGTTGTCTTTTTTCAGACGAATAAAATGTCATAATTCAGCGAAGAATTCGATATAAAACGCAAAAACAGCGTTAAGTATTCATAACCCTGTTTTTGCGTCTTACATTTCATCCATCATAAATTTGATAGCTTATTAGCTATCAATTTTTTTATGGATGAAATGTAGTACAAAAGTAATCAATAGGATTAGCCGCCATGCATTGAAATCTCAGCGTCGGCGAAACACTTTCCAACAAGAAAGTGAGAAAGTACAAACGATTAAGCTAAATGGCGATTTTTACAACGTGCCGAAGTTAAGCGGTCATGTTCTCAACGTGCCAAAGTTGGGCGGTCATTTCCAGACTGTGTCGGCACCTAAGCGCCGTATGTAGTTGGAGCCAGAAGTTCTCCTTAGAAATTTTTTTTGCAAATGAGCTAGAACCCATTTTGAAAATCCCAAAAATTACAAAAAGAGTAAGAAGCTTGAAGAAATGAAATAGAACTACATGACGTGATACAAAAAAAAAATTGAAGCCGATCTTCTGACATGAGAAATAAAATTCGACTTGCTGCTGACTTTTTAACGACCAACTGTGTAAAATGTAGGTGTAGACCACCATTCGATGCGTCGCGGTGGGGCCGCAGAGGAAGAGGAGATGCGGTGTTGCGTTGCCGTCCTCCCTATCCTCTGCGGCCGCTGGGTGTTTGGGCGGCGGAGCCCAACACCTTAATCCGCCGCCAAGGGGGTTTTGTTCGGGGCCCGCCTGACCATCTGGCGGGCCAATACCCGTCGGTCGGGGGGTAGCGACGAATGCTTATGCCATACCCTACCCTCCGGCACACGGGTACATGAGAAGGTTCAAGGTGGTTTTTAGTGGTTACACCACATACTCCGGCTCTCATTTCCCCAAGAGTCGGAGATCCGAAGGGATTTTCCACCTGGAAAAAAAGAAGAAAAAATGTGTAGAAAATCAACCTAATTCAATCAATGTTTTAGGTTACTTTCAACGTGTAATCCAACCCTTTATTTTTATTTATTTTATTTTATTTTTATTTTGATAAACACACCAACAATATAATTAGGTACACGAAATATTTTCAATGAAGCTTTCATATTATATCTAATATAGAGTAATTACACAGGTAATAGGTATGCATTATGTACTCTCTTTCATTTGAAGAAATACACAATGTTTGAATGTAGAGATATTCTAAATAAAATCTAAAGAAGAAGTAAGTACAAATATCTGTTATGGCCGTAAGAAATACATAAATATTAAGCACAACAAGGACCTTGAACTTCAAAAGTTTCAAAATCAGATCTTTTGTGTAACACTACAGTAAAGCAATAAACTGTTGGACGAATGTTTTATCACTTTTCTCTTGACTTTGATGGCAGTTATTGTTAAATTTATTAACAAAGGCCGTAAACAGTCTGGAAGTGAGCTAAGCAAAATCATAGCCATTTTCTTCCCTCGGCCTCCCCTTACGTCGAACAATTTTCAACTAACGATTCTGATTACTGCAGCCCTACATTGAGAATCGGAACACAAATGACGGGGAAAGCTAGCTAACAGAGTCATAGGGCGTCATGTTGATTTTTCAATCATCATCATCCTCCTAGTCAGACTTGTAAGCAGACCCTCTTAGCTGTTTTACAGAACGAGTGCCTGCCTGACTCTGTAACCCAGAGGTTTAGTGATATTCCATGCTCTAGTCTAGTGTCAGTTTATTCAGAGATCCTGACTCCATGTAACTGTTAAAGATCGTCGTGAAAGCTGAGAACGACGGCTTAACGTGCTCTCCGAGGCAAGAGGCAAGCGATAATTATCAATTCAATACTATACATAACCCCAAAAATTCAGTGTTGCGCGCTGTGGATTTGAACTTGAAACCCTCTGTATGGCAATCTGTTGGTGTCTCCACTAGGCTATCGCTGTATCGATTTTTTTATACGGCTATTTAAACTTCCATAGAAAACTGGCAAGTTCACTCGGGTCCTCACTAAATTTTACGTGCACATAAACAAGCTACCTCTCTCAACGTTATAATATAATACAGATCCTAAATAACACTGTTTTATGCTATTTATGCGATACAAAACCTTTTCTCAGCGCATATTTCAACTTTATATCGCTTCTTCTTCGGCTGTATAAAGAAATTGACAGGAATTTCTTTATAAGCACCTTGGTGTACCATATTTCTTTTTTATGAAGACATACAACATTCACGGCCCTGCGTGAAAGTGCGAATCTTGACAAACGTATTTCAACACGCACTTGGATCTCACTGCCAAATGTATATAGCTCACAGTGATTTTTTTTATTGAATATCGGAGAGACACTTGCCTTAATGGTGTGTTAAGAGCTGCTGTAGATTCAAGATGGCTTAAAGAATGTCCTGTTGGTGACGTGGTGTAAGTTAGTATCTACTGAATTTTTGTGAGGCTTTACTTTCTGTCAGAATACAGCAGTAAGTTTGTAAAATGTATTAGGTAGACGGCAATATGTGACATGGATTGAAAATATGGAAATGAAAATGTTTTTCCGCAGTATAATTGCAGTAAATATATCATTTAAGACTTTCATATTATTACTGTTAGCCCTCTCTCCCTCTTCTTCCTCCGATTATTTAGGCAGTCGCTTTTGCAACACCAAAGGTCCTAAATTGGAAAAACCTTTTCGCTTCTTACACGCAAAGCCGCAACATTAATTTAGTAGAGCCTGTCTCATCATCATGAACGTTTGCAGAGCTGAACTTGTAATTTAGCCCAAACTTATTCCTTTATCAAGTTCGAAATCCTTACAATTTGGGATGATTTATTATAATTATTACCAATGAGAATTAAATTAGAAGACTGCCTCCACGGTCCAGTGGATAGCGTATGCGACTGCTGATCGGAGGTCCCAGGTTAGATTCCCGGGTCGGGCAAAAGTATTACTGGGTTATTCTGAATTCTCAGTGGCAGCCCGGAGTTTGGTGATGTGCCCGGTAACGGCAATAGGCTCGCCCTCTCTCCATGTAACTTTAAAATCAATTGAATGTTTTGGTTAATTTACTATTGCTGATTACTACTACAGTATAAAGATTTGGTGAAGTATATTATAATTATTTGCTAATAACCTGCTTGCTTCTAAAAATTTACGTAGATTGTGAGTATAGCTCAGAGACACA
Organism: Euclidia mi; assembly: GCA_944739405.2. Taxonomy (NCBI): domain Eukaryota; kingdom Metazoa; phylum Arthropoda; class Insecta; order Lepidoptera; family Erebidae; genus Euclidia; species Euclidia mi. Next base: position 14,016,017 of record OX123193.2, on the reverse strand, counting down.
CCGTACCCATTTACCCTTTTATATGTACAATTATAATATACAAAACACAGCGCCAACATTAACAATGAGAAATTTCTGCCACTTTTTCTCCCGGGTAAAGTAGTACCCGAACATGCGGCCTGCCTAATGGTAAAAGGTTCCCGCAGTCTATTCACGCCAATACATGGTCCCAAGTCCCTACCGAAACAACTCTTGAAACACGTAAAAAATCCCTAGAGCGAGCTATAAATTTCATAAAATTACTTCGCGGCAATACTTTCTGCTACAATATATAACGGGAAAACGAGTTTTCACGGTGATGACATTCACTATATTTTTACGCTTTTTAACGACTCTATGCCGTTCTGTTCTCTCTTATAACAAATGTGAACCTAGAGTTACGAACTGACATTCGAAATGATGCGTGATATCAATAAATTGTCATTTTTTGTGCAGAGCTTAATTTATTTGCTCATCCAAATTGAAACGCGCTGGAAATAACAGTACAATAATTTTATCTATACCTTAAATTTGCCCCAAAAACGGTTTGCATACTTTGTTACCGAACTAAATGATAGGTACATAAAGAGTATTAATGAACGAACTAAAACTTTTGCTGGTTAATTTCAGATATATTTCAAGAAATAATTTAATTTTAATTGATTTTAATTATATACCATAAATATTGTTTTTGGGCAAAACTTAAATAAAATCATGAATTAAATACTGAAACACATAATCTTTAGAAATATTATTCGTTTTTACTTTATTACAGCAAATATTTTACTCGAAAACCTTTTTATTGCTTGAAGTTCAACGAAAGAACCCGTTAGCGACGCTTTTTTAAATTTATATCCTCATTCCACCTTCATTTCTATATTTTAGGCGCCATATTTTCTATTCAGTTTGTGGTATAAATATGCGCTTGAGTATTATTTGTGAACAAAGCAAAAATTGTATTCTAAAAAGAATACGATATTCAATGCTATGATCGATTACTTTTCTCGAGCATAAATAAACTCATAAAATGTGCAAATTGATCAAATTATACATACTGCACAAATTAGTTACATAACTGCATTTCAAGATGTAAGAAAATGCTGCAACATAAATGAGTATTAACAGCGTAAGTTTACGTTTTCGTTTAAGAAAGATCTATGTTCTAGAGTACCGGACTGTTGAAACTCCCTGGGTTCATGGAATTATGTTTATCGCTTTAAATTCCAGCAATGCATTTGCGACTCTTCCGGTTTCCATGGGTGGCTGTAATCACTTACCGTTTTTGCACAAGTGCCATGCACCACAAACAATAAGCTTAGCCGAAGCGAAGAACAACAACATGACTATTTTTAAGAATGCGTTGCCCACATTATTACAGCGGTTGCCCTGCAACGTTCATAGTTGAGGTCATAGTGTACTTAGCTATAATAAAATAAAGATGCTTTGAAACAGCAAACAAAAGATAGTTTTAAGCTGACAGCTAGAACGATTCATTGTGCGACCGCATCATTCCTGAAGTGTAGCTTTGTATTGAATACCTGCCGTTCATTATAAAAGCAGTTTTCTTAAATCACTTTATTTTATGTGCAGTAAAAATGTATTTAGGGGGTCTATAAAATTGTCCTTACAGATACTTCTTCTCATGAATCAGCTACAGTCAACTGCTAGGAGTAAAATAATGTTTAACTCCGGAACGATTACAACGCGATCAGCGTGGAGTTTTTTGTAATACTCGTGAAATCTTGAAAACAAAAGAATCAACGGTGAAATCAAAAGATTCAAAACAATAGATTATAGTATGTAATTTTTCATGCATACATCTAATTTTATTCCGACATTTTTTTTTTTTAATTTTGACCCGTTTTTACTACTAATATGATTACTCACACAAATTGTTGGATAGCTTATTGGATAACCCAAGTCATTCACGTAATTGCCATGTAGTGCATCCACGATGTATCGACGTATCCGGTAGGTCTCTCCACAAGGCTATCGCTGCCTTGGGTCAAGTATACACTTGACCCACATGCAGGCTATTCACAAGTTAGTTAGCGAACATAATCACAATGCGTGCACTCCCTTAGCCGCATGGTAGAAAAATAAGTCTTCTACCGTATCCACTTAATCGGACTCCTGAAGAACAGGTTTACTTTCGCTCAGATATCTTTAATTATTATTCGTAAATAAATAACAACCGAGAAGCGGGCATTCCAGGAAATTTTGTTAAATTAAAATTACAATTATTTAACGAAGGAATGCCGGTGCTCTTTTTAGAAATGCTAATTAACTTTAGATGTAATTATTACTTAAGTGGAGTGTAATACGATATTTTAGATCCTACTTTTATTAACGGACTAGCTGTAGCACTTCTCTGAAGTGGGACTTGTTTTACTTCACTTTGTACAGGAGTAGTAAAATTGCGTAGGTATTTTCTTTCATAAAATTGATTCTTACTTAACTTGAGTTGAGAGTGAAAATATTTATTTTCACATTTATTAGTATAGATAATAAGATATAGATATAGATAGTCCGTGTGGTGACGGAGTAAGAATACGATTGGTCACCACCCCACTCTGTCCCGAGGGTGTCGTACGAGGCGACTATGGGAAAACGTGAGCAGTGTAACAGCTCCAGCCTAGGTGTGCTTTCGCTCTACACATCTGTCCGATTGTAGAGAAGAAGCATCGGGTACACGACCCCGGCTTCCTCGAGCTGCCGCAATTATTACCAATATCCCTTCCGTGCGTGACTGCGGTATCCTTTGTTACCTTTGACTTCCTTTCCAAACACCAACCTCCTGTAACACTCCCCTACCCTGTCCTAAATTCCTTTCCCTTCCCAATCCGAAGTACAGATGGAGAAGATGGCAGTATGAGTTTTAGGGGATTAAATATTACTTTACCCCAGGAGGGTACCGGACCTACCGGAGAATCCCTCTCTGAGCATCTTCGCTCAGAGGGCCGCATCGTATCTGGGGGAGGGGGGGGGGGGCGAAATTCCCAACGGCGACGCGCTTTGCCACACGTCACGTTTTGTCTCCCCATCAAACAGAGGCAAAAAGAGGGCTAGGGAATGCCTGTTTGCAACGGTGAATGTTTGTGGAGGAAAGGTTGTTCAACAACTACTCATGGCCGATATAGTGCATATTGGTCTGGAGTTGTTGATTCTGAGAGAGCTAGCCAAGGAGTTGGAATGATTGTATCAGATAGGATGAATGAGTGTGTGAAAGAATATGCATTTGTTAACTCCAGGCTTATTTGGGTGCGACTAAAACTCGGCTTAACTAAAGTCTTTGTTATGTCTGTTTATGCTCCAGACATGTCCAAACCGTCTAATGTAAGACAGGAATTCTGGGATAATGTAAGAGATTTGCTTGCTAAGTGTGAGAATAATGAAAGGATAATTATGTTAGGCGACTTTAATGGCTGGGTAGGTGTGTGTCGTGATGGCTATGAAAGAGTTCTAGGGCGATTTGGTGACGAGAGGGTGAATGAAAATGGTGAAAGTTTACTGGATATATGTATGGAGAGAAAGCTTGTGGTGACAAACACTCTGTTTAGTCACAAGATGATTCATATGTATACATGGCAAAGGCAGACAGACCGAAGTATGATAGATTTTGTTGTGATAGACGAACGATTGAAAGCAAAAGTGAAAGATACTAGAGTGAACTGAGGCTTAAACGTGGGTACTGACCACTTTTTGGTTGTAGTAGTAAAGTATGTGGCGTAAGCAAGAGGAAGCATGTTAAGAAGATATGTAATGAATGGTGGCATCAGGAAGTAAGTAGTGTGGTCGCGGAAAAACGCAAAGTATGGATGGACTTGCTGGCCATAAGAGCCAACAAAAGGATACAAGGTAGTGTGACTGTCAATGAGAGGATAGTAAAAGAAAAGCATGACAGGTTGAAATATAAAGTAAAAGAGGCAGTGAGAAGAAAGAAAGAAGAATGTAAGGATAAAGTTGATAGAAAGTTTTCTCAGCATTTTTGGGCCAATATCAAATTATTCTGGCACTTGGTTAGAATAACCCGAGGCAAAGCTGGAGACTCAAAAGTTGGTGTGATACGGGTTGTAAATGGAAATATTATAAGAGAGCATGGGGAAGTTTTGGATCAGTGGAAGATGTATTTTGAGATTTTATTTGAACTAGGAGAAAGTGAAACTAGGAATATAGTAGCGAATGAGGAAGATAATAGTGAAAGTAATATAAGTATGGAAGAGATACGGTATGCAATGAAAAGTATGAAAACGGGTAAAGCTGCGGGGTATGACAGGATATCTGCTGAAATGCTCAAGGTAGGCGAAGGCGTCACCGCAAGCCTGCTGTACCTACTTTTCAATAAATGTTGGCGGTCCGGTCGTGTACCAGGTGACTGGAACAAGGCCGTAATTGTGCCATTGTACAAGGGAAAAGGGTCACAGCAGGAATGCAAAAATTATCGCGGTATAAGCCTCCTGAGTGTTATTGGCAAATTGTATGCAAAGATACTGATTGAAAGAGTGATCTCTGTAACGTACAGTAAGATTTGGGATGTGCAAGCGGGATTTAGAAAGGGAATGGGATGTACGGAACAAGTCTTTTCCTTAAGGTGCATTTCAGAGAAAATCTTAAGTAAACACCAGAAGGTTTTATGCGCCTTTATTGACCTGGGAAAGGCTTACGATCGAGTGGTGAGGGATGAACTTTGGTAAACACTTTCTGTGTATGGAGTGAACAGCAGTCTGATACAGGCACTTGAATCCTTATACAGGGATTCAAGTGCCTGTGTCAGAATAAACGGGGCCTACACGGACTGGTTTAACATTGATCTTGGTGTTAGACAGGGATGTGTAGCGTCTCCTTGGCTGTTCAATCTATTCATGGACAGTTGACCGATCTGAAAGAGTCTGAATGTGGATTAAGAATGAATGAATCTGTGTTTAAGACCTGTTATACGCTGACGATCAGGTTCTTTTTGCGCCGTCGGCGTCTGATTTACAGCAGATGGTCACCGTAATGAATGAGGCGTATAAGAAGAAGGGCATGAAAGTGAATGTAAGCAAGACTAAGGTCATGGTCATAGAGAGGGAAGACAGTATAACTGAATGTAACATATTGATAGGAGATGAAAAAGTGTAACAAGCGAATGAGTTTGTGTATTTAGGGTCTATGTTTACGAGAGATGGCAAATGTGAAGGAGATGTTGAAAGGAGAGTGAAAGCACGAAATAGTGTGAATGGCGCCTTACAGTCCATCGTCAGTAACGAAATTATTCCAAGTAAGGCTCGCCTTGCTGTACTGCAGGGAGTTTTGGTGCCAACGCTAATGTATGGTAGCGAATCATGGGTATGGCAGAAGAAGCATGAAAGTAGAATCAATGCTGTGGAGATGAGAGTTTAAGGAGTATGTGCGGAGTAAGGCTGATAGATAAAGTGAAAAGCAGTGTGATACGAGAGAAGTGTGGTCTGAAAGAAGATGTAGTGATAAAGATTGAAAAAGGAATGTTGCTATGGTTTGGACATTTGGAACGGATGGATGAAAGAAGAAATATGAAAGAAGTGTATCGTGTAAGTATGAATGGAGATGTCGGTAGGGGGCGCCCAAGACGGACGTACGCCGACCAAATAGGTGACGTACTAAAAAAGGGCCAAATTAAAAGTACCCATAACCTAGGACCAACCTAATAACGGCCGCCAACAAACTTCAGAAGCTTCAAAGACTTGCATGCCTAGCGGCCACGAGCTGTATGAAAACAACGCCAACAGCGGCACTTGAAGTGTTGCTGGATCTGCCTCCATTGCACCTGTTCATACAACAGGAAGCAACGATGTCGGCAGTCCGGCTGAGAGCCCTGAAGCTCTGGAAAGACACGAATACACCGCACACTAACAACTTAAATACACTCTTTAAAGAAGTTCCTATCACACAAGCAATAAGCGACCGCATACCGAAACAATTTGTTTTCGACAAGAAATACAAAATCCAACTGAACGAGGATCTGCACGGAGGAGCAGTTAACCACAACGAGCTCACGATCTTCACAGATGGGTCCAAAACGAATACAGGTACGGGTTCAGGAGTATTCTCCGAGGACCTAAACATCAACATCGCAGCACCGCTGGGAGCCTACAACACGGTCTACCAGGCCGAATGTTTTGGCATAATCCTAGCTGCCACAGCAATCATGGCACGTGAGGTAAGGGAACGATCCATTAGGATCCTCTCAGATAGTAAGGCTGTCCTCTCAGCCCTCAAAAGCCATACTATCACCTCGGCACTCACGCTTGAATGCCACCAGAAACTAACAGAGGTAGGTAAACTAAACAAATGAACACTGCAATGGATCAAGGGCCACAGTGGCTCAAGAGGGAATGACGCAGCCGACGTACTCGCCAGAAGAGGGGCCACTTTAGAGGTGGTGGGACCCGAGCCCATTATTCCCCTCCCTCCTGGTTTTTATGTCAACGTGGTAAGAAATAGGACCAGGACCAAACACAACCAGTCCTGGATTGGTATTGAAACATGTAGGCAGGCCAAGGAGGCTCTTCCCGCAGTAGACGGTAAGATAGCCAAACAAATCCTCCGGCTGTCCAAACAACAACTACGGACAGTCACGGCCGCCTACACAGGACACGGATTCTTTAATAAACACCTATTTACTATAGGTATCACCGACAGCCCGCTGTGCAGGGCCTGTATGGCAGCAGACGAGACGGCAGCCCACCTGCTCCTCGACTGCCCTGAGGTCGCACAGTACAGGCAGCAGTACCTGACCAGATACAGCACCCTGAGGGAGGCCGTGGGCCACATCAAGAGTCTGCTGGCCTTCCTCGAAGAGCTGGGGTGGCTCGAATGAAGACACCATTCCCACCCGCACGCAAAATACACGCCAAGACGTGGAGTTGCGGAAACAGTCCGTGCCATCAAGTATCAAGTAAGTACCCATAACCGGCGAGCATGTATGATGAGGTTAATGAATGTCGAGGAAGCGAAAGAGGTGTGTTTGGACCGGAGCATTTGGCGTTCCATAGTCTCTGCCTACCCCAATGGGAGACAAGCGTGACGATAGATAGATAGAATAAGATATTGATTCAGGCGTTGGCACTCCATTGTATACTAAAGTAAAGCAAGTGGAACCCACCTTACTCTCTCGATATGACCACCATCATATATTTAGTCGAACGAGAGAAAACTTGCGCTGAGAAAGTTGACTGGCAAAAATAGTCATGATAGAAAATCTTATCAAATATCTATATTCAAGAACTACACTGCCTTACTTCGACATATAATTATTATGGCAACTTACATAAAATAAGATTTCTAGGTCATAATTTCGTAAATACACTTATTTAAATTTCTCTCTTTAAACTTTGCCTACCTTCGCAACTCGAGTACACCGTGTGAAAGTTACAGATACACCTTAAATACGAGAAACGTAAGCCTCTAGATCAACTTCTGAAAGCTGCTTAACTAAAAAGGTTCTCCTTCGACTCAAATTTTCTAAAGGCGGTGAAAAGATTCTCCCAATTAATAAAGGTTAAGTAGCGCTCCTTTCATTTTGATTTTGTGTTGTGAATCAGTAGGTTACGATGTAAAGGTAGTATAGATGAATAAGTAATATGGCCAGGTAAAGAAGCTTTAAATAATAAGAAGATATTTTCCTTTTTAATTAGACGTAATACATACGTACCACACGCACAGATTGTGGTTTCTGATAGACACATAGTATAGCCGTATATTACGTATTATAATAACAAAGCATAGTTAAGCTCACAGAGTACTTTGTAGACGCGGCAAATGTCACTCTAAAGAAGTTCAGCTAGGATTTCTGGCCGATTTTAAGACATTTACATTCACTCTTCGCAAACATTCTTGATCTATATAATACCGATCTTTCTTTTCTTTTTTGACTGAATTTGTAGCCAACTCTGGTGTCGGAGTTTTCAGACCGCCCAAATGCCTACGACACAATCTAACGATTGTTGCCTTGTGACAAGAACTGGGACCGAGGGCTTTACGTGCCCATCGAAATACGATAGCGTTCTGATGTAAATGCCACACGCGGTTACCCGTTCAAGTGGCTAACTGTGCAAGCGTTGCTTAACTTGGCGATGTAATATGAAAGTCACGCTATAAACGCTACTTTATATGTCGACGGCGGAAAGCGAAAACGTATTCATCCACAAAAACGAAAATATTCACCAGAGCAAAAAAACTTTTACACGCTTTTACTAAATGATTTTTAGTAAAAGCGTGTAAAAGTTTTTTTGCTCTGGCACAACACAAGCATATTTTTTTACTTAGGCTGAAGATTTTTTGATATTATACTTGTTATTTTTCCCTAAATATAGTTCTATCTCTCAAACCTAATTTTTAGTATTATTTGCCAACATTTTGTTGACTACGACATTTTAAACTATTTTTACAGAACGTAAAAACGCTGTAATTGCACTATCGAATTATATAGGTGGGCTTAACCCTTTTTTAAGAAAAGCGAAAACGTGGTAATCAGCAATAATTGAAACAAGGCTGCCCAACTGTTCACTGTAAAATAACTAAACTAAATCTCTTATATGATACTTTTTTTACCGCTTGATGTTTGATTAGTATATTCATCTCTTCTTCAGATTTACAATCGTAGCTTTAGCGGCAGAAACGTAGTAGTCCACACGGTAGCTAGCATTTCTGACAGCGTTATCAACGTGCATCTTTTTTTACGGAAAACCGAATTGTTGTAATCGACATAGTATAAGTTAAAACAGATTTTTTCTGTAATTTCCAGCCATTTTGAATACAGGCAATGAGAATTTATGTTAAAACCCATTTTTTTCAAAATGTTAATTTTATTACTTTTTTTTGCAGTTTATGCAGTTTTTTCTTAGAGGCAGGGATAGCCAAGTGGAGATACGAGTTCGAATCCACGGCGCGCACCACTGACTTTTCGGAGTTATGTGTGTACCTATTGAATTGTTAATTATCGCTTGCCTCGTGCCTCGGAGAGCATTTTTTTTTTTATTTTGGGACTAATCCCACCCTCATTCCCACTACTGTGTCACCTGTGTAGCCAGGTTCAGCAGCAGTGACCATTGATGACAACGAGTTTTGACACTCGTGAAGTCCCGGGGAAAGTTAAACTGTCTTGGAACCCGCAACGAACTTAATCAGAAGTATATTGGAGGAGTTGGAAAATGAATAATCCACTTCCCTCCTTAACAAAGCGGGAGACAAGCAACGAAGAGATATAGTGATGAGAAAAGATAAGCACCACGGACATGAGTATTAAGGGGGCCTAAATTGTGAACTATGCCTGTTTCCAGTAATATGTATGGCAGAAACGCCTAAACGCACGGAAATTCGTCCTACTTGCCACAAGATCCGTATAGTACACTACTCCAGAAGTTACCTCTAATTCGTTAAGCATGATATTACGTTCAATTTGCCAAAGACTACACTCCCATAGAATGTGATGAGCAGATTGTTCATAATTGTTGCCAGATGTTGAACATTGACATAACGGTGAATCAACTAGCTTAAATGAATACAACTTGCTCTTAAAGTTGCCATGACCTGTAAGAAATTGGGCTACACAGTGATCCACCTCCAACCAGTTCCTCGCCAGTCGCTCTCGGACGCATGGGAAGAACTGGTAGAGGTGACGGCCTTTAGTTGATGTGTTCCAGCGACATTGCCATTCATCAAGAAGATCGTCATAGACTGTGGATTGATGGTTCAACAATCTAGCGATCTTATGTCTGTCGCGCGGAGCTAGAAAATTTAGATCCATGTTATCTCGTGTCACGTAATACATTGCTGCTCGTCTTTGTGCCTCAAGATCGACTGGAAATACACCTGCCAGTACTGGCAAAGCTTCAGTACTAACTGTCCTATAAGCCTTGCACAAAAATATCAACGCGAGACGTTGACTTTGTAGCATTTTACGTCGTACAGCACCGATAGTAGCTCTATCAGCCCATGCAGGCGCACCATAACACATACAACCCAGATATGTTGCACCATAAATTACTTTTAAAGTTTTGAACGAAAGCCCCCATGTCGCAGTTGATATCTTTGACAAGGCGTAAAAACTTCTTTTAGATTTTTCACCTACTGTTCTAATGTGCTCGACAAATGAAAAGTTTCTCTCTAAAACTAACCCCAAATAACAAACTGATTCTTTGTTTCTAATGGTTATGTTATTGAATTTGATTCGAGGCGGTGTTTTTAAGTTCCCTTTCAAAAGTAATTGAAATGTTTTCTGTGGAGAAAAATATAAACGATTGCGTTCACCCCAATTGTTGATTAAGTCTAAACATTGATTAGCTAACCTTTCAAGTCCTACCCTAGTATTAGATTGAATAAGTAAAAGACCGTCATCTGCATATCCGGTCAATGAGCAACCTGGTGGTAGTGGTATGCTTAGAAAGTCATCAAAACCTAGATTCCATAAATACGGGCCTAACACTGATCCCTGCGGACAACCCATGGTCAGCGCCTTCGACACAGCATGGTGGCCTGATTTTAACTTTGCTGTTCCATGTAGGAAATACGTATAAATGAGGGAATATATGTTACTAAAGCATCCACGAGACTTTAATTTAAGTAAAAGCATTGGCCACCATGCGTTGTCGAAAGCGCCAGATATATCTAAGAATATACCTAGCACATATTGTTGTGTTGATGACGAAACTATCTTCCTAACCGATATAACTGCGTCAACTGTCGATTTACCTACTGTGAAGCCAAATTGTCTATCGCTAAATCTAATACCGCCCGGCAGAAGCCGGGGAACTACGAGACGTTCTAAAAGCTTTCCTAGTGATGGTAACAATGTTATTGGCCTATATGACTTAGGGTCGTCGGACGGTTTGTCTCCTCTTTTTGGTATGATCCTAATGTAACCACTGCGCCATATACGAGGAAAAATACCTTCTGCTATGCAACGTTTAAACACAAACAAAATGGACTCACCAGATGTTTTACAAGCTTCCTTTATCATCTTGTTGGAGATTTTGTCTTCGCCTGAAGCTTTGTTAGGCGGCAAAGATCCGACAGCATTTATAAATTCGTCATAGGATGGTAGGTCTGACGTTGGTGAAACGGGTTGCAAAGCAGCCCATTGTCGGATCTGACGGTGGTAGTCTGTGTCATTCTCCAGCCGATCGTTGGGTATCAGACAATTCAAGAGATAGTCCGCTGTCTCCTCAATACCAGTGGAATGTCTACCATTAATTTTGATATTTTGGGTATAAGCTAAGTCGATAGATCTATTTGCTTTAAATTCGTGATATAAAGGAGACCACGGACCCTCCCTATCGAGTCTATCAACAATCTTACGTAACAAATTTCTTTTGCATTTTTCAACTGCAGACCTATAATGAGATCTAGCAACTCTAAGAGCAATGAAGGCAGTATCATAAACGTCACCTGTTATTTGACGTCTTTTTAATAGATTTAACTTTCTACGTGCTCTGCGAAAGGCTCGCCGAAGTTCAGCTTAGTTGTTATTCCACCAATCACATCTACGAGTGTTGGTGATAGAACCACGGCCAATGGCAACATCCGCACAATATATGAAGGTGTCAGACAAAATTTCAGCACTCTCTTCTACAGAAAGACTACAGCAAGTGAAGTATTTGACATGTGATGCGAATAGTGAACCAAAAAGATCCCAATTAGCTCCTTTTGTTTTATATCTAAAATTAATAGAGGACATACATGACGATTAGTTTTATACATTTTATTAATTTTATATATTTTTTTATTATTTATATTATTATATATATTTATAATTTATACTTATTTTATATGTCATTTATGGATTTTGACAGTGACAGTGATGACTTTTTCTCAGTGAGTACCGACAATGATAGTTTCGTTAGTGTCCCTTCTCTAGCAGATAATCTGCAAGCTACTTTCTCTGATGTTCCCAGTAATTTGAATGTGGTTCATATCAATGCACAGAGTATTCCGGCCCATTTCCCAGATTTGCTGGCAAACTTCGACTGTAAGAACATCCATGTTATTCTTGTCTCCGAATCATGGCTTAAGCCATGCCTTTCCTCCGCCTCTTATTCTTTACCTGGCTTCCAGCTAATTAGGAATGACCGAATTGGTAGTGGTGGCGGGGGTGTTGCTATTTATCTCCGCTCTTATATTGACTATACTGTGGTAAGCATGTCTGCACAGCCGCCTCCACCCAATGCTGGTGAGCATCTTTTCTTAGAGGTTAAGCTACACCACACCAAAATTCTTCTTGGTGTTTACTACTGTCCTTCTTTGCGTATCGACTTCTTTTCCTCCTTTGAAAATCTTTTACATAATTTGTCGCCTTCTTACAGTCAAACTATAATTATGGGTGACTTTAACACTTGTTTACTTAAGAACGACTCACGCTCCTCATCTCTTCATTCTATTTCGGTTTCCAGTAATTTACATATTCTTCCCCTCAACGCCACCCATAATTTTCCTAATTCTACTCCCTCACTTCTAGACCTTATCTTCGTCTCATCACTTGGCCATGTTGCTAAGCACGGCCAATTTGATGCAGATGCATTTTCTTATCATGATCTCATTTTTCTCTCTTACAAAATCCGTCCTCCCAAGGCTAGGTCAAGAATTCTCTTGCTTCGCAATTTTAGTAGTATGGATAGCGATCTTTTACGTAAGGACGCCAAAACTATAAATTGGCAGCCGTTATTTGATGCACAATCTTTGGATTGCAAAGTTCAGTTGTTTGAGAGGAACATTATTGACCTCTATGACGTCCATGCACCTATCCGAGCCATTAAGATAAAACATGCACCTTCGCCTTGGCTTACTACAGACATAAGTTTACTTATTCAGAAAAAAGCAGCTGCAAAATCTAAGTACAAGTCTAAACCCACTGAGCTTAATAAAGAAAAGTATTTAAAGATCAGAAATCACTGCAATAGGGTGTGTAGGGATGCACAACGCCGGCATATCCACAATTCTGTTCAAAACGGAGATCCAGCGAAAGTCTGGAAATTCCTTAGATCATTAGGGGTTGGAAAGCAAAGTCAGAATACAAAATCCTTGAATATTAATATCAATTTGCTTAACAAGCACTTCTCAGCTTCGTCCGTTTTTGATGGGACAACAAAAACTAATACTTTAAATTACCTTTCGTCGCTTTCAACCCCTGATCACCCTCCTTTTGTCTTTAGTCAGTTTACTGCATGTGATGTTGAGAAGAGCATTTTATCCATAACGTCTAACGCAGTTGGTAGCGATGGTATTACTCGTAATATGATCCTCCCCATCCTTGATGAGATCCTTCCTATTATTTCCCACATACTAAATTATTCAATTTCTAGCGGCATGTTTCCAACATCTTGGAAAGATGCCCACGTAGTTCCTCTCCCCAAGAAATCTAATCCTGAATCCTTCTCTGAATATCGACCTATATCCATCTTACCCTTTCTTTCCAAAGTCCTTGAACGTCTTATCCATAACCAACTTAACTCTTTCCTCTCTCGATATAACATCCTCAATCCCTTCCAATCTGGTTTCCGTACGGGTCATAGTACCACTACTGCGCTAATCAATATAACTGATGATATCAGATCAGGTATGGATAATGGCAAGTTCACTATTCTCTGTTTGCTAGATTTTAGCAATGCGTTTAATACTGTCGACTTTGATGTTCTCCTTGCCATTTTAAGCTCTCTTAACATATCTCCATCAGTAGTTGACTGGTTTCGTAGTTACCTGTTTGGTCGCCGGCAGCGTGTCCATCTGGATGAAACTTTTTCCTCCTGGTGCCAAAATTCTGCAGGTGTACCACAGGGCGGCGTTTTATCTCCTTTGCTCTTCTCAATTTTTATTAATTCTATATCTAATAATATTTCTTCTTCCTACCATCTTTATGCTGATGATATGCAAATTTACTCTCAAGCAGACTGTGAAAATTTGGCGTCTGCTATTTCCACAGTTAATAAAGATCTGGCTATAATATCAAATTGGACCAAAATGTACGGACTTATGATTAATCATACGAAAACCCAGATCATAATTGTCGGCAGTTCTAGATTGATGTCAAAGGTGCCGTGGTCATTGCTTCCCCAGATATCTTTTGGTGGTGTTTCAATTCCTATCAGTAAAGAAGTGAAGAATCTGGGGATATACATAGATAAAACGTTATCTTGGACTGTCCAATTACAAAATAGCAGTCGACGACTTTTTGCTGCCGCTGCATCACTGAGAAGGTTACGCAATTTCCTTCCCATACCTACTAAAATTGCACTTGTGCAATCTATTCTTCTTCCCATTCTTGACTATGCCGATGCCAGCTATCTAGATCTCAATGAGGACCAGCTAGATAAACTTGAGCGCCTCCAAAACTTCTGCATAAGGTTCATATATGGTTTACGGAAATATGACCACATCACTGAATTTCGTAACAAGCTCAAATGGCTGCCAATCCGCCTTCGACGGAATACTCACATCCTTTGTCTTCTATATAATATACTTTTTAATCCCTCGTTCCCCTTTTACCTAAAACGACGATTCGAATATCTACATGACACTCATTCGAAGTGCTTGAGATCATCAGAGAATCTGAAATTGAAGGTCCCTACTCATTCTACAGTTTTCCTTCAAAAATCTTTTACAGTGCAAGCTGTACGTTTGTGGAATGCGTTACCCGAAGCTATCAGACGGGCTCAATCACTCCCTATATTTAAAAATCTGGTTACAAATCATTATTTATCACAATTATCTTGACAATTGTATATATTAATAAATATATTTATATATAGTATATAGTTTATATGAATATTATATTATAATATGTGTTGATTATAGCTTATTTATCTACTGTAAGTATATAAGTATTGGTTTGTTATTTAGTAATTTGGTATTAGTATTATTTTGTATTGTATGTACGATTTATATGTAATATTTATATATATATATTTTTTTTTTTTATTTTTTTTTTTTTACTCATGTACAATATTATGTCAATAATATGTACTATTATTTTCCTATTTATGACACTGTTCCTCATGGTACACCATAACCCACACTATTGTTCTTACATTTTAATTGTATTCAAACTAGGTTGTCTGGAAGAGATCGCATTTTGCGATAAGACCGCCCTGTTGTGCAACTAGTTTTAAGTTACTACATTAAATATTGTATCTCTAATGTTTACTGGTGTACAATAAAGTGTTAATCTATCTAATCTATGACGAGTCCCGTGGCAGCCTTGACGTGAATTCGTACACGATTAGGCGGTGGTCACTACATGACGCGTCCGGTAGGACACGCCACCTATCTATACGAACGTCCCCACAAGAAAGTGTGACGTCAATAGAAGACTCGCCCATGGGGCTGCAAAAAGTAGGTGGTGCATCTGGTGTGTTGTGGATGGATAAATTCATTTCTGCAATGAAATCCTCGACGGCGCACCGTCGATCCCTATCAGAAGAACGATATTTGCCATACCATAACGTAGATGATGCATTTACATCGGCACTAATTATGACCTTATGGCCCACAAGGGACCTTAAAACCAAGCGAAGATGGTGTAAGTAAGGGGCAACCGGATGTGAATACTGAAAGTAGCAGCTGACAACATAAACTCTAAAGGACGCAGAAGATACCTCCGCAACCGCACAGTGTGACGTCATGAGATTACTAATAGATGTTACAGTTAAGTTTGAATTCGCGACATAAATCCCAGCTCGTGCTTTGCCGTCCAGCTGTATGATTTTATTACTCTGGCTTGTATTTTGATATTGTTCTTGTACGAGTATTACGTCTAACTTATATTCTATAACTAAGCGCTCTAACTCTAATGTCGCCACCCTATCGTTGTGAAGGTTTAATTGTCCTATAACGATATTATCCATGATGTACCTACCTAAGTATGAGGTTCCCTAAACTATTAATTCAGTAGTTAGTATTAAGAATTAGTTGTTCTAATTTCAACTTATATGTGGGACATTCCTGAGATCCGCAACGATGGTCATGCGGTTTCTTAAGGCGTTTACATGCTACGCATGAAGGTTTAAAATCAGGAAGATCTTTATTTGAGCAAGTTTTTGTTTCGTGTTCC
The DNA here is from genome assembly GCA_944739405.2 of Euclidia mi. Classification (NCBI taxonomy): domain Eukaryota; kingdom Metazoa; phylum Arthropoda; class Insecta; order Lepidoptera; family Erebidae; genus Euclidia; species Euclidia mi. The sequence continues at coordinate 13,999,978 of OX123193.2, read as the reverse complement.
CCAGCACAGTGAGCACAAGCAGCTGTTTTATACGTACAAAACTTTTGAACGTGACCGAATTGTTGACATTTTGAACACCGCACTATTTCTATGTCGTCTATAAACCTACATGTTGCCCAATCTATAAACAATTTTTCTTTTGTGCTAACAAGATGTTTACGAATGTCTGGTTCTACTTTCAGGCCTATCCATTTACGACCACTATCTAATTTACGCCTACGAGTGATTTTGGTATTTTTAATAAACGTTTCCTCATCTACACTTACCTCATCTTTGATATTCTGACGGTATAACGCCGTTATGAACGCTTTGTCCTCCATAGCACCGGGTACGTCCTTGACAAGAATGCGTGGCTTACGCCCTTTCGGCTTCTCTAGACGTAGACCGGCAGACCTAATCGCACTTACGGATTCCAACTTTTTGAGTTGTTTTTCGTTGGCTACACGTAGTACTACCCCAGACTTGGCTGTTTTTTTGACACCTACTATTTGAAAGCCTTCGTCGCAAGGTTTGATGGCCTTCATCAGTGCCTGCTTCGTAGCGGATGACGACCCGTATTCAGCTGAACGCTCTGTAGTCGGGTAAGCTACAATAGCAGGGCGTTGGACTCGGTGAGACTCCACCGCGGCTGCCGCCGGCACTGACTTCGCTGGTAGACGAAGGCTAAGTTTTTGTGCGTACGTCGGCTTTTGCTGATTGTTTTTTAAGCTATCTAACTCTCGTTCCAAATGCGCCATCCTAGTTTCGTTGCTAGACGATTTTAATGCTAGCTTAGCGTTAGCCTCGGAGAGCATGTTAAGCCGTCGGTCCCGGCTGTCATGAAGATCTTTGACAGTCGTTATAGGGCGTCAATACCTCCAAAATAAACTAACACTAGTCTAAGCCATGGAATATCGCTATCCCTTCGGGTTGCGGAGGTCAGACAGGCAGCCGCTCCGTGGAAAAGCTAATATTTATTCCGCCAAATCCAGTTCGACTAGAAAGTGGACCCCAGGATGAGACTGGGATGTCGCTAGGAGGATGTTGATGCAGTTTTTTTATTCAAACAGTCATAATCCTCTTAGCGTTATCCCAGTTTCAATCTGGGGTCCGCTTTCTAGTCTAACCGGATTTGGCTGAATATTAGCTTTTCCACAGAGCGACTGCCTGTCTGAGCTCCGCAACCCGAAGGGATAGCGATATTCCATGGTTTTGACTAGTGTCAGTTTATTTAGAAGGTATTGACGACCTGTAACGACTGTCAAAGATCTTCATGACAACCGGGACCGACGGCTTAACGTGCTCTCCGAGGCACGGGGCAAGCGATAATTAACCATTCAATACGCACATAACTTCGAAAAGTCATTGGTGCGCGCCGTGGATTCGAACCCGATACCCTCTGCATGGCAGTCTTTTGGTATATCCACTCGGCTATCGCCGCCTTATTATTATTCGAACAGTACAATAAAAAAATATTTCATAATTTGTGGACTTCGACGTTTTAGCTTTCCGTCGTCGATGTTATAATACAGATGGGTGGGTGGCCTAAATAAAGCTTGCGCATCTCATATGATAGAAAGCAATCTCGAAACCTTACGGGTACTTTAAATATCAAATTTCAAATTCAAATAATTTATATGTCCAAAAGTGGTTGTACAATGGTGGTAAATTATATATAAGTCCAGCACATTAGCCATCTCAGTTCATGACAAACAAATATATGAACATACAAAAATATCAAGTTCCAAATAAAATTACTACATTGAAGTTACAAAAAACATAATAAATATGGAAAAGCCTTGCAAAGAAGAATGGTTCGGCGTTACACCGAACCGTAGGGTTCTAGGCGACTTGGAGAAGGAAATGGACTGTATAGAGAGGATAGCGGTTCTTCGCCGCCTAGGAGATGGTTACGGGAAGGGGTGATTGAGTGGGTATAGGATATTTCAAGGATGGAGGGCACTTACCTTATACAACCTTCTTCGTTTCCGTAGGGCAGTCTCCTGGTGGTTTCGTGATGCAGCTGCTTGTTTTCACTTCAATTCACCATTCGCGAGCGGGTTTTCCTTGGTGGAAGCGGTAATAAATCACATACAACGGTGCGGCGCGGTACGGTATCGCGGACACGTTCTCAGCGAGCGGAATGTTCTCGACTCTCACTCGCGTCCACGATCGCGGCGACGAATCAGGCGCAAGGCAGTGCCTCTTCCAGGGAGTGGGAGACAGGGACGGAAATATGGTATCGCTCGCACTAGACAAGCGTGGAACGATTAACGTTGATGCGATTAGTTATAGATAGGAAGGTAGATGGCGCTACCATATCCCCCCGGCCCTAAAGGGTTGCCTTTAAAAAAAAAAATAGAATTGAACTTAGCTATGTTGGGTGTACTACCGCATAACCCATCAATAGGCTAAGACAGCGATATGACAATAAAATTTATCTAAATTAACTTTAGCGAAAACTACAAACGCAATAATAGCGAAAACTACTAACTAAATACTTAAACTAAGAGGTAGGTCCAACTTCAGGCTAGATCTCACTGAGTTGGAAGCGGACAGAGACGTACAACAGGGCGCACGTAACTCCCTTTGGCGGTTTTCACGGTAACAACGCGAGTTGTACCGTCCTTGGAAGTATGCAATTTCTCTACGATGGCTAACGGCCATGAAAGCGGCGGGGCATTATCATGTATTATGACGACCAACGTACCCTCCTGTATAGGGGATGCAGGACTATTCCACTTGGATCTAGCCTGAAGCTGGTGTAGATATTCCGCACGCCAGCGCCGCCAGAACGACTGCACGAGTTTATCCAGCAGAGTATGTCTCTGGAGCAAGCTTGAAGAGTCTGCTTCAGGAGCCGGAAATGACTATAATGGCACTGTGTTCAGAAAATGTGCAGGGCTTAACGCGGATGGTTCTGCAGGGTCACTACTCAATGCCGTGAGCGGACGCGAGTTGATCAGTGCCTCGACTTGTGCAAGGACAGTTAAAAGCTCTTCGTAAGAGAGGATCTATTGACCTATAACCTTGAAGAGATGCGTTTTAATTACTTTGACCATGCTTTCCCAACATCCACCGAAATGCGGTTGTTGGAAATAGAATTAGTTTTTATTATAAGTCAAATCGATTAGATCGATTGAGTAACATTTTGTTTAGTCTATTGAAAATTTCTGACAATGGTCACACTGAACTGTCACTTCCGTTCGCTTCCTTGAAAAATTACCTCGTTGTCGACTCGTACGTAAAATAATTGATCGCCTTTTGAAAAGCACATCCTTGTAGCTACGCTAATAGTTGTGAAATCTATTAAATTGCCGCTTTTTGACTCCCGGCACGGTTTGTGACATATTGAACATTTGTGAAAAATCTTGTGAACTTGCATCGTGCATTGAAGACGCCGCGTTGGAGTCTGGTAAAGTAAAGATAATTCACTTGCTAATATTGGCCAATTTAGTCTCGTGTATGTCTAGCTTGCCTCCAGGACTCCACTCAAGAACATCACCAGGAGATATTTGGTAAGACATTAATATTAAGATTATAAGTCATCGCTGTGCTAACGCAGTGAAGGTGTTTAGATAAATTGTCTATCGTGGTCAGGTGGATGTATTACACCTTCCACTGCGCACTTCTGATACACCTTCCTGCCTGGCTACGGTAAGTCTAGACATAATTTTTTATAGCAAGAGCGTGGTTAACTGCCTATATTGTAAATTTGTATCTTAGCCGTTTATTGTATCTGAACTCAGATTGGTATGAGCTTGTATCTTATCACCTTGTAGACAGTATTGTAGTGTTTGTCAGGTCAGTTATTGTCTAAAATACATAATATTTAATTGTATAAATTGACCTAGATAATTTGAAACACATTGTCACATAACCTCAATCAGTAATTGTTGATTTCAGTGTCGCACGAGTTGTCACTGCGGACGCGCGTGCCCCTCTCCGCTTGACCCGTTAACGTGTTTTTATTCGCGCGGCGAGTGATTACCTACTATTTTGAAATAATCAGGGCAACTCCTGGTAACAGGAGACCCTTTACGCTATAATGTATTCCACCCCAACGTTTCAAACAACCCCAATGTCTCAACCACAAACAATATCTCAACCACATATAATGTCTCAACCAACAACGAACGCTTCGAGTTATGCAAATGTGACGTCATCAACTTGTTTTCCCAAGAAAGACCAAGCAATAATATTGGACGCGATTGACGGAATAACGCTCAGGGAGTATCTTATTGCCTTATCGTACGTAACACCTGCGACGTCTATTAGGTTTATATCCCGTATATCTAACTCACGTGTATGTATATACTTGGACTCCAAAAAAACAGCTGATAGTCTTATAGATGAGAAGAAAAATGTCACTATCCAGAAACATATATTAGAAATAAAACCTTTAATTACAAGAAACAAAAGAATCGTTTTATCCAACGTTTGTCCCGTGATACCAAATTATATCATAGAACAAAAATTTGAAGAATTGAACATCAAAATTATGACGCCTATAACCTTCATGAAAATTGGAGTTACTGACCCAGGGTTCTCGCATATATTAAGTTTTAGACGACAACTACACATAAGTCCAGAAGATGAAACTCGCCTGCCAGAATCATTCCAGGTAACATTCGAAGGAACTAATTACTGGATATATATAACTACTGATGCCCTGAAGTGTTTTACGTGTAATTCGATGGGGCATTTAGCAAAAAATTGTACACAAAGTTTATCAGTTTCTCAAGCATTCTCCCAACAAAAGGACAAGCAAACGGCGGAAGACATAAATAAAACATTTAATAGAAATGACAATTTGCCATCTGATCCTGTATTTACCTCACCGAGGATACAAATAATGCCGGAACCATCTCAGGCAAATAAAAAAGGGGAAAAAAGAGCCCTTTCACCAAGTACCAGCGAAGCCTCAAAAATAGAAAATTTTAAACCCCAAGCAAAAGAAGACGAGCTTGAAGTAATGGAATTTGAATCGGATGACACTGGAAGTAATTATTCCCTAGAAGAAGGAGAACCTAAGACAAAAACAAAGAAGAAATTGAAAAAGTTGGACTCCAGAAATGAAGAAGAAGTTTGGAAAGATATTGAAGCTAGTATGACAGAATTAAGTAGCGAAACAACATTTCCAATAAACTTGGACCAATTCATTAGTTTATTGGATAATTCGAAAGGAAAAAAGAATATAAAGGATTTAGTTTATTCATATACTGACAATATCAAAGACCTGATTAAAATGTGTAACAAATTACACTCTAAAATGAATAAAAGCCTGAAAAATAGATGTTCACGTTTAACAAGAAAATTACACGAAATGTTAAACTTAACTACTATACTTAGTGACATAAATTAAGTTACATCCTCTTATAAATATTCATATATTATAATTATTTAATTGTAAAAGTATGGACATCTTACAATGGAATGTTAATGGCTATTTCAAAAGATTAGAAAACATAAAGTTATTAATTAACCGATTAAGCCCAACTTGCATTTGTTTACAGGAAACCAATTTTGCTTCAGACTATTGTGCTTCTATAATAGGCTATAATCATTATCATAAAAATCGATCTCACTGTAGTAGGGCTAGCGGTGGTGTAGCTATATTTATAAAACCTTATACAATAGCTGAAGAAATCCAAATAACAACAAATTTAGAAGTGATAGCCATAAAAATCAAATTTCCTTTACCTATTACAATATGTAATATTTACCTTCCTAACAGTAATCCACTTAATTTACAGGAATTTAATGATATAATTAATCAACTTCCAACACCTTTTATTATTTTAGGTGACTTTAATAGTCACCATTTTTACTGGGGTTCTGATAAATGTGATTCCAGAGGTAGATTAATTGCTGAATGGCTTGACAAACACGATAATGTATTATTACTAAACAATGGTCAACCTACTCATTTTAATAGCAATACCGGTCATACGAGTAATATAGATCTTACTCTGGCTTCACAAGATATAATGTCATATTTTGAATGGAATGCCTTAGAGGATTTGTACGACAGTGACCACTTTCCAATTTTAATCAAATCCCACATTGCACATGATACACTGAACAACATTAGATTAGCAAAAAAGTGGAAGTTTGATCAGGCCGATTGGTTATTGTTTAGGGAAGAGGTTGAACAAAATCTTGTCGAGTTGTCTCCCTTAAATAGTACATCTGATTATTCGATTAATCAAATAGTAGATTGTTTCACAAAAGTAATCCTTGACGCAGCAAACAAATCGATACCTCAATCATCAGGTATAATAAGAAAAAGCAATTTACCATGGTGGAACGACGCATGTAAAACTGCTATCAAAGAAACTAAAAAAGCCTTCAAATTATTTAAAAAGTATGCCAAAAATGATCCTTTATCAAAATATAAAATCGACTATAAGAAAAATAGAGCACACTGTAGAAGACTTCTAAAAGAAAGTAGGAAAACGTACTGGGAAAACTGGGTTTCTTCTATAAATAACAAAACTACCATTGGGGACATGTGGAAAAAGATACATAAAGTAAACCATCGTAAAATAAGATTTAGTAATATTATACTCGAAAAAGAAGATGGCACATTTACATCTAATCCTAGTGAAACCGCACAACTGCTAGCTAAAACATTTGCAACCAATTCTAGTTCCAATAATTACGATGACCAGTTCAATGAGTATAAAACTGCCCAGGAGACTGTTTCAAATTTTGATATATCCGATAATTCAAATCCAATTAATAAGGACATATTTATGCATGAATTGATACAAGTTATTTCTCAAATAGGTAATTCTAGTCCAGGTCCAGATAATATATCTAATTTAATAATCAAACATTTACCAATCAGCGGAATTGAATACTTACTTCAACTGTACAATTATATATGGAAAAGACAGGTATTTCCAGATAGCTGGAAAGAAGCTTTAGTAGTTCCAGTATTAAAACCTGATAAAATATCAATTCTACAAACAAGTTATCGACCTATATCCTTAACTTGCAATCTATGTAAAATTCTTGAGAAAATAATTAGTAAGAGATTTAGATGGTATATAGAAATTAACAAATATTTTTCTCCATTCCAATATGGATTTCGGCAATTTCGATCAACAACTGACCATCTAATGAATATTGAAAGCGAAGTACTGGATGGGTTTGCAAATGACAATTATACTGTAATCGTTGCATTAGATATAGAGAAAGCCTATGAAATGGTTTGGAAACATAGAGTACTTAAATTATTAGAAAACATTGATATTAAAGGAAATGCTCTGGCCTTTGTCAGAAATTTTCTTTCAAATAGGTCTATTAAGGTGAGAATCAATGATGTATTATCTAACTCTGTTCCTATAGAAAACGGTGTACCTCAAGGCTCTGTGCTCAGTGTAATTTTATTCTTATTGGCTATTAACGATGTATTTTCATGTATAAATAAACCAGTTAAAGGGTTTCTATTTGCAGATGACCTGACAATAACTTGCTGTGGGAGGTCACTAAAACCAACTTTAAAACTAATTCAAAATACTCTAGATAATCTTTTAGAATGGTCCAGAAAATCAGGTTTTAAATTCTCAAAATTAAAAACGGAAATGATGATATTAAGTAACAAAAGAAACAAAACCAGAAATATAAGCTTAAATCTAGATAATCATACAATAAAAGAAGTAAATAAATTGAAAATTTTAGGATTAATATTAGACAAAAAAATGACCTGGAATACACATATAAATAAACTTAAGTCAGAATGTTATAAAAGACTAAATATAATTAAGGTGTTATCATCAACAACATGGGGATCTGAGAGGAATTGCCTTATTAATACTTATCGTGCTTTGATCAGACAAAAACTAGACTATGGTGCGGTTATTTACGATTCTGCAAAAAAACGAACCTTAAACTCTCTAGAAAGCATACAAAATACGGCACTACGACTTAGCATTGGAGCTTTTAAAACTAGTCCGATCAAGAGTATCTTAGCTGAGGCTGGAGAGTTACCATTAGAATTAAGAAGGAAAGAACTTGTAATTCTATATGCTATAAACGTACTGGCGCAACCTGACAACCCATCTTATGATTATTATACTAAAACAAAAGTTGTAGACGTCGAATATGAAATTAAACCAAAATTATTGCAACCTTTTCGCATTAGAGCAGCTAAATATTTAATTGAATTAAATCTTACTATCCCACCACCTTTTACAAAAAAAATACTCAAGTATGGACCATGGGAAATCCATAAATACCCAATTAATCTTGAACTGTCTAAAAACTTAAAAGACGATACTCCTCAATACATATATAAAAATTTATTCAATGAAATTAATATTAAACATACAGACTGTAAGATTATCTATACTGATGGATCAGTAATGAATGGAAGATCAGGATGCGCAATAGTTTCGAATGATAATTGTTATAAATATAGACTCAGGGATTTCTTTTCGATTTTCAGTTGTGAAGCAACAGCTATTCTTAAATCATTGGATATGATACTTAATGAGTCCAATTCAAATAAATATATTATTTATACTGATTCTAAATCATGTTTGACAGCATTACAAAATACGGAAAATTCAAATCCACTTATTATAGAAATCCAAGATAAAATGATAAACCTTATGGAAAATAATTATAAATTTGAAATTATTTGGATTCCTAGTCATCAAGGGATATTCGGAAATGAGAAAGCAGATAAAGAAGCCCGTAATGCAACTAATGATAATAGTGTATGTGATATAATAAAATCAACCTCATCTGATCTACATAAATACATAAAACATAAAATTAAAATTGCTTGGGATCTACATTGGCAAAAAGAAAATACGACGAAATTATTTGCTGTAAGAAACTCTATTTTTGATAAACCCCCAATTTCATTTGCCTGTAGACGGGATCAAGTAGTTATAACTAGATTACGTATCGGGCACACTAACATGACACATATCCATATAATCACCAAAACTGACAGAAACAAATGCAAGTGTGGATCTGATTTGACTGTTTACCATCTTTTGGTAGAATGTTCTTCATATAATAACGAAAAACTTTCATGTAAGATGCCCAATAGCTTAAAAAATTGTTTAAATTCTGATGGATATACCCAAACTGTACTTTTCTTGAAAAAGATCGATGTTTATAAGTTAGTGTAATCTATTGTATAAATTGTTATCAAATGTGGTCGCTAATGACCCTGGTAGTTAAAAAGCGACCTAAAATAAAAAAAAAAAAAAAAAAAAAAAAAAAATTGTTGATTTGTATTGTTGAAAAATCCAACTTAAATTTGTTGTTGCATTAATAAGTCAGTTTGTTTGGATACATAACATCTGTATGTATCAATAAATTTAGTAAATTTAGTTTATTGCATATATTCATAAACATAACAACCAACTTGACCTTGCCACTTGGGCGGGTCACATTAATAAACTTTGTTTTGTTATAATATAAAGATAATATTGTTAGGTAACACATATTCTGTGCTTACTTCCTATTGTATATCATAAATAACACAGTTAGTCTGTCTGTTGCAAATAATTAATTAATTAAGTTGAAGTTTCAACTTTATTAATTTGTTATAAGTTATAACTTTGATAACTTTGACCTTGTTTTGTGTCAATATATATTGAAATTATTAATTTTGTTGGACAGTAGATACCTGTCACTTGCCTGCACTTGCAGTAAACAGGCTAATACTTTGTTGGTTTCAAAGAATTGAGAAAAATTAAGTTTTGATTGTTAATATTGTTTAACGCTTGTCCAGGCTCTTTTGAAATTTTGATTATGTCAGCTATCAAGGACTTGCGTGCGGCTGCTGGTGCCATTGCATCAGATTTGCGCTGGTTTGCCTCGGCCAGTGCCTTAGTGAACCGGCCTGATCGCCAGCAGGCCTTACTTCAGAGGTACGAGCGGATTGACGATCGCCTGGCAAGTGTGGAACAGCAATTCCGCACTTTCAGCACTTGCTGTCTTGAAGTGTCAATCAATGATTTCACCGCTGACCAGCGAAATAAGGTCAGCGAAGACTATGCCCAGGTCTTAGACCTGTATGATGCTGTCTCCAATACTGCGAGACAACTAGTTGCCGATAGGGAAGGGCAACCCGGCCTGAAGCAGGAGCTTCCTAGGTCAGCACCGGGGCTGGTGAGTAGGCATCCTACTTTGGACCTCCCCCATTTTGATGGCTGCCTAGGAAGCTACCTGGGCTTCGTTAATTTGTTCGACAGCCTAGTCCATGATAGGGCTGACCTTCGGCCGGCACAAAAGTTGGCATATTTAATGTCGGTTCTGGATGGGGAGGCTAAGGACCTCATCCAGCATCTGCCCGTGTCTGACGAGGCGTACCAGACGGCTCGGGACCTAATCACCCGTAGGTACCATAATAAGCGTGGCCTCGCCGACACGCACATCGAGCAGATTTTGGGTTTGCCGACGCTCACCCGGGTCTCTGGGTTGCGCACCCAACTTTTGAACCCGCTTTTGGTGGCCATCAACGCACTTAAGTGCCTTGACCTGCCCGTGGACCAATGGTCCTATCTATTGGTGCACATTGTGCTGAAGAAGCTGCCTGCCGACCTGAGGTCGCGTTTTGAGCAGCGCTTTGGTGGGGATAGCGCGACCCATCTGCCCCCCTTTGATGACCTGGAGAGGTTCCTGGAGGATGAGTGCCGGGTCTTGGACAACTCCGGTGGTGACACGCCGGCTAAGACGCAGCCGCCCAAGGTCAAGGAGCAGGCTCGCGGTCACACCCGAGCCAATGTTGACCGGCGCCCTCCTCGCTTTGCGGTCACGCAGAGCCCAGCGGAGTGCTCCTACTGCAAGGTCACGGGGCACAGAACGGCCAGTTGCAGGGCATTTTTGTACCTTCATGTCGCCTCTCGTAGGCGCATCGCGAATGCCCGCCGCCTTTACTTTTCTTGCTTGGGGTCCCACTACCAGCGAGACTGCCCAAACTCTCGCCCCTGTCCTCACTGTGGAGGACAGCATTTGGACATTCTCTGCATGAATGCCAGAGAGGTTGGCCGCTTGTCCAACCAGCCGACGCCACGCACGGGCGGGTATTTTGAAGGTGGCAGCCGAGGCTCACCAGCGCGTAGCCGAGAGTCGCCTCGCTCAATTGATCGCCACTCACCCCGCTTGGAGAACCGTAGCGTGCGCACGCCTCCTCTCTCTCGCGCACCTGAATGTGCTGTTCAGCGTCACCAGCTCCATGACTGCTGCCCCAGGTATTCCCCTCCTTTGGCGGAGCGTCCCCGCCTTGACTCGCGCCCACCTCGTTTTGGGCGGGTGCGTCACTATGACCCCCCACAGATGGCGCGCGGATCGAGTCATCGCGCCTTTGAGGACTTCAAGCCGCACCCCCATTTTGATTTGCCTGGTCCTGGCCAACGGTCGCCGCCCAGGCAACAATAGGTCATTGACCCCTGCCCTATAACGCCAACCTCCCCCATTGAGACCGTTATCCTACCAACGGTTGCTGTTAGGGTCTGGGGACCCACGGGGACCTCTGTTGTAGTCCGTGCTATATTGGACACAGGTTCACAAGGTTGCATTGTTTCCACTTATTTGGTAGGGCAGGTTAAATTAAATATGGGCTCTTTTCCGAATTGTAAACGGGGCATAGATGACGTAGCCTCTAATGTTGAAGGGCAAGTTAAAGTTTTGTTTGGCCCTGTTGAATCTTCACACCCGAGGATTAAAACCTCGGCTATTGTGTTGAAGAATATTTTGGGTATGCACCAACAGAAACAGCTACCCGCTGCTGTGGTGAATTTGACATCGGGATTGGAACTGGCAGACCCCAAATTTGACACACCGGGACAAATCGACTTGTTGATTGGCTCTGATGTCCTCGGTGGAATTTTGATTGGTGGGAAACGGGTCTTGGTGCCAAATGGTTTGACTACCATCCTGACCATATTTGGATTTGCTTTGATGGGACCTGTACCTAGGGACCCCCCTCCACCTGTACTTGATAATTTGTTGGCTGTAGGCTCCGCTCTCTCTGATGCGGTTCAGAGGTTTTGGGAGGTAGAGGAGCCCCCTCAAGCTGCCCGTTTGAATCCAGAACATGAGGAGTGCGAGCTGTTCTTCCAGAACAACACTGGTCGACTCCGTTCTGGTCGGATCATTACGAGGCTACCATTTCTGTCTGTTCGGCCTCCGCTTGGTGAGTCACGACCTTTAGCCGAAAAGAGATTGTTGGCTATGGAGCGTCGCATGGGTCGTGATCCGGAGCTCAGACTGAAGTACATTGAGTTTATGCGAGAATATGAACAATTGGGACACATGTCTGTGTCAAATTTGGATTGGCGTTCGGTGGAGCACTACTTTCTCCCGCATCATGCGGTATTGAAGCCATTGACTGGCAAGCTGCGCACAGTGTTTGATGGTTCTGCGCAGACTTCAACAGGCGTATCCTTGAACCAGTGCTTTCATTCTGGTCCCAAGTTGGTCAAGGACCTTTGTGACGTCATCACCAGCTTCCGACGATATCAGGTTGTCTTTGTGGCCGACATAAAAATGATGTTCAGGCAGACGATTATCCACCCTGATGACCGTCGTTTCCAGCTGATCCTTTGGAGAGAGTCTCCTCGCGATCCCATGGTCATCTACGAGCTCAATACTAATACGTACGGGTTAAGGTCAAGCCCCTACTTGGCAATACGTTATCTTTGGGAGCTAGCAGACCGCGAAGGCTTACGTTTCCCACGAGCCTCCGCCATCTTGAAGGACGATATTTACGTCGATGACATTTGCTCGGGCGCCTCCACAGCGGACGAGGCGATCCTCCTGCGGGACGAATTGATAGGTATTTTGGCCTCCGCTGGTTATGAGTTGCGTAAATGGATTTCCAACTCACCAGCGCTTTTGGAAGGCTTGCCAGAGGATCATCAGCAAGATCCACATTTGTTTGAGATTGTTGACAACCCCGCCATGATGGCTGTTCTCGGCGTTCAGTACAGACCAGTCCAAGACATCTTTACATATAACGTAGACTTGAAATTGCCGTGTTCTTGGACTAAACGTCTCGTATTATCTACTGTCGCCAGAACCTTTGATCCGAACGGTTGGATCTGTCCAATTATATTTTGGGCAAAATGCTTCTTGCAGAAGCTTTGGACAGCGGGATTGACCTGGGACGAACCTCTGCACGGCACTCTTGTTGAGGAATGGACCTCCTTTGTATCCTCACTTCCTGCCATCAACGAGATCTCTTTGCTTCGTCCCATCCTTCCTCCCGGGAAGTACAAGGCCACCCTTCACGGGTTTTGTGATGCCTCGGAACGTGGTCACGCGGCTGTGGTGTACTTGCGCACAGTCAGTGCCTCAGGTCAGGTGAGAGTTTCCCTGATCATGGCGAAGAGCAAGGTTGCACCCCTTCGGACATCTTTGACCATTCCGAAATTGGAGCTCTCGGGAGCAGCCCTACTTGTACGTTTATTGAACCACGTGTCTAACACTTTGGGTAAAAGCATTTGTATTAATGGGACTTACGCCTGGACAGACAGCCAAATTGTTCTTTGTTGGTTGAAGGCTTCTGTCCACACCTTGGAGGTATTTGTTGCTAATCGCGTTTCCCAAATCCAGAAATCCGAAGTCAAGCTTGTTTGGAGACACGTGCCAGGTGAGCTCAACCCGGCTGATTGTGCCTCGCGCGGATGCTTGACGCCTAGTTTGATAGGTCATTCGCTGTGGTGGGGTCCGGAATGGTTGAGTCGACCAGAAACTGATTGGCCTCAAACGCCAGTTTTGAATACTTCTAATTTGCCGGGTCTACGAACACTCGCTCTTGAGAAGGTAGAATGCGCCTTCGACCCCGATTTCCTGTTGAATCGTTACAGCTCCCTCGACAAGTTGTTAGGTGTCACTGCTTGGATAAAGCGTTTTGTTTTTAATTTTAGGCACCCACAACAGAAACGACTGACACCGTTTATCTCACCACAGGAACGACAGGAGTCCCTCTCCTTTTGGGTTCGTTCTGTGCAACTGGCGCATTTTGAAAAAGAGATTGCTATCTGGTATGGCGTGGTGCCGAAACCGGTTAGGTTCTAGGCGACTTGGGAAGGATTAATGGACTGTATAGAGAGGATAGCGGTTCTTAGCCGCCTAGGAGGGAATTAAGGGAAGAGGAGATGGAGTGGGTATGGGATATTTCCAGGATGGAAGGCACTTACCTTATAGCTTCTTCGTTTCTTTTTCTCCTGGTGTTTTCTTGTTGTCGCTGCTTGTTTTCATTCACTCACGAGCGGGTTTTCCTTGGTGGAAGCGGTGATAAACACATACGGGAGCGGCGCGGTACGAACGAGACGGCGATACAGCGGTGCGGCGCGGAGCGGTATCGAGACGGCGTTCTTAGCGAGCTGAATGTTCGAGACTGTCCCTCGCGTTCACGATCGCGTCGACGAAATCAGGCGCAAGGCAGTGCCTCTTCCAGGGAGAGGGAAAGAGAGGGACGGAAATATGATATCGCTCGCACTAGACAAGCGTGGAACGATTCATGTTGATGCGATTAGTTGTAGATAGGAAGGTAGATGGCGCTACCATATCCCCCCGGCCCTAAAGGGTTGCCTTTAAAAAAAAATAGAATTGAACTTAGCTATGTTGGGTGTACTACCGCATAACCCCTCAATAGGCTAAGACAGCGATATGACAATAAAATTAATCTAAATTAACTTTAGCGAAGACTACAAACGCAATAATAGCGAAAACTACTAACTAAATACTTAAACTAAGAGGTAGGTCCAACCTCAGGCTAGATCTCACTGAGTTGGAAGCGGACGCGAGTTGATCAGTGCCTCGACTTGTGCAAGGACAGTTAAAGGCTCTTCGTGAGAGAGGATGTGCTGACCTATAACTTTGAAGAGATGCGTTTTAATTACTTTGACCATGCTTGCCCAACATCCACCGAAATGTGGTTATGCTGGTGGAATAAACTTCCAGTCAATATGATCTATGGAGAGTTCTTCCTGAAGACGAGTATGATAACCCGCGACGTGATTGAAACAAGTAGCGGGAACAAGTTCAATCAATTTACTAACGCGGTTGGCGACAAAAGTCTGCCAGCGGTGAGGAGAAGAATGAATCCAAGCGAGCACTACTTTGGAGTCGGAAAATGCGTGAATTTTATTAATGGGGTAGTGGGGCAAACTGTGTCTTGAACCTTGCGGAGCAACTGAGACAGCAGAAGGGCCGCGCACAACTCCAGTCTCGCAACTGAAACGGTTTTAACAGGCGAGACCTTAGACTTGGCACAAACTAACTGCACCGAGTAGTTAGAACCAATGCGGACTTGCAGATATACGACTCCGCCGTAAGCACGCTCGCTGGCGTCAGCGAAACCTATCAAGTTGATGGTACATCCATCTTCCAACCCAAGATGACGCGGAATAGTAACTTGATTGAGCGCGGTAAGCTCAATACAAAACTGGCCCCAAGCGGCGACAATATTGTCAGGGGGTGTTTCATCCCACTCACACTTTGATAGCCAAAGCTCTTTGATCAAGAGCTTGGCGTACAAAATTGTGGGAGCCACAAAACCCATTATGTCCCATAGTCGAGCCACTGTGGACAGCATAGTGCGTTTGGTGCACTTATCATCTGGTGGTGAGACGTCAAACCGAAAACTATCGCAGGATTTGTCCCAGCGTAAACCGAGAACCTTATGCGGTACAGACTTCTCAAACTCAATGTCTGGAGAAGCCTTATGAGAATCTGGTATGCGTGCGAGAACCTCCTTAGAGTTGCTTGTCCATTTGACAAGATCAAACTGGCCTCGCTTGAAAAGCTGAATAAGCTCTTCACAAAGCGAAATTGCTAGCGGAGCGGATATGACACTACAGGTAATGTCATCCATGTACAAAGCGGAAGTGGCAACAGCCGCTGCGGCGGGATGCTAGCGGAGCGGGTATGACATTACAGGCAATGTCATCTATATACAAAGCGGATGTGTAGTACAGTATAGTGTAGCGTAGCGTAGCTTAGCATAGCGTAGCATAGCGCAGCATAGCGCAGCATAGCGCAGCATAGCGCAGCATGGCGCAGCATAGCGCAGCATGGCGCAGCATAGCGCAGCATGGCGCAGCATAGCGCTGCATGGCGGAGCTTGGCGCAGCATAGCGCAGCATGGCGCAGCATATCGCAGCATGGCGCAGCAAAGCGCAGCATGGCGCAGCATGGCGAAGCATGGCGCAGCATGGCGCAGCATAGCGCAGCATAGCGCAGCATAGCTAATTAGTGCTTTATCTTACACACAGTTTTAGCACCCACCTTGATCTCTTGAAGAGCAGAACAA
This sequence comes from Euclidia mi, assembly GCA_944739405.2. Classification (NCBI taxonomy): domain Eukaryota; kingdom Metazoa; phylum Arthropoda; class Insecta; order Lepidoptera; family Erebidae; genus Euclidia; species Euclidia mi. Next base: position 13,983,708 of record OX123193.2, on the reverse strand, counting down.
CAACAAGACGTAATACAATGAGAAGTATGTAACGTAGGTACGGTACCCATAATCACATACCCAAGTACCGTCTCAATAGCGGGCGGTAAATCATATCGCTCACTACGAACTATGTTAGTTAGTAGCAAGTGCGGAAATATTGAAGCTCCGATCAAAAGATCAATGCCTGCCGGATTCGCAAACTCCGCGTCGGCTAGCGGCAATGATTCGAGATGAGTGAGTGATGCTACGTCTACATTAGCGTTCGGCAATGCGTCCGTGATACGTTCCACGATAAGCGAAGAAATGTTAAAATTAATATTCCTATCAAAACGCGAATGTATTTTAATATCTACGGAACCCCTGCAATGCCTTTCTGATCCGCCTATCCCTTTGACGGTTGAGTTAGTATTTTTAAAGTTATTCCATAATCCGAGGCGTTTGAAGCATTCCGATGTTATTAGATTGGTCTGAGATGCGCTATCTAGCAGACAACGTACCATGTGCGGCGACCCATTAACATCGTATACGATAACTTGCGCTGTCGCCAACAGTACCGTGTTAGACGCCGTACACTGCGTTTTGGCCCTGCGCGGATCATTATAGATGCGCGAGTGCCGTCCTCGCGTGCGCGTCGCCCGCGCAATGGATGTCATACACAACGATACTTCGCCCTCAGACGCGGAAGGCGCAGCTACCGTGGTCTGCTGCACCTGCGGCGCGAGTGTGTCAAGGTTAGCGGCTTGGCTTGACAACCGGTTATTTTTATCATAATGTAACAGTGTATGATGTTTTTGTTTACACGTGCGACATCTCGTTCTACTGGAACAATTACTCGTTTTATGTTTTATGCTTAAGCAATTAATGCAAGCTTTGTTATCTTTTACGCTTTTAAAACGAGCAATTGGATTTAAATCATTAAAGGTGGAACACTTATAGTAATGGTCGTGCACTATATTACTGCACAGACACTTCTGTGAATTATTACTATTAGATTCCGAACATGTTACGTAAGATTGTGGATTAGGGACTGAGTTATTATTACTATTTCGCGATTTATTCAACCTTTGTTTGTTGTTGTTAGTGTTAGACGGGCCAGGTGAACCAGACTGCGTATTATGAAATATTCGACACTGATCTTTGATGAACGAAATAAAACTATCTAGTGTAGGTATTTTATTATTGCGTTCCGTCATCTCGAATGCGCGAATTGTATCAGTGTCAAACTTTTTCAAAGCGAGTTGAAGCAACATAAAGTCGGAAAGATCTTCTAATTTTAAATTCCTAAGAGAATTAACCGCGGTTACGAAGTTATCGATAAACAGCTGGAAATTCGAGACAGACGCGTTGCTGGACAGTTTGAGATTTAAAGCTTGGTCAAAGTACGTAGACGCTAGGACGCGCGTGTCTTGATATCTGTCAAGTAGTGACTGAAATATGACCTGATAATTCTGAGCACTGGGTGTGACACCTGCAAATACGGACTGGGCCTTCGGTGACAGTTTACCTATTAAATAGTACAACCTGTCAGCATCTGTCAGAGAACCATTATCGTGCACTGTAGACTTAAAACTTGCATAGAATAACGGCCAATTTCGTATATCTCCGTCAAACGACATAATCTCGATTGGCGGTAATCTCGGTTTGCGGGCAACGGGCTCTGCCGAACATTTACCCTCCAATTGCGATTGTATACGCTTAATAATACAATAAAGATCTTCGAATGATGTATACGCCTGATAGTTCGGTTTTTCATCAGGATTGATAGAAAGTAATCTTGCGTTATAATCGTCTAACAACTTATGAAAATCCGTTCGAATACTATCTACTGTTGTACAATAACTGAGAAATGCTTCGCTATTACTGTCAGACATCGATGCGGTTTTTGATCTTTCATAGATATTTTGAATGCGCTCAAATAAAATATTGCGTTTTGCTTCTAAGATTGTCATCTCTTTGTCTTCCGACACGCGTGACTTCTTTTGTTGTGACATGCTTACGTAAGTATAAGCTAATGAGAACGAAACAAAATAAGAATATCTAATGTATCTATTATTTTACCTAAGTAGGCAACACTTTAGAGCTGAGGAAATAAAAGTTGATTGAAATATGAGATTTATAAGACAACTATGATAGTTGCAGAAATAATAATTTAATAAGTAGGTAGCTACATAAAAGTTTACCTACTGATGCGGGCGGAAATAACCATGTGACGGTTATATGAATATATTAGGAGTATAGCTAGGTGCTATAACTGCCTAGGTATAGCGGTATAACGTATAAAACGTAAATGAATCCGACTCGTATGGATCAAAAAAAATGGTATGGCGTGGTGCCGAAACCGGTTAGGTTCTAGGCGACTTGGGAAGGATTAATGGACTGTATAGAGAGGATAGCGGTTCTTAGCCGCCTAGGAGGGAATTAAGGGAAGAGGAGATGGAGTGGGTATGGGATATTTCCAGGATGGAAGGCACTTACCTTATAGCTTCTTCGTTTCTTTTTCTCCTGGTGTTTTCTTGTTGTCGCTGCTTGTTTTCATTCACTCACGAGCGGGTTTTCCTTGGTGGAAGCGGTGATAAACACATACGGGAGCGGCGCGGTACGAACGAGACGGCGATACAGCGGTGCGGCGCGGAGCGGTATCGAGACGGCGTTCTTAGCGAGCTGAATGTTCGAGACTGTCCCTCGCGTTCACGATCGCGTCGACGAAATCAGGCGCAAGGCAGTGCCTCTTCCAGGGAGAGGGAAAGAGAGGGACGGAAATATGATATCGCTCGCACTAGACAAGCGTGGAACGATTCATGTTGATGCGATTAGTTGTAGATAGGAAGGTAGATGGCGCTACCACTATCCTTAAATCAGGGAGATCGAAATTGTCGGGAGCTGTCTCTAAATTGAACCCCTTTTTGGACGATACGGGTCTCTTGCGCGTTGGAGGGCGTCTCAAGAACGCCAACCTCCCTTATGGAGCACGTCACCCCCTTTTGTTACCTAAGGACGGTCATTTGGTACGCTTGTTGGTAACTGACCGTCACATTAGAGGTTCTTTGTGCGGGGCGTCTTGCGCAGGACGGACTGGGGTTGGCAGGTAGGGAGCGTAGAGCGATGAAGCGGGAACTGATGGAGGATGTCGTTGCTCAGTGGCAGGCACGGTGGTCGTCCGAAGATAAGGGAGCGGAACTCCGCCAGTTTTTCCCCGATGTGCGGGACAGGCTGACCCAGGGGTGGGTCGCGCCAGACTATGTGACATCACAGATACTGACAGGCCATGGCTGCTTTCGTAAGCGCCTGCACGACATGCGGCTGGGCGACAGCCCGAATTGTTATTGTGGCGCGCAGGAAGAAACGAGGGACCATATCCTATGGGAGTGCCCACTCTATGAGGAGGAGAGAAACCAAATGCTGGATGGATGGCGGCGAGCCACGATAGGACCTGTGTGGCACCAGGATCTGGTTAACAATGAAGAGGGATTTAGAAGACTGCATACGTTCGCGCACACGTGGCATCGGAAGAGGAGAGAACGGGAGGATTGATCCGTCTGCGCGAACGCGCAGTAACGTTATGTGGTGTACTGCCCCAATAGGGGAGAATGTGGAAAGATCAGGGACAGGATAAAGAATTTGTAGGGAGTCAAGAAAGAGCGCGTGGGAAAGAGCAGACGCAAGTACCGCGCGCTCCTCCCATGATTCGGCCCGTATGCCGCAAGGCGGGTAGGGCCATGAGGAGGTGGTGGGAAGTGACCGTCACATTAATAATTCGCATGCTGGTTGTAATCCCTTGTTGGCCATTTTGCAACGCGAATTTTGGATCTTGTCTGCCCGAAGAATTATTCGGAGTGTAGTCTTTCGCTGCGTCCCTTGCTATAAGCTCAAGGCTTCTACCATGCAGCCCTTGATGGGAGACTTACCGGCAGATCGCGTAACTGAAAGCAGGACGTTTGACGGTGTTGGCACGGACTTCGCTGGTCCCTTTTTGGTGAAAACATCGACACTTCGAAACAGCAAGACTGTCAAGGCCTACTTGTGCGTTTTTGTTTGTCTTTCCACAAAGGCCGTTCATTTGGAACTGGTCTCCTCGCTTATGACCGAGGCGTTTGTAGCCACATTTGACAGATTTGTATCCCGCAGAGGGCTGCCTTCCTTGATCCGTTCTGACTGCGGCACTAACTTCAAGGGCACCTATAATTATTTGAATGATGTTGTTAATTTCCTTGAAACCAACCACCTGATATAGGTGATAGGCTTGCCCGACGTGGGATAAATTGGTTGTTTTCCCCACCAAATTGTCCAGCGGTGATGCTGGTGGAATAAACTTCCAGTCAATATGATTTATGGAAAGTTCTTCGTGAAGACGAGTACGATATTCTTCCCTGAGAAACTTATAAAGGTCGCGTAAATAAGAGCTTGCGCCCACAAAACAAGTGCCGTTATCCGTGTACAAACACTGTATAGGGCCGCGCCGTGAGAGAAATCGTTTAAGGGCTGCCAGGAATAACACCGTGCTTAAGTCTGTCGCAACTTCAATATGCGTAGCGCGCGTCGTTAAGCATGTAAAAATACATAGCCAGGCTTTACGGCTTTTAACACCTCGACCACGCACTGGCGTATACTGCAGTGGTCCTGCGTAATCACAACCGGTGTGTGTAAACGCTTTAGCAACCTGGTTGACGCGCTGGCTAGGGAGATCGGCCATGGGGGGAAAGTCGGACGCGGACGAAATTTGAAACAGACGTTACATTTATGTATTCTGTGACGAATTATTCGTCGAGCGGCTAAAATCCAATACTTATGCCTAAGAAAGGACATAAGCAACTCCGGACCGGCATGGAGGTGCTTCTTGTGATAAAAATCAACAAGAAGGTCGACAACATGATCATGTCGCGGCAGAATACAAGGATGTTTGTAGTTATAAGGTTCATCCGAATTTGACAGACATACGCGTTGGGAGTCCCAACGCGTATGACGCCGTGTTCATCGAGAAACGGCTTGAGTCTAAGGATAGCGGGAGAACAAGGTACATTGTCCTTTAAATTTTGAATGTCGTTACTAAAATGAACAGCTTGTACAGCTCGTAGTAACTTACATTCTGCGAATTTGAGATCAGTACTTGATACAAAAGCCTAAGAAACCTATAGACATAAACGATGGCGCGGAGTAACTTAGACCACGATGACATGCGTAGTGCGAGTGCATAGATGGGAGACTCCGCAACCTCAGCAATCACGGGATAAGAAACAGACTTCCGTTCGGGTACATCTTCGTCTTCTGCACTGTGGTCAAAGGGTTGCATGGGCCATTCTGACGGATCATGGGAGATCCAAGAAGGTCCACGACGCCACAATGGATGATGCAGAAGATTAAGTGGAGTGACACCACGAGACAAGCAATCTGCGGGGTTCTCAATACCCGCGACGTGATTGAAACAAGTAGCAGGAACCAGTTCAATCAATTTGCTAACGCGGTTGGCGACAAAAGTCTGCCAGCGATGAGGAGAAGAATGAATCCAAGCGAGCACTACTTTGGAGTCGGAAAATGCGTATAATTTATTAATGGGGTAGTGGGGCAAAACTGTGTCTTGAACCTTGCGGAGCAACTGAGACAGCAGAAGGGCCGCGCACAACTCCAGTCTCGCAACTGAAACGGTTTTAACAGGCGAGACCTTAGACTTGGCACAAACTAACTGCACCGAGTAGTTAGAACCAATGCGGACTTGCAGATATACGACTCCGCCGTAAGCACGCTCGCTGGCGTCAGCGAAACCTATCAAGTTGATGGTACATCCATCTACCAACCCAAGATGACGCGGAATAGTAACTTGATTGAGCGCGGTAAGCTCAATACAAAACTGGCCCCAAGCGGCGACAATATGGTCAGGGGGTATTTCATCCCACTCACACTTTGATAGCCAAAGCTCTTTGATCAAGAGCTTGGCGTACAAAATTGTGGGAGCCACAAAACCCATTATGTCCCATAGTCGAGCCACTGTGGACAGCATAGTGCGTTTGGTGCACTTATCATCTGGTGGTGAGACGTCAAACCGAAAACTATCGCAGGATTTGTCCCAGCGTAAACCGAGAACCTTATGCGGTACAGACTTCTCAAACTCAATGTCTGGAGAAGCCTTATGAGAATCTGGTATGCGTGCGAGAACCTCCTTAGAGTTGCTTGTCCATTTGACAAGATCAAACTGGCCTCGCGTGAAAAGCTGAATAAGCTCTTCACAAAGCGAAATTGCCAGCGGAGTGGATATGACACTACAGGCAATGTCATCCATGTACAAAGCGGAAGTGGCAACAGCCGCTGCGGCGGGAAAGTGATCGCCTTCATCAGCGATCAACTGGCGAACAACTCGTAACGCGTGATATGGGCTAGACTTGAGTCCAAAGCAAACACGATTGAACTGATACACAGATAAAGGTTCTTTCTTGTCAAAACGATAAAAGACCCGTTGAAATCTACGGTCAGATTAGCGAACGCCGATATTGAGGAACATTTGGCGGCAATCAGCTGACAGAGCGATTTGGAAAAGACGAAACTTTATTATGATGTTAAATAAATCACCCTGTAGATTGGGGCCGGCATGCAAAATGTCATTAATCGACTGACCCGATGTACTCTTACAACTAGCGTCTAAAACCACACGAAGTTTAGTAGAGGTTTTATCTTCGCGAACTACGCCGTGATGCGGGATATAATATGAGGGTAGAGAGTTGCCCTCGTTGTTTACAACTACACTCAAAAAACCTTTATCTATGTAGTCACGAATGACGTCATTATAGGCGCTGCGTAACTTAGGTGATGCATCAAGTTTACGTTCCAAACAATGGAAACGTCTGAGCGCAGCAGCGTACGAGTCGCCTAACGAATAAGGGTCACCACAGAATGGCAACGCCACAACGTATCTGCCACTGTCGTCACGAACAGTGGTAGCGCGGAAATGTTCTTCACACTCGAGATCTTTACGGCTCATCGAGGGCGGTGCGGTAACCTCTTCAAGCTCCCAAAATCGCTTGAGAAGAGAGTCAATATTGTTTTCTTGAAGAACAGAACAACAGCAAGACGTAACGTATTGAGAAGTATGTAATGTAGGTACGGTACCCATAATCACATACCCGAATACCACCTCAATAGCGGGCGGTAAGTTATTTTGCTCACTACGTACCACTTTAGTAAGTAGCAAGTGCGGGAATATTGCGGCTCCGATCAAAACATCAATGTCTGCCGGATTCGCAAATTCCGAATCCGCTAGTGGTAATGACTCGAGATGTGTGAGGAGCGACACGTCCACATTAGCGTTTGGCAACGTGTCCGTAATACGTTCCACGATAAGCGAAGAAATGTTAAAATTAATATTCCTATCAAAACGTGAATGTATTTTAATATCTACGGAACTAATGCTTTTCTGATCCGCCTATCCCTTTGACGGTTGAGTTAGTATTTTTAAAGTTATTCCATAATCCGAGGCGTTTGAAGCATTCCGATGTTATTAGATTGGTCTGAGATGCGCTATCTAGCAGATAACGTACCATGTGCGGCGACCCATTAACATCATATATGATAACTTGCGCTGTCGCTAACAGAACAGTCTTAGACGCCGTACACTGCGTTTTGGCCCTGCGCGGATCATTATAGATGCGCGAGTGCCGTCCTCGCGTGCGCGTCGCCCGCGCAATGGATGTCGTACACAACGATACTTCGCCCTTAGACGCGGAAGGCGCAGCTACCGTGTTCTGCTCTTGCGACGTACTCGTAAGTGTGTCAAGGTTAGCGGCTTTATCGAAATGTAACAGTGTATGATGTTTTTGATTACACGAGCGACATCTCGTTCTACTGGAACAATTACTCGTTTTATGTTTTATGCTTAAGCAATTAATGCAAGCTTTGTTATCTTTTACGCATTTAAAACGAGCGGTTGCATTCTGATTTTCGAAGGCGGGACACTTGTATAAGTGGTCGTGCAATATATTACTGCACAGACACTTCTGTGAATTATTACTATTAGATTCCGAACATGTTACGTAAGATTGTGGATTAGGGACCGAGTTATGATTACTATTTCGCGATTTATTCAACCTTTGTTTGTTGCTGTTAGTGTTAGACGGGCCAGGTGAACCAGACTGCGTATTATGAAATATTCGACACTGATCTTTTATGAACGAAATAAAACTATCTAGTGTAGGTATTTTATTATTGCGTTCCGTCATCTCGAATGCGCGAATTGTATCAGTGTCAAACTTTTTTAAAGCGAGTTGAAGCAACATAAAGTCGGAAAGATCTTCTAATTTTAAATTCCTAAGAGAATTAACCGCGGTTACGAAGTTATCAATAAACAGCTGGAAATTCGAGACAGACGCGTTGCCGGACAGTTTGAGATTTAAAGCTTGGTCAAAGTACGTAGACGCTAGGACGCGCGTGTCCTGATATCTGTCAAGTAGTGACTGAAATATGACCTGATAATTCTCAGCACTGGGCGTGACACCTGCAAATACGGACTGGGCCTTCGGTGACAGTTTACCTATTAAATAGTACAACCTGTCAGCATCTGTCAGAGAACCATTATCGTGCACTGTAGACTTAAAACTCGCATAGAATAACGGCCAATTTCGTATATCTCCGTCAAACGACATAACCTCGATTGGCGGTAATCTCGGTTTGCGGGCAACGGGCTCTGCCAAACATTTACCCTCCAATTGCGATTGTATACGCTTAATAATACAATAAAGATCTTCGAATGAGGTATACGCCTGGTAGTTCGGTTTTTCATCAGGATTGATAGAAAGTAATCTTGCGTTATAATCGTCTAACAACTTATGAAAATCTGTTCGAATACTATCTACTGTTATACAATAACTGAGAAATGCTTCGCTATTAGTGTCAGACATAGATGCGGTTTTTGATCGTTCATAGATGTTTTGAATGCGCTCAAATAAAATATTGCGTTTCGCTTCCAAGATTGTCATCTCTTTGTCTTCCGACACGCGTGACTTCTTTTGTGGTGACATGCTTACGTAAGTATAAGCTAATGAGAACGAAACAAAATAAGAATATCTAATGTATCTATTATTTTTACCTAAGTAGGCTAAGTAGGCAACACCTTAGAGCCGAGGAATTAAAGTTGATTGAAATATGAGATTTATAAGACAACTATGATAGTTGCAGAAATAATAATTTAATAAGTAGGTAGCTACATAAAAGTTTACCTACTGATGCGGGCGGAAATAACCATGTGACGGTTATGTGAATATATTAGGAGTATAGCTAGGTGCTATAACTGCCTAGGTATAGCAATATAACGTATAAAAACGTAAATGAATCCGACTCGTATGGATCAAAAAAATGGTTCGGCGTTACACCGAACCGTAGGGTTCTAGGCGACTTGGAGAAGGAAATGGACTGTATAGAGAGGATAGCGGTTCTTCGCCGCCTAGGAGATGGTTACCGGAAGGGGTGATTGAGTGGGTATAGGATATTTCAAGGATGGAGGGCACTTACCTTATACAACCTTCTTTGTTTCCGTAGGGCAGTCTCCTGTTGGTTTCGTGATGCAGCTGCTTGTTTTCACTTCAATTCACCATTCGCGAGCGGGTTTTCCTTGGTGGAAGCGGTAATAAATCACATACAACGGTGCGGCGCGGTACGGTATCGCGGACACGTTTTCAGCGAGCGGAATGTTCTCGACTCTCACTCGCGTTCACGATCGCGGCGACGAATCAGGCGCAAGGCAGTGCCTCTTCCAGGGAGTGGGAGACAGGGACGGAAATATGGTATCGCTCGCACTAGACAAGCGTGGAACGATTAACGTTGATGCGATTAGTTATAGATAGGAAGGTAGATGGCGCTACCAAAGAATATATCAACATTTATTTATAATTTAAATATTCCTTAACAGAGCAGAACCCTCTCTCGATAAGCCATTAAGACAATTGTCCTAAGTTACGAGTTGTATAAGGCAGGTGGTTGTAAAGGCGTACAGCCATTGCATAACTATTACGACTACTCATCTCCGTTCGTATTCGTGGTTGAACAAGATTATTCGGATAACGTGTATTAAATTTACAAACTTCTTTCTTATAACTAAACAAGTCACTATTATTTTTCACAAAAATACACATTTCATATATGTAAAAACATGGCAAAGTCAACAATGAAAGCTGTCGAAATAGAGGCTTACACGTATCAAAGGTACACCTTTTGTTTTCTGTGATCAGTGGTATGCTTTACTCAACAGCTAACTTTAGGTAATAGACTCCAATTTTCCTCAATTCTCTGCTGTCGCATGACCACGTAAATCACGACTGCATGCAATCGAGGTGGCTACCGTTCCAGACCTACCCTGATATCTACATATATATCCATAACAAGATATTTGCGTTTCAGAACGTTAACATAATTATTAATAATATCACTGTGGTGAAACGTTGTGCAACTAACTGCATGTGTCATTTAAGATGGACACCAAAGTGAGCGTATGTAACTACATCATAATAATATTTCATTACACTACACACAGGCATAAATATCAACGTAACTTTAAATTATTTATATTGAATATTTTAAGAGTAAAGACGCAAGAGAAAGAGTCGCAGTTGAAACCCTAGTAGCACCTCTCTTCCTTCACTACTTAAAGTCGAGGTTTCATCTTAAAGTTGAGTTAAAGTGTGGTGGAGGATGTATCCTCCTTTTGACTCACAGTAGGTACTGCTGCGAAGCAAATGGGAAACGTCAAACGAAGAGGCATAAATGTCCAACAGTGAACTGCGATAGGCTGTAAAGGATAGTATTAGATAAGTAGGATGTATGTATGTTTTAACCCCTAGTATTGCATAATTTGTTAAGCGGTTTTATAAGCATAATATTGATCCTTACCCATTTTGATCAAAATTGACTTTCGGTATGATTTTACTACAGTTTTTAGTATTAACAAAATATTTTTAGGATTAACAGCAGTCTAATTGTCATTTGCATGACGACATGTTTATCATGGCTATGATTACATGATAACGACACACACGATTAGCATCATGATAATTTATCGTTATAAAATTGGCGTACTAGCCCTTCTTGCAATCTGTCGCCCCTGTAAAAAGTAGTCATTGGCAGTTAATGCATGTGAACACTTGCATTTAAGTACACAAGCTTTGATAAAACGGATAAAACAAAATGTATTTCAATGAAGTTTGAAAGTTTCAAATGAACATCTATTAAATTTTGACGGGTAATGGGTGGCCACACGGCCACCAATGTCAGATCTTTTGGTGATGGTCTAGCGATCGGATCCCTCCATCTACAAGATAATTATATGTTCTAAGGGCGATGCAAAGATTATCTTAATTCTTAGATTCCTTAAACAGTATTCTTACTTCTTTTGCTGATGTTCGTCACGTGGCTTTGATGGGCGATATTAATTTAAATATCTCTCCCCAACACGAAAACTCGCAGGCTCGGGAATACCTAACCTTAAACGCCTCACATGGCTTACTACCAACACACGTCTTCCCTACTCGCGGTGACAACTGCCTCGACCACGTCTTACTAAAATCTGATTATATAACTACCACCATCGTGTTTGACGCTTATATTACAGATTATGCTCCTGTTTTACTTAATATTGAAACTGAGCTATGTGTCACTCGGCGCAATTTTAGCCGAAGACACGTAGACTATAATTCTGTCTATAATATGATATCACTCTCAGATTTTACCCCGATATTACAAATCTTGGATGCAAATGCCGCAGCTGAACTGCTCGTGTCTACAATAGGGCAAATTATTAAGCAACACACGGTTATAAAACACATTCCCTGTAAATGTAGATTAATTAAACCAGGGATAACATTAGGTTTGCTAAGGTGTATCCGAAATAGAAATGCAATGAATCGTAAATGCAAAAGTGAGCCTCACAATTACACGCTTAAATTGACGTATTTGCGATATCGTAATTTCTGTAACAAACTACTAAAAAATTTAAAGCAGTCATATGAGCGTCAACAATTTGACAAGGCTAAGAATAACCCAAAGGCCACGTGGAAGGTTATTAAGGAAATAACAAATACGGAACGTGTAGTATCCCCTCCATTTGAACTTTTGCAAATTGAGTCAAGTACTCAGTTATCCATCAATCGTGTAAATACTTTCTTCTCCGACATAGGCAGAGACTTAGCCTCATCACATGTAAAAGGTTCCATGACCTCATCACAATCCAAGCAGGAGCACTCCCCACTTAATTCCCTTACACTCCTTCCCACAGATGAATCTGAAGTCACAAAAGTAGTTTTTAGCTTACGTAAAGATGCTGCCGTTGGGTGGGATAGCATACCAACTAGTTTATTACAACATTGTAGTACCACGCTAGTTCCTATAATCACACATATTTGTAATCGTTCTATAGCCACAGGGATCTTTCCTAAAATATTCAAGAAAGCTATTGTTCATCCTATCCACAAGGGAGGGGACAGAGACAGTGTAAATAATTACAGGCCGATTTCAGTGCTGTCAGCTTTATCTAAGGTCCTCGAAAAATTACTGAATACTCGTTTAATCAACTTTCTAGATCGCCACCATATTCTAGCTCCAAATCAATATGGCTTCAGATATAAAGTATCTACAGAAGATGCTGTATCATCCCTAGTTGATCACGTTGTCAATAAATTAGATAATCGAAGCAAATGCATCGGAATTTTCTTGGATCTTACTAAAGCTTTTGATACTGTCTCTGTCCCTCACCTTTTACATAAACTTGAACGAATGGGTGTACGCGGCCACGCTCACCAGATTTTCAAGGATTATCTTGCCGATAGAACACAGTTTGTGAAAATTGACTCCTGCACTAGTGACATCAGATCTCTTTCCTATGGCGTGCCTCAAGGCTCTATACTTGGCCCTACACTATTTTTAACCTACATAAATTCACTTTGCAACCTGCCGCTCCTCAACTCTTCTATTTTCACCTATGCCGATGACCCGGCCCTAGTCGTACATGGCTCCAACTGGACTGATACTTTTGCATATGCCGAACAAGCTCTTCGTGATGTATCACAATGGCTGACTGATAATCTTCTGACTCTAAACCTAAATAAGTCTACTTACCTAACTTTTTCTCTAACGTCTTCTAATCAACCTTCCTCAGAAAATCTGTTACTTAAAGCTCACTCATGTACTAACTATCCTTCCACGCTATGCAACTGTCCCACTCTATCTAAGTCAAATGTAATTAAATACCTCGGCATTTACATTGACAACCAATTAACCTGGAAGCCACACATTTATAAACTTATACCGCGCGTACGTAAGCTTATGTCTATTTTCAAAAAGTTAAGACAATCTGCCGATCTGACCACACTTAAAACAGTGTATTTTGCGCTGTGTCAGTCCATTATGGGGTACTGTATTTCAGTATGGGGCGGCGCTGCAAAATCCTACTTCCTGGACCTAGAGCAAGCACAAAGGGCTGTTTTAAAGGTCATGACACACAAGCCTTACAGGTATTCCACCACTATGCTTTATAATGAATGTCAAATTCTTACCGTAAGACAGCTTTTTGTGCTCCAAACAGTACTAAAAAAACATAAATATTTGCCCTATGACAAAACTAAATTATTGAAACGACGTTCATATAAGGTATGTTCCGTGCCGACTTTTAAAACATTCCTAGCTAGTAGGCACTTTGCCATTATAAGCGATCATTTATACAATACTGTCAATAGATCCTGTAACATCTATCCCCAGTGTAAATACGCTGTAAAAAATACTGTTAGTAAATGGCTCCTATCCAAGACATATACGGAAACAGAAGATCTTTTAAAAATCTCAGTATTATAGATTATTTTACTACTATTATATTTATATATATATATATATATATATATATATATATATATATATATATATATATATATGTATGTGTGTATATATATATGTATATGTGTATGTATGTATATGTACGTGTATATATATATATATGTATATATGTTATATATATATATATATTATATCTTATTATATATATTTATATTATTATGTATATTATACATTATTTTACTACTATTATATATTAATATATATAGTACATACACATAAGCGATACAATATACATAAATATAATATTAATATAATACTAACGTTCTAATATTTTTAAATCTACTTCCTAATAAAATTTCAGTGCTAACTACCAATTAAAAAAAAAAATTGTTTCTTGTTTGGTGTGAGAGCCCTGGTACCCGTAACACAAGTTGAATCTTATCACGGGTACCAGAGTTCAAAATTATCTATGGTGTTACCTATAATATTTGTCACATACATAGTTGTGTAAAAATGTGTATCTTTCTTAGTGGAAATAAAGATTATTATTATTATTATTATTATTATTATTATTATTATCCGTGCGCCTCCAGCGGCGAAATTTGGAATTTGTCGAGGTACAACACTTTTGACAGCTTACAACACAACTTTGTTTCGAGGTAATGGTAGTAATTGTATTGAGACCTGTCAACAGTAGTAGTGATCTGTAAGAGAGTCGTACATGGACGACTTCTAAACGCCATTAGAGTCGCTAGTTACAATCTTAGCAACGCCAATAACAGCTCTTGGCGACAACACTTTATTTTTATAATTTTTTTGCTTTTTGCGAGAATGGCAGTACTATCGCAGTTGTCAGATATGTCAGTTGTCACAGAAAATTTACAGTTACCACAAAATGTTAAATGCCATTTTACTTCCGAAATAAGTTCGGCCGAAAACCATTGGCGGATTGGCGTTTCCTCTATCAACTACTATGATGGTAACAAACATTTGTGAAATGAAAAGAAAATTTGTAACCCTCAGAGATAGGAGTCACAAAACTAGGCGTAAAGAACAAATGGTAGACGGCAGCTTCCGGCTTCTTTTTACAAAAATAATATTACTTCATTTTAATCGTATATCCGACCGGCTCGTGTGTCCACGATTCGCACACATAGTTATCCGGATATTAACTCTGGATTCGTGCGGATACAATACACATGTGTGTGTGAAGTGGAGCGTTCTCTTCCTGTGCTCACTAACGCCCTCTATTGTGGTCAGCACCAAAATACATGGCATATTGTTCAACAGACCGCATTGGATTTACACCGTCGGTAATGTTGGATATATTTATTTTTCAGTTTAGTTATCATAAGAAGTCATCGTTCAGAGGTGGACTGAAATAGACATATTTCAGTCCACCTCTGAACGAAGACTTCTTTTTGAGTTTTAATAACTTCGTGAATCAGTAAAAGTAGTTGGCCTACTATAACATGCTGCCTACACGGGTTGGTATAGGGTTCAATGTCGAGTTTTCCACCTCTTACAAAAATATTTTTACACTTCGTGTGTTTTCCTTAGTCGCCACGGAATGAAATACGAATTACAGTACAAAAAAAAAACTTATTCAGTAAACAAAATTACAAATAATATTCCGGGAATTACTTCATTTGCCGGGTAGCACAGTTTTGAAGTGAGTTTTCCGATTAGGCAATTCTTAGTAGTAATATAATAACGAAAACGATACGTAGGACATCTTTGAAATTATTTCTACGTTATAAGATATGGTGATATAGGTACCATCATTATGTTTAACCGTACACTTTATAAGTTGGGAATTTGTATGTTGTTAGATGAAGTTGAACCGTGATGTTCGGGAGGCCGATTTTTGCCAAGCCATCAACAGTGCAATTCCTGTGGCCACACGTAGGGCTGGTGCGATTTGATCTACTGTACCATTAACTCGAGAAAAAGAAGATGAAGCACCAAGTCGATTCTTATACTACAAGCAACTAATACAAAAGAACTGCTGTATTGCCACCTCCATAATAATATGTTAACTTATGAATCTATGCCAAGAATTCGGGAGTTAAGATTGCTTTGGAGATAGAGGCCTGCAAGACGTTATTGCATATCACTGGTTCAGTGATTGCACTTGCTACCGGCTAGGAATTTATCTTAACTATGAAACATCTTACTATCAGAATATTCGGTAGCTCTGGGCTTATATCGTGGAACTATTTGTGTAACATGGTAATTTAGCTCCATATTCTGTTCGAATAAGATATATGTCTCAGGAATATAATCGTAGCAATTTGTAAGCAAATTTATCATTCATATGGATCAGATGACAGTTTATAACAATCCTCATAAACATTTCTAACCATTTTATCGACAACGAAATCGATAAAAGTATGTATGCAAAAAATATCATGGCAGTGTGAGCTTCTTTAGCAGCCTTTCGTAATCTACTCCTTGCCATAAGCCTCTCACAGTAGAGTGCTACTGTGATAGTATGGCAAATTCTCCTATAGTCTCACAGTGGTGAGACTATAAGAATGAATTTGCCATACTATATCACGCAGGGCCAGACGGGTGAAGTCGGATGTCAAGTACTCCGTCTCTTCGCAAAGATACTATACGCGTATTTGCCATAACTTCATCTTACCCACTGAATAAAATTCGGTAGTGTCATTTTGTATTCTTAATCCATCACACCACTCCACACGGAGCTGTGAACTTAATAGTTAACAACCTCTAGAATTTCACGATAGGCGTAAACCTAACCGGCGTAAAATCAACAGCACAATTATTTTCAACTGAAAAAACTGCTGCTAATTATATCGCCAGAAGGCATTTTCATTAATAATAAATCTCAGAGGACAAGAAGCTGTCTTTGTAAGTGAAGTAAATCTTTTACATAGTTAAAGCTTTCCGACATCTTAACACGATTCTGTTTGGCCATAGTGGCACAATTTAACCGCTCGACACGTAGAACGGGGCGCTTGATAGACACATCTCTCTAGCGAAGCGAAATTTAGGAATAAAAAATTTAAAAGTCGAATAATATGATTATCAAATATATCTACGCATTGTAATAAAAAAGTCATGCTATTTGCCCAGCTCTGGGGCCCAATTCTGCTAAATAAATATAGTCTCGATATCATGTCAGTGTCATACTTACGTCACAAAAAGCGTATTCTTTTAAATTATCTGATATTTGAATGAAATTGTAACGAGATCGTATGTGTCAAAGACGAACTGTTTATTTTAAATTATACGATAATGACATTAGGTTATCAGAATACTGCTATTAAATCCATTCAAAATATAATATCAATGTCATATAAAAATAGCAGAATTGGCCCCCTGATCACAATAAGGCTGATTTTAGTCTCACGCTCACCGTCAGCGCTCATAGCTCAGCGCGTAGTTTGTCAGTGATGAGGCTCAGCGTGGCTCGTTTTAATGTCGTACTGACCGCCTTACTGTACAGTCGATGATCAAAATACGGAGTGTATTAATTATTGCTGCTTTGTACTATCTATCCCAAAAAAATAAAAATCGGCGACGACGAAGACTCCATGTTCATCCATTGATTGAGCAGAGAGCCGTTGCAGGAGACTTTGTCTTGTTATATGGCACTTTGAGGGCTGACAAGAGTAAATTCTTTAATTACTTTCGAATGTCAAATAGAACTTTTGACAAATTACTGGCAAAAATACAGGATAAACTGGTCCATTGCAGCCTACGAAACGTGCCTATACCACCGATGGAACGACTCATCGATAACTCGACCTGTATCCACATCGCGATTCGCCATGACTGTACGCGCTGATGACATCCGCTCCGCTCGACACTAAAACGCTCACTGAAAGCAGAGGCGCTCAAGCAATCGTCAGCGCTGACAGCTACGCGGGGCCGACGCGCGACGCGTACGTCTGCGTAGCTATCAGCGCTGACCACCGTGCGCGCTGATAGCTACGCGTCATTCAAAAACGCTTCCTAGAAGTTCATATATCTCGGCCATCAGCGCTGACGGTGCGCGTGCCGTCAGCGTAAGACTAAAACCAGCCTAATAGATTAAGAATATAAAAGAGAAGTGTATGTAGTACAAAAACTGATTTACACAAAATGCAAGGTCATAGCCTGATATGGCTTTCTTTGTATAATTAGTAATCTTGAAATCTATGATGTTTTCATTATTCAATACAGTTTTATGCTATTTTATATTGTTGACATAACAATACAAACTACTCTCCTAATAAATACGCTATGAAACTGAAACTTTCTCCTTTTCTGAGAAGGGCAACAATGTCATTCACCCACGACACAAAAGCCATAAAGTTGTGCCCATACATTGTATAATATACGTTACATAACTTGTGTAGATGCGAAACTATTAATACTTTAAACAAAGGCCCAACATGAATAGCTTGCTGATATTCCATGAACAATGAGGCGACAGTATTGGCCCATCCTTTCAATAGGCGTCATCAAACCAATCGACTGTTCAGTTGTGTTGAAAGTTATAGTGCTACGCAGAGGCTCTCGGGTTCGAATCATCTGCAAGCACCAATGACTTTTCGAAGTTATGTGTGTATTAAAAGGTTAATTATCCCTTGCTTATCGGTGAAGGAAAACATCGTGAGGAAACCTGCATTTCTGAGAGTTCTCCATAATTTTCTCGAAAGACATGTGTAGTCTGCCAACCCGCACTTGGTCAGCATGGTGGACTATGGCCTTACCCTTCTCATAGTGAGAAGAGGCCCGTGCCCAGCAGTGGAACAGTATAAAGGGCTGATGATGATGATTATGATGAAGACTACGTCTAACCACGCTATCCAAAAGGGACAGGATAATAAAACTCAGTATTTCAAATATGACTAAAATAATACGTGCACAAATTTCATATGACTTTTTTTTATATACCGGGCACATTACCAGACTCCAGGCTGCTACTGAGAATTGCCTAACGGAAAAACCCAATAACACTTTGCCTGACCTGGGAATCGAACCCGAGACCTCCCAATCCCACGCGCACATATATGCTGCGAGACCAACGAGGCAGACAAATTTCTAGAATTAACAAAAGTACAAGTTATAACTAAAGTGCTTCTTTAGGCAATCAAATATCACCACCACATAGTGCTCATACGTGGGCCGAAAATATTTTCATAATAGTCGTAGAATCAAAGAAAATTATTATTAAATTGTGTACGTTCGATTTGACGATGACCAGAATGATTATAATCGATTTTAAACACTCGTGATTTGTATACGTATTAATTATATTTTAGCATAACATAGGGTAAATTCCAAGAAATAAAGAAGCGCTCCGCAACTTCGAAGTATTTCGCATGACGTCACGAAGTTTTGAAGGCTTAACAAAAAATTCTTCGCTACGTAATGCTACATTACACATATCGTATGTGCGGTACTGCTATTGAAAATTATAATTTCAGTAACGACTTGTTATATTCTCCGCTGTCGCAAAAATACATTGCCAGCCGTGTCGTGCCATTACAATACATTTATAACTTATCTGCTTTTCAGCATCATCAGCCCTTAACTGTCCACTGCTGGACTAGGGCTCTCCTTTGAATGGAGGAATTGGCCTACTATACTACGCTGGCCAAACGGGTTGGTATAGGCACAGTATAAAGACCATACAGTAGTTTGACGCCTTTGATCTCGAAGAAAAAGCCGACAACGTCTAGACAAGGGTAAGTAGGCTAGGGCTGCCACATGTAAACAATACCTACTTATTTGAACACCGTCTATTTATTTTAGAAAAATATTACAATTGCTACGCTACATGAATAATATAGTGTAAAACACTTATCGATACATATAAATAAAATTGGAGTATCTGTTTGTAATATTAAAATAACCGCTTTTTACTAAATGCATATGTATGTATACACGGTACATACACCGAAATGACATTTTTTTACAATTTTTGTCTGTCTGTCTGTCTGTTTGTTCTCGCTAATCTCTGGAACGGCTGGACCTATTTTGACGGGACCCTCACTGGCCTGATGTACCAAGGAGTAACTTAGGCTAACCGGGTACGCGAAGAAGTTCCCTCAGCACGCGGGTGAAACCGTAGGAAACAGCTAGTTTATTATATTACAATAATTAACGATAAATAATTATTATAAAACACGTTGCATTTTTCGTGCGTTGACAGATTTGCATACAAAGTGTCAGTCAGCACCTATTTCATATCGCAGGTGTCGTGGGTGGCGGTTAAGAACATAAAGCATTTTTCGTACAAACCAAGTTAAAATAAAGCGATTGGCATAGCGGTGGTTTAATGGATGGGTAACCTTGGGATCAGCTTGCAGAGCCTATGTTATCGATATGAAGTATTTTGCAGATTTTTTTCGTGCAAACTACGTTAAGGTAAAGCAATAGACATCACGGTCATTTTATGGATGGGTGACCGGGCTATGAGATTACGGAGAACATGTGTGGGGTTTATAAAAGGGGGCCAAAAATATGGTTATTTTTGAGCTAGGATGCGCCATTACCAAGATACATAATAATATGTGATAGTTACTTACCTAATACGAAGGTACTAGGTACTTATTGAATGAAATTAAAATCACACCAGAATCGAATATTACCTTACAACGCATATTTTCTTACGTCTGCCATGTTGTTTACGTACAATAATTGCTACTTTATTCTGTTACTTGGCCAGACATGAGAAATTGTAAAATTTAGTAGATTAGTAGGAATGTGCACATTATTTTAAGTGGTTATAGGTACATACATTTCAAAATAATATAAATAATTATAATTTATGAAATTTTCCTTTTTGGTATAAGTAAACTGATGAAATCGCAGATTTTTTAAATCCTTATTTATTTAAATCTTTAAACAGCATAAAGAATTTCAATGTCTCACAGCACAAGTCGTATGCACCATCTTAATTAATATTCATAAGCAAATAAATAGGTAACGAACAAAAAACAAGCACGTGCCAGCCCCCAAAAACATGTACCTAGTTAGGAACTAAGGCGATATACGTAACTAGGTACCGCTCTTCCCGCGTCTCACCTCTTGTCCCCCGCACGATTGACCCGTCTAGACGCGTTCGTCGAACGACTGTATGGATTATTTGACTGTGGTATAGGGTTTGTATCAAGTTTTCCTTCTCTTACAGTGCTGTTCTCTGCATAATATGCTCCCTCTGTCGGCTCTTACGACACCCATGGGATGATACGGGGTGGTGACATTCCGTATTCTTAATCCGTCACCACACGGACAATCTGTTTTTAGTTGATTTTTATTAGAATTTGTAGTCATGAGATCCCTGGGTTGAATAAAATTTGATGATGAGCTTTTGAGAGAGAACGCAGTATAAAGCTGATTTTCCACCAGAGTGGCGAGACGAGGCGAGGCGAGGAGAGAATTGAAATTTGTACGGCAAATTTTCAATTCTCTCCCAGCGCATCTTTGGTGGAAACAGTGTGGATTGGCGAGAATATGCGAGGCGTGAATTGAAATATTTATTTGTGTAAAAATGAACCATATCGCTTGCGACATAGAGTATAAATTAACTTTGCAACAGAAACACGCTTCTCGCGATAGAAATTGCGTCTTTATTGCAAGACGAACTCAAACAGCACTGTACCTATATCTTTATCTAATGAAGCCTACGAGCGGCGCGGCGGTCACGCGCGAGCTCGCGATGGCAATTTTTAGTGGAAAAGGGTCAGTGCCATTTCAATTCTCTTCTCGCCTAGTCTCGTCTCGCCACTCTGGTGGAAAATCACCTTTATACCTTAAACTACCATTAGCTACCCTTTGAGCACCTAATTATTTAAAACTCAACTATTTCGTTCAATTAATCTTAATGAAAATGTCTTCACTGAAGGAAACTTTGCAATTAAAACTAAGCGAGACTCAAGTGTTCGCTGAAGCTTCAGGCGAGCGCCGGTAATTATTTCACGCTGTCTTGCAACTAAACTGCAGACGGATATCTTTGCAGAAATTAGTAGGCCAGCGGTTCTGTACTGAAATTGTTAATGTGCATTTAATTCTATAATTTACGTAGTTTTTATACATTATTGGCTGTTATACTTAATAATATGCATACGCATGTGTTACAAAAGGCACAAACTAAGCGACTAGCATGTAGAGTTTACATGCGCAGAAGCATTGCAGTAGCATGAAAAGCCAAAACTGCATACCACAATACCTATAGTATTACTAGAGGATATCTTGGGCTAAGGGCGCACATATTATTTTAATTTAACCATGTCTACCTGAATCCATGGAAATATCGGGAAATGCCTTCTCAGTGAATCCCTACGGCCTCCAAACCAAACATACATGCGCAATTTTAACTTCAAATTCTATCATTATGTTTATTCTGTCAGTCGATAGAATAATCATAACGATAGAATTTTATTTATACACATACCGACATCTTTTATTCAACACACATTTAAAGCTTCATGTTTAGATTAAGTTATCACATCTTCATTTTCTTATCTCTCTTGCTTCCCTTAGCCGTTTGCTTGTCTGAATTTATAAAGTCTTTATAAAATTTTTCGTAGACGTTTATCTACGGAATTCAATATTCGAAATATAGATAGATCTGTAGATTTTAGATTCGTTTTTGACAGTTTTTGACATAAGCTCCATACAAAATATGTCAAACACGAATTTAAAATCTACAGATCTATCTATAGTTCGAATATTGAAAATGGCCGTATATCGTCGACGTCGCCTTGACTGATATTTCGTCTCAAATTTGTTTGTATTTATTTAATTACTACATATATTTTATAATTTATTTAAACGTAAAAAAAAAGTTTTTGTTTGCATACTGTGTGAGTAAATACTGTTCAATAGAATAGTAGTATTACAAACACTTAAATGTAAATACTGCTAACAATAGTTTACGCGTTGACTTCCTACATTCAAACATATACAGAGTGTCACAAGGCCTATCACCAAGCCGAAGTCCACTCGTTTTGGACATCATGCCAAGTCATACTAAGCAAGAATAAAACTTGGGAAATAATATTTTTTTTTTCAAATAATCACATTTTTAAGGCGCAATTAAAAGAGTGCGCGTGAAATTTTCGAAATACCTACTTATTCATGGATGCATAGGACATTCATAGAACAGGTTGGCGTGGTAATTGAATCGCTTTTGTACCTAATTACAAAAATTGTATAGTAACTTTGAGCCTCAATATCTCCTGGACTAGTTATTTCCCAGGTATTGTGCTGAAGTAAGAAATGATCGTAATGATTGGTGCAATATAGGGTTTCAGTGTTCATTAAGGGTCTTTTTACACCCTGTATATACTCACGCCTTTTTTCCGTCGGGGTAGGCAGAGACAACGGAATGTCACTTGCTTTAATCCTTACAAACCTGACGCGCTTCCTCTACATTCATTACTCTTTTCATACAGGCTCGCCGGTTCCGGGTGCTGCGGAGCCTTCCGTTTTCCAGAACGTCACCAATTTGGTCGACGAATGTCCTACGAGGTCGGCTGCGACCGGCTTCCCCATACACGTTTGCCTCATATATTTGGTGCGTCATTCTTTCTTCACTAATTCGCTCCCGGTGTTCAAACCATCTCAGCATTCCTTTCTCAATTATCGTCACAACATCTTCTTTCAGGGCACATCGCTCTCGTATTACTTGCATTTGGAATTATTTCAATCAGTCTCACCCCACACGTACTACGCAGAGATCGCATGATATCAAAGATTTTATAGAAAATCAATCAAGTTATATGCAAAAAGTATTCCAGTGAAATATGCAAAAGAATTATACCTATAACGAATGAAAATCTGATCTCTACGAATATAGATCAGATTTTCTTATATACAAAAGAGGCTTGTAATAATTTAAAGTTAGCTTCGTGAAGTGCTAAATTACAGAAGAGCGTAATAATATATCGTACGTTCCATGTATTTTACATTTATATCGCTGAATCTCCAGACGATATAGCCAATAAATCAAAAGTCCTCCTCATACATACAAACCGTCTACGTGTACGAATAGGTAATTCTGTTTAAAAGCAATCATCGCTCTCGGTACTTTTTCACTGAATTATTCTCTATGTCGTGAACAAAGGTTCAATCACTCTAGATTTTACACATCTACGATGGATAACCCTCCGATTCTATCGCATATAAATATACATTTATTTTACCCCATAGATGTAGCATACATACATACATATCGTCACGCCTTTTATCCCCGAAGGGGTAGGCAGAGGTGTATTTCTACACTCACTTTTCGCCAGATATACTTTAGTCCCACGTAATAAGGGGCTAGCCTATTGCCGTACTGGGCACATTTCTAGACTCCGTGCTGCTACTGAGAATTTCGTGATAGAAAAACCCAATAACACTGCCCGGCCCAGGAATCGATACCGGGACCTCCCGATCCCACGCGCACACCTATGCCGCGAGACCAACGAGGCAGTCGTATAGGGTTTGATGTCGAGTTTTCCGTCTGTACGCAAAGATGGTATTTGCATCGTGTTATCCCTTAGTCGCCTCTTACGACACCCACGGGAAGATAGGGGGTGGTGACACTTGTATTCTATGCCGTCAACCACACAGCAAAGTTTTAGTAATAATAACTCGGTCCCTAATACACAATCTTACGTAACATGCTCGGAATCTAATAAAATTAATTCACAGAAGTGTCTGTGCAGTAATATAGTGCACGACCATATCTACAAGTGTCCCGCCTGTAATGGTTTAAATCCGACTGCTCGTTTCAAGTGCGTGAAGGACAACAGAGCTTGCATTAATTGCTTAAGTATAAAGCATAAAACTAGTGATTGTTCTAGTAAGACGAGATGTCGTTCATGTAATCAACGACACCACTCATTGTTGCACTTTGATAAAAGTAGTCCGTTGTCAAGCCAAGCCGCTAACCTTGACACACTTACGTCGCAGGTGCAGGCTACGATAACTGCGCCTCCCACGAATCAGAATGAAATATCGTTGTGTACGACATCCATCGCGCGGGCGACGCGCACGCGAGGACGGCACTCGCGCATCTATAATGATCCGCGCAGGGCCAAAACGCAGTGTACGGCGTCGAAGACGGTACTGTTAGCGACAACGCAAGTTATCGTTTATGATGTTAATGGGTCGCCGCACATGGTACGTTGTCTACTCGATAGCGCGTCTCAGACCAATTTAATAACATTGGAATGTTTCAAACGCCTCGGATTGTGGAATAAGTTTAGAAATACTAGTTCAGTGGTCAAAGGAATCGGCGGGTCAGAAAAACATTGCAAGGGTTCCGTAGATATTAAAATACATTCGCGTTTTGATAGGAATATTAATTTAAACATTTCTTCGCTCATCGTGGAGCGTATTACGGACGCATTGCCAAACGCTAATGTGGAAGTATCCCTACTCACATACCTCGAGTCATTGCCGCTGGCAGACACGGAGTTTGCGAATCCGGCAGACATTGATGTTTTGATCGCAGCTGCATTATTCCCGCACTTGCTACTAACTGACGTGGTACGTAGTGAGCAATATAACTTACCGCAAGCTATTGAGACGGTATTTGGGTATGTGATTATGGGTACCGTACCTACGTTACATGCTTCTCAATATATTACGTCTTGCTGTTGTTCTGTTCTTCAAGAAAATAATATTGATTCTCTTCTCAAGTGATTTTGGGAGCTTGAAGAGGTTACCGCACCGCCGTAAAGATCTCGAGTGTGAAGAACATTTCCGTGCTACCACTGTTCGTGACGACAGTGGCAGATACTTTGTGGCGTTGCCATTCTATGTTGACCCTTATTCGTTAGGCGACTCGTACGCTGCTGCGCTTAGAAGTTTCCATTGTTTGGAACGTAAACTTGATGCATCGCTTAAGTTACGCAGCGCCTATAATGACGTCATTCGTGACTACATAGATAAAGAGAGAGGCCAGTTTGATCTTGTCAAATGGACAAGCAACTCTAAGGAGGTTCTCGCACGCATACCAGATTCTCATAAAGCTTCTCCAGACATTGAGTTTGAGAAGTCTGTACCGCATAAAGTTCTCGGTTTACGCTGGGACAAATCCTGCGATAGTTTTCGGTTTGACGTCTCACCACCAGATGATAAGTGCACCAAACGCACTATACTGTCCACAGTGGCTCGACTATGGGACATAATGGGTTTTGTGGCTCCCACAATTTTGTATGCCAAGCTCTTGATCAAAGAGCTTTGGCTATCAAAGTGTGAGTGGGATGAAATACCCCCTGACCATATTGTCGCCGCTTGGGGCCAGTTTTGTATTGAGCTTACCGCGCTCAATCAAATTACTATTCCACGTCATCTTGGGTTGGTAGATGGATGTACCATCAACTTAATAGGTTTCGCTGACGCCAGCAAGCGTGCTTACCGCGGAGTCGTATATCTGCAAGTCCGCATTGTTTCTTACTACTCGGTGCAGTTAGTTTGTGCCAAGTCTAAGGTCTCGCCTGTTAAAACCATTTCGGTTGCGAGACTGGAGTTGTGCTCGGCCCTTCTGCTGTCTCAGTTGCTCCGCAAGGTTCAAGACACAGTTTTGCCCCACTACCCTATTAATAAAATATAGGCATTTTCCGACTCCAAAGTAGTGCTCGCTTGGATTCATTCTTCTCCTCATCGCTGGCAGACTTTTGTCGCCAACCGCGTTAGTAAATTGATTGAACTTGTTCCCGCTACTTGTTTCAATCACGTCGCGGGTACCGAGAACCCCGCAGATTGCTTGTCTCGTGGTGTCACTCCACTTAATCTTCTGCATCATCCATTGTGGCATCGTGGACCTTCTTGGATTTCCCATGATCCGTCAAAATGGCCCATGCAACCCTTTGACCACAGTGCAGAAGACGAAGATGTACCCGAACGGAAGTCTGTTTCTTATCCCGTGATTGCTGAGGTTGCGTAGTCTCCCATCTATGTACTCGCACTACGCATGTCATCGTGGTCTAAGTTACTCCACGCCGTCGTTTATGTCTATAGGTTTCTTAGGCACCTACCCAATGGGACTTTTGTATCAAGTACTGATATTAAATTCGCAGAATGTAAGTTACTACGAGCTGTACAGGCTGTTCATTTTAGTAACGACATTCAAAATTTGAAAGACAATGTACCTTGTTCTCTCGCTATCCTTAGACTCAAGCCGTTTCTCGATGAACTCGGCGTCATACGCGTTGGGGGTCGTCTGTCAATTTCGGAAAAACCTTATAACTACAAACATCCTTGCATTCTGCCGCGACGTGATCATGTTGTCGACCTTCTTGTTGATTTTTATCACAAGAAGCACCTCCATGCTGGTCCAGAGGTGCTTATGTCCTTACTTATGCATAAGTATTGGATTTTAGCCGCTCGACGAATAATTCGTCACAGAATACATAAATGTAACGTCTGTTTCAAATTTCGTCCGCGTCCGACTTTCCCTCCCATGGCAGATTTCCCTAGCCAGCGCGTCAACCAGGTTGCTAAAGCGTTTACACACACCGGTTGTGATTACGCAGGACCACTGCAGTATACGCCAGTGCGTGTTCGAGGTGTTAAAAGCCGTAAAGTCTGGCTATGTATTTTTACATGCTTAACGACGCGCGCTACGCATATTGAAGTTGCGACAGATTTAAGCAAGGTGTCATTCCTGGCAGCCCTTAAACGATTTCTCTCACGGCGCGGCCCTATACAGTGTTTGTACACGGATAACGGCACTTGTTTTGTGGGCGCAAGCTCTTATTTACGCGACCTTTATAAGTTTCTCAGGGAAGAATATCGTACTCGTCTTCAGGAAGAACTTTCCATAAATCATATTGACTGGAAGTTTATT
The DNA here is from genome assembly GCA_944739405.2 of Euclidia mi. Lineage (NCBI taxonomy): Eukaryota > Metazoa > Arthropoda > Insecta > Lepidoptera > Erebidae > Euclidia > Euclidia mi. The sequence goes on along the minus strand of OX123193.2, from coordinate 13,956,122 downwards.
CCACCAGCATCGCCACATTTCGGTGGATGTTGGGAATGCATGGTCAAAGTAATTAAAACGCATCTTTTCAAGGTTATAGGTCAACAGATCCTCTCTTACGAAGAGCTTTTAACTGTCCTTGCACAAGTCGAGGCACTGATCAACTCGCGTCCGCTCACGGTATTGAGTAGAGACCCTGCAGAACCATCTGCGTTAAGCCGTGCACATTTGCTGAGCACAGTGCCATTATCGTCGTTTCCGGCTCCTGAAGCAGACTCTTCAAGGTTGCTCCAGAGACATACTCCGCTGAATAAACTCGGGCAGTCGTTCTGGCGGCGCTGGCGTGTGGAATATCTTCACCAGCTTCAGGCTAGATCCAAGTGGAATAGTCCTGCATCCCCTATACAGGTGGGTACGTTGGTCGTCATAATACATGATAATGCTCCGCCGCTTTCATGGCCGTTAGCCATCGTAGAGAAACTGCATACTTCCAAGGACGGTACAACCCGCGTTGTTACCGTGAAAACCGCGAAGTGGAGCTACGTGCGCCCTGTTGTACGTCTGTGTCCGCTTCCAACTCAGTGAGATCTAGCCTGAAGTTGGATCTACCTCTTAGTTTAAGTATTTAGTTTGTAGTTTTCGCTAAAGTTAATTTAGATTAATTTTATTGTCATATCGCTGTCTTAGCCTATTGATGGGTTATGCGGTAGTACACCCAACATAGCTGAGTTCAATTTTATTTATTTTTTAAAGGCAACCCTTTAGGGCCGGGGGGATATCGTAGCGCCATCTATCCTTTCCATTGCTAGTTAATGATGTCAACGTCAATGGTTTGTCGCTGCTCGGTCAATCCGAGCGATCCTTTTCATGAATCCCCTCCCAAAACACCTCGCTATTGGCTGCCCTGCTCAACGGCGACGAAGAAAGAATGGAAGATTCGAGACGCGCCGATCTCATGTCCGTCGTATACCGCAATCCGCACCGCCATACATAATTATTACCGCTTATACCAAAAAACCTAACAAACGCGCTCGCGAGTGAAAGTGATTTGTGTAGTGGAGTGGTTCAAGCAGCTTCAGGATTCCCGAACAAACCAAGCGGCCGCCATTTGTAAGGAAAAGGACTGCCGAGCAAGGTAAGAGGCTCCTAACCACAACACCTTTTCACTTCCTCACTTCCTAGTCGATAAGAACCAAAATTCTACAGTCCACAATATTAATAGTTTTCCCAAATCGACTAGGAACATTTGGTTCGCCGAAACAACTGAGAAAAACAATTCAGGAAGAAAAATCTAATATTTTATGGAGTGGAAGAGACCGTACAGGGATACAAGGAATTACAAGATTTGTTTTTACGATGCATACGAAATAAGACGGGTATCTCTATTGAACAGTCTGAAATAGAAATTGTGAGAAGACTTGGCAAAAAAGGGAGCAAGACCAGACACCTGTTAGTAACATTTACAACTATGGGCCGAAAAATTGAAATATTGAAGAAAAAAGAATCACTGAAGGGCTCACACATTAGCATTAAAGAAGATTTTCCACAAGAAGTTTTGTTAAAACGTAAGAAACTGCAAGAAGAAGTAGAAAAAGAACGTTAACTTGGAAAAAATGCTGTATTGCGCTATGACAAAATAGTAATTCTTCCAAGTAGCCCAAAAACTGGAATTCTGTATCAGACACACGGAAACAAAAACGTAACCTATAGGCATCCCCTGACTACCAAAACACCTCGACCAACGTAAATAATGTTAAACAGATACCAAAGAAAAATAAAACAAATAACATTACCTCCTAAATTTACAACGCAACACCAAAACAAGCGTCTGAGTCGAGCTCCAGTGAAATACAATCAGTACCAAAAAACTAATAAAAGAAGCCCCTCTACATCTCCCACTGCGGCTTGTCACCGCCGGAGATAACGACAGCAACCCTCCATCTCCACTACAAAATCTCTACCTTTGTACATTCAATGCTAAATCATTACTATCAGATGAAATACTACTCGACTTTAAGAGAGCTATATCAACAAAAAATATGATATTATTGGCCTGGCCGAAATAAGAAGAATAGGATACAATATTCTAGAAGATGTCGAACATATCTTCTGCTATTTTGGGCAAACAAAGGGTCATTATGGAGTCGGATTCCTTATAAAAAAAGAAATATAAACGAAACATTGAGATCTTCATCGGAGTCTCAGAACGTATATGTGTCCTGAATCTCAAATTTGACAATAGAAAACTTACATTAGACCAAGTACACGCGCCAATTATTGATGCAAGTAACCAAGAAATCAACAGTTTCTACAATCAAATACAGAATACACATTGTCAATATAATAAACAGAAAATTATATTAGGCGATTTTAATGCTCGTATTGGACAACAAGTATCAGGTGAAGATAAAATACTAGGCAAATACTGTTACGGGAATAGAGACAAAAGAGGTGAAAGATTGCTCCAGTTTTGCTAAACATTACAAATAGTCAATTCAAAAATAATATTAAAACTATGTGGACATGGCTCTCGCCAAAGAAAAGAAAAAGCCAAATCGATTTTATTCTAACAAATATAAAAGAAAACGTCACAAATTTTGAAATAATCTCAAACATATCATTTCCCAGCGACCACCGCCTCCTAAGAATAACATTACAGATGTCAACAATTAAAAAGAGTAGAGCAAATTTCAAAAATCATAGAACCACACTAAATACAACAGAGGAAAAAGAACAATTTATACAAACTTTAAGTCTAAATATTAACGAAATAAAAGTAGAAGAAAATGAAGAAGTAGAGTCCCTATACAACAAGATTAAGAAAAACCTATCCACAAGTCTAAATTCAATTCAGCAGAAATCAACATCAAAGTCGGAAACCATCCCTGATAATATAAAATTCCTAATTGCAAGAAGAAACGGACTGGTCCAGAAGAAAACCCTGACTAAGGAAGAAAAAGACGAACGCACCTACCTCTACAAGAACATCTACAAAATAATGAAACAAGAACGTATGGAACACAGAATAAAAGTTATTTTATTTTATTTTATAATTTTGGGAAACAAACAGATTTAAATAACAAATAATAATATCGCTCACCTAGCAGTATAATGGCACATTTACAAAAAAAGCGAAATTGAGTTTTTACGCCCTAGGTGTTTAAAAGTGTATAATTTATAAAGCGGTAAAACGGCACGGTGTTAGTTTTCCTATTTGTTGAGAAATGGCGTTAAGTGTCAATGTAGTACTTAGTACATTCCTCCCGCTTCCGCGCATAACAACGGCTTAATTGTCAGTTGTGCCGGGCGAGGTGCAATCGCTTCTAAATCTGTGTTGGCGTAAGTGGCAAATGTGACATTTTATTAACGTAGTAAGTTAGTACACATTAAAAAAATTCAAAACACATTTGGCAAAATGGCACATTTGACGAATGTGACATCGCTATTTTACTTATAGTCATGAAGGTAGTAGAGCCTTGCTGATTTCAGCATGAATGGGCCGGCTCGACCGGAGAAGTACTACCATCTCACAGAAAATGACGTAAAGTAACAGTACCTAAACTGTTGCGTTTCGTTCGGTGAGTGAGAGTGCCGGAGGCCCTATCTCTTATCCCTTTTCCCTGATCCCACTCTTCATCCTATCCCTTTTCCCAACCCCAAGGCGCGGCAACGCACTTGTGACTCCTGTGGTGTTGCTTGTGTCCATGGGCGGCGGTAATTGCTTACCATCAGGCAATCCGTCTGCTCGTTTGCCGCCTATCAGCATAAAAAAAAACTTAAGGGGACTACAAGAGCTAACTTCGCTGTCCTTGTCGGATTGAATGCATAAGAAAGAGAAGCGCGACGACGACGGGACGTTCAGAACTCTTTACAAACCATAAAATAAATTAATTACAGAAAATGTATTGATCGGATTAAAAAAATAAAATAGTATTTCGTTAGTATGTTGCTTGTTGAATAATTTGTCAAAAAAACAGAATGATTGTATATATTTTAATATGGTTTTTATTCGTTAAAATATTTTTTTTAGAGGTATCTTTGTGATTTTTTTCTATCGAATAAAGTTAGTTGTATTATGTTTTCAACACAGTACTTAACTAGATTATATCCTGAAGAATATCATATATTTTTCTGATTGTGTTAACTGCATTGAATCATATACTTTAAAGCATTATAAAACATGCGTTTAGCTCTTGTAGGCCCCTTAAACGCGAGTATTCCATGCGCAAATCTAACTCACAGCTAACTACAGAGAGACAAAGCTTGCAATGCTTATAGTTTTGTTTACTGCTTAGTCAATTAATAAAGATACTTAAAGGTAAAGTAAACTTCCTTAAAATTTCGGAGCAATAAGGTAAACCTTGATTTGGATCTGGATTTCACTATCGTACCTTTATCTAAACTTAAACTGCCAAGCTTTTCAGTGCTTTTGTTTTTAGAACGGAGAGTAACTATCTCACCATAATAAAAAAAAATATTGTGATTACCTACGTATAATAAAAAAATAAAATTAAGAGAAGATTCGTGATTATACTTTATTTTATTTATTATAGTTTGATGATGACTATTTCTTAACGTTTCACGAGCTAAATATAGGTTATTATAATATTTTAGTTAAACTTTTTATGTATATTGATTTCAAATAAAAACTGTTGTTTTCTATTAACCAAATGTCTTTATTTCTTGGTTTTCACATCCTGTTTAATTATGGCTTTGGGGGCATATATGACATTTTTGAAAGTTGTTAAAAGTATAACGGCACAATTGCATGGCTGTTCTTCTTTTTTGACTGTTATGAAGCAACTCCTGGAAACCTGAAGTGGATTTTTTTATCCCTTAGTATCTATTAAGGTCTATACTAGTTGCTAAACCATAAAATTCATGATTTAACGTAAAATGAAGTCATAACTTCGTTTCAAACATTTGTAAAATCTTTGACTATCATTTCTGTAAAATAAGAAAAACGTAGATGTGTCATTATACTGCTAGGTGTGCGATATAACATAAAACTAATACATTATCCTAAATAGTTTCCTCAGATTGTTATACATATATATATTCGGTACATTACAATAATTCGTAGATATTTACAGTAGTCAACGTATCTGAGATTTTATACAGTAAAGATTAAATACAGTTACTTAAGACATAAAATAATTCTTGATATTGTTTTTAAATTTGGCTGAAGATAGGTGAAATATATCTATACATACAGCTAGGTGAGGAACCAATTAATTTATTGTAAGTATTACAAGCTCTTTTAATAAAGACATTTTTACCATAATTAGTTCTTGAATAATGAACATGGAAGAGAGATCTTTTTCGGGTATTTGAGCGCGGACATCCAAAACTTATCTGTTTGAGAAGATAAGGCGAGTCCGTGTGCCGTGTGTCGTATAATCTTGTATAAAAATTGTAAGTCACGTTCAGCTCGCCGTCCCTCCAGAAGCTGGAGGCTTGGTGATAGTTCGGGACTTAAATTGAAACGCCAGTGAATATATTTAATAAATCTGTCCTGTAATTTCTCGATTTGACTTTTATATAAATCATACTGCGGATTCCAAACAACTGAAGCATATTCTAAAGGTCTAACCAATGTTTTAAATAGAAGCAATAGTGTTGATATCTGGTTGAAGTCCTTGCCGACCCTTAATACAAAGCCTAGCATACGAAATGCTTTACTTGTTATATTTTCAATGTGAGTATCAAATAAAAGCTTCTCGTCAAGCTGAATCCCAAGGTCCCGTATAGTGGATACTCTAGTCAGATATTCATTTTTCATTCTATATTGGTATAATATTGGAGATTTTTTTTCTTGTGAACGTTATAATGTTACATTTATTTATATTTAAAAACAAGGAATTCTTATTGCAGTAGTCACACTAACTATTTATGTCATTTTGGAGATATAAACAGTTATTGAGATTACTAATAACTTTGTATATTTTGTTGTCATCTGAGTAAAGCATGAATTTAGATTCGTTAAATACTTCTACAATATCATATAAATAAACATCAAATAAAACAGGCCCAAGATGAGAGCCCTGGGGGACGCCTGAAGATATGGGCAGGAAGGAAGAACAGAACCCTTTGACGGTAACAGCTTGACTACGGTCTCTCAAATATGATTCTAGCCACCTAAGCAAGTCGCCGTGTATACCGATATTCTCCAGCTTATCAATGAGTATATTATGGGATATTTTGTCAAAAGCTTTGGAATAATCGGTATACACCACGCCTACCTGATGTCCATTGTCCATGACCGTAGCTATAAAGTCGACAAATTCACACAGATTAGTTTCGGTCGACTTGCCACTAACAAATCCATGCTGTTGACATAAATATTACAAGAGGTCTTATCAATGGGGATATCATATCACAAACAATGTGTTCAAAAAGTTTTGGTATGGTACTCAGTTTGGATATGGGGCGATAATTAGTAATATCGTGCTTGTCACCGCCTTTGAAAATTGGTACAATGTAACTTTGCTTCCATATTTTGGGCCTGATGCCTGAACGTAAAGATTCGTTAAACATCATATATAGGGGAACTGCAATGTTTTTATGACATCTTTTTAAAAATAACGGCGGAATGCCGTCAGGGCCTGAACTTATTCACATCTAGTAATTTGATATATTTAACGATGATATTAAACTGAATATGCATACTACTGACATTAAGTGCATTCGGGCTTTCTTTGGGCTCACGCGGTAAGCATGAAGAGATGTCATGGCTTTCACGTACAAATACGGAGTTGAAGTGAATGTTGAAAAGGTCACTTATTGCTTTTCCCTCACTCAAAGTAACGCTGCCTAAAAATAAATTATCAGGTATAGTTTGTGATACCTTTTTGGATTTAACGAATTTCCAAAAATGCTTACTGCATTTTTTGATGTTGTTTTCTACCTTTCCTATATATAAATCATAACACTGCTTAGCCACACTTTTTTGCCTATCTCTTAAAAGTGAAAATGTATAATAGTCCCGGTAATTCCTGTAACGTTTCCATTAAGCGTGATATTTATTTTTTTGTTTATTAATTTTAATTAATGCTGGCGAATACCATGTTGGATATTTAGTTCTATCGATCGACCTCTTTAAAGGGACATATTCATTTATCAGTTTATTGACAACGTCATAAAACTTTGTCAACAATTTGTCCATACTTTGCTTATAGTTTAAGACATTGCACCAATCTGTCTGAGACAACGCAAAATTAATTTGGTCGTAATCAGCGGTAACAAAATTACGAAATGCACGAGGCGGTGAACGAAGAGGTCACTGGTAAACATCTAATAAATTTATTTCAAGGGCAGGGTGATGGTCATCCTCAAAGACGAGCGTAAAGTCAGATTTATGCACCTCACAGACTCAGCTACATATTACTAAGTCCAGTTCCCTATTGTTCTTGTTTGGTACAAAGTTATATCGCCCTAGATTGTTAAAAGACAAAAAGTTTGATAACACTTCTGCCGCCCTAGCCAAACGGCATTCGCTCTGATATCTACTTTCGACAACGCTTGGTTGCCATGGCAACATAAGGAATTTCTTCTTCGTTGACCACGTGATATAACGAAGGCCTATGTCAGTTCCATACATTTTTGCACTTAGCGACTAGCGATATCGTTAATCGAATGCCATTTGGCTAAGGGGGCTGTTAGGCTATTAGGACTAGATGCATTCAAAATAGCCGGTGCCCCCCTACGAGCAGAAGACCATTGCGCGTCCCTAATATTAAAATCACCAAGCATTAATAAATGGTCATCTGTATTTTCTAGTATGCATTGTGAAACCTGATCGAATAAGATAGCCAATTCATTGTGATGCGAACTACATTGAGGGAAATAGCAACAAAACAGTCTTAGTCAGAAAGTATGTCGGCTGAGTTGATGTCACTTGAATAGGATACTTTGTGATTATCAACAATAATACCTTTTCTAACTGCTACAAGAACCCCACCCCCTCTATTGTCACGTATAGTCACGATCACATCTATAAACATTGTACCTACTGTCAAACAATTCGGAATTATAAACTCCAGGCAGCAACCAAGTTTCACTTAAACATATAATATCATGTGTACATGCTAATAGATTATTGTAAAACATATTTGTTTTTGCCGTATAGAGCCGTGTGGTTGACGGCATAGAATACAAGTGTCACCACCCCCTATCTTCCCGTGGATGTCGTAAGAGGCGACTAAGGGATAACACGATGCAAATACCATCTTTGCGTAGAGACGGAAAACTCGACATCAAACCCTATACGACTGCCTCGTTGGTCTCGCGGCATAAATGTGCGCGTGGGATCGGGAGGTCCCGGGTTTGATTCCTGGCTCTGGCAGTGTTATTGGGCTTTTCTGTCACGAAATTCTCAGTAGCAGCACTGAGTCTGGAAATGTGCCCTGTACGGCAATAGGCTCGCCCCTTATTACGTGGGACTAAAGTATATTTGGCGAAAGGTGGGTGTAGAAATACACCTCTGCCTACCCCTTCGGGGATAAAAGGCGTGACGATATGTATATTTGTTTTTGTGCGCAATCCTCGAACATTTTGATAAAATATATTCAACTGAGTACCCATTGCATTGTCTCTAACTAAGACCATAATATGACTTCAACAAGCAATTTACAATAAGAACCTATAACACATATATTACAATAATTACAATAATATCTTATAAATAAACTGAGTCTCGTGTGACTGACATAGTTAATGAGATAAAATAAATAATACCCAAGACCGCCGAAACGAATGCGACAGTATTATATATAGAAACACATCTAAAATTAACAGGTAGCCTTAAGAAAGGTTTAAAAAATCTTAATACCACCAAACAATGGATACTTTATATAAAAGATGACACCACGGGCAAGAAAATATTATCAAGAACGGAAATAATATGAAAAGCAACAACATTTTATAAGAACCTATACTCGGCAAATGGCTCGACCTCGGAAATCATAACAACTAAAAAATATTCTACTAGTCTAACTAGATTCTCTAGACACGAAATCATAAAGAAAATTGAATCTCTAAAACCCGGCAAGAGTAATGGTCCAGATGGAATCCCTAATGAGACATTACACTTAGGTAAAAGGATACTAGCACCATACATAACAACCTTATTTTATTTTGATTCTTGACGACAGGGTTGTACCGAAAGAATGGGCAAAATCGGACATCATTCTACTTTACAAGAAAGGAGACCCTGCTGATATTGGAAACTATCGACCCATAAGCTTACAACCAAATATATACAAATTATTTGCTTCATGTCTTGAGGATCGCTTAGCAAAGTTCACAGAGAAATTTCAACCTCCAGAACAAGCCGGGCGTCAGGAAAAACTTCTCCACAACAGATCACATCCATACTTTAAATCTGATTATAGAGAAATACATAGAACACAATAGACCACTCTACCTGGCTTTCATCGACTACGCCAAAGCCTTCGACTCTATATCCCATAACAGTATATGGAAAACCCTACAAGAATGTGAAGCACCATCAGAGACCACCGATCTCATAAAATACATCTATCACAAAAGCAGAAGACGTGTAAGGTTAGAGAGTCAAGGCCCCGAAATAAACATTTGTAGAGGCGTCAGACAAGGCGACCCCCTCTCACCAAGAATTTTTATAGCTATGCTACAAAGTGTAATGAAAACTCTAAACTGGGAAAAGAAAGGAATTAATATAAATGGAAAACTTCTCAGTAATCTTCGATTTGCGGACGACATTATACTTTTTTCTGAATCACCATCTCAATTACAGACAATGATTAATGAACTAACTGTGGTAAGCAGGGCAATAGGCCTAGAACTAAATACTACCAAGACTAAAATCATGACAAACCACCATGCCAAACCAATAAAAGTTAATAACAGTACATTAGAATATGTTCAAAGCTACATTTACTTAGGAAAACAGGTATCTTTCTCTACAAAAAGACATGAAGATGAAATCAAAAGGAGAGTGAATATGACGTGGAACAAATTTTGGAAGAATAAAGAAACCTTAAAATCAAATCTCCCTGTAAAACTTAAGAAAAAAGTTATGGACTCTTGTTTACTACCCTGTCTTACGTATGGCTGCCAAACATGGTTATATATAATAATTACACGAAAAACAAAATACAAGTATGCCAGCGAGCTATGGAAAGAAGTATATTGAATATACAAAGAAAACACAGAAAAAAGAACACAGAAATAAGAAAAATAACGAAAGTAATAGATGCTTTATCATACTCTCAAAAACTAAAATGGAAATGGGCAGGTCATATTGAACGCATGGATAGAGATAAATGGACGCACAGAGTCACTACTTGGCAAGGACCACCAAACAAAAGGAAAAGAGGTAGACCAAAAGAAAAATAGATAGATGAAATAATAGTAATAGCCGGTGACAACTGGATCACAAAGGCAAAGGACAGACAGACGTGGAGTAAAATGGAGGAGGCCTTTACCCGTTGAGGAGCCCTTAATGAAATATTTTAAAGTTTTAATAATTTGATAATTGAATAATATAAATAAACTAGATGAAGCCCGCAGCTACGCCCGCACATTGTTTAAATTTAACTGTTTCTGCCCGTTCCCGTGGGAATTTCGGGAAATCCCGTCTTAGTGCAACCCTACGGTCCCCAAGGAACATACATGCCAAATTTCAGCTTCCTACGCCTAATAGTTTTGGCTGTAGCTCGTTGTTCAGTCAGTCAGTAACGCAAGGTTTTTATATATACAGATTTTGCTAATAAATTATTTTATTTAGTAATGAAAAATATTATAGAAAATCGAAATGTTATAAAATGTGATAAAAAATTAGTAGTAATTATATTAATTGAAATAATTATATCATGCATGCATACAATAATTTAATTAAGTACTATAATTATGTTATTCATTATGGGAATAAATGAGGCTATATTATTATTAATATTTTGCATTTAGATAAAAGCCTTGATTTTTTAAAGTTATATTACTTTAAAATAATGGGTCTGCTCATATCAGTTATCAGCTTAGATCAGTAAAGACGTTGTAGTGCAGAACAAATGTTTCATATTTTCCCTCTGCCTCAGAAAATTGTTGTCAACTCAGTTGATTTCCAAACAGCTTACTGCTAATATGACTCTGAACAGAAAACCATAATGCGGCCTTATCCGCAAGAATATAAACATCAGGACACACAGTAGCATCGAAGTATTCAAATTCCGCAATAAAGTATGTATGTCATTTTCCGCACTCAATAGACACACTATTGGGTGCGGAAAATGACATACATACATACATAGACTCACGCCTGTTTCCCGGAGGGGTAGGCAGAGACTACGCAACGCCATTTGCAACGATCCTGACATACCTCTCTTGCTTCACTCACTCCCATCAAGTTTCTCATGCATGCTCTTCTGTTAAGGGTACTTCTGACTTGTCCCTTTTTCAGGATGTCTCCAATCTGGTCAGAGAACGTCCGCCTATGTCTTCCTCTTTGTCCTGTCCCATTCACACGTGCCTTATATATCTTCTTTGTCAGTCTATCGTCATTCATCCTCTCCATGTGCCCAAACCATCTTAACATGCCTTTCTCAATGCTTGTCACTACATCTTCTTTTACCCCACAAAACTCTCTTACGAGTACCACACTATTCTTTACTCTGTCGGTCAAAGGTCATTTATACAGCATTTATTCTACTTTTAAATCTCTTCTGCCATACCTAACTTTCACTACCGTAAATGAAGGTAGGCACTAATACCCCTCTATGCACGGCTAAACGTTCCTTTTTGGACACGTTTTGGCTATTCATAAACGCCTTCAGAGCTCCATTCACTCTATTACCTGCATTAACTCTTCTTTTAAAATGAAAATTATTCGGAAAATGACTTGCTTAAGAAAATGACTAACCAATGGTATGACATCAAAACAAATCAAAGCGGCTATTATCCAATACATCAGGAGTTAGATCAGTGACAGTGAGGTCATGAATCTCAATCGCATCCACCACACTATTGGGATGAACATTCTAGCACATGCAAATAAATTAAGTAACCTCTCACGCATATTGATATGAACACAAGCCATTTTAAGCCAAAGTACTGACAAAAATATTTATCTTAAAATGTATTCAGCTAATAAGAGAAGAAGCAAGCTCCCATTAAATTCCTTTATCCTCAAAATCTTTATGCAGTGTTTTCTCAGCCACAGACAATTTGGCAATCGCTAGGATTGGCAATTTGCCTCGTGCAACCCTGCACTCTGTTGTCCGATGTGACTGTTGAAAATGTTTGTTCCACTGGAAACAGCTCTCTGAAGCATTAAGCTGATCACGTTTTCTGGTACAAGATCTAATAAACACGTAAGTTTGTTTCTAATCATGAACAGGGTTTTTTGCATAGCTTTCTTATGTTTATTGAACATGCATACGAATATTAAATACCGATAATAACGACTATTTTGGTAAGGTACAATAGTAGTAAACTACTTGGTATGGCGTCAGCAGCGATGATGTAGTGGACTGACAGGTTGCAGAGGTTTTCGGGTTTGAATCCACGGCGCACACCAATTACTTTTAGGTGTTAAACGCGTATTAAATTTAAATTATCACTTGCTAAACGCTGAAGAAGAACATCGTAATATCTAAGAGTTCTCCATAAAGTTAGCGAAAGAATTACACAACTACACGCTGGCCAAGTGCGAGTTAGGAGACTTTATACATATAAAGTATACTATCCCGGACTTGGCCAGCTAAGTGGCTCACCAGGAGAGTACCTCAATTATGGTGATCAAAGAGACATGAGAATCAGACCAACTTTGCACTTTACTCGACTCACTAGCGACGCCAAAGTACCATGAATCACTCCTCTGTCTACGTAATTCATGAAGCAAAGAATTTAAGGCAAAACGATGAAGAGTTAATTTTACTAGAGCAAAGTGCCGCTCTTACGTAATGCATGCCTTGGGTCGCTTAAAGTTTTATCCGGACTTTACAATACACTATGCACTGCGAATAAACAATGCCCGGCTTTTGTGACTACAAACTTTAAGTTACGTAAGCTAGCATGCTTTATAAATCATATGACGAAATTGTTATGAAAATTCTTGTTTGTGCAACTTACACAATGAAACTTAAACGATACTTATGTATAGACTAATGTACAGACAAGATCCCTAACTACTGTTCCCTATATTAGATCTATTCATGGATTTGGCTCGGAGCTGGCTTTCAACACGAACGCCGCCCTTGACGCTAGGAGAACGCAAATTTTCTACAAATGCCAGTGACACTGGACGTAAGGAAAAATCGAAAAACACGATCCAGTGGACGCGTACTCAACAACATGTACTTGAGGACGCACAGTCCGGACTTGGCTTTAACGTGCTTACTCCATATTAAAAATTATGTAACGGGTCTGAATCGTGTTAATAAACGAAAAGAAAGATGAAATACCTTTCTATATGTCCCGACGTTTCGGCATGGGTTACACCAGCCGTGGTCACGGGATGACTGATGTTCGTCAGCGCTGCCTCCAAAAAGTGCGGGTTTTGGAACCTACCCTCACTTGGTCTTCACAATTATTAACTTTTATATGTTCGGAACTGTCGGTACTTCGACACACAACACTAATGGTATCTTCACACTGGCGCGTAATATCACCTCGTCAGTGTCTACATTTGCTGATGACAGGATTCCAAGATGTAGATGAACGGTAACCATTCTCCCGGTTGAAATTTGCGTGCTTTTTAATTTCAACCGCTTCCCGTGCTATTCTTGAAAAATAGTGACGGTCTGTGGAGAGAACCTGGGGCCGATGTATAACAAATAGAAAGGTATTTCATCTTTCTTTTCGTTTATTAACACAATTCAGACCCGTTACATAATTTTTAATATGTGTACAAATCGTGGTAGTTTAAAAATAGTTAGTGCTTACTCCAGTTTAGCTAAAATTAACTATTTAATATGCTAACGTTTAGACTCTATTAATTGTGTGAGTAATTGCGGCGCTAGACGAGTATGGTAATTACCGTCTAACCGTTCCATTAACCGATATTCACGTCATATGACGGCGAAAGTTAACATACTGTATTTTATTTTGCACGAGCCAAGGAATCAAAAGAAATTTTTAAACTGTTCCGTATTCAAAATGTTATAGAGATATCAACTTTAGATAATCTGAAATAAATAATTGATATGGCGTAAATCAAAATAAGAACTGTATAACAATATTATAATTCTTTGACTGTCTGAACATGAACTGAAATTAAATGTCCGGACCACCAATCTACTAGACAGATGATAATTATGACTCGGCTCTTTAATTGTATATTTTATTTCTTTAATTGTATGTCTTTGATCCTAAACATAATCACACATGAGATTCCAATACATCTTGAACTGACCGAAATAAATAGTTATGGGTAAATAATGTACTATTGGGGTTCTGTATAAAAAACAGATGCGGCGGTTAATGTCCCCACTACATATCCAATAATAAACAGCACATAATCAATAATGAAAAGCATACTGAATGAACGCAAATAAACCAATCTTGACTATTGATTCGTTGACTAAAGCATAGTTCTGAAGTTAACAGGTACAAACTTATACAACACTAGAGGACGGCAGCAGCTACGCCTGCATTTTTTTTTAAATTTACCCGTTTTGGCCGATCCCGAGGGGATTTCGGGAAACCCCTTCTTAGTGCACCCCTACGGTCCCCAAGGAACATACATGCCAAATTTCAGCTTCCTGCGCCCAATAGTTTCGGCTGTAGCGTGTCTGTCAGTCAGTCAGTAACGCAAAGATTTTATATATTAAGATTAGATATTATTAGATTTCAGTAAATGGAAGTCTGAACTACTATAATTCAGTTTGCTAACCAGAAATTTGTCTTCTAAGTGCTGAATTATTTGGCAACTATTAAGTGCCCAGCTCCGGGCCGGTGGTATTAATATTTCAAGAGCCCAATTATGTAGATGTGCAAGTTTATGTTTAGTAATCTCAGTGGACTGCTCTCAGTATATACTACAAACATTACGGTTTTGATGCATCCTTTTAGTCATATATTTTTTCAAGTATTTAAGGCAATTTTTAGATGTTAAAAGCTTAGTGCGCGATAAAAGAAGGCTATAATACGCATCCGTGGTTTCCAAACTTATGTAAATATAGATAAGAAGTTACTTAGTGTACCATAATAATATGAAATCTTTTCAATATACAGGAATGAAAATAGAATAAGACGGAAAGTCGGCTAAAATGGGTGTTATTTAAAAAATATCCTGAATCTTGCCACGGCATTTTTCATTGTACCTTGTAAAACTTGTCTCAACAAGTCAGGAATCTACCCAACCGTAAGCCGGCTAACCACGGTGCGAGATTTTACGGACAAACGCGCATTTCACCTTTGAAGCCGTGTTTGAAGTAACGCCTGTCCTATGTCCTGTATGACTTAAGGACGCCAAGCTAATGCACCACAATCTCAAGCACTGCCACAATGAGTCAAATAGAACTTACGTCTGAACCTAGAGCTTGCAAAGACATACTAATTTAGTGCTTACTGTTCAGAGATTTATTCCACAGATATGCGACTTAAGACTTATTGATATTTAATGGACTTACGGTTAAATTATTTTATGTGAAAAATAAATAATAAAATAATAAAAATGATTTATTTCATTCACAAGATCTAAATCTAGTTACATGATTTTTGGAGTCCTCCTTTTAAGCATAGCAATGCCTGTGTTAGGAGGTCCCGCTCTTTCAAATAAATAAAATTACTACAGATTTAACTATGTATATACTTTACCTATTGTATTTAGTGCATGCAAAACAAACAATAAAAAGAAAAAAATAATGTAAAGGTGGGTGTGTGTGTGTGTGTGTGCGCGTGCGCGCGCGTGTGTGTGTGTGGGTGTGTGTGTGTGGGTGTGTGTGTGTGCTTGTGTACTTGTGTGTGTTTGTGTTGTTAGACTTCTTTATCTTTAGGATAATATTGCCAAGAGTCCTTCAGTTTCTTCATAAGTCAGTGGTTTTAACCACTCAGTAAGTGCTTTCTTGCAATCGTGTTTGTTCATAGGGTAGATGTTTATCAGTCTGTTTATTTTATTATAAAGGTAAGCAGATTGCCTAGTATATTGTTGACGAGCAAAAGTACTTTTAATTGGACTGTAGGGGGCTACTATGCCATATTTTCGTTTCCAGAGCAGATCAGGATCAAATTTTAAAGTGCTGTTTAATTTCAATAGAGCAGAAAGTATAAATTTTTTTCTAACTGTGAGCAAATTGCTAAAAATATATAGCTCTGCAGTTGGAAATCAGTAAGGTTTAAAAAACATTACTTTTAGTAATGAGCGCTGGGCCCTTCGAGTGCCAGAAATTTTGTCTTTGATGCTCCTTCCCAATCTGGAATACAGTACATCAGTATAGGCTGTGCTAATGCAATATATATTTTACTAATTATGTCTTAAGTGGCAACATGACGTAAGGCTTTAAGAACCCAAATTAACTTCCTTATTCTTGTACTTAACAATTCTAAATGTGAGTGCCATGACAGTCTATAGTCAATATTTATGCCTAAGTATTTCACTGTGTTCACTTTATTTATAGCAGGACATTTACAAGTATTATCTAGGGCACTGCCACAGCTATGAATCCTAACTTCAAATGTTTCATTTGGTTGTGTAGAGCTATTTAAAGAAAAACAGATGTAGTTAGTTTTATTTATATTAAGAGTAAGGAGGTTCTATAATAGCCATTTTGATATTTTGGCTAATCCTCGCTCAGCATTTATACGTACGTCTTCCCATGTGTCACCATGAAAGACAATAGCAGTATCATCTGCATAGGAGAAAATGTTCCCAGCCTCAACATTCATGCTGCATAAATCATTTATATATAAACGATTTTAATATATTAGGAATAAAGTTGGGCCGAGAACACTCCCCTGTGGTACGCCAAAAGAGATATTTGCATCCTGGCTTACATAGTCTCCTATTTTAACGCGTTGCTTCCGGTTTTGTAAAGAATTTTCTAATAGAGCGAGTGAAGTACTTCTGATTCCGATGTTCTCAAGTTTGCGTATAAGAGTAGGGACAAAGTCGGTGTCAAAAGCCTTTTTTAAATCTAAGAATACTGCTAAACATGTTTTACCACTAAGTTAGTTACTACTAAGGAACTTAGTGCTAGCACTGCATCTTCAGTGGACATACGTTTCCTAAAACCATATTGCAATGTGGATAAAATATCATATGTATCTAAATAGGATAGTATCCTCTTATTAAGATTTTTTCTATTATTTTAGACAGTGCAGGTAATACAGAAATTGGTCTGTAATTATTAGCAACGTCGTTGTCCCCACCCTTATGCACAGGAGTTATTATTGATTGTATAAGAGAATCGGGAAAAACACCGGCACTGAAACATACATATGTTTCAGTGCCGGTGTTTTTCCCGATGCTCTTAAACAATAAATAATAACTCCTGTAAACATTTACAAGATATGTGATTAATGGAATTAATTGCGATTTGGATAATTTTAAAAATCTAGTGGGTATGTCATCGCATCCAGCGGCACTGTTGGAGTCAAGACCCATCAACACCCTTTCGACTTCAGACTGGTCAGTGTCTAATAAAAGAAATGATGACAAACTCGCGTTTAATGTCGAACTGGCAGTGTTTGTGTATTGTAGCCTTTTGGCTGGGACCGGCCCAGCCAAAAGGATGAGATAGGTATGTAAGATAAAGTTTATTATGTCAAGCTTATATTCTCAAGTTCATATATTGGTTTTAGAATCTCGTGTTGCGAAAATGAACTCTGCTTGACTGCGTATCTTATGCTCTCAATCTTATCTTATTTTCTCTCTTACTTATTTGAATTTTCTTTACGGTACTTTTGTTTTGTCTATGAGTTGCTGAAGGAAAACCAATTTTCTTTAGAATAGATGCGAGAGTATCCATATTCTGTCATTATAAGACACGTTATCATACTGGATAATGCCATCTTGGTACATAAAGTTTAGGTTATCAATTCCAGATTTACTGTTAATTACTTGTTTTGC
Organism: Euclidia mi; assembly: GCA_944739405.2. Classification (NCBI taxonomy): domain Eukaryota; kingdom Metazoa; phylum Arthropoda; class Insecta; order Lepidoptera; family Erebidae; genus Euclidia; species Euclidia mi. The sequence continues at coordinate 13,938,097 of OX123193.2, read as the reverse complement.
TCATTGAACATGAATGGCATAATTATTTTTCAATTTTTGCATCTGAATAGCATGCAAATTTCAAGGAAGGAAAAGGAAAATAAACATAAAGAAACTAGCACAAAACACAATCCATGATTTTTGTACATCCTTACTAAGCTGCAATACCTACAAATGATATCAAAGTCTTGGAATTTTATTAGTTATTAGTTTTATGACTGCCTGTATGATAAAGTTTAACGAGTGTTAATAAACAGAACAGCCATCAGAGAGCTGCTAATGCAATTAATGGTTATTTGACGTCTACTCAAAGCTTTATAGTTAACTAGAGGACGCCAGCAGCTACGCCTGCATTTTTTTAAATTTACCCGTTTTGGCCGATCCCGTGGGAATTTCGGGAAATCCCTTCTTAGTGCACCCTACGGTCCCCAAGAAACATTCATGCTAAATTTCAGCTTCCTGCGCCCCATAGTTTCGGCTGTAGCGTGTCTGTCAGTCAGTCAGTAACGCAAGGATTATATATATTTAGATTACCTAAGTAAAGCTAGTTATAAAGTAAGCTTTATTTTGATTTGTACTTTATTTACTTACTATTTATTTCGAAAGTAAGGTTCAGTAAAATTTTAAGTAAACTATAAGTGTGAAGTCAGTATTTAAAGTATATCGTTTTAATTTTCGTAGCGTTATCTAGTTCAGATCTAATAACAAGACCTAGGATTAGTTTTTCGGCTTTGCACGATCTTACGCACTCTACAAAAGTCGATACTCACTAAGCGTCACTTTTACAACGAATAATTTGACAAAAATGTGAAAAAAATCTAAGGGAAGGATTTTAACATTTAATAAGGCTTTAACATTTTGAAATTGCAATTTCTTGCTCATTACTAGAAGGACAGATTACCATGGCACTTACTTTATAAATAAGACAATATAAATAAAATAATATGATCGATGTAAAGAGGTTTTTCGAACAAATCGGGGATAATATACCATTGTTGTATATGTGGTAATTTTTCAGACTCATCGTTTTTGAGAAGGTAGGTTTCAAAATGCAATCCAAAGATAATAAACATGTACCTAAATTTAGAGTAGGCAAACACTTTTGTTTAGCAGGGCTCTCTACGATGTTCATGAGTTTTACTTTATAAATTATATTCAATCCATTAACTATTGCCATGATCATTACATTTGGCAGAGCAGTCGACAGTACTACAATAGTTATATAACTAACCGCACTGATAGTAGCCAAGAGCAATAAAGGGTCGGCAAAATTATCACCAATACAGCGGACGTGGGACTCGTGAGAAATTACATTCTCGGCACGTTCTAGGTAGTAAAGAGGCGAGCTGGCACAAGTAGCCATGCTTGAAATTCTAATAGAATGCATATCTATATCTACTTGACTGGTGAGAGGCCGGGAATCGGCCGCGTCAAAAAAGTGCCTGACTGGCGAGAGGCCGGAAACCGGTCGATCGTTATAATCGCATTTTTTATTTCCTTATGTATTTTCAGCAGTTTTATGATTAAAATGTATAATTACGTAAGGATATTTATATACCAATCTGTAGGAAACTTTATGAAGAATCTAAATATTATATATATGTTAGCAGAATTTCATAAAAATCACCGAGTAATCAACAACAGAATGGAGCGGCCCCCCCCCGTCGCGGGTTACCCCGCGCGCAGGGCCCGCCAGACGCGGGGGGTGGCAGCATGCAAGTAGCGCCACGTGACTGGATAAGAACAGTTTCTATCAAAGATAATTCGTTCACTAATTAATAATACAGACTAGTATGCTTATTTGCTTTCGTTTCAATGATTTTAAACTAGACTTTACCCGGCTCTGTCAGCGTGAATATTACTAATACTCCTAAACCATCCTCAAAAGTCACTGTATCTATTGGTGAAACCATTTTGGAGTTTATTGCGTTCATATGGTAAGTCAGGAAAGTGAAAAAAGTAAGTCGGAAAATGAAATCCGCGCCGCGGCGCGGATTTCATTTTATAATATGTACCAGCATTTTCCCGCGGCTTCGCTCGCGTAAAGTCGGGGTTCTCTAGTTACAGTATACTATCTATGTTTGGGGTAACACAAATCTCCTTTATTGGGCGGATACTTTTATAATTGTCGTTTTAACTGATAAGAAATAAAACTGCAAAAAGTATTTACACATACAAACTACTTAGTACTAAGACTTAGTAGTACTCAAAATGTTATCAGGTATCAGTGACGTTTCGCGATTTGTCTGTAAGAACCATTAAGGCCTATTCACACATATCAGTGAAGTCACAGTTCCGGCACAGTAGCGGCACCGTGATAATTATTCTTTCATACATTTTGTATGAACGTATCCACACCTGTCAGTGTCAGTGAAAACACAGTACTCTCAGTGACAGTGCCGGCGCCGGCGATCCCGGACGTAATCGGTGGCGACGATATTTTTTGCCGGATCACGGACGCCGGTGTCCGTAAAACGAAATGGAGGACGAGCGACTGGTAGAATCCGACATTCTAAAATATTCAAAATATTTCCTTTCATCTTTAATGAATTCTTTGTATAATGGCATGAACTCTCCTTCTGTTTCTCTTAATTGCCATGCTTCATGCACCCATTTTCTTTTCATTTTCTTCTTTTTTTCCCTTAATGCTGCTTTTCTTCTTCTTTGTCTGAAGCAATGGCTACCATTGCTAGTTCCGTATCGTTGAATAGAGCATAACCGTCACCAACTATCGTAGCACCGTTCTCAGTGATTCCGATGCGCGCACTGATACGTGTGTGAATTGAAGCACTGCCGCCTCACCGTAGCACTGATACTGACCTGTGCGGACACGTTGCCGGAACTGAGACTTCACTGATATGTGTGAATCAGCCTTTAGAATTTAATAAAATACTCGACAATCCGATTTTTTGCGGATATATGTTGTCGACTCGAAATCTTTATTTTTTAATGTTTTATTATTCAGGTAAGGTTTCAATTGAGTCTACCGTACCCCTATTAATATAGATTTGACACAGATTTGACACTGGAATGCTAGCACAATCGGTCGGTTCCAATATGAAACATTCCAAAATCAACATCTACTTACAAATAAAAAATTAACTAAAAAACCTATTCCAGTGGACTAAATTGTGAATCTAAACCATTCTCAAGTCCCCTTGAACTCACACAATTTTTTTTATTAAAATCGATCCAGTCGCTTAGGAGGAGTTCAGTGACATACACACGCACATAAGAAATATATATATAAAGATATGCGAGGGAAGGTAGAACGGCATACAGTATTTATTTCACTTTTAATTTATAGTTAATTTGTTTCAGTAACTATTTTTCTCAGTCTAAATATCGAGCATTCGTGACTGTACCATTATTAATTACTGTGATACATTCGCCAGTGTCTGCCACCCTATATAGTTACCATAAATTTCATAGACATAAACAAATCATTTGAAGAAAGATCATCATCATTCATCATCATCATCCTAGCGCTGTCCCGGTTGCGCTCTAAAACCGACGCCTTGGAGCCCGGGGTCCGCTTTCCGGCTGTGTCTCCTCCACTTTGCACGGTCTTCAGCATCCCTGGTGGTTAGTTGGTTAGCACACATATCATCCCTTACGACGTCTAGCCAGCATTTCTTTGCCCTTCCCCGTTTACCGGGGCCCTGTGGAGGTAGAATGGCAAGACATTTGTTACCCACGTAAGATGCCGGTTGACGTAGGACGTGGGCAACACCAGCGTAGACGACACTCTTGCAGTTTGTCAGCAATGTCACGGACATGAAGGCTACCCCGGATGCGGGAGTTCCTAATGCGGTCCTTCTACGTTAGGAAGCATTTGAAGAAAGATCTGCAATAAAATAATGGATTGCTTTAGAGTCATTTCAATATACCAAATACTAAACTATAACATATTATGGATGCAAAATACTAGCAAAAAAACTTAAAAATAAGAAAAGTTCGTACTAATAGTCCGCCTCTTCTAGAGAGCAATAATCCTCGCAAAATTTGGTATAAAGCAAAGTGGAGAATTATCCTTTGACAAACAATCGTGCCCTGTTCAATTACTATGCGGTCTTTGAATTGAAGAACGTTTGCAAAATATCAACAAGGATATCCGAGAGCTAAGTAAATGTTATTACAAAATACGAAACAGATCATCAGAATCAAGCGAATGATATATCAATTTGGAAACTTCGGAGCAATGGCCGAAAGGCAAGCTCCGGCGAAGCTCGATCAAAAGTTCTAATAGTTAATTATCCCTTAAGTTCAACCTTTGACTACAGAAGACTAAGTAATATGTAGGTATTACGATAGGTAACAAGTTATGTTGTGATAGCAATTTGATGTCCAGCAAACTAGCCCTTCCTACATATCAAATAACCTAAGACGTTTGAGAGTGATCTTATGACCTATTAGAGATTGCCATTTATTCCAAAAACTGGATTCCTTTAGTGTGGTTCGGTACGCATTACAGTAATTAATTAAAGAAACTCGTGTCATGTCTATTCTTCTCCGTCTTGTATACTTTTAAGAAATGCCAAATATGTACCACTCCCGTACATCTTCATTCCATTTTGCAATAGTGTACATTGGCAAAATCACCACCATGAAACAGGATTTAAATCCGCAATCTGGAAAATGAATCAGGAAATCTATCGAGGCCTTACTACAGGTACAAACTTCGGGTTAGGTGACAACTCGCCCGGTCGAAATCTCGGCCGCGGGCGAGTTGTCCCGCTTGATCATAATTATGTTGGGGCCGTACTCGCCCGAATGCATTTTTATGATTGGGCCAGTAAAGTTATACCCTTAAAAAATAACTAGGTGTCAAGTGGCCCACTGATGTACAATATTATATAGATCTGTTAGATGCGCAATTTCTCGTTGTTCCAAATCGTCAAGAGTAAAAAAAAAACTAGTTTCTTTTTCACAAATTCTATACTATAGGTACTCACAGTAGGTATGTAGCGAGATTTCGACCGTGCGAGTTATCGCTTAACCCCAAACTTCTGTAAGCATTTGATACGTAAACAAGCGTCAAGGCCTATTTTGCAGTTTGGTTATTTTACTTCCGAAGTGTTAAAAATGTGTTTACAGTACCTTATAAAATACGACGATGAATGATGAATGCTTTGTTCAGAACTATGGGTATAGGCTCGCATACCATATAGCACGGGCTGTTTCCACTACTCCACGTCCTGGCGGGTATTTTGCGTACCAATGGGAATAAAGTGTGAAATAAATTATAACAAAACTAAAGCACGACTACCAACCCTTAGGGTATATATTAAAGGGTATTGCTATACATCGCATTGTAACGCTTGTACTGATTGACTACCAACTTTACACATATATTTTAAGATGCTAGATCGACACATAGTGTGGAAGTGCTTGCAACTTTAACGTATCGTCAGTTGGCAGAGCGCCAATATTTTATTATTGAAGCAAAACCTACTACGAAAGGAATACAATTGTGAAAGGACAGTTTGGTTGCGGTTGACGTAGGAAATTAGGCAAAAAACTTATGGCACATATCAGAGATATATGTTTTGTGTGTCCGATAATTTACAAATGGATTTTAGACTACGAATATATTTTTCGTTGCTTTTTAGATGAATAGTCATCGAAGTTCATCTATTCAAACTACTAACAACATTTTGATTTGGTTGGTTGATAATTATTTTCGAATAATAGCTTTTATCATTTTTTTATAGGCTTACGCCTGTATCCCCGTAGGGGTAGGCAGAGGTGTAATATTACACCCACATTTCGTCATGAATTTTTAGATCCTACGTAATAGGGGGCGAGTCTATTGCCGTAACCAGGCACATAACCAGACTCCGTGCTGCTACTGAGAATTTGGAAAAACCCAGTAACACTTTTGCCCGATCCAGGAATCGAACCCGGGACCTCCTATCAGCAGTCACATACGCTATCTACTGGACCACGGAGGCAGTCGTTCATCATTTTTATTTTGGTTATAAAAAAATGGGCAAAAGCAAACCTTAAACCAAATTTAAAAAATTTGCTAAGTTCATATCCACGAGGGCCTTTGACGTGTTGCTCTTCTTCAATCTATTACTTACACTCATAAAGTTTTCATGTCGCGCATATGTGAGCCTAGGGTAGTCTGCGAATGAGCGTCTAATGTATACAAGCGAGACACGCATGCGAACGCAACCACGAGAAGGCACTTAGGCCCTGGTTACTTCGTGTGTGAGACGTGCGTGCAAGTCATCAGTCAAATTATTCCTATATGTCAGTGTCAGTTCAACAGATATCTTCAACATCCTGTGTGACGACCGAATAAATATGACCCACTTTACTTTAAACCACTTGCAGAGTTTTCGGGCACGTTTAATAAATCTCTTGAGCTATCTAACAAAGTATAATAAACCTTAAAATATTTAAACTAGTTCTAAACATTCTTCGGTGGCAACAAATCTTTTCCGATAAACAACATCCAAGCACTGAAAGTGATCGTACGAAAACTCAAACCGTTTCCATTAGTTATTGTCCAAAAAGTTCCAAATACCTTATTTAAGTTTCCCGTTTAAACCGCCATCTGTTCTCCCCTAGGGAGGGAGAGGAAGGGCAATAACGGTTATGGATATGAAAAAGTTTTACGAAGATTCGGCCCTGATATCTAAATAATGAGCAACTTTATGGTTTTGAATGCGTTTAGTATTAAGCGTTTGATTTTAGAAAATAACTCTTGTGGTTTAAATGCGCGGGCGATTGTTAGATTGATGGTTCAAATCGTTCGAATCGAAAAGGTTGTGTTTAAAATAGAAATATTGTCTATGATAAGTCAAATCGATTATATCAGTTTAGTAACAGTTTATTTTGTCTATTGTAAATTTTGACACTGGTCACACTATGAACTATTAAATTTTTCTCTTGCTTGCTTCCGGAAAAATTGTTTTGTGTCCACGCCGTTTTTGTTTTTCGGGTGATTTGTAGAATTGAAGTAAATTTTACTTATAAATTCTTGTATCTTCCGCTTTTGAACATTACCGGCAAGGGTTGTAATAGATTTGTGAAATATTGAACATTTGCAAAAATTGTGTGAATCCGGTGTTGACATCCACGTGCCATCGTGTCTTGAAGACGTCGCGTTTTTAGACATAACATTCAGCTAATATTGGCCAACTTTAGATCTGTGTGTGTGTGTCTAATTGAGCTCTAAGCCTGACATCACTGAAGATCTCAGGTAAGTTATACTTGTAAATTGTCATCACTATGTATCACAGTAAAGATATGTTCGACCTTTGACTTGCCTACAATGACTGGCTGAATATAGTCACGATTCCACTGCCATCTGCAAACCTTTCCCAGTCCTTCTCGGCAACTCTGAACAATACGTATGCTGTGTATTATTGCACTCATACACTTTTATATATTTTGCTGTCCCAGTGGTGTATCAGTTTCCATGTTGCTAATTAAAATCTTCCTAGGGACAAAATCACATAAAATCCAATCTTATAAATTCCTCAAGATTTACCGCCAAAATAACGCACGTTCATTCCATGGTATAACTGAGAAACATGATTTATCAGATAAAAATCGTACATGCCAATATAAAATTTATTGATCCATATTTCGAGTATCGAGCGAATACCAACTGGGGCTTCGCTTTGGGCGAAGCAGCTGCCACAAAGAACATCATTTACATTTCTATTACACTGATATTTGTCTCGAATGCAATTCTCTTGGAAAGATATGAAACTCAAAGCGTAGCCATCCCTTTCTAACATAAACGAAAATTTTGCATGAAAAGAGACAGCAAATTCAATCATTCTAAGCGCGCGGGTTGACTACATATTTATTTAAATTATAGGAATTATTCGTGGCAAGTTTATTCTGACTATATTATCACAAAAAGAATACTTTCATGTGCTTCTTTATTAAAAATCATTTATGCTTTTTAATCATTTTATACTTTATTATTAATTATCAATTTTAGACTTATTACAGATTATGCGAAATACTTTAGCAAATCCTGAATTTTGTATTCGCTGTAAGTCATTACTAACAAATTAATTAATGTCTCTTGAACAATAGAACTAGATCACTCCTAGTACACACAAACCTACGTCAAGACAAGTCCAAAGTCCACGCTGGCCACCAAACTTGAAGCAGATAAGAAACTAACAAGGACTCAGTTATCGCTACCGACTAGTACGACAGCAGTTGACATCGTAAATATCTCGTCCTCTCTAGATTTCGCGCCACAGTATTGCAATAACCAGCAAAGCTGGCTAGCGGCCCAGAAATCTAAGAAAGTATTTGATTTTTTTACATTTCAGCTTAATTTTTCGAGATATGTAAAGATAATCTTAGCAGTGTTGGGTTTCTAAATAGCACTCTTTTTAGCGATTATATACCTCCTCTTGTTTGTACGTTTTACAGTTAACGAACACACAAGAGATTTCGACATTACAGAAAAAGGTTTTTGTAATCACCAAATATATTTGTTTAGCAAGTTCTATCTACCTTAATGCCGACTTACATTTTCTTTAATTTCATTAACTTTACATATTACTAGAGGACGCCAGCAGCTGCGCCTGCAATTCTTTTAAATTTACCCATTTTGGCCGATCCCGTGGGAATTTCGGGAAATCCCTTCTTAGTGCACCCCTACGGTCCCCAAGGATCATACATGCCAAATTTCAGCTTCCTGCGCCCAATAGTTTCGGCTGTAGCGTGTCTGTCAGTCTGTCAATAACGCAAGGATTTTATATATTAAGATTATGGCATAGAGGACTTTAAATATTTCAATACATTGTGTGATCCGCAATTTCTTGTTTTGGATCAATTTGTACATAGTGATTGACAGAGTACAGTAGATAAAATGCTTGTAAAGTCTCCTAGCCGTACAAGATCTATTCAGTATTTTTCTTTTAAAATAAAATACCTAATAGCCTTCAAAAAACATTCATCATACATTGGTATTTGGGCACATCCAGTAAAGCTCTTATGGTTATTACTTTGTTCTCTCAGCTGAGTTCCAAGATATGAAAAATTACCCTCTGTCGTGTCTCAGAGAGCACGTGAACTCGATAGCAGGAGTGAAACCTTTCTTTCTCTTGGAAATATAAACTAACAAACAAAGTTATGTTTACCTAATTATATTTAAGCTCTACTGACCAACAATAACAATTTCCTTGTCTTACAATACTTGTAAAACAGAGATAGCATCTACTCAATAATTGTATCATGTAATCAGCCTTTACTACAAATTCTCAACAAGTTTCACCAGGCTCATGAAACCTTCGGAACATAATTAAGTCAACCATTATTTAATGGAAATATAGAACGCTATTCATTGATACAGAGGTGCCGCATTGAACGTACAAATTGTTTAATATCGTAACAATACGATTCATTATACAAATTTAATTAATTTACTGAAGATATTTGATAACCCGATACCTATCGATTAGTGCTTACGGCATAACTACCAATTATGAAAATATATACACAGGGTAGTAGGTATCAAGAAAATTCTATGTATGTTTCTTTTATGTTGCATACATCATATCTTTTAATATGACATTTAACACATTGTGACCTAAGTGAATAAATAATTTTGACTTTGCCTTTGACATTTTTTGTTTCGACGCCACATTTATTTTAGGTATCTGTTTTTTTTGGCTGAGTTTATAACAAAATCTTTACAAACAAAATTCATTCTCGCCAAAAGTTCACCAATATTCTCTCGCATCAAACGTATCTCTTTATTCAATTAGTTAAATGCAAGTTCTGAAAGTCAATACAAAAGTCTGGAGCCCAGTAAGTTTTCCAATCGCTATCGTCGTTTGGGATCAATTCAATACTTGGAAAGCTTAAACTTATAAAGAGTTCGAAGAAAAAGTTTATACCATAAATAGAAAATATTTATAATTTATTAAAACTTTCCTTCTTCTTATTTTCTTCATTGAGTGTGCATAAAATTTAACAAATAAATAAAAAAATAAAAATATATTTACCAAGCTGGCGCTTTAGAGATATAAATGACAGAGGTTAACATTTTAAGCATTGACAAGTTCCATATGCAACAAAATTGTTTAAACTGGAGTGTAACAGCTACGGAATATTCTGGGCGTAATGTAATGAAGCAGTGTGAAACCAAATGTGCCTGACCTTGACAAATCGATTCGAAGCTAAGCGCTTACGTGTGTGAGTGTGTGTGTATACAGACACAACCTCGGATAAGGACACGGTAGTCTCCTACCTCAGCACAGCCAATAATTGTGAAAATGCAAATTTTCTGTCTAATTGAAGCTATGATATGATAATTATGCTATCCATTCAATTATATGAGATGTCAATGTTCTAACCGTTTAAAGTAAAAAATCATGTTCTTTGTATGGAAATGGTACAGCATATCTTATAAGTTCTTTTTCTTATGCTATTATCTTATAAGTTAAAGACCTTCAGAAAAATAAAATGTTATATTCAGCGAAGCAACCATTAATAATACGAAACAATATGCAAATGAGCAGTAAAGCAATGTTGAGCTATCAAGTCCTCTGGTGAATGAAAAGCCATATAGAAGTAGGAAAGACGCCATGCCTTAAAAGCTTCAAACCGGCGAACATGTTCTAACAAGAAACTTAAAAAATGTAAAAACAAACGATTAAGTTCAATGGCGATTTTTACACCGTGCCGAAGTTAAGCGGTCATGTTCTCAACATGCCAAAGTTGGGCGGCCATTTCCACACTGTGTCGGTACCTCAGCGCCATATGAAGTTGGTGCCTGAAGGTCTCCTTAGAACATTTCTTGAGATTTTCAGTATGGGTTCTAGCTCATTTTGAAAACCCAAAAATAAATAAAGAAAAATAAGCTTCGACAAATGAAATAGAATTATGTGACGTGTTAAAATAAGATTTTAAGACAATCTTCTGACATGACAAATTAAATTACACTTGCAATGAGTTTATTTTATACTACAAAGCTATTAACGCTCTGATTCGAGTCTAATAACCTGTTTTTATGTTAATACATTAATACGAATCCAACTGTTTCATGAGATTTTGACTTTGTAAGGACGAACTGTGTACACCAATTAGTTACATGACTGAATCTCAAGAAGTAAGAAAATGCTGCAACCTAAATTAGTATTAACAGCGTAAGTTTGCGTTTTTTTGAAGAAAGATCTATGTTCTAGAGTACCGGACTGTTCGAACCTTTTGGGTTTCTTGGAATATTTTTATCGCTTTGATGTGCGCCAGTACACGAGGCATGGAAAGCATTTGATGAAACGTTGTCGTATGGCTTGAATCTTTATTTATGTAATCAGCGGCAAACGGGCACACGTATCGCCCGATGGTAAGCGATTACCGCCACGCATAGACACAAGCAACACTAGGAGAGACATAAGTGCGGCGCCACTCTTTATAGAGAATCGGAGGAGGAGGGCATGAGGAAGGAAGAGTAGTAAAGATAAAGGGGATGGGGCCTGAACACTACGCATTACACTAGTAGCATGCACCACACCTCGCACAAATAGTGAGTTTAGGTTAGCTGGAGCGATAAACAGGAACAAGACTATTTTGTGAAGAACGCGTTATCTTCTTAAATATAGCGGTTGCCCTGCAATGTTCATGGATGACATTACAATGGACTTAGCCAACAATAAAATAAGTTAGCTTTTAAATCAGCAGATCAAATAATAATATAGCTTTGAACTGACAGCTAGGGCTCACTGTGCGACCGCAACAATTCCAAAGTTTACCTTTATTTAGTATTGAATACCCGCAATTTTTTATGAAAGCTTCTTAAATTACTCTATGTTATGTGCAGTATCTTTTGACAATAAAAATGTATTTAGTACGCCTCTAAATTGTGCTGTGAGGTATTTTGTTCGTAAATCAGCTACAGACAAGGAGAAAGATCAATGAAGTACTCCAAAACGATTATAATTTAGCCGTTTATCATTCGCCATTGTGGTGAATAGGATTAGTTAGCCCAGGCACTGCTTTATGTCTACGGATTGTTAGCCGCATGGTGCACACAGTTAAATCACCACTGACACGACAAGAAGATGAGAACGATTATAACGCGATCAACGAGGATTTTTTCGATAAATTCGTGAAATCTTGAAAACTGAAGAATCAACGGTGAAATCGAAAGATTTATAACAGCAATACAGTATATTATGTTTTATGCATACATCCAAATTTATTACGACTTCACTTTTTTATTTGGCTCGTTTTAACTACTAACATGAGTATTCACAAATTTTTTTGGATAACGCATCTCATTTTAGATGAAATAATATGTGTTAACTTTATGCCTATTAGTTTTCATACGACGCGACGCCTGAACTTTAAATTCGATTCGTGCAAGGTGAACTCTTTGTCTTTCGATCGAAACAGTTGTTCAGCTAAAAGCAGACTAATCTACGTGTATTTAACATCCCTTCAAAAACTCAAGATGATTGAAGTTGTTTAAGTTTAAATCAAACCCAGTAACGGTTTAAAACACGGACCCAATTTTAAAAGCCCTTTCCCAGCTGATCATAATTATCAGCTGGGGAGGGCTTTAGTTTTCTAAGGTTTTCAGATTTAGTTTCGCTCAAATATATTTAATTATTATTCTTAAATAAATAAAATTACAATTATTTTACGAAAGAATGCCAGTGCTCTTCTTAGAAATGTTAATTAACTAGGTATAAATTATTACTTAAATGGAGTGCTATACGATATTTTAGATCTACTTTCATTAACGGACTAGCTGTAGCACTTCTCCTAAGTGGGACTTGTTTACCTGCACTCAAATTATCAAATAGAATCTTACTTAACCTGGGTTGAGAGAGACATAATTAATTTTCACATTTATTTGTTTAGATAATGTGATAATGATTCAGGCGTTGGCCCTCCATTGTATACTAAAGAAAAGCAAGAGGAACCCACCTTATACCTTCGATATGACCACCATTATAAATGTAAAATTTATTCGAACGAGAGAGAACTTGCGTTGAGAAAGTTGATTGGCAAAAATATTCATGATAGAAAACCTAATCAAATATGAGTTCAAGAACTCCACTGGGTCACTTTTGCATTTAATTATGTTGGCAGCCCCCATGAAATAAGATTTCTAGATCACAATTTCGTAAACACACTTATTTAAATTCCACTCTTAAAACTTCGCCTACGTGCGCATCTCGAGAACGCCGTGTGAATGTTACAGACACCTAAAATACGAGAAACGTAAGCCTTAAGACCAACTTCTGAAAGTTGCTTAGTTAAAAAGGTTCTCTCTTGACTCAAATTTTCTAAAAGGCGGTGAAAAGATTTTCCCTATTAATATAGGTTAAGTAGCGCTCCTTTCATTTTAATTTTGTGTTTTGAATCAGTAGGCTACGAGGTAAGGGTAGTATAAATGAATTGATAACATAATTAGGAATAGAAGCTTCAAATAATAAAAGAATATATTGTGCTTTTTAATTAGAAGTCATGCCACGTGTACGGACTCTACTTGTTTTATTTTGTGGGTTCTGATAGATATAATGGCATTCTCGCACCTACCCTGTGAGTATGCAAATGTGTGCGCTTACTTAATACCTTGGTAATGCGAAAGACATCGGAGTGACGTCACGGAAGTCAAACTGGTGCATTGACCTTTGATAGTTGTTTTGGTTTCAAAAATAAAAGAAGTTATATATGTAAACAATTTATTAACAGAAAATTGACAATCGGTGTAATACTATTAGTGAAGCGTTATACAGTGCTAAAGTTGCGTATAAAAAAAGAATAAAGTAAAATAAAAGACTTGTGACTAAAATTAACTAAAAACTACCTTAAACTAAGAAAAAGTGAATGGACTATTTACATATGAACAGAATACGGACTAAAAAGTAACTTTAAACGTATGTACAGTTGGCTTGGTTTATTGTGTTCGGAATAGAAGTGCGGTTACATCACCACACTCCCATAAAACTCCATAAAACATTATATTTAGTACAACGCTATCTATTGATCCTCCGAGGTACTTCTGAGCTTTATCGATAGCTAGGCAGTGCCGTTCGATATGCCGCCAACAAAGTGTGTAGCTTGTGCGAGGTTTTTATCTCCGCAGGATGCCGCAAGATGTCGTACATGCAAAGGAGCATTCCATCGAGCTTGCGGGGCCGCATCGCTCACCGGTCAACATTGCGCCTAATTGGTCTTGCCCAGATTGTAAAAGGAAGGAAGGTGGACAGCAGAGGTCTGAAGAGGTTTCTGGCAGAAGGAAGACGATAGCTTTGACAGCACCAAGGACATGAGTCCAAACATGTCCAGATGGATCAACGAGGAGATGCGTAGAGTGCTGAAGGAGGAACTGCGCACTGAATTTCAGAACATGCGTACTGATTATCATTCAGAGTTTCAAGGGTTACGCGCCGAAATAATTAAGTTGCAAGCTGATAAAGACAAGCTTATTGAAAGAGTTGGTATGCTCGAGAACCAATTAAAAATTTCATCCGGAGTGGCCGAGGATGAAGCTCAATTAAAAAACCAAATTAATGAGCGAGACCAGCAGCTTTTGAGCAATGAGATAGAAATCAGTAATCTCCCAGAAACGGCCAATGAAAATCTGTCTCACATCGTAAAGCTTATAGCAACAAAGCTTAACGTAACTCTGGCGGACTACGATGTAGCCAGCGTGAACCGTGTCGGCGCTAGACATCTAAACGCGACGAGTGCCGCGGGACCAGTGGAGACTCGCGCGCGTGCGGTCGTCGTGCGGTTTGCGAGGCATGACGTACGTAACGAGTTTCTTCGATGCGCGCGGGTTCGTCGGGGAGCGGACACTTCGGAACTAGGAATTAATAAGCCAGCAACAAGGTTCTACGTCAACGAAAGGCTTACAAAAATTAATCGGCAGTTGTTTCGGAGAGCGCGGGATGTTGCCAAACAACACGGATGGCAGTATACATGGACTAGGAACGGTCGCATCCTTGCTCGGCGCAAGCCCGGTGAGTCAACGTTCACCATACGCACGGAAGCAGACCTTGCATGTATACAATAATATATTATACTGTAGTAATTATTAATGTCGTAGCATATAACCGGTATTCGTATCTTTTGTATAGGAATTCATCGTCTAGCTATTTTATTTTAGGAAATACTATAGCTCCTTTTCTTTGTGTCATGCCATATGTACGATTTTTATTGGTTTTGTTTAAAACTTTATCGTGTGTTATGTTGAGAAATATATGCGATTGCCTTCTATTGGGGTATCAGCATATCATAGTAATAGTATCTTGATTTGTCAAGGATATGAGTGGTCTGACATTACATTTATGGGTTCAGTATACAAGTGTAACTTTGTCAATATAATATGTGTGTATTTTTGTGATAGGACGTATGTTGTGGCGTTGCGCAATTATATATATTATGGTCAATGCCTATTTTTTAAGTTTGAGGTGATGCCAGGTACCTACGTCAGTGCTATTCGAAATGTAATGTATGTGCCATTTGTAATGTATGTATGTGTAGCTTCTATCAATGCCGCGAAATAAAATCATCAAGTTTGGTCTGCTAAATGCGGGGTCACTGGCAACGAGCCATGACGAATTCATCATAGCGATGGACACCCACTCTGTTGATATCATGGCGATTAACGAGACATGGTTGCGCAGGGGGGAGGAAGGTCGAGCACCTGTCGTACCAGGCTATCGGTTACGTCATATTCCGCGCTCGCAAACAATACGCGAGGGTCGAGGTGGGGGTGTCGCATTTTACGTGAAATCTGGCATGGTTATCCGAGTAAAGTCACACCCGCTGCACGACCAAGTTGAGGAAATATGGATGTCCATTAAGACCAATTCAAAAACATTATTAATTGGCACTGCATATCGGCCGCCATGGTTGGACGTTAACATATTTCTTGACGCTATTTCGGATAGTATTTGTGCATTATCGCCGTTCGACAACATAATATTACTGGGAGATTTCAATGTTAACCTAATTGATACAAATAATTATAAAACTAAGCAACTCCGGCATTTTTGAGCTATAGTAATTTGAGTCAAATAGTGACAACGGCTACACACTTCGTTGGTGACAGTGCAACGTTAATTGATCTACTGTCCGTTAACTAAAACCACGTTAACCCCAAAAAGTTATTTTGGAGAAAAACGTTAAAAACGCGGGAATCGTTGTTTCTAGAAAACTATTATACATAAATCAGTGATTGTTAAATATTATTTAAACAAATATTTGCCAGCATAATTTAGGATATTTGCTGCTCAGAAATGTATTTAAAATTATATAAAAAAACTGAAATTTTTGATTTAGTTAAGCATTACACATTTTTTTTGACATTGTTTGCCGCACTAAAGCCTCGTTAACCTACACTTAGAGATCTTTTAGCTAAGCATTTTCTTAAAATTTATGAGGTTTCTAATTTCCAATAAATTTACCCTAAAATGCTTAACTATAAACGCGTTAAGTCTATAAACTGTTATGTAGCTAAGACTTTCTTAATATTTATACTTTAGTACCTTACGTAAAAAGAGGCTAAAGTACCTATGACTCTTTTAAGCTAAGTCTTAGCGAAAAATAAAAAAGTAATGAAAAAATATATGCTTGCTTACTAAGCTAAAAACAGGTATTTATAGCTAAGCATCACATATCAAAAACCTGGATAATTAAATAAAATGCAGTATGAAAATTTAATCAATTAAATTAATAAGTTTTAACTAAATAAATT